>OY971416.1:11250000-11875000 GCA_963853865.1 Helleia helle | reverse complement strand
ATCATAGCTCAGACGTGGATAACACTGCAATAAAAAAAACTAATATTCTTTTTAGACTGTTCGCGTTATGAAAATATGGTTCATTAAATATTTTAATGAGCTATATTATTAAATTAATTTAAAAGTTAAGGGGAAAGATGCGACGAAAGATGAGATGGAAAGATTTTGTATCACAGATCCTTAAAACGATTTCTGTAGATATTTGCGCTATGCTAAAACTTTCAAACAAAATCGTCACTTGTGTGACACTACACTTGTAAATCACTCCTATCAGATTATTCAGTGTGATAGACGTTTCGACTGACTGTGCATACATTTCCATTTTTTTCGTTTTCCATTTAACTACCTTTTCCTTTTTTGTGATTTTTTAATCTAACTCTTTTTAAAAACCGGCCAAGTGCTAGTCGGACTCGCGCACACAGGGTTCCGTACCATTACATAACAACATTAGACACTTAAAACAAAAAAAAACAGGTTTATGTTTATGAAATTAAATGTTTTTTTTTTATATTTGAGTTGATAGAATGAAAGGTAAATTGTGGTTTACGATTTATGACGTATTAATAAAACTATTTACTACATCTCGTTCAATTTTCTTTGGAAGTTTGCATGGTAATGTACATCATATATTTTTTTAGTTTTATAGGTCCTTATTTCAGAAGTTACAGGGGGTGGGGTACATTTTACCGCTTTGAAGTGTCTCTCGCGCACACTATTCAGTTTAGAAATAAATGGTAATACAAACCTCAATATCATTTTTGAAGATCTATCATCATAGATACACACGTGTGGGTTTGATGAAAAAAAAATTGAGTTTCAGTTCTAAGTATGGGGTACCCCCAAAGTTTATTGTTTTTTTTTCTACTTTTATGTAAAAATCTTAATGCGGTTCACAGAATACATCTAGTTACCAAGTTTCATTAGTATAGTTCATAATATAGTTTCGGAAAAAAGTGGCTGTGACATACGAACGGACAGACAGACAGACATGACGAATCTATAAGGGTTCCGTTTTTTGGAATTTGTCTACGGAACCCTAATAAAAACTATACAAGTTTTAAGTAATTATTAATGATAAACTTTTGTCTGAGACGGTCAATCACGGTCCAGAATTTTTATTTGTGAATTTCTAATTTCACTATACTCAGAACATTTTTAAGGTTTATTGATTATTATAGAAGAAATCTATTTGAATATTTTAAGAGCACGAATTTTAAGTATCCTTGAATATTATAATACCAGAAAGCTAATTATTAATATCTATTGATTTAACAAAATTCTAGCTTGTTAGCATAATTAATTATCTTTATTGAAAGCGTAGGAAGAAAAAAAAACATGTTTATTAATTTATGTGGTTTTCTGAAATTGTATTAAATGTAGAAGTCTGTTTTTATTATTCTAGTTACTTAATCTAATTTGATTGCTTGAAAACATCAGTGATTAACACACTTAGTATTGTTATTATAATTTGAATTGTTTTACTACTAAATAATTTAGGTTTGTATTTTGTTACGCCGAGTATATTATAAGTAAAAAAAGTTAGACATAGTTATAATTAACAATATAATTTTATTTAAAAAAAATCTTTCTCCGTAACAAATAGCTCATCACCTTCCCTAATAGTCATCTATCAAATAAATATCTTTATATCATCTCATTATCATCATCTATCAGCCTCTGCTGCTGCTGCTGCTGCTGACGATGATGATATTATTATTAGTATAGATATCGTTATTTATCTTTGTTCTGTAATAAAACTATCCATGCTCAATACAGACGAGCGTGGATAGTCATCATTTATATTTATTTGATTAATTGCAAGTTTAATAATTTTTAGCCTAATATGAAAAAAAAAACACTATTCGTCTATCATATAGGTACCTTTACCGGTGGGAGGATAGCGCTGTGCCGCGCTCACGGCTGCATGGGTACCACCGTCTTGCTTGTTTCTCCCGTGAAACAGCTTTGCTGTGTTTCTGAGAGAAGGGCAAGATGGGCAGTGTAATTACTGGCACCGAGACTTAACATCTTATGTCTCAGGATAGGCAACACATAGATGAGTTGCCTGGGCTCGTTCCAGGCAAACTAGTTTATGTTCATGGGCGACGTCGACCACTTACCATCAGGTGGCACGTTTGCCAGTTTGCTTATCCAACTAACACAAAAAAAACCTTTACGTCTAATACAAGAAAAATGTATTTCTACGAAGGTGGGTCAAAAATTCGCGAAATGAGAGATGGGGAAGCTGATTTTGGTACGTTTTAATTAGAAACTTGCTAGAAGTATAGGTATAGAATAATTTTTAACCTAATACTGTATGTGTCGACGATTTTTCAAAGGTTATCGACGTACGTACGTAAAATCGTTGATTAAACAAGTTAATCTGAAAAAAATCTTCGTAATGGTAAACATTGAGTTCGAGCAGTTATAAAGCGCATAACAAAACAATGAAATCATTTTGGAAGAAATGTGATTGGTTTTCGGACGCTTTGAGGAAACCAAAGTTTATAAGTGTCATGGATTTTTCAAGCATAATAGATACATGCTTGAGATAGCCATTTGATGTCACCATCTCAAACATCGTGGAAAAGTTGAGAAACTTGTATGGAAAGATACTAATTAGTGGAAGTAGAAATTCGCAGTCATGGTTGGAGTATCACCTATAAGTAATTTAAATATTCTTTATGATCATCTTGGAATGTCAAAAATCATCGCACGATGGGTGTTTTCAAGAAATTCAATATCACGTTTGGCGAAAAAATCATGACAACTGTTTTTTTTTGAGATACCGAGGGTATTTTGTTAGATACATTACTATAATAAGGTCGTGTATATAATCAGATCGAGAGTACTTTACTAGCCTTCAGAGATAATTAAAAGAAGCTATTAAATATAGGTAGACGGCGAGGAAATTTGTCAAAAGTTGTGCTGTATACAACGCAACAACGCGCAGTGCCCGCGGTCGCAACTCGCCTCGTCCTTCAGAAATGTGACTGCAAAATGTTAACTCACTTACTCCTCAGTCCAGCCTCAGCCTATGATTATTGTTTTTTTCCCAAAATTAAGCTGAACTGACGAGCTTCGTGGCAAGAAATATAACGATGATTAAGAAGTCAAGTTATTACCTATTTTAAGGGTCTAGAGAAAGATATTTTTTCAGCGGTATAAATAAATAAACAGTGAGGTTAGAATAATTTGTTCGGGCTAAAAAAGAACATAATATAGTAAAAGAAAAATAGCATCGCATATTTTTTAACCTCTTTTCTTTTTTTCCGCGAACTTTTTGACCCCCTCTCGTTATTATATGTATATTAAAATTTCTGATTAAAAAATATTTTTGAATTAACCTAAACAATATTAATAAATTAAAATATATTACCATCTAGCCGAATCAAGCCATCTGTTTCTCCCAGGGAGTTTTTGGCCACACAGCGATAGGAGGAGAAGTCTTTTGGCGATACTTTCAGCACGGTTAGCTTCATTTTCCGACTGTAACTATCGTCTGATAGCGACGTTATGTATTTGTTACCTAATAAAATGTAAATTAAATATTAGATTTCTTTGTCATTTAAGGTTTTAGGGTAAAAGGAGCTCATTTCAAAGATGAAGATAAAAAGTCAACGCATTAGTATCATTCCTCCAGTGTAGCGGGTGTCTATGGACGTCAGTGATAATTTACCACCAAATCATCTAACAATGAGTTTCTTGGCAAGTTACACCAACTTTCTTAATAATCAGCAATCGCTATCGTGTCATCATATATACTAACTTCCATATATATACAGATTCAATTGGCATGTTCAGCGTCAATTACAAAGCAGATTGGCAATCACAGTCAGTTACATCATAACAGCAACGTCGTTTGGCTGCTACATCTCTAATATCTACTCTGCGACTCCAATGAAAATCTTACCATAATTTAACCGTGCACATACATAATATACTCAAATACACGATTACAAACATACACAATAGACATATACTTTCTAAGCTCGTAACAACAATACTTCTCATCTTAAGCTCCTAAAATAATATAATTCTAGAAATGATAATAAAACAATTTTTTACGGATTTTATCGCGGTTTATTAAGATTTTTACAAGCGTTTTCAAACGCAAATTCGCGTAAACATTAGAAAATGATAATAAAGATCATCTCTATCTATTTATTTTTTATTTTTATTGAATAAAACATGAAAAGAAGAAATAATTTACTTTAATTTAGCATACATTATTATAGCAGCCTGAATTAAAACTAAGATGATGGTTATAGTCAAATATCGAGTTATTCCGTTATTTAAATCGGTCCATATTATAGTATGTCGTCCATAGCAATAATATGACCTTTATTTAGCAATGAACGATATAGAATATTGATAGCAATGAATGTAAAAATTTGTACTTATCAGATATAATCATGTCTCCAAAGCTCTGGTCAGACGCCCACAGTTATCCGCACAACCAATAGTTATGCAGATGCGTTGACACAGAAATGATGATAGTGATGATAACCCAGAGATATGTACCAGACATAATCATGTCTCCAAAGCTTGGGTCAAACAGTTAAGTGTCATTAACTTTGTGTTGAATTAAATGACACAGAAATGATGATAGTGATGATAACCCAGAGATAATATTATGTACCAGACATAGTCATGTCTCCAAAGCTCGGGTCAAACATTTAAGTGTCATTAACTTTGCGTTGATTTAAATGACACAGAAATGATGATAGTGATGATAACCCAGAGATATGTACCAGACATAATCATGTCTCCAAAGCTCGGGTCAGACATTTAAGTGTCATTTACTTTGCGTTGATTTAAATGACACAGGAATGATGATAACCCAGAGATATGTACCAGAAATAATCATGTCTCCAAAGCTCGGGTCAGATATTTAAGTGTCATTAACTTTGCGTTGAGTTAAATGACACAGAAATTATGATAGTGATGATAACCCAGAGATATGTACCAGACATAATCATGTCTCCAAAGCTCGGGTCAGACATTTAAGTGTCATTAATTTTGCGTTGATTTAAATGACACAGAAATGATGATAGTGATGATAACCCAGAGATATGTACCAGACATAATCATGTTTCTAAAGCTCGAGTCAGACATTTTAGTGTCATTAACTGTGCGTTGATTTAAATGACACATAAATGATGATAGTGATGATAACCCAGATGTATGTACTTACCAGATATAATCATGTCTCCCCTGTCCGTAGTCCAGTAATTGATAGAGGACGGGTAGGCCTCTGTATGGCACTCCAATGTTACGTCTTGTCCGATATATGCAGCCTCCAATTGATTTGGAATCGATAGCATCGGCGGGACTGAAACAAATATCTCAATTGAAACTTGATGATTGAGACTTGAATGGGGCTCAAAAGTAAATATTTGAAATAAAAATACATCACTTTGAAGCTTTTTGTTGAACAAATTGAAATGTGTTTCAAACTTGAAATCCAGTATATTTGAGTTTTTCACAAATATTCAAACTTTGTACGTTTTTTACATATCATTCGTTTAAATATAAAGAATTCTTTGAATCAAAATAAGTATGTATGACTAGAAGAATTTTAATTTAAAAATATTATAAGGTTTAATAATACGATATTACAGCGCGCAAGCGGCTCCAAAAATATTGATTTATGTATACCAAAGTCAACAGCTATGTGTGTTTTTTTATATATATTAATAAAATAGTATTACTTAAAAATATTGAAACTTAAAAAAAAATTCAATATGAGAGATTTTCACCCATTATGTACTGGTTCATAACGATATCTCTGGAACCATAAGATTTAGATACTTGAAATTAGGCAGGAATATTCATTCCGTCGAGTAGAAGTTAGTTTGGCGTTAATTAAAGAAAATGTATTTTCAAACTTGGCCCTATTTTTTTGGCAAGTTAAAAATTACTTAGAACGAATTTTATTAATTTCCACCAACAAAAGGCAGACCGCTAAAAAGATGTAAATCTAAGTTTCAACTCGCATGTATTTTAGATTTACAGCATATATTTTTTAGCTACGGGGAAGAGCTGGTATAAATATATAATATAGATAAATGTATTTATTTGGCTCTAAAAACAATAAAGACAATTTCTTGTCGTAAAAAGTAATAAGCGAAGACTAACAGCTACATACAAATGGTACGTGAATTCATAAACTCGATGGTTAATCGAGTGAGAGTTACGTGAGAATTTTACGTATCTCATAAAAAACGTACGTATACGAAAACGCGGGTGTTCTCATCGGTTTTCGATAGGACAGAATAGACAGTATCACCATTACATCGTGTATTCACGTCAGCGTAATGCTCTAATTGGGTGCAATTACGGCTGATCCGGCGGAAGGCACAGTATAGACTGTCGTAAACACTCGTTAACGACGCCCGGCCTGAGAAAAATAATATTTCTAAACCGACTACCGAAACGACGCGAAAATGCTCACGTACTTTCGACGGGAATTCGGGCCGCGAAAGGAATGCACCCATATTTTATATGCAAAATTGATATTCAGATTTTGAAGTTTGCAATAACTATGCAGTTTGGTTATACGGTTGTATATTTATATGATTAAATAATAAATATAGTTGATAATATTTTATTATGAACTAGCTGTTTCCCGCAGTTTCGCCCGCGCTAACTTAGATTAACAGCCGTATACGGATTGATGATGAATATTTTTATAGCCTAAGTTACTCCTTATAACATCAGGTATCTATCAGTGGAAGTCCCGTCGAAAGCCGTTTCAGAGATTAGCCGGAACAAACAGACAGACAAAAGTTGTAAAAAATGCTATTTTGGTATATGTACCGTGTATACATCCATATTATGAATTTAGTAAAACGCGGTTATTTTAATATTACAAACTGACACTCCAATTTTATTTATCTCTATAGATGTATAGAAGATTGCATAGAGGATCTAAAACTTCAATAAAAGATGTATACTATAAAGACGATTTCCAGGATTTCACTAAAGATAATCACATGCCTCTGGGTGGGAAGGAATGCAGTATATGATAAGGGAAAGCATTAGAAATAAGATGCAATCGCGTGTCCGTAGGGCGTAATGTTATAAAATGTTTCGTAAAACAAATGTCACTCGGTACATCATTTTTTATTATGTTCTGTTGTGAGCTATTCCTTTATATTAAAAATGTGAAATGTACTACATTACTGTTTCTCATAGCCAAAATGTTTACACTGATTTTCTATAAATTTTGATTTAAAAATAAACATACCAGTGCGACGAGTTCTTATAATATGCAGTGGTCAAAACAACTCAATGTTATGACAAAATTTACGAGTGGTTTCATGTGCTGTGTTGTCTCTAAACAATATTATTATGTACTTGGCCCAGGACCTGTATATGTATTGGCTAGCATAAGTTGGTAATCTTTAATAGGCGCCCTTTTTTCTAACAAATATATTTATGCAACTAGCGGAATCCAGACAGTAAAGGATGTTAAATGATCGCATCCCATCCAAAGTCATAACACAAACTGCGTTTATTTCGCCGGATGATCTCAGTGGCCCGCTTTGGACCCAGTAGGTTCAATTGGCATTCAATAACCTTTGTTAATACTACACTGATAAATAAAAAAATCAGTTGTCTGTAAAGTCGGTTTACTGACGATAAATTGTTGTTGATTGAACGTGACAACGTCATAACAAAATGGAACGCCTCAGAGCGAGGTAACGCCGCATACGTCATGTTTTTTTCGTTCTCGAAGCCGGCTCCATCGAATTATAAGACGTAGTCGTATCAAAAATTAAAATGTTGAATTTTCGACACTACTAATCATACAATTGCAGAACAATTTTCTGTTCTGGACATAATCATGCACACAAACAACTTTAAACCACTTACATTGTACCATAAGAACGACGCGCTTGCTGATTGAAGGCGGCACTCCATTCGAGGCGATGCACAAATATGCACCCATGTGTAGTCGCGATACTTTTGATATCGTTAAATTCTCTCCATCCACCACGTTGACTGAAAAAATTAATTTGTTATAATATCCATTTTGTAGAATGATAATTTGTTGATACAGTTTTTTTACTGTGGCAATTACTGCAGACCGCAGAAACTTAAGAATTTAATGTTTTGATTAAAATAAATGCATAAAATTTAATATAATGTTATTAATAGTCGTAAAAAACAGACATATACAGGTGTATGATGGTAGCAGTTTTCTTTATACCACGTGTCAGGGATAGTGTTACTAAAAAATACACAATAGAATATTTAAAAAATATTATTTAAAAAAATGTAAGAAAAAGTAACACCAAAACCAAAATACTTCTATAGTTTGAGAACACTGTCAGCAGTGTGAGCACTGTCGTCTGGTGGGAGGGAGGAAAAAATAGAATAAAATTTATCGACTCGATTACATTACTATTCGACTAAATTTTTGATGTCCAGACACATTTAGCTACTAAATTATTTATTACTAAACTAGTGGAAACTAGGCTTAAGCCAAAGTTTATAGTCCGAGTAACAAAGATGCACGGCGGGCGGGGCGCCTCATCTATGTGCATCTACAGTGTACGTAATACTCGTAAACATGAGATGAGAAGGAGCTGCTCTTTGTATCCCTCTTATAAGAAGAGGGGACAAAAGAGCAGGGAGGGACTAGGGGCGAGGGTGGGAACCTGACCTCATTGTACTGGCCCGACGTTGGTAGGGATTGTACTGTGGTGTGGGATAACCCTTGTGTGGAGGTGGCGTCGGTCCCTTGGGGACTGACTAGCCGTCAAGGTGCCCTGTTGCTCAACAGATCCGGGGCACCTCACCAAAGCGGCATTGATGACGCTCGCCGGGTTTTAGTGGGTAGAGTTGCGTCCACCTTACTATCTTTCGGAGGCAGCGAGTCTCACATACCCGCCTGGGGAGTCCCCCTTCCCCAGCGGGATGCCTAAGCATTTCCAGGTGTAAAAGAAAATAAAGAACAAGTAGTTGACTCATTCCCGTTCTTGTACTGCCTTGACAATATAACCACGAAAGTGAGGAAATAATGTTTCTTGTGCTAATTGATTTGTATTTAGAAGGATTTATAAACGATTTATAAGAAAGGTTTTGAATTGTATATTAAGCACAAGAATTAAAGTTTATGCGCGTTAGGTGTAAGCTGTATAAGAAATAATATGAAGTTATTTCAGTAACTGGACTTCTACAATAGCTCTTTTGTCTTCAAATAATTCAATTTTGTTACTATAAGTAAACGGTGAAATATTATTTGTATGTTGTAGAAGAAATTTGTTTTCTGACAGTGTAAAAATATTAAGGTAATTAAAGAACTTTAATTTACAAAAAGAATTAATACTTAATTTTATTCGTAATCAAGTAATAAAACTATCATATTAAGATTTCTTTGTGAGCGACGACGGTCTAATAGGTATAGGCTCGTTCTCTTGAGTAAGAGTTCCGGGTTCGTTCCTGACCTTTGTGATGACTTGAAAAGGGTTTTTCTAAATTTCTGTGTGCATCTGAAAATGAAACCATCGCTTGCACACCGGTGAAAGAAACATCGCGAGGAAACCTGAATCCCTGATGAGATTCAAAGTCTTTAAAGGTGTGTGAATTTCAGCCTGCATTGGGCCAGCGCATCGGTGAACTATGGTCCAACAACCTCCTCGCCTGATTTCAAGCTAATCATTACTAAAATAACTACCAATTTAAATTGTAAAAAATACAGACTCCCACTTTTGAATAAAAAACTATTTTACCAAAAAGTCGACCTAAGAAAGCAATAAAAGAGTCGGCAATGGTGGGAAGCCCATCAGATGTTACAATCAACATCTTTTTTCATGTTATTTGGATAAGTAAACTGGCAGACGTGCCACCTGATGGTAAGTGGTCGCCCATGGACCTAAACAAGTTTCCCTGGAACTAGCCCAGGCAACTGATTTATCTCCGGTTCAGAAACCGAGACGGGGGGGGGACGCAAGCAGGCCAAGGCAGCCAATTGCGAAAAGAGGAAAGGCGCTCTCGCTGTCCCGTGCGCGAGCTGCGCTGAGGGAGAGGGCGGAGCGCGATAAAGAGGAGGCGTTCGAACTGGCCCTAGAAAAGCGGGCGTTCAGGAAACCGAAGGTAGGGTCGGGGGAGGTGGAGGTGACCCCTCTCTCATTACAAGATCTCGACACTGAGAGAATGGGGGCTGAAGATCTGAGGCTGGCATGCGAGGAACATCTCAATATGATCCTCGGCCTGACCGGAAAATCGGTCAATTTGAGAGGGGGCTACGCCTCGAAAATTAAAAAAGCGGCTGGATCCATTAGGGATATCATGGAGTCCCTGGTGGTCCGGACCGAAACTGAAGAGGCCCGCAAACTGCGAGCCGACAATGCCAGACTCCAGCGCGAGCTGGAGCTGGTAAGGGAGGAGGTGCGCGCCTATAGGCGCGAATTCGAGGAGAGCCGGAAAAAGGTGGCCGAGGGTAAGGGGTTCGGATTCACGCCGGACCAAATGAAGGAGGTCGCTCAGATGGTCGGCAATATGCTGGACGGCCGTCTGGCGGCCCTGCAGCTTCCGGCGGCTCCTCCCATGCGTCCCCCACTGGCGGGGGACGGAAAGGAATTGGCAAGGGCCACGAGATCTGCCATTGCTGCGGGCAAGGAGTCGGCGGCAATTGCCGTCGCCTCAGACAAGGTGGTGGGTTCGGATCCGGTCGAGTTCCCTGCCCTGTCCCAAGCCTCGAAAGGGAAAGGCAAGGGCAAAGGAAAAAAGACGCAGGAATGGACCGCGTTCGGGCGCACCACCTCCAAGGAGTCTGCCCCGAAAAAGAGGGCTGAAGAGGAGGCCGCTGTGGAAGAGCCGGCGGCGACCTGGACGGAGGTCGTCCGTCGGAAAGCGGCGGGCAAAAAACCGACGGCTGCAGCGCCGTCGGGGAAGAAACCGGTGGCGGTTGCGCCACCGGTAGCACAGAAGAAGGCGGCAGAGAAGCCGAAGCTGGCACTCCCCCGCTCCACGGCCGTAATCGTAAAGTTACGCCCGGAGGCAGCGGCAAGGGGTGTGACATATGGCTCGGTCTTACGAAAGGCTGAGCAACAAGTGAATATTGAGGATCTGGGCCTCGGTCCGCTTCGGTTCCGCCAGTCAGCGACCGGAGCGCGCCTCATCGAAGTGCCCGGCTCCTCGAGCGGCGAGAAGGCGGATGCTCTCGCCGCTCGATTGAAGGAGGCGCTAGCTGAGGAGGTGGAGGTGGTCAGGCCCGAGAAGAAGGCGGAAATAAGAATCTCGGGCCTGAGCGATGCGGTCGACGCGGAGCGCCTAAGCACCGCGTTGGCAAAAGAAGGGGGATGCAACCCGGGCCAAGTCCATGTGCGGAACATACGTACTGGACAATCGGGCCCGGGCACTGCTCATGCTGAGATCCCGGTGGCGGCGGCGAAGAAGCTGTTGGAGAGTGGTAGCGTGGCCGTGGGATGGTGCCGTGCACGCATCCACCTCCTGCAGGCGCGCCCCAGACACTGTTTCCGGTGCCTGGGAATGGGGCACGTTGCCGGGGTCTGTGCGTGCGAGGTTGACCGCAGCAACCTCTGCTACCGCTGCGGTCAGCCTGGCCACAAGGCTGCCGGGTGCTCGGCCGCCGCACGCTGTGCAGTGTGTGCCGATGCAGGAAGGCCGGCAGGCCACGTGATGGGGGGCATAGCGTGCAAGCCCCCATCCACCCGCGGGAAGTTCCCCACACAAAATAATGGGAACAATGTGGTGTTGGCAGACGCTGAGATGGCCGAATAATGTCTAGGCATCTCAGCGTCCTTCAGGCGAACGTCAACCACTGCGCCGGGGCTCAGGACGTTTTCCTGCAGTCCATGGCGGAGTGGGGTGTTGACGTCGCGATCGTTGCTGAGCCGTACGCTGTGCCTTCCAGCCCACACTGGGCAGGGGACACCGACGACTCGGTGGCGATCGTGGTGAGGCCCGGAGCCGGCCCCCCCCTCGCTATCAAAGCGAGGGGCCGCGGGTACGTGGCGGCGGTTCGGGGAGAGGTGGCTTTCGTCGGAGTCTACTTCTCACCGAACCGCGATTTGGCGGCCCTGGAACGGTTTCTCGACGTTCTGGGGCCGCTAGTGGGGCAGCTAGCTCCCCTACAGGTGTTCGTGGCAGGTGACCTCAACGCCAAGTCCACGACTTGGGGTAACCCAGTCACGAACCCGAAAGGGAGGGAAGTGGAGGAGTGGGCGCTAGCTGCCGGACTGTCCCTGCTCAACAGAGGGGCAGTCCAAACGTGCGTGCGTTGGTCGGGAGGTTCCGTGGTGGACGTCACTTTCGCCACGCCAGCCATCGCACGCAGAGTGGAGGGGTGGAGGGTGGAGACGGGGGTGGAGACTCTCTCGGACCATCGCTACATAAGGTTCGAGGTGTCTCCAGCTCCCGTCCGTCCGGCGTCGTCGTCGTCGCCGTCGTCAACGGGGCGAAGCCAGTTTCCGCGTTGGGCACTCACGAAGCTCGACCGGCAACTGGCAGAGGAGGCGGCTATTGTCTGCCGGTGGAGCCTCCCGCCGCTGTCGGAGCTGGGGGTGGACGAGGCGGCTGACCGGCTCTGCGACGCGTTCACCGCGGTCAGCAGAGCGGCCATGCCGCGTCTGAAACGTCCGACCCCGCGGCGGGCGCTCTACTGGTGGTCGGCCGAATTAGCCGACCTTCGGGCCGCCTGTAACCGGGCAAGGCGGCAGTATACCCGGAGCAGGCGGCGACGCCCCCAGGACGTCGACAGGGACGAACGCCTGCACAGGGTCTACATAGAAAAAGTAAAGACCCTAAAGCAGGCCATTTGCCGAGCCAAAGAGGAGGCCTGGCTGGAGCTCGTTGAGGGTCTCGATCGAGACCCCTGGGGCCGACCGTACATATGGGCGCGGAACAAGCTCCGCGCCCAGTCGGCTCCTATCAACGAGACGCTCCAGCCGGACCAACTGAGGAGGATTGTCGGGGAACTCTTCCCCGACACACCTGGGGACTTCACGCCCCCAAGGATGGCTCGGCAGACGCCGGACGAGGAGGTTGTTCCGCCACCCGTCACGGAGGCTGAAATGGAGGCGGTTCTGTCCCGCCTCCAGAGTAAGAAGAGGGCACCGGGTCCAGACGGGGTGCACGGGAAGGTTTTGGCCATCTCCCTCGAGCACCTCGGTGATAGCCTTCGGGAGCTGTTCGATCGCTACCTGCGGTCCGGACAGTTCCCGAGGGCATGGAAGGAGGGTCGGCTCTGCCTGCTTCCGAAGGCAGGGCGGACCCCGGACTCGGCATCGTCGGTGCGACCGGTGGTGTTGCTGAACGAGGCTGGGAAGGCCCTGGAGAGAGTCGTGGCTTCCCGACTCGTTCAGCACCTGGAGGAGGGCCCGGGACCGGGACTCTCAGAGTCCCAATTCGGGTTCCGGGCACGCCGGTCGACGATCGACGCCCTCAAACGCCTGCGGGCGGTGACGCGTGAGGCGGAACACAGAGGGGAGGTGGTGGTCGCGGTGTCCTTGGACATCGCGAACGCCTTCAATAGCCTCCCGCACAGTGTGATACGGGAGGCCCTGAACTACTTCGAAGTGCCTCCCTATCTCAGGAGGCTGTTGGAGGCGTACCTCTCCGAAAGGAGGGTAGCCTGCGAGAACCGATGTGGGTCCGTAGAGTGGTGGCAAGTCGGCTGCGGTGTCCCGCAGGGATCGGTTCTTGGTCCGATCCTGTGGGACATCGGGTATGACTGGGTCCTGCGAGGCCGTCTCCTTCCCGGGATGGGTGTCATCTGCTATGCGGATGACACCCTCGTTTACGCCCGGGGACGAGACTACAAGGAGGCGGCGCGGCTGGCCGAGGTCGGGCTCGACCTCGTGATCAGCCGCATAGAGAGGTTAGGGCTTCGGGTCAGACCATCTAAGACCGAAGCTCTTCTCTTTCGCGGGACCGGGCGGAAAGGACCCCCTCCGGGGGCTGCCCTCCAGATCGGTGGGGTGAGGATCAGGATGAGCCCCCATATTAAATATCTGGGGCTCATCCTTGATGGAGGATGGACCTTCGGCCCACACTTCGCACAGTTGGGACCGAAGGTCGTAAAGGCGGCGAGTGCGTTGGGCAGACTCCTCCCGAACCTCGGAGGACCCAGCGCCGCCTGCAGGCAGCTATACTCCGGTGTCTGCCGGAGTATGGCGACATACGGTGCTCCCATTTGGGCGGGTCACCTTACCGCGCGGAGTAGGGCCCAGTTGCGCTCGGCGCAGCGGGTCATCGCGGTAAGAGTGATTCGGGGGTATCGTACAATATCGTGGGCAGCAGCAACTGCCCTAGCCGGCGACCCCCCGTGGGAACTTGTGGCGGAAGTTCTTGCTGAGGTGCACTCCTATGTCTCGGATAGGAGGTCTCTCGGCGAGAGCCTGACGCTGGACGGGATCCTGCGGGTCCGCCGACTAGGGCAAGAGGCGTTAATGCTGAGGTGGGGAGAGGACCTGGCGTGGGAGCCGTATGGCAAACGCCTAACGGTTGCCCTGCGTCCGGTCCTAGAGCGGTGGATGCGTCGTAAACGCAAACCCCTCACCTTCCGTCTGACACAGGTGAGTACCTGTGCCGGACGGCCCAAAGGGAGCCGGCAACTGTATGTCACGATTGTGGCGCGGCGGTGGACTCGGCCCAGCACACTCTAGAGGTGTGCCCGAGATGGGCGGCGCTGCGTCACGATCTGACGTCAGTTATCGGAGGGGACTTGTCTTTGCCGAGCATCATCACCGCGATGCTCCGCAATGATGAGTCCTGGACGGCGATGGTCTCCTTCTGTGAGGCAGTAATGTCCCAGAAGGAGGCCGATGAGCGGGTGAGAGAGGAGGCCGCCGACGAGGCCTCCCACCGCAGGCGACGAACAGGGGTGCGTAGGAGGCGCTACTTAATGCGCCTCCAGTAACGCCCCTGTGCTCGTGTCGGGCCGAGGCTGGGGTTAACCTGGGTCCAGATAGGCACGACGTCGTCGGGGACTGCTAAAAGTATCGAATCAAACGAACAGCCGAGCAGTCCCCCTTTAGAGGAGGAGTCTGGCCTTTTCGCCGGGGCCAGCCTGTCGCCGAGGGTCCTGCGTTGCCTGCATGATCCGGGACTCTCATAAAAGGCGGCTGAGGGCACTTGCAGCGGTTTTAGTGGGTAACGCATCTCCAAGTGCGAACCCCACTCACGGCTAGGTTTAAAACTCACCCCGGTCCTAGTTATGGTTTGGTCTGCAAATTTCCGCTGCATTAAAAAAAAAAAAAAAAAAAAAAAAAAGGCAACTGATTTATGTGTTGCATATCATGGAAACATAAGATGTTAAGTCTCGGTGCCAGTAATTACACTTCCTGTCTTGCTCTTCTGCCCGAAACACAGCAAAGCTGTTTCTCGATTAAAACAAGCAAAATGGTGGTGGACATTTCATAAAACCCATGCAGCCGGGAGCCGGCACAGCGCATCCCTCCCACCGGTACCTATCTACATATTTTAATATAAGAACTTATAATTTATACAAATGTATAACAAAAAAGGCACAATAGCTGCATCATGCCGTTTTCCGTCACAGTATTCGAGTTGATCTTACTTTCTTTTTCTTAAACGCCGGGAAGTGCTCTGAGGCATCCCGCTGGGGAGGGGGGGACTCCCCAGGCGGGTATGTGGGACACGCTGCGTCCGAAAGATAATAAGTGGACGCAACTCTACACACTAAAACCCGGCGAGTGCTACCAATGCCGCCTTAGGTGAGATGCCTCGGATCTATTAAGCAAACAAGGCACCTCGACGGCTAGTCGGACCCTCAAGGGACCGACGCCATCTCCACAGAGGGGTTATCCCGCACCACAGAACAACCCTTCCCAACGTCGGGCAATGCAATGGGGTGAGGTCGCCATCCTCGCCCCTTGTTCTCCTACTCTTTTGTCCTCTCTTCTTATAAGAGGGCTTATATTCTTCTTATATTCTTAAAGAGCAGCTCCCTGGTTTCAATTTGCTTAGCCTAAGGTGCTGGGTCTACTGAGTCCCACTGCCACGACAAGGCCTGAACCATGGTGGGGAGTTGATGATACTACCAAAGCGCGCCTATAGATATTTCACATTAAAGTTTCTGTAAAATAAGTTTCCAGTTTTGTAGACGACAATTTGGATATTAGTGAATCATAAATTTATAATTAAGGATTTAATACTTTCTTTAACTTTAGTTTTTTTCCCTAAAAATGTTTCGCCAGTATACCGTGTTTGAATTACACAAAACAATTGTTTCAAGTTGTCTTTTCATTGCGTCACGCCCTCGCTAGATGTCCTTACCATTGGATTTTATATTTGTTTAATCTTGTACAAAAATGCGAAATTCGATTCAGCATAAATTGGTTTCGTCAGATATTCAAACGTATTTCAGCTATCGACTCTCAGTAATCGACAATTCGTGGTTCTGCTTGAACCATTCGAGTGGGTCCCTCACATGATTATGATTTCTTTTTATTTATTATGCTTTACGTCAATATTATGTTCAAATGTATATGCTTTATCTGATTTTCAGTATAAGCCTTCAAGGAGTTCGTAACTTTGCAAATAATAAAGCTTTTCTTGTATTGTTCCGAAATATTGTTAATGTGGCTTTTCACTATGGTTTCTAACAATGTTAGGACATGGTAATCAGTAAGTTGTAACTTATATCTTATATCTGTGTAGTTTTTGCGTATTATAAAATAAATCATTATTATTTTTACATAATTAACTTACATTACATATTTCTAGCCTGTACTGTCTCAGTGATGAGCAAAAGTCTCTCTTCTTTCCATGTGTCTCTATCGATAGCTACACTACACCATTTTTTTCGAAAAGCGTCAAGATCGTCCCGTCGTCTCCGTTAAAGTTTGCCGAGTAACCGAACCCTGTTTTATGTGACTCAGTCGGTAGTTTTCCTGTCCCACAAATCGTTGGGCATATGGCAGACGTGTTTGGCGGCTGGCCGATATAAATATGTATGTTAGATTATTTTTTGTCAGGCAGCAAACTGTTGATTGTGAGCGCAGCCAAATAGGTAAAAAAGGAAGGAGGACTTTTTGCTCTCTCTCTCGTACGAAGGACGACTAAAGAATTAAGACGTGTAATTTTGCGCTCTGTAAATTTTATAATTAAAATTTAAAAAAATACAAGTGTTCTCATTTAGACCACATGTATTATAATTAAAATAATAAACTCACCAGATTCTCCGTTACAATTGAATTCCTGTCCGTCTTCTCGTCTCCACATCACATAGGGTTCAGGATAGCCAGTAGCTCGACACACCATGGTGACATTGGTTCCTTCTCGGACAACCATGTCCGTTGACGTCATATTATCAATGATCATCGGAGGCACTACAAGTATAGAAACACGATAAAAATTTGTCAAAGCTATTTTCAATAAGATAATAATAATATCTATGGACGCTTTTAAACCACGTCAAACTGGTCCCGTGGTAAGTTCTCTAAGAACTTGTGTTACGGGGTACCAGACAATGGAAATATATTTAATACTTTTATACTATACATATATTTAAGATTTTTATTATATAGTACACATATTTAATATACATCCATGACCCAGGAACATACAAATTTTTTTGTTCCGTGGCGGAATTCGAACCTGCTACCTCCGTCTTGAACGCCAACGCGCCAACCATTGAGCCACAGAGGTATTTATTATATATTATAACTTAACCAAAGATGTAATATTATACCTTAATAAAACAGTTTTATAAAATAAACTTGTCATATGCTTTATAAGCATATGACAAGTTTATTATGACATATTATGTTTGTTAGAAACACACGCCCTATAAGTATTTATTAATAAACACATTCCGAAATATAGTTTTTACTAAAGAGCATTTCCACATTTTCTTTAACATTTCAAACTTTAAAAGAATACAATTTTACTTGAGATATAAGCTAATTTTAAATTATACGTTCACTGAACTGCTTAGCTTAATCTCTAGATAAGTAAACAGAACAGGATGCAAATATTAAACAGGATTAAAGTTTTGTGATGAATGAATAAAATAGGATTGGACGCTCCACTTTATATTCAAATTACAACTGACACCAGTTGGACTCGGTCGTTAACACGAAATAAACACACAAACTTATTGTGAGACTGAGGGCCTTCCTGCAAAGGTATAATAAAGTAAAATAATAATTAAATTTTAGAAGTCACTAATTATGATTTCAAAATGATGAATGTATTTAATTTTAATATATTTTCGGCGTGTTTGAGGACAGAATTGTATATAATTAATACACTAAATTATAGGTTTATTTTTACATTTCAAGCTTCAATGCAATTTTATTTAAATTATTGTTTTCATTGTGTTAAATATACTTTAAGGATGATATGTATATAATTTGTAAATTAAGTCTCATTTTAACGACTGATAGCTAAAGACTTAATACACAAGTATTATAATATAATATAGTATATATTATAATATCATTGGCTTACCACGGAAGAGGCGGTACCAAATAAGGAGATATTTAGAGAGTACAGCAAATTGCTTACGTTACATTTTATATTAAATAACTTGTGACTTAATTGACAAATTCATTTTTGGATATTAGAACCAATGACAACGTAGGAGATGTTATCTTTATATATATAACTCTACTATACGTGTGTATGTCACTGAACTCCTCCTAAGCGGCTGGACCGATGTTGATGAAATGTTTATGTGTGTTTAAAAGGATTTGAGAATGGTTATTTTACAAAAAAAAAAAAAAATGTGTCTGTCGGTGCCACTAGTTTCTTATAAAATACGTGTCATATAATAGACACTAAACTAAATATTTTATAGATTACATACCAACAACTTGCAGGTATCCTTTCCTGGATCGCATGGGATCCGTGTTTACTTGACACATGTACCAGCCGCGGTCTATCTCCTGAACATTCTTGATATGGAGGTACCACGATCGGTGGTCGTTGTAGGAGAGACTGATACGAGGATTCTGGGTTATGATGTTGTGGTGTATGCTCAGAATTGTCTGGGTGTCCACTCGAACCCATGCCACCTGGGAGACATTAAATATGAACTTCAAAAATACATTTCCTTTCATACACATATTCCAAAAGCGATGAACTTTTCAGTGGAAAATCAATTTAAAAAAATATCGGCTAATAATGGTAAAATATTAAGTATAGAATAAATTTTATTTTATTGATTTCGAAGTAGAAATTAATATAATCGTTTATTGCAATACTTGGGCAGCAGCCGACATGGGCCAGCACGACCGGGGTGAAGTGACGACTAACCGTCGCGTTTCGTGCGGTTTGCGAGTTTCCGGTGGCCCATTGGGGGAAAGGGAAAAGGAGGGCAACGCATCTGCATAATCATTAATCTCTAGTCTAAAGCTTCGACTGCTCGTTTGCCCTCCAATGCTATAAAAAAATGATAAATCTTCTGCAAGCGTAGATTTTTAACCCCTGATGTAAAAATACGAATATTATAAGTTAGACCACAGAGTGTATCTGCCCGTGGCACCGTAGAGCTCAACCGGTTGAACCGATTTGGATGAGTTTATTTTATTTGAAACTTGGTCTTCTACGGTAGTTTTAGGAATGTTTTGTAAATTGGTTTAGCTATTTAAAGGTCAGCAGCTATTTTATTATTACGTTGAGAGATTTATAAAAAGTAAAACCTTTTTAATATTTTGTTATAAATAACTATGAAAAACTTTATTAAATTTATGTCTTGCCATACCGTCTGTAGATGACAATAGAGACGCGTGGAAAAGAGAGAGGAAGGCCTTTGCCCAGTGGTGGGACAGTATAGACTAGGAAAAAAATCCGTAATATATGATTCAGTAAGTATGATTCAGGGAAGTGGACAACTCGTCCACTTCCCTGCTAACTACTGAATCATATATTATTTATGGACGCTATAGATAACAATGAAAATCCGTAATGTTTAAAACAACTCATTTTTAGTTAATTTTATGTACAAAACAGTAATATCATTTTAAAAAAATGAGAAGAAATAACAAGCATAGAATTATTAGAACAATTGAAATAACTGGTTTTAGCAGAATCGCATTATTTATGCCTGAAAGAGTGTAAACACTCAACAAAAACTTTGTATAAATTACGATATGTAGGTTAACGAAGGAGAAGTATTTTTAGTATGCAACGCTGTTACTCTATCCAGTACAAGTTTGTAATGCAAACGAAAAAGAAAAACAGCGGTATTTTTATTCTATATACTGTTGTAGTCCATTTTTCAATTATGGAGCCTTACTGAGGAGCTTATAGACGCTAACGTATGAAATTGTAAGTTAGTATTTTCATAACGCGTTATACAATCGCTGAGCATTATAATATTATTTATGTTCTAATCTCACAGGATTTATTTCTATGTTCTAATAGCTGTCTTTATATAGCACGTCCACGCACGGGTAAACAATTTATAAGCCTTTTTTTCTTTTACGCCGGGAAATGCTTTAAGGCATCTCGCGGGGGAGCCAGTCTCCCCAGGCGGGTATGTGGAACTCGCTGCGCCCGAAAGGTGGTAAGGTAGGCGCAGCTCTACCTACTAAAACCCAGTGAGTGCCACCAATGCCACCTTTGGTAAGTTGTCCCGAACCTGTGGGCACCTCGATGGCTAGTCAAGGGACCGACGCCACCTCCACAGAGGGATTGTCCCCATTGTGAGATTCCCATTCTCGTCCCTCGTCTACCTGCTCTTTTGTCCCCTCAACAACAAACATTTTTTTTTTTTAATAATATTCCAAGCTAGTGCCCGCAGCTCGCCCTCGTGAAATTCGAACGCATAACTCGGAACTCTGACCGCTAACCGTGTGTAGTGGGGTCGGCGCCTTATGAATACTTTGTTTTTAAACTAAAATCTCATCAATGTTAATTTTAATTACTAATGTTATTGACAATGTAGGTTTCTAATGACAAAAGAGTTTTTGAAACCAGTCCAGTAGTTTTTAAGTTTATTCGTTACATACAAAACACAAATGTTCCTCTTTATTACACACCTTATTATTTATTAACTTCACCTGTATGTTTTTATGTATGTAACCGACTCCTTTAGACTTGATTTTGACACACATTAAGACGTCAGATTAAATTGAAATTTTACATACTTAAGGACTGATGACAGTACAATAATTTAATAAGTTTGTTCCAATATCCTGATCAGGATAATCAGGATAGCACATGCTAGGAAGGCATTAGGCCCCCACCATGGTTCAGGCCTTGTCGTGGCGGTGGGGCTCAGTAACCTAGGGTGAGGGGTGCAACTTGGGCGAAGCTAATTGGGGCGAAGCGTACCCCTCTTATAAGAAGAGGGGACAGAAGAGCAGGCGGCAAGGGGTGAGGATGGGAAACTCACGCCATTGTACTGTCCCGACGTTGGGAGGGGTTGTTCTGTGGTGCGGGACAACCTCTCTGTGGAGATGGCGTCGGTCCCTTGCGTGACTGACTAGCCGTCGAGGTGCCCTGTTTGTTTATTAGATCCGGGATTAGATATATAGAATCCGATTTATAGCACCTCACCAAAGGTGGCATTGGTGGCACTTGCCGGGTTTTAGTGGGTATAGCTGTATCCACTTACCAGTTTAGTTCGGTTTGCTATTAAAGCGTATTTTTTAGTTTTTTTAAAACTGTAATTTATAATATTAGTGTCTATGATAATGTGTCTTATAATAAGTATTAAAAAAACTAAAAAAAAACAAAAGTAAATTTTAAAAGTTCACATATTATTATAATAAAAATATGTTTTTATTACGTTTGGTGGTCTTAGCTTGATGTTTCAGAATTCATAAGGGTGTCAATTGGTAATTAGTGTTGATCGAGAAAGAACCATATGGATCAGATAAAGTTAGCAAGGTAGTAGATGATGTTTTGTACGGGCATGTGTTTTTTTAATCGTTCTAAATACGCGACCCCTTTACAGTTTTGAATTTTCTGGGCCACAAACAGCCAAAAAGTAAGAATTATAATATTGAAACACTATGATATTAAAAAAAACAAGGCCCTATTTTTACTGTGATTGTGTTTTATTGTTATGCAGAACCTTGCCTTTCTTTCTTTCCTACTTTTACCAGTGAACTCCTAATTAAAGCATTGCGACCTCTCCACCGCAGGATTGAAAAACATAATGCTCTAGTAATTCTAAAGGTTCCCAACCAATTTTAAAGTAGCAAACGCCATTTAACATAACCGATTCAAAAATTCCGTCCAAGCGCCCAATCAAATAATTTTTAATGTTTTAACGCAATAAAAGTTTTTCCATAAATCGTCAAGCCATTTTATATTCAGTGCCATTCGCAATTCAGAACACAACGTAATGCAATAATCTCTTTGTTCCAGCCACAATACCATGCGCGGACTTGTTTACTCGTCAAAGAATATTAAATCTTCTTCTAAAACTCCGTTCTGATTCGCCTCATCCTATTTAAATCCAGGCACACTACATGCCACTCCAATCCCACTAACTAGCCGTCCTGCATGATTAATAACTGGCGAATCGTGCATTCTGAGCAATGTGATATTAAGTTGGCTTGTTAAAACTTTACTTCGTGCACCGCATGAATGCAGTTGTATAGAATTTCTGTTGCTACAAATCCGTTTACACAATTGTTTTATGTCTTGATGTTAATAAGTAACGTCACCTATATTCAAATGACGTGCCATTTTGCCTATTGTTGGTCTCTGAAATTACATACACAACGTGTTTATGTAAATTTTGATTTATTCACTTTGCTTTTCTGTATTATTAAACGTTATATTTCTGATCATCAGTGGGCATGATCTCTGTTAAATAGCCTCTTCTGATTATTGTCTATGCTTTTTATATCTACTACTATTTAATAATTATAATAAGTCGACAAACGCCGTCTTGGCTTTTGTTGAAAGAAGTTTATGTTTAGCAGAAAGATGTTGATAATGACGAGGAAGTTGACAAATGAAAATATTGGGAATTTATATTACGAGGAAGCTTTTACATTTTATATATGAGATTGATTAATTAACATGGTTATTTTCATGTACTAAAATTATATAAAACGGGATATTTACCATGTTTTTTACTTTTATTTCGCGGAGCTCGATATTTCGACATTATCTACGAATGTCTTGTTTAGAAGACTGAAGTATGCGGGTAGATGTTGACGGCATTATAGGTATCCGTACCGGAATACATCCCTTCTCATACGTTTGCTGCGTAAACACTGGTTACCACTACCATTGTTACTTTCACCCCTACTACGACACGTATTGTCACTTACTTTACGTACACTCAACATTCGATCCTGTATTCGACGGACGAAACTCACGGTGAGTTTTGTCTGTCGAACACAGGATCGGTTCGCGAATGTTTAATAATATTATTCTTTAACGGTTTGCATAACACAGTGACTCCTTCAATGGATAAAAGGGCATAGTGGCTAAAGGCATGGGATAGAATGCACGCAAACACACAACACAGAGAGCTCTGGACGAGCAGAGACGATTGCAGACAAGCAAGGGAAGCGATACCATTAGGCAACCCCCGCGTCTCTCGTCAATTAATGCTCTTTAAAACGATCAGAACTGCGCCTGATAACAGGCACCATAACAGGACATGGTCACTACAACAAACATCTTTTCACTATAGGTGTTACGGACAGTCCGCTATGCAGAGCCTGCGTAGCGGAGGAAGAAACAGCAGCCCATGTACTACTGGAGTGCACAGGAGTAGCACCGCTACGGGCTGCCCATCTCGGGTGCCCGAGAACGCTCCCGGAGATCTGCTCCGAGGTCAAAAGACTACTAGCATTCTTGCGGGAGCTTAACTGGCAGTAGGGAGTGCTTCAGGCTCACAGCACGCAAAATAGGCGCAAAAGCGTCGAGTTGCGGAAACCAGCCGACCTCAAGTATCAAGTATCAAGTAACGGTTTGCATAGGTACCTTAAGGTTACACAAGTCGCTCATCTTTCCATACAAACGCAGAACAGTAATTACTACAAAGTTTGACGTTGACCATAAAAAAATAAGGATAATATAAACTGATTTCACCATTATCTATGTCTGTATGCACCCAAAATCGTAAAAAATAAAGCTTCTTAACTTTCGTATTTTAATACTGATTTTAGCCCAACTTTGACGATAATAAATACTATAAGGAGCACGAAAGCTCAAAAATAAAGCCCATACAGATAGTTTAGTTATTCAAAAGTTGAAATAAATTTATTTTAAAAAGATGCACTTAATAGTTTTTCTAAAATAACTCTTTTTCTAAAAGGAGATTTTCGGAATGAATCATTGTGCATTTCATTCTAGCACACATGTTCGCGCACTATTTCAGGTGAGCTAGCATTAATTTAGTTGGAGTTTGCGCCGTCGACTTGTTTAACCTTAATAACTGGATTCCACACTCTCGAAACTTGCAACCCATCTTCCCCATTGAAATTACTACATTTAGTCATTTCGATGGCTTCTCGTACCAGACGGATTATGTAATGGCGTTCTGTGGCGAGTATCTGAGCATTATGATATTATACCAAACTCAATCCAATGGATCGGTCCGGCTTCCAAAAGATGTTCTACGAAATCAGTCATCGCGAAACAGGATCGAGTGTCGAGTGTACGTAAAACAAGTGACCCCACCATGGTTCAGGCCTTGTTGTGGCGGTGGGGCTCAGTAACCTAGGGTGAGTCGCTGCAGCTTGGGCGAAGCTAATTGGACCAAGGGGGCTCTTTGTACCCCTCTTATAAGAAGAGGGGACATAAGAGCAGGGGGCAAGGGGTGAGGATGGGGACCTCACCCCATTGTACTATCCCGACGTTGGGAGGGGTGGTTCTGTGGTGCGGGACAACCTCTCTGTGGAGGTGGCGTTGGTCCCTTGCGGGACTGACTAGCCGTCGAGGTGCCCTGTTTGTTTACTAGATCCGGGGCACCTCACCAAAGGCGGCATTGGTGGCACTCGTCGGGTTTTAGTTTGTAGAGCTGCGTCCAGTTACCAGCTGTCGGGCGCAGCGAGTCCCACATACCCGCGTGGGCAGACCCACTCCCCCGCGGGATCCCTCAGAGCATTTCCCGGCATAATAAAAAGACAATAATAGGGGTGAAAGTACAAGTACAAAAAGCAAAAGTACGAGAAAGGAGGTATTCCGATACGGACACCTCTAATGCCGTCAACATCTACCCGCATACTTCAGTCTCGTGAACAAGACAGTCGTAGATAATGTCGAAATATTGAGCTCCTTTTAAATTTTGTTTATAGATCCTGTTTATTTTACAGTTACAAAATACAAGATCTTAAAAATCTGTACAAAATTTTCTGTTCGAAAATAGGATTAAGTCGATTGGGTTGATGGGTTCAATCTTCAAAAAATATCGAGGCAATAAGAATATTCTATAATCTCTTGAACGAAATAACAAATCCTTAAATAGGGACCGTGTAAATTGTTGAATGGATATTGTGATGGAGAATGATTCGTGTTTATATTAATAAAGAACATATACAAAAACTTCATTTTAATTTTTACATTGATTCTTTTTCTCTCAAAATATGGCTTGTATATGTAACAAGTATGCCTAGAATATGACAACGCAACTTGAACGACAAACTTGAAGTGCGACAACGCCCTTATATTTTGAAAAATATGAGTTGTTGCTTCTCTTAAATAATTTTATAACAAGCTACATATTCGAAAATTTCTTAGTTTATAAGACATTAATTAATTGCTCTGATAGAAATCTCTATGTATAATAAATTATGAACTCAAAGTGTCTAGTAAAAAGTGGGTGAGAAATGAGAATATAAATAGAGGCACACTATAGATATAAGTTGATAGTCTAGTTGATATTTGCTGATAAAAGCTGATGATCATGATAAAAAAGGCTCAGCTGTCAACATTTATATCACGTTAAAGATAGAAGAGTAAGATAAAAGCTACCTTGTAGCCTCGGAGATCTTCAACTACACAGGCGAGCAGAGCATCACGTCCGATTGTCACCGTTACGTTCGGTACCGGCTCCACGAACCGGGGGAATAGGGATTCTGGAACAAACATAATCGGATTATATACTTTAACTAGCTGTTGCCTGCAGCTTCGCCCGCGTTACTCAACTCCTATAAGTCACAGCGTGATGGTATATAGCCTTCCTCGATAAATGGGCTATCTAACACTGAAATAATTTTTCAAATCGGACCAATAGTTCCTGAGATTAGCGTTATAATATTAGTATAGATTTGTAGATATAACGTTTTGTTTAAATAGTGGATATTTCAGCATAATAGCAATCTGAATGGATATTCGATAGTTATGTCTAGTGTTTTCATAGTGATGACAATGATAATATTATCATCATCATCAGCCTCTATCCGTCTACTGCTGAACATGGGACTCAATGAACGCCAAGACGACCGATCCCTTGCCACTCGCATCCATCACGAACCGGCCACTGCACGGAGATCGTCTTCCCACCTGGTTAGTGGCCGATCAATACTTCGTCGACCTAAACGTGGCCTCCGCTCTTGAATCTTATTGTCCCATCGGCCATCTGTTCTCCTGAGTGTGTAAGTTCGTTAAAGTGGCAGTGGGCTGGTTACATGATAATAATTTGTATATAATTGCCACCATGAGCTAGCAACTTGATGGTAACAAGCCAAGTTATCACGCTTGCATCAATGTCTACAACTCTTTATTTTCGAGGTTTTTATTTGTTTTACTCTTTATTTAAATATGAAAACAAAACTTTTACTAAGATAATATTTCTGAAATTAGAGTTAGTCATACAAGTGTCTGTCAGGATAGGATGTAAAAATATATTATTATTATGTGAAAAAATGATAACGTAAACCTGTTATCTAACTTTACTGTACATAATATGTATATGTTTTATCAATCATGTATATATTTCAATCTTATGTTTCCAATAATTTCCTCACAAAGTTTCCGCTGATCACAGAACAAGTGAAATTGAATGTCGTGTCTGTACCAAAATTCCAAATATTTTAGTATAAACGTACTCGATCCCTTTTGTGTGTAAACTGAAAAAGCTTTGGCAAACTAGTCGTCGTATCAAAAGCTTTTTATTTACATTTTTGCGTGTATTTTTTTACAATTTTGAACCATCGGATCAAATAATGCCAAAAGATTGATTCTTGGAAATTCAATAAGAAGATAGGTTCGATTCAGTTTTATTAACGTTTATTGGGTTTTCACTTGTAATTACACCGCGGCGCGATGGATTGGAAATCGTAGACGAGTCTGGATCGGTAATAGGTTGTTTAATAAGCTATTAACGGTGATGAAGGTCATTATTATTATTTCAAGTTACATAAAATACGAACAGATGTTTACTTTATTGTTTTATCGCTTTGAGCTGTGTTTTCGTGACTTGGCTTATGTTTTTTAAGGATAAACGATTTAAAAAAATATTCCTACGTTATGGGATCGTTTTCGTGTAAAAAAATATGATTTAGTATATAATATATCTAATATATACATAGGCTGCACTAAAAGTATCGGTAATGGAATATTTCCACTGTTCCTGTCATGTTAACATCTTTTTAATTGAAAACTCCTTGGTTTTAAAAATCGAATACCATTTATTTATTTAAAAAAAGATTCTCGATCTTGTCACAAGGTCTTGTCAAACTTGTTTAGTCGTCGTTCTCGTGTTGAGAAAATGGAATTGACTCGAGAAAATTTTAGAGCGATGATTTGTTATGACTTTCGAAGTGGTTTAACACAAAAACAGTGTGTTGACCGGATGATTTCTGCATTTGGTGATAAAGCCCCATCCAAAACCACAATTTGTCGCTGGTTTGCTGAATTTCAACGTGGACGTGTCAAGCTCAGTGATGATCCCCGTCAAGGTCGTCCAAAAACTGCAGTCACCCAAGAAAACGTTGATGCTGTGCGTAAGCTGATTGAGGAAGATCGACATGTGACATACCGCGAAATTCAGGCAACTTTAGACATTGGCATGAGTCAAATACAAATAATCTTGCATGAACAATTAGGTGTAAAAAAGTTGTTTTCCCGATGGATACCGCATTTGCTCTGTGAAGAGCAAAAAGCGGCTCGCGTTACTTGGTGCGTCAGAACTCTCGAAAGATTTCACGCAGGATCCTCAAATGCTGTATACAACATCGTATCAAAACCGGCCATGTTGCGACTATTCCTCTTGAGGGACAAAGAACGGTTAATGCAGAATGGTATGCTAGCATTTGTTTGCCACAGGTCGTTTCTGAACTCCGTAAAGAGAACTGCAACCGCCGCATCATCCTCCATCACGACAATGTGAGTTCTCACACCGCGCACAGAACAAAAGAGTTTTTAGAGCAAGAAAACATAGAATTATTAGACTGATTGATGATTTCTATACTTTCCCTAAAATAAAGAATAAATTGCGTGGTCAGAGATTTTCATAGCCTGAAGAAGCTGTGGACGCCTACAAAACGGCCATTTTGGAGACCCCAAATTCCGAATGGAATGGTTGCTTCAATGATTGGTTCCATCGTATGGAAAAATGTGTCAAATTTCGCGGAGAATACTTCGAAAAGCAATAAATACATTTTTAAATAGTAATGTTGTGTCACTTCCTTGATTCCCGAAATTTTCAGTGCCGCCCTCGTTGTCATATGTACATTCGTTATTTAATATACAAAGGAAGTGTTTTATTATATAACTTTACAATATGTATCTTTTTCAGCAACAAAACTATCTATATATTAATATAGACGTTTTCAATGCTTGAAACTACTTGAACCGGTTGAGTAATAATTTTGCTCTCAATATTGGCCTGAAATGCTTTTATTTAAGTTTAATACAAGCTCTTATCCGGGCTTCTAGCTTCTTTCAGATATTATTGAATTTTGCGCTTTTCAGAATCTGACAATCTTTATCTTTAATGAAACTGTGGCGGACCAATAAGCGCCACAATCCTGAATCGCGCTATAGAAGTTTCACAGTTCGGCGCTATAATAATTAATAAATCTACGACAGCTGAAATGATAGCAACTTAACAAGTGGGCTTCGGCCTGACCGAGCATACTATCTCGCTCGATTGAAAATCTCCCCTTGGGGCTTTTCACATACATCTCATAAAACATAGAGATAATATGACCATACTCGTGTTGGATGCGAATAGTGGCAAGTGATTGGCCGTCTTGGCGTCTTGAAAGTAGCCCACAGAGGCTGATGATGTGATGATAATGATATAAACTTAATATAATGGGAAATGAAGAAAAAAGCATGGAACTCCTATTCAATCACATACTGAAATATTATTTAACCACTAGGAAAAGATCAAAGTAAAATACTTTCTTAGTAAGTTAAGTTAGAAAGCGATCAATTTGAGATAATTTTAACATTGTAATTAATCGAAGTATTTCAATAATATTACAAAGACAATTTAATTATTTCATATTGTATTTTTTTTTCAAATATCTATTCAATTTAAAGCTGTTATTAAGTATAAGACTAGAAGTAAGCCTTATGTCAGTCTTATGAAACCAACAGTGAGAATGTTGTCTTTTTTCCATATTGATAGTTGGTTTACTAGTAATCTAGCTTTATTAATTTATATATGACCAGCTGTGTTACATGCGGCATCGGCAACGCAGACAAAAATTTATATTTCATTGACTTAATAACAATGCTGTAAGTCGATTTTGATGATATAAGGATTAAATGTTTACTGTTAAAAATATTCTTGAAGATATACAAAACTTTATAAAATAATATGAATATACATATTTATGAAATAACTATTTATAACGAAAGTTCACCCGTGACCACGTTTTCTGTAAAGTATATCATAGGGCTTGTAAAAAATTTAATAAAAGGCGATAAAATCCGTAGTATATAATATAATGAGTAAAATACACGTAATTATTAAAAAAATATTTACTTACAACTTTTAATGAAATAATAGAGTCAAAGTTTTCTTTAACATTTTCTTTAACGCCGGGAAATACTCTGAGGCATCCCGCGGGGGAGTGGATCTCCCCACGCGGGTATGTGGGACTCGCTACGTCCTATTAAGCTGGTAAGTCAGTCAAATCAGGCGCTTACGGCGCGTCCACCGCTTGAGAACCGGACGCAGAGCAGCTATTAGGCTTTTGCCTTTTATACGGCTGCCATGCGAGGTACTCCCCTACCACCTCATTAACGCTTCCTGCCCTAGTTGGCGAACCAATAGGATCCAGTACAACATAAGGTTCTCACCGAGTGCCTTTCTATCCGACGTAAGAATGCGTTTCGGCAAGAACCTCCGCCACACTCATGTCGAAGCCCATTTGATATTAGAGAAATACAAACCAAAGTTTTCTAACCATTTACAACAATTATACAAAAAAGCGACTCGTTTTTCAAACAATTTACATGGGTCACATCCCTTTCAACAAAACGAATCTAGTATCATAATGCATACGTATAGGTGCTATTCCATTCGATGCATTTTTATTTGATACTGAATCATATCTAGGTTAAATAAAATCTGTCCAGTTGACACGAGAAAAAATCGATATATCATACGTTATTCGCGGCTATAATATGATGAGGCTTGAATAACTTTGATATCTGATGATAATCATTAATACGACTCTTGAAATTCATGTCGTGAGAATATGTTTGTATTATCTTATTTGTAATGTAACATTGCAAGAGTTATGTGAATGCTATCTATATGAAAATAGCATTCAAAACCTAACCTTTAAAAAAACTTTTTCTAAATAGAAGGGCGGGGGAGGGGGGGAGTCGGTTCACCTGGTGGTAAGAGATCGGTGGCATCCACAGACACTAGCTGCACCAGAGGATTAGCAGGTGCGTTGCCGGGCTTTCAAATATGAGCATGTTAATTTATACATAGAATATCCTAACGTACACATATTTACGTGTACATTTATATTCGGATACTAAAGTATATAAAGAGGCACAGCGCTCACCGGTTGGAGGGAAGCGCTATGCCGCGCTCCCGGCTGCATGGGTACCACCATCTTGCTTATTTCTCCCGTCAAACAGCTTTGCTGTGTTTCGGAGAGAAGGGCAAGACAGGCAGTATAATTACTGGCACCGAGACTTAACATCTTATGTCTCAGGATAGGCAACACGTAGATGAGTTGCCTGGGCTCGTTCCTGGTAAACTAGTTTATGTTCATGGGCGACGTCGACCACTTACCATCAGGTGGCACGTTTGCCAGTTTGCCTATCCAACTAACATAAAAAAAGTATCCAAAACATCGGGAATATAAAAAAAATTACCGCGATAAAATCTGTAAGTTTGTGCAAAATAGGAAATTATAAAGCAAATAATAGCTACTCTACTTTGCAAATTATAGGATCAAAATTGAATATTTGTTTAACATTCACTTTTACAAAGTATTTTCTTGAACTATTTTCCTAATTGTAAAATGATGCTTTGACAAATCGAAAAATTATTATAAAAGCTATGCAATAGCTTAATAATCATGATTATAAGCATCAAAAGAAAAAGGGTTGTGGTATCATCATCACTACATAGTATAAAACAAAGTCGCTTTCTCTGTCCCTATGTCCCTATGTCCCTTTGTATGCTTAAATCTTTAAAACTACGCAACGGATTTTGATGTGGTTTTTTTTTATTAGATAGAGTGATTCGAGAGGAAGGTTTATATGTATAATAATATCCATTAAATAGTGGAGAAATACTGTTATTTCTAATGTTTTCTAATTGTTCTGAATGTTTCTAAATGTTTCTGGTTTCTAATGTGATGTCGTAAATGAACACATTTTTTGCACTTACATTGCAAACGCTGGATGAACACTAACAGATAGATCAAAATTATGTACTACATTATTGTACACTTTAGAAAGATCTACAAAAAAGTTCGCGATGGCATATGTGTATCTCTTAAGGATAACATACTATATCCATTTTAATACTTAAAAAATGGGCAATTATAAAACGGTAGTTGGAAAGCTATTTACACAAATGTGGTATTAATCCTTATCATTTTAAATATGTTAGTTAGCTTGAGCATTTCATGAAGTATGTTTTTCCCGTTTACACCATGCAAATGAAATGCATATCTTAGAAGATAATATAGCAAAATCAAAATAATGCGACACCGTGATTTCGACCGAGCCGCGCGAGCCGGGCGCTCCGTGATGCCGCGCCTCGCGCCCGAGCCGAGCCGAGCCCCGGTTCCGAAAGTTAGGATAATAATTATTATTGTATCAATGTAATATGGTAGAATTGTGTATCCTAAATATGCCTACTGAAAAGTCCGCGATGGCATAATATGTCTATATTATGTTAAATATAACATACTACCTATATCGATTTTAATACTTTAAAAATTGGCAATCTTAAAGCGGTAATGTAAAAGCTATTTACAAAAATACGGTATTAAACACTTCATATTATAAAATAAAGTCCTACGCCCGTTCATAGATAAATAATCATCATCAATCCGTGTACGGCTGTACATCTAAGTCAACGCGGGCGAAACTGTGGGCAACAGCTAGTAAAGTAATAAAGAATGAACCTTTCCGCAATCAACACTCCCTGGTTCGAAGACTGCATCTTCGGCAGGGTCCAATCTATGTCAAATTACTACTAAAACTGTGGTCAGAGCACTATCCATCAGCTTTTCTTATAAATAAGGTTGCTTCACACCCAACTGTGAAGTATGCAATAAAATGCGTATGTGCAATATTTACTGATGGATTGTGTTAGGAACCAAAAGAGAAGAGAATCAATGATACGAGAATTTCGTTCCTTTCATGTAGGCTTATGAAAAAGTATTCTAGCTCAACCAAAAATTGAACTCCCCACCATGGTTCAAGCCTTGTCATGACAGTGGGGCCTAGGGTGACCTCAACACCTTGGGCAAAGCAAATTGAGCTGGGGGGGCTCTTTGTACCCATCTTATAAGTAGAGGGGACAACGAGCGAGGATGGGAACCTCACCTCATCGTACTGTCCCGAAGTTAGGAGGGGTTATTCTGTTGTGCGGCACAACCCCTCTGTGAAGGTGGCGTCGGTCCCTTGAGGGACTGACTTCGCGCCGAGGTGCCCTATTTGCTCAACACATCCGGGGCACCTCACCAAGAGCAGCATTTCTGGCACTCGCCGGGTTTTAGAGGGTAGGGCTACGTCCACTTACCCACATATCCGCCTGGGGAGAGCCACTCCTCCGCGGGATGTCTCAGAGCATTTCCCGGGGTAAAATAGTCAAAATAATATTTTGCCTAATCAGTGATTCTTGATAAGTGTTTCTTATTTTTATAATTGATAATATTATAAATCAAGTTTCCTCCATATGCATACAAGATACGGTAGAGTTAACATATCGATGTGAGATATGCATCAGAAAAGATTTAAAAATATATTGAACGTTAAATTGAGTCTACTACCGGATGCAAAGCTAGCCCATAGAAAAGAAGCGTTGAAAGAAACCCAGTAAACTAAACCTCTGCAAAACTTATAAACTACCAATTATAATAAAAGTTAACCGTACCTATATTAAATATAAATCTGGATAAAGGCTTTGAAAACTTGATGTCTATTTTTATAGCTAAATGAATTTCTTTGTTCTTCTTTCTGTGTAATTAGTCGACAACAAAAGTTTTTATTTATTGTTTATAGACTAGCTATACGTCGCTTTGAATGCACCTAGGTTTTAATTAAATCTTGTTAATAGTTTTGGGAATAAAAAAATTACATATATTTTTTATTTGTAGATAATTAACACAAACAAAATATGTTAACATTTCTTTTTTATTATAAAAAAGAGGAGACTGGAGACTTATCTTTATTTTAAAATATTTTTTTATGTCATAAGGCGGAAAACAAGCAGTCTAAGCCTTATGCTACCGATACCCATACGATCTGTATGTACGTCTGACAACCAGAGGCTATGCAGATGCGTTGCCCTACTTTTCCCTCTCCCCCCAGTGGACCACTGAAAACCCACAAACCACACGAAACCCGATAGCATAGCTGTCACTTGACACTGGTATTATGTGAGCGAGAGGTACCACCCCGATCTTTCCGGCCAAGATCGGCTGCAATGCAGCATATCACTACCTCTTATTATATAATAAGCACAAAAGTATAAATATAAAAAGAAGTTCAATTTACATCGACTTGGATTCAACTTCAATGTTTTGTATGAAATATAATATCTTAGTTTACAACAACTTTAACTAAGAAGTAAAAGATGTGATAAGTTGAAAAAACAATTTATAAAATGTTATAAAAAGTATTCATAAAAGTGTCAAACTTATGAATATTTAGGGGTAATTTATCATTTTAAATGCTTATATAAAGAAACATAAAGCTAATGTGATACACATGTCGATATGAGCGATGCTTCAACCCGCAACAATCTATTTAGGCTAAACAACCTGAGACACGGAAAAATATCCGCGAATGATTGATGAGTGAACGCGAATAGAACAAATCCATCTTGGGCCCATCAATCTTGGTACTCCGGGCTTCCATGCAAGCGACGTCCCCGGCTCTAATGAAAGAAAAGCTTACAGCGTATAAACAATCGGAAAATGTTCTTTCAAACCACCACAAGATCGATTGTCCATTATAAAGAAATTTAATACTGTCTACTAAAATAATCTGTTAATTTTCACTGGTTGGACCTTCGCCAGATTTGCAGTAAAAATTTGAAAAAGGTTCTTACACCACCAATTTATTTTTACGTTTCTCTAAAGGCACAGTACGTTTGTTTAGACGGCACGAGAACACGGAACAAATGGCTTGTGATGTGACAATTAACACCCATTTGTTTTTGGCGAAATATTATTTATACATTTCAATAAAACTATTTTTCACAAAATTTTATCTTTTTAAGGCTTTACATTCTCGACATGTTGGATACTTAACCGCGACCATAGTCACTGAAGGACATGAACATGTGTTATTCGTAATCACCTGTTATTTTTGTTACGGTAAAAAAATCTATTCATATCATTTGAATCTTTAAGTAATCGCCACATACAAATTCCAACACAACCGCGTATGCTCTGTTGAGGCAGTAATACAATAATAAAATCGATAAACAACGGGAGATTGCAAAAAATAAAAAATAAACAAGAAAACGTCTACGACGCAAGTAATGATTAAGTCTAGAGTAAAACGTATAAATTGGTTTAGAAGACGTAGTGCTGCTCTAGTGATGTTCACCGCTAGAGCAGCAGACACACCTAGTTATCTGTAAAACATGTTGTATTACATTTGAAATTGGTAAACAAGCAGAAACCTCCCGATATTATGTGGTCAACGAATTCACTCTAGTCTGGCTTATATAAATATATACCCAGGCAAGTTATCCATGTCCTAGTTATTCTCGAGCTCAAGATAATGCCTGTGACTGTTCTGCCTGGTTCTGCCCTTTTATACGAAGCAAAACGTTTCACTAATCGCATACCCCTCGCGGATTTTTGTTAGCCGAATATTAAAATGCATATGAAAAATATCAAATACCCGCAATAATGTTGCTCGCAGTTTCAGTTTCGTCCGCGGTAACTTAGACATATAGCCGTATCCGGGTTGACGATAATTATTTTGGACGCCTTTGTCACTCAGTGATAATGTGGAAAAATACTGCTGATGATAGTAGTATATCTTAGTTTAAGAAACATATGACACTGCATAATCTTATGCTAGAAGACGCAGAGTTGGAAAACGAATGTCTTCAACTTATGCGTATCTCCGTAATGACCTACGGGGCTGAAACGTGGCCTCTAACTTTACGACTGGTCCAAAAGTCTGATCAACGTATAATGGAGCGTGCTATATTGGATGTTTCTTTGGTAGATGGGATTTGAAACGATGTCTTCGTTTCGAATCCCATCCGCCAGAGAACTAAAGTTATATCACGCGAAGAATAAGCTCGTTGAAGTGGCAGTGGGCTGGGCACACAGAACGGATGGCCGATGGGCCAATAAACAGGGTAGTGACCGGTCTGTGTTGAATACGAGTGGTAAGGGATTTGTCATCTTGGCGTTCATTGAAGGAGGCCTATGTTCAGCAGTGGACGGAAAAAACTGATGATGATGAAGATATTGATTAATTTTATGCTTTAAAACTTAAGACCACATCCCAACACACTTTGCTTTTTCTCTACATTAAGTTTGACATAAATGCAATTACTTACTTTGTGCAAAAAGTCACAATAATGTTAATATTTTCACAACAATTTAAAATTTCATTTACACATCATCGTTCGTAAATTATATTGAAATATTTATTCAATAGACGAAAAAAGGATGCTAACTTAATTTTATTCAACGCGTTTATTTTTCTGTAAAGCTAATTTATAATAATAACCATTGTACATGCGTTATGAATTTAAAATAGTGACATTATATTATAATAAAATATACCTAATACTAAACTGTATTTAATTATAATAAAATAAAAGTTACCTATCTAAGCTACCTATCTAATGAAATTAACCAATTTTGAATCGGTGCCAAGTACACAAACAACAAAGGCAATTTTCATAATACACTAGGAGAGCAATAAGCTTAAAAAATTGCAACGTGGATTACGGCGCCGGCATCAAACTTGTTCAGACAACTTATTTTAATTATAAATGTTGTTTTCTTTATTTCTGTATAAAACAAACAATATATTAAAAGAAAAAAAAATGCAAGTTGAAATATCAAATTATACTCACAATAATGTGTTTCGATTTTACAAATTTTGTATAAACCTTAAAGAGTCTTTTAGTTTCTTAATAGATGTCATGTAATGTTGCTAATAAAAAGCTATGTAATTATATTCACCAACGTGATAAATGTTTACGGATGCATGAGGAGATCCTTTCTCAGTGTCCGTATTTACGTAATTGGCACAACAGTGTTTCTGTGGCAAAAGTCTGCGTTGCCCACCCGCGTAAATTAGATTTCTGGGCCCGCGTGCCACCGTGCTTCGCTTTGCTCACCTCTTTACTCTAAATGAACTACCCTGTACTCTAATTGAAAAACGTGTAAAAGTCTCGTCAACCTAAATTTCGTTTTAAATTTCGCTTACATTCTGATTATTATTAATTTAATTTACTAAAGTTTTTATACGTTCTTTGATTTTATATATTATTTAGATGCTAATGCAGGATTAATATTTTTTAATATCAAATTTGCGAAAATACAAAAGTATTCAATATGAAATCGCAACAAATTTATAACTACGCAACGTTAGCCGAAGGTTTGAAAATTGAATTATCCATTTTCCATACGAGAATAGTGCTCTAAAAATAAAACCGATTCCAGCAAATTCGAGCTGGCGAGTCTCATGCGGCTCCACAGCGGCTTCAGCGTGGGTACATTCATGAGTATCGATTTTATGCAAAATGCAACAAGATTCACTTGAACGTCCTGTGTATACGTATTATTCGGAACACCTATCTATCGAGTAATTACACGGCTGTGGGTATCGATATTGGCACTTGTAAATCGCAATAAATGGTATCAGGATGGGCATGGGGCTCAATCAGATGAAATTGGGAGCGTTGCATGGAAGTCATGTAGGTATAAACATGAAACTAATTAGTGGTTATGTCTTAGATGTGCCGCGAGCGTAATCCTGCTCGTTCGACTGCAATAAGATGGTGGTGGAGGCAATTAGAAGCAATACTACTGCGAGCTTATAATGACTTGCACATAATTCAAGTTAATCTTATGCAAAATTTCATGAATTCACAAAAGTAAAATTATTCAAGAACTAATTTAAAGAAAAACAAAAATTATATTATAACTATTAAAGTATAGATAATATAATTAAATATAAATATATACATAATATTATACTTCATAACATAATATTATATACATTTTTTTCTATTAGTTGAAGATTTTTAAGGTAAATTCATTTGTTTTTTTTATTGGAGTCCAGTAACACAGGGTTCCTAGCTCTCTCACACTGACAAACTAACATTATGTTTATTTTGTATTTTAATTCTGTGATGAAAGTTGTTTCATTATAATAAATCAAAGTAAATGAATAGGTAATAATAATTTCACTTTCACAAAAATATTATCACCGTAAAATTGTACTACAAATGAAATGTCAGTTGAAGTATTTAATGGTAACAAACAGAGCATTGCATTTATTTCGTACTGCTGGTGGTAAGCAATAGTCACGTACAGAATGTTTACGGAGCTCCATTAGTATATTTACTTGTTCCTGTTGAGGCCACGCACACGAAAGTACATTATAATTAGTGTTTACAGTTCGACACCGTTTTGTATATAATATACTGATGTATAGATTGTACTGTATAACCAAACAAAATATGATTAGAGCACGTAGTCTATTCCGTGGTACTAATGCCATAGCAAACTTACGTAATGTGATATTCGAATATTTTTTTATTAATGGAAGAACAATATGTCAGTGCATCATTAAATATTTAATTAAATCACATAATATTACCATAGTCTTGGCAACTCTTTGATTTAATATTGTGCGTAAAATTTGTTAATGAAAGCTTTATTAAACTAAAAGTTCATAATTAAATGGCTTAGACGTGTAACGTTGCTTGCTTCAGGAAAGTCGTAAGGAAACCCGTACGCCTGATAAGATTGAAAATCTTTATGGCATGCGAAATTCACCAACCTAGTTTGGGCTGTACTTAGGTGAACTATTTTCATGGCTGAATTCGAGAGTGAAGTTAACAAAAGGACTCTTAAAGCTTTAACAGGTTGAAAAAATTTTTTTTTCAATATGCTACGGATCAACTTTATATTGATAAAAATAATCTTTTCCAGATACATTGACAAAAGGTTTTTATTTATTAGATTCAACTTATTAGAATGAGATAAACGTAGATAGATCGTATTTAATCAATTATGTATTTAAGAATACTTTAAGACATTAGGACATAAGACACCTCAATCTTTCCATGACAGTAGTATACGTCTGCTATGATATTATTTATAAACCACCATAGGATAAGTCAAAATGTTTTTTCACGATAAATAATTTCAATCATATTGTTATAAATGTATTTGCGCTCATTTCCATTTTTTTTTTAGTTTAAATCACAAGTTATAGCTTTTGTTTATAGTAATATTGTATTGTATACGAGGTTTTCTTGTTACAATGCCAACAATTTATATTTTTCCGGAAAACTTAAACATTTGCGAAGCGCCGTAAGGTTTAACATTCCCCGCGGGCGCGGCTGCGGTCGGCGAGTCATGTATTATGCTAATACTTAAATCTATTAGCCCCAACATGATGATATTATAAAATAAATAACCTTTAACTTGACCTTTCTATTCATATATATTACTAATATGATCATCGTATAAAATATTAAAAGGTTATACATAAGAAACCCCAATGACCTATTGACGACTTCTGTGGCTCAATAGCTAGCGCGTTGACGCTTAAGCCGGAGGTAGCTGGTTCGAATCCCGCCTGGTAACAAAAGTTTTCTGTGTTCCTGAATTATGGTTGTGTTTTAAATATGTATATGTATTATACTTGTAAGAGGTAGTGCCATGCTGCATTGCAGCCAAATTGGGCTGGCACGACCGGGGTGGAACCTCTCGCTCACCTAACACCAGCGTCAAGTGACAGCTATGCTGTCGCGTTTCGTACGGTTTGTGAGCTTCCGGTGGCCCATTGGTGGGGATAGGGAAAAGGAGGCAACACATCTGTATAAATTTTGGTTGTGCGGATGTATATGGGCGTCGGTAGGCACCATAAGTTTCCGACTGCTCGGTTGCCTCCTTGTGACATAAAAAGAAAAAAAAAAATATAATTAAATCTTAAATATTAATGAACCAATACAGTTTAGGTACTTTTAAGAAAAGAGCTCATATTTAAAGAGCCTGCAACGCACCTGCAAATCTTCCAGATAGTAGGTGTCTATAGATGTAGTTATCACTAATTACCAGCAGTTGAGCCCATTATTAAATTACATTACAGTACAGTATTAAATTTATTTCCGTTGTCTGGTACCCGTAACCGAAGTTCTTCGAGAACTTACCAAGGAGCCAGATTGATGAGGTGGAAAAGCAGCCATAGATAATTCTAAAAAATGACCTTGAAACTGCAGAGCCGATTTTCGATCTACTAAAAACAACAGCATTCAAATAAATCCAAACGATCCACTCTTTTGAGAACTAGTGCCACAAACAGACACATTGAGCAGTCAAACTTTTATCACCTCTTTTTTTTTCTTTAACGTCTGGAAATGCTCTGAGGCATTCCGCCTCTCCCCAGGCGGGTATCTGGGACTTGCTGTGTCCGAAAGGTGGTAAGGTGGACGCAGCTCTACCCAAAAAACTCAGCGAGTGCCACCAATGCCGCCTTTGGCGAGATCAGTCTCTCAAAGGACCGACGCCACCTGCACAGAGCAGTTGTCTCGCAACACAGAACAACCCCTCCCAATGTGGGAGTTGTTCTGTGTTACGGTTGCCGGTGGGAGGGAAGCGCTGTGCCGCGCTCCCGGCTGCATGGGTACCACCATCTTGCTTGTTTCTCCCGTGAAACAGCTTTGCTGTGTTTCGGAGAGAAGGGCAAGACAGGTAGTGTAATTACTGGCACCGAGACTTAACATCTTATGTGTCAGGATAGGCAACATATAAATGAGTTGCCTGGGGTCGTTCCAGGTTAACTGGTTTATGTTCACGGGCGACATAGACCACTTACCATCAGGTGGTACGTTAGCCAGTTTGCCTATCCAAGTAACATAAAAAAAGTCGGTATAGTACAATGGGGTGAGGTTTCCATCCTCGCCCCTTGTCCCTCTACTCTTTTGTCCCCTTTTCTTATAAAAGACGTACAAAAAGCAGCTCCCTCGGCTCGCCATTATAGGTGCTGGGCTCACCTTCGGCTACTGAGCCCCACCGCCACGACAAGGCTTAGACCATGGTGGGGAAACTTATAACACCTGTCTTTATGTACCGGGGTCAAGTTTGAAAATAGAAAATGTTTTTTGAATAGATTTCCATTTATTATATTATGTATGAAAGTTCTTATGGAACATACAAAAGCGAATAGGATAAAAGAAATGATTGAAAGTACCACCTTGGAAACAAAGCGAAGTTGTTTCTTCTTAAGAAGAACCTGAATACTTTTGAGTTATTGTAATTTGGAATCTTAACTTTTTAATGTTCTTTTTGCATGAGATTTAAAATTTACAAAATGTTGTTTTTAATTTGACTACACACAAAACTGGCCACTTGAACAATGTAAACTATAAAATATTCAAATAAATAAATAATTTTACATTAATATTTTTACACTGCTGCACTTACATTGCTAGAATGCTGCTCACTCACATAATACCGGCGTCAAGTGACAGATATGTTGTCGCATTTCGTGCGGTTTGTGAATTGGGCCCCATTGGGGGGAACAGGGTAAAGGAGAGCATCTGCAAATCTTTTGATTGTGCGGATGTCTATGGGCGTCGGTAGATAAGGCTCCGACTGCTCGGTTGCCTCCTTATGTCATAAAAAAAAAACAGTAAAGTCACTGCATGTGAGATGAGTGGTACGAGTTTTAATGTGTTAAGCTAGAGTAACTTGTTCGTATACGTTGTCTGCAATATTAGGTTGTCACAATTGAATACAGTTATTTCCAAAGATTTAATTATAAAGAAAAATTTTGTTCACTTACTATCAATGAGGTCATCTGCCAGTTTCCTAATGCATAGGAAAAAAGGAGGTACCAGAATCTCAATGTAATAAAGAAACACGTTTTACTCGCTAAAGCCAGACACCCAACGTAAATTTTACAAGCGAGAAGTAATATATGGCACGTATTCATGTTTAGAACAACTATAAAATTATAACCAGTGGGTACGAATAAAAAGGTCCTGAGCAAGGCACGACTCGACACGAGCAATGCTCTATTGTGCCATATATTTTGTATGAACGAACGCTTGCTAATAATATTTCTTGACGTCTATTCCGATGCCGGTAGCATTTCACGCGACGTTCACCGATTTTTCGATGTGCGGTTTCCTCTGCACAATAGCATTTTATTAACGGCTGAATTGCTGTGCAATATTGTGTTGAATAATATAAAAGCGTACACATAAGTGAAATTCACCATGTCACAGTATCGTGTAATGTCGTTGATTCGATCTGACGATATGGGCCGGAAACCTTTGCCGCGTTGACGCTGTAGTGCTTTAAAGTTTTACTACTCGTTTACAATACGTATACTGACCACGATGCTTTTTTACTTTGATAAAAAACTTTTACGCCGATATTTCTAGCGTATTTTGTTTTATTGCGAGTCTGTAAAAATATTTATAGATAGGAGCTTTTATACAACCAGTCTGGTTTTACAAAAGCTCCTATCTCCAGTCTCCTAGTCCAGGAGCTTAGTAAAATTGTCAAGAGATATAGAAATTGGTAGTAATAATGCCTTCTTACATTTTTTGCACATTTTTTTAATGTAGTTGAGTAAAAAAGGAAAACTAACACATGAGCATTCTGTCAGTAAAAGATCGCAGTAGTTCATGTAAATCAATTAGTTTACATTGTACTAATGACGATGTTTTTATATGAATTATTTTGGTACAAACCTGCACAATTTCTTTATGAATCGTAATTTAAAAAATCATAAAGTTTCCGCAAACATACATAATATCATATTCACAAACGAGAAATTCACCTGAACATCCTTATTACTTATTCGGTAATACGAATTCGCAACACAAATTTATTTCAAAGTTGTGATGATGTAAAACCTCCTTGTGTTGACATTGGAGCTACGTATAGGCATAAGTGTGCGAGGCAATATTTATGCATCTGATTGGTGTCGCCTGCGAGGTGGCACCGTATCGCAAGTTCCACGCCGCGCTTTCTGTCGCGATGTCTCTGATTTATAACGGCAATATAACGCTAACCTGTCATGTAGGTTTTTATACAGTGTTCTTTTAGAGCATCGATCATGATATTTGGAAACTATACTCTTTTTATATATGTGACGTTAATGTAAATGATACAATCTATTAACATACCATGGAAACGGTTAAAAGTTTGTAATAATAAATTTGATCAGTGATGACAGTTTATCTGATCAACGCAAATATAAAGACACCACAAATTTATTATTAGTTTAGTTAGCCGAATATATTATTTTGATTATCAAATAGGTTAACTTTTCTTGTTGAGGAATATGTTGATAAATAAAATAGTATATTTTTTGGCAGAAATCAGAGTCATTTTTTTTATTTTACGCCGGAAAATGCTCAAAGGGATCCCGTGGGGGAGTGGGGACTTCGCCGGCGGGTATAATATGGGTAAAAGGACTTACTGCGCCCGAAAGATGGTAAGTGGATGCAGCTCTACCCAATAAAACCCGGAGAGCGCCACCAATGAAGTGCCCTGGATCTATTTAGCAAACAAACCTCGACGGCTAGTCAGCACCTCAAGGGACCGACTCTACCTCCACAGAGGGGTTGTCCTGCACCACAGAACAACCCCTCCCAACAGCGAGACAGTACAATGGGGTGAGGTTCATATCCTCGCCCCTTGTCCCCTCTTCTTATAAGAGGGGTACAAAGAGCCCCCTCGGCTCAATTAGCTTTGCCCAAGGTGCTAGGCACACCTTAGACTACTAAGCCCCACCGCCACGTCAAGGCCTGAAGTCTGAACCATGGTGGGGTTATTAAGACAAATGGAATGACGATCCACAAGCAGTAGCCGGGGCCTATTTATATGTAAGTGGCGAGGGACCAGCTGACTTGACAATCATTGCAATAATTAAAAGCGACCTGTGACCAACAATAGACGAAAACAAGTAGATAATGATGTGGGGTGGAACTTAATTAATACATATAAGGAAACTTTCAATGAATATGTTTGATAAAAAAATGATTCAGAGTATTGATCTTACTGATGAGAAATTGTTAACATGTTTTAAATAATAATAATATAATAATTTTAAAGTTTACTATGAACTTTAAAGGAGTTTTATTTTTGAACATAATTGAAAGTTTATAATAATTATAATAGGAAAATATATGCAAATACTAAACTAATTTTATTTTAAGTACTGCGTTTTGAGTTTTCAGCAAATGCAGTGTTGCAACTGACTCAGCAAGTAACTAGCGTTAACTTCAGGAGGAAACTTGTTTCAAAATATCTTCAAAGATGAAGGAGACAGAGCAATGCAAATAAGCGAGCTTTATATACACATAAATTTTGTCTTTAAAAAAATTCAGCTTTGCTTCAAAGTTTGGCAAAAATGTTTAAAACTTTGTACATTTTTGCTCAAGTCATACAATCGGCAAAGTTTAAGTCACTAGCTGTTGCCCGCGGCTTTAAACGAGATTAATTACAGTCGTTTTGGACTAAAAAATATTATTGAAGCAATATATGCCCATTCTTGGGGTCAATTAACAAAACAATATCCTTGCTAAATTTTATCGGAATTTTATCAGCGATAAAGAAAAGGAAAGCACGGATAGAAAAGTTACGATTTAATTTATAATATTATATTATTTATTTACTATTGCCACCTACACAATGTAAAAAGACATTGAATTGGCAATAGGTCCAATATACGAAAAAGTTTGAGAGGATGTAATAAAAGTTTCACTTTAAAATTTAGGCAACTAACATACTATATAATATTACGTGTATGTTTCACTTAATATATATTTAGTTATGTATTTTCATCCCCATGTTGATGTTGATGTATTTATTTACAAATATTAATAAACAAAAGCTAAATCAATGTTGGCGGAATTTGAAATCAGAAGTAATCTGCGTACACGGAAATACGGGAGGAGATGGATGACAAGGAAAATACGAGAGAAAATTCAAAAGGTGGCGCGTTCGTGGAAAATTGGCTCCATTAGATAGAGGACGAAGTTATGGAGAAAACAGAGCACTCTGCATCTTATGCTATGAATTCATTAGTTAAGACGAGGATTGTAATAACCATGGAAATGTTTATTACAATCCTCGTTTTGCATGAGTGGTTTAAATAGATTTGATAAATGCATGTTTTCCCAGAAATCTTGGTCTGCTGGTATAAAATCTACATTCTTGCAAATATACAATATTATGTGATGTTATGTATATGTTATGATATGTGTGTTATCATACAGGCACTAATAACCGGAAAAAAGGAATTTATAATCCTTCTTTTTCTGTTAGTTCGATTGAAAAATATGCAATGAGCCACTTACATAATTAGTCAGCATCGCCCATGAACACAAACACGTGCAGATGGGATTATTGGGAATAGGTCACTCCGTATTCCATGGACCCAAGACGGCAAGTATCCGCGCAATATACTGCCGTTTGTACTTGAGACACATCAAAGCAGTTACACGTAAAAAATAAACATTATTTTCGTAAATTTTATATTAGCAATTTTCATCTTTATATTGCTATACTTTTTATTGTTGTTTATCATTAAGTTATTCAACTTAATATCATTCGGAAACAAATATTTTCCATTTATAATATTTGTATGCGTACAAACTATTTTTTACTTGCATCATAGAATATGCTATGAAATTATTATATAGGTGTTAAAATCATTAAATTGCTCTATCGTTCAGTTAATAATGGTATAATTATGCAGTACATTAGGTTTTAGAGTGCTTAAAATTGGCTGTGTAATTGTGCTCGTTGCAGTAAATCCAATCAAATTATTGTTAACCAAAAAAAGATTTGCCCCGAATCTAGTTTATATAGACAGCTGTTATTCTCTGTATTTTAATTTATTTCATCTTTAAGCTGTTTAAAAATTGTTAAATTGATTATACTGTTGATCATTATTATAGATAGAAAAGTATTAATGGAAAAGTAAAAATAATCACTAGATATACTATAATTACTCAATCTTATGTGTAAGATATTTTTTTATGTAAGATAAAAATATTTTCGACATTACAAACTACATCGAAACCCATGTTTAAAGTCTTTCATGTAAAGCCTGACCAGAAATATGTAAACCCTGCGTGGTGTCGCCACTGTATCTTTTTTACGTCAACACATAGTATTGTCCATACATAAATTAGTTCCGAAATTTGGCGAGGGTTTTTATTTTTCTGGTTCAGGCTATACATATTTTACTTTGTTGAAAATAAAATGTTATATGTTATTTTATTTTGATTACAATTATATTTCATCCATTTATTTGTGAAATAAAATTAATATCTAAATTATTGTCTCATAACAATATGATGATGAAGGCATGTACATGTGTCTACATCATTTAAAATAATGAAATACACAAACGTCAAGAGTTTCGGCGCTATTCGTTTTTTATTAAAAGCGATAAAACGCCACTTCACTTTAATAGAAGGATGCTGTTTATTCTTAATATTCTTGGATTTGTTTTATTTGTATAAACAACACTTTTATAAGAGTTAAGATACACAATTTGTTTTATTGGGGACTTTTAATCTAAATTAAGAATTTTCTGCCGTTTTTTGACCTATTTTTTGTCTAGAGTGAAATAGTCGCTTGCAAAGTACGATAATATCGTATTATGAGAATAAATTGTACGTTTACATTTCTATTATACACATCCACATTCCCATCTGCACATATGGTTGTGCAGATGTGTATGGGTGTATAATCTCTGGAGATTATGCAGATGTACTGCCCTCCTTTTCCCTATCCTCCCAATGGGCCACCGGAAACTCACTAACCGCACGAAACGCGACAGCATAGCTGTCACTTGAAGCCGGTGTTATGTGAGCGAGAGGTACAACCCCGTTCATGCCGGCCCAATTTGGATGCAAAGCAGCGTAGCGCTTCTTTTCACATACATTTTATTTAAAAAATTGTAGCAGACGCATCTGCCGACATTCAATACCTACGACAGACAGACCCCATCTACACTTCAGCGGACGCGCCCGCCGATGAAGTCTGCCGATGCATCCGTCTACGTGTAAAGGGGCCATTAGACGTGAAAAATGAATGTTAATATTAGAATTCATAAATAATAAAAATAAAACGTTTTGTGACACCTTTATGCCGTTTACATACCGTCATGGCATTCAAAGTGATTTTACTGAAAAAGGGCGCAAATATATTATGTTTTACGTAAATGTTTGTAAAAATACATCCTAGTTTTCTTTAAATCATCCACTTATGACAAAGTAATAAAAGGTTACTTTTTATAATAACGAGCGCGCTAATACGGAAAAATATTTCCATAAAAGCGTCGTAAACTGAAAATATAATTTTGATTTAGCGCTCGTGCCGTAACTCGTGTGAGCCTTGTTTATGTGGCAATTGACGTTGCAATGAACTAGCATTCTAGTCAGAACAAGTTCCAAGCAAAGGCGCCCCGAGTTGAGTTACAAATTGAAGCATAGCGCTGGCAACTCACAAATAATCATACACAGAGTGCCTAGGTAAGTTTCGAACCGAGCAAACGCTGGAAGTTCATCCAAGTTGAGTATGATGGTAATTTACTTTGGGATTGTGGTCAAGATAGAGATGGATATTGCCACTTGAGGTTTTTGGATTGGTTATTTCATATTTTAAACTTGTTATACCATTTTTTTTTGTTATGTCTCAAAAGGAAAACGCTGCCTTTTTTAATGTAAGCTCCCAAGTGGCTTAAATATATACGACTCTTACAATAATTATCCATTATCTACCAATTTACAAAAATTTACAAAATATTGGTAAGTAAGTAATACTACAAATTATAATCTTTCTCGGGAATTACTGCATCTCATGTTGAAAACAGCGTGAAAATCCATCTAGTAGGTAGTTTTCGAGTTTTTCGCGTACAAACCGACAGACAGACGCGGTGGAGGACTTTGTTTTATGTTTTGCAATGATCATAAGGATTAATACCGTATTTGTGTAAATAGTTTTTACATTATCGCTTTATAATTGCCATTTTTTAAGTAATAAAATGGATATAGTTAATATTTTTAATAGACCTAATATGCCATCGCGGACTTTTCTGTAGGCGTATTTATGATACACAATTCCACCATACATTGAAATACTACCTAAATCTACGGAACCCCCGCCATGATCACGAGCGACGGAAACACGAAAATAGTTTTTCGTTACGTATTATTTTGATTTTGCTATATTATCTCCTAAGGTATTCATTTGATTTGCATGGTGTAGAGGGAAATAATAATCTTGAAATGCTCAAGCCAATTACTAACGTGAATAGTAAAATGATAAGGATTCAAAGGTTTTAAAATAAAAGAAAAAATCAAGAACATGATTATGATTTAACCCGTAAAAAACGTAAGTATTCATTTTTTAAGTAAAGTTTTGAGTAACTCAGATTTTTATGAAATTTTACTTCAATCATGCATATACTTATTATTTTAATTTGGGGGTTATTTGTAAAAATTTGCTTGTTAAAACATGGAATTTATGGTGATATATACTGTAAGGTATTGATATAAAACCTGTGATATTTCCATCAAAGTTAGCTTTATAACCAAAACAGGTCTTTCCATGTGATCAAAGCTGGACGGACAAGATGCATTGCGTACAGATATTTAATATAAACTAAATGCATTAGAGTCTACGTGGAATTCCAAGCAATGTGAACATTATTAAAAAGATTGCCAAGTTCCACTGGTGAACCGTGAAAGAACTTGCCAGATGCATTTCCAGATGTTGTGTGAGCGTGTCATCCATTACATCTGACAGAGCGTATTCACGTATTTACTATTTTTATACTTTGCACTTAATGTAGACTCTTTAATGTAGACTCTTTAATATTGACACTAGTTAATCGTATCATATGAGACATAAACTAACATCAAATAATCTTACACTGTTATTTTATACAAATAGTTTTAGGTTTTTTAAGTGAAACTTCTAATGGCGTGCCTTAGCAGTAAAATCAGCTCAAGTACCGTGACAGTAAACGGTTTTTCACTGTCATATTTTAATACTACCATAATAGATTTTTATTAATTATGTAAACTATTATTAACATAGATGTTCAATATCTACCGTGCGTCCCTGACGGCCAACTTTTTTAAGGTTGTTACTATTTTCCAGGCTAAATATATATATCTATAGTCAAATACTCAATACACGCATATGACTCGGTCTAAATATAATGACTCGCTGAAAACTGTGTAAAATTTACTGAAATTTACCTATATTGCGCGTTCCATAATTTATTAATTCAAAGACCGTCAAAAATTAGAAGAATCAAACATATCAAAATAAAACTATATCTATAGTATAACTAATCTATACTAATAAAAGTGAAGGATATTTTTGTTTGTTACGATTTAACTCAAAAATTATATGACCGATTTAAAAAACGCTTTCACCATTAGAATGTTACGTTAACACTGAGTGCAATAATTTATAAAAAATAATCATTATAAATTCGAATACGGAAAATCTAAGTTTCCGCGGGTGAAGCTTATTTACTAAACTCTAGCAATCATTTCAATTTTGTACGATACAAATTACAGAACAGTATTCTTCATAAAACAATATGGTAGTTAGCGATCGGTCTCATAACGCTTTCAGAGAAGAGGATTTGTGTGCTTTCGAATCATGTATCAAAAGCTTTCGCTTAACAAACAGTTTGGTATGAAGAGCATAACTTCATGTCGAATGTCCAATTGTTACTGCCTCTATAATATTTGTCAACATCATGCATCCAACTGGATTTTGCCATTTGGAGACGTTTTAAATTACGTACATAGGCATCACTAGCTTATTTCGACCGCGAAGGAGCGTTGCAGTATTTCGGACTGGAGCAGTGTCATTACAGGCACTATGACTTAGTATTGTATTCGGAAACGGTACATATGCTTACTTTGACCTACCATATTAGGTTTCAGAAAAGGTTAGGTAGTTTATTGGTAATGTTGCACGAGTACCATGCCAATGTCCCGTCTACTAGTTTGTTTATCCAAAATAATATAAAAAATCTTTACAAATAATTACCCCGCAAAGCAACGACAGTCTAGTTACCACTCTGTTCAAGTTTTGAGTTTGTTTCTAACCTTCCTCGCCAGGGTGTCATCACTGAGACAGCAGTGAAGACACTGCAGACCACACTCTGGTGGAGTACCCAGCTGGGGTGAAGGAAAGGGCGCCACTTGTCACCGAAATCTGCTCAGACCTGACGTTACCTGCGGTCATTCGGTCAGCGATGACCGTCAGTAAGAGCGCATGGCAGGCGTGCCTCTCCTCTTGCGAGGTAATGATGTCGCAGAAGGAGGAAGCGGATCGGTAGGAGGAGCGTACTGGCGCCTCTTCCCACAGGAGAGTGCGGCGGTGACGGGAGGTCGCACCGTCGTGAAGGATCTGTACGCAGCCGATCAGGGGATCCGCCACGCGCGTGTAAGGCCCTTTACCACCCTAGCACCCTCATATATTCAGGGTGCCTTAAGCGGAGTAGGAAGAGGGAATGTCACCACCCCTGCCGTCATAGGAGAATGCTTCCAGGCACACCATCGCTGGTGCTGACGATCGTAGTTCCCGCACTGGGCCAGCACGACGAGGAAAACACCTTCGGGTTTTATTGGATAGAGCAGCGTCCACCTTATCATCTTTCAGAAGCAAGTCCCACGTACCCGCCTGGGGAGTCTCTTCTCCCCCGTAGGATGCCTAATTACCCGGCGGAAAAAAATGTTTCTAACTTTTAATATTATGTCTCAATTTTCACTAGAATGAAATAAGCTAAGTGACTTCGTCAATATTGCTTGCGATGAAAAAAAAAAACACTGTTGCTGCATATGCAAATGATTAATAATGAAGTTAACCAATCAGCAGAGTTGATAACCCTTTTTTATGTAATTTTGAGGAAGGTCTTTATTAAAATGGTTTCCCATATTAAGACTTTAGCTTAATTAATAGCCAATAGATATTAGCCTAATTTGGTCAAAAGCCAAGAGATGTCAGTATATACTTTACGCAGAAAAGTCTGTATCGATACAGCTTGAAACAAGTAAAGCCGCTTAAAGCTCGTACATGCACCTTATCTCAGACGAACACTATAGCCAGACCTCGCTGGCCTTGCTTTGGCAATGTATTATTACAATAAGGGCATTACATTACAACCAACAGTTTACACTTATAAATAGCTCAAACACATTAATAAATACTACACAACATGCATGTATACACACAAACCTAAGCACGCCTATATACAATTCTTTTTATGAATAAAACTAGTAACTATGATAACCCACCCATTAATCTTAGCAGGTTTTCTGTTATCATAGTAAATCTATGCTAATACTATATCCATGCTAATATTATAAAGCTGAAGAGTTTGTTTGTTTGAACGCGCTAATCTCAGGAACTACTGGTCCAATTTGAAAAATTATTTCAGTGTTAGATAGCCCATTTATCGAGGAAGGCTATAGGGTATATATAACATCACGCTGTAACTAATATGAGTTAAGTAAGTAAACGCGGGCGAAGCTGCAGGCAACAGCTAGTTAATTTATAATTATTAATTACCATAATTAATATTATAGTCCATCATGGGGCGAAAAGTTGCCTTATTTGAACACATGGAGAAAGGGTTCCTCTATTTTCCAACGTTTCACCGGTGGGAGGGAAGCGCTGTGCCGCACTCCCGGCTTCTTGCTTGTTTCTCCCGTGAAACAGCTTTGCTGTGTTTTGGAGAGAAGGGCAAGATAGGTAGTGTAATTATTGGCACCGAGACTTATGTCTCAGGATAGGCAACACATAAATGAGTTGCCTGAGCTCGTTCCAGGTATACTAATTGTTGAAAAATGTTCATGAGAGACGTCCACCACTTACCATCAGGTGGTGCGTTTGCCAATTTTCCTATCCAAGTAACATAAAAAAGGTTGATCCTCGAGGATAAGATCCGGGGAGGCAAAGCCCAAGCCGTCAGAGGAGCTGAACGTGAACATTAAAGACTGGACCAAACAAAGCTATAAGCATCTGACGGAAGCAGCATCGTATCGCAGAAAAATTTGCCAACTGGCCTCCGAATTTCAATATGAAGATGGCACCTGATGATGATGATGATGAATATTATAATAATAAATAAAACATCCTACTAATATAAATATGAAAGTAAGTTTGTTTGTTTCGCGAAAACTACTTAGCCGATCATCATCTAAACTAAAAAACTAAAATCTTATCCTGCGCAGACAAAGTCACGGGGCACCGGCTAGTATTGGATAAAAGTGTAAGTTGTCCAGTGTAACTGTAGTTACATAGACATAATAATACACAAATAAAAAATAATGCATCTGATCAAAATATACGAATAAGCAATTCTGACTCATATGTATATAAGACTTGCTATATCTATAGACTATAAGCTACAATAAGTATTACTATAGAAGTACAAGTCAATAAGTAAAGTCTTTTTATTAATAGCCATTTATATAATTATCTACGTCCTTTTCATAGCGAACCTCCATTATATTGTATAATCAACTATATTATCAATAAAAAAATGAAAGATATTCCCTTTTTGAAATCCATTGTGTCCTAATTAAACGTTGTGTTCGGGGATAAGCTGAATAATGGACGCAAAGATGAAAGTGGATTGAGCGACATTCATACAAACTCAACAAAATCCAATAATACCCTTTTGAATATTCTACGGCTCATCCAGCAAAAAGCTAATCCGCTGAATAATGGCGTTATAGATATCAACAATTGAACAGACGAAAAAAATAGCAATTGTTCGATATTTCAGTTTATTGTTTTAAAAGGTCTCATATAATATTATATTCTATGTTTTGATACCAGCGATGGACACTTAAGTGGAATGCACTTCATTTTTGTTAACATTAATAGCAATTGCTATATAAAGTAACATTTGAAATGCGTAGAAACTAGTAACCTTTTTTATATCGCAGAGAAATCCTTTATGGATGTATGGATTTAACTTGCACCTGAGAGTGCATAGGTACCCAAACTAACTGCCCGGCCGCTACTAAGCAGTCACCGTCGTGCCATACTGGGCCCGGGTTCACATGGGGGTCACTGGAGGCACATTAACTAGCGCCTCCTACGCACCCCTGTTCATCGCCCACGGTAGGAGGCCTCGTCGGCAGCCTCCTTTCTCACCCGCTCGTCGGTGCCGGCTCGTCGGTCGAAGTCTATCGCCTTCTAAGACTCGTGGTCACCGAGCATCGCAAAGAAACTAATACCTTGCCTAACTAAGTTTTAGTTAAGGCGTAAGTTTGGTGCAATAAGGAGTAGTCATGGGCTAGATTGATATGTGTAACGTTAACCACTTGGCGCAAGTTGGCATGTCTTGTATCGTATTTAATGCGATGAAATTAAAAATAATTTGATTATAATATGGCTCATTTATCGCATTACATTTGAAATAATTAGCTGAAGATTTTTTTTAATTAGATTGATATTTAAAAATTATTGCAAAACGAAGATTGTTAAAAGATTAATAAGTGTTATATAGTTATCATTATTTTATATGGAATGTGTATAACTTGATATTTGAATTTGTCAAAAACGAACCATTATTAGGCACCACCGCGGCTCGTGTGTAAATACAAATGACAAGAAAATTTCAATTAATGCGTAGTGTGTCTGTGGGTAGGAACAATCACATATTATATTTTATTGTAAAGCGAAACTTGACAAACGTGCGTATACTCTTCTTTTGGCGCAGTAGAGCCGCAACCTTCGTAACGATATTGTAGTTGGGCAATAAATCTTAAAGTTTTAGTGTCAGACCCTTGTAATATATTATGTTACAAATAAATTACGATATTTAAGAATGAATAATAAAATATTATCAATCACAAACAAGCAGGAAGAAAATGTATTTGGCAATGAAAAGGAAATTTCAGCTTATTAAAGGAATGTGATGTATTCCTATTTATAATTATAACAAATTCAAATGAATAAATATTATTTAAACGTATTAAATATGCAAATTTTAAATTAAAAACAATCAGGCGCCTGCAGGATAGATCAATGAACAATAATTCGTGGTCCTATTTATAATTATAACAAATTCAAATGAATAAATATTATTTAAACTTATTAAATATGCAAATTTTAAATTAAAAACAATCAGGCGCCTGCAGGATAGATCAATGAACAATAATCCGTGGTCCTATTTATAATTATAACAAATTCAAATGAATAAATATTATTTAAACGTATTAAATATGCAAATTTTAAATTAAAAACAATCAGGCGCCTGCAGGATAGATCAATGAACAATAATCCGTGGTCCTATTTATAATTATAACAAATTCAAATGAATAAATATTATTTAAACTTATTAAATATGCAAATTTTAAATTAAAAACAATCAGGCGCCTGCAGGATAGATCAATGAACAATAATCCGTGGTCCTATTTATAATTATAACAAATTCAAATGAATAAATATTATTTAAACGTATTAAATATGCAAATTTTAAATTAAAAACAATCAGGCGCCTGCAGGATAGATCAATGAACAATAATCCGTGGTCCTATTTATAATTATAACAAATTCAAATGAATAAATATTATTTAAACGTATTAAATATGCAAAATTTAAATTAAAAACAATCAGGCGCCTGCAGGATAGATCAATGAACAATAATCCGTGGTCCTATTTATAATTATAACAAATTCAAATGAATAAATATTATTTAAACGTATTAAATATGCAAATTTTAAATTAAAAACAATCAGGCGCCTGCAGGATAGATCAATGAACAATAATCCGTGGTCCTATTTATAATTATAACAAATTCAAATGAATAAATATTATTTAAACGTATTAAATATGCAAATTTTAAATTAAAAACAATCAGGCGCCTGCAGGATAGATCAATGAACAATAATCCGTGGTCCAAAAATTTTTATCGCAAATTTTCAATAAGCTATCTATTAGTTAATTAACATTTTCTTGTAGCACGAACATTGCGAGTGCGATAATTGTTAAACTATTAATCGGAGAATTTTTTCCTTTCGTGGAGCTATTTTCCAAAGGTCTTAAAATAGATTCCCGTTGGAAAAATAAAAAAAATACTAATTTTCGTTTTTTATTAACAATTTAAGTACTAAGGTGAAAAATTATAAAGCTTTATTAACCATGTTTTAAAAAAAAATAATATTATTATTGATCCATTTTCCTATGATCAGAAGATACTTAAAAATGATTTTTAATATTTTTTATCTCCTATCTTTTAAAAAATTCTTATAAACAAATGCGTTGTTTATGAAATAATAAAAAAATATATAACATAATATGTAATTTTTCATGATAATTGTGATTTAAAAAACCGTTTCTTAAAAAATATTGCTTAAAAACGCATTTGTTGATTAATAATTATGTATTAAATTAATATTAAGGAACCTTTTTTTAATTAGTATTTGTATTTCTTTTTGATATACAAAAATTGTTTTATTAATTTTGTTTATATAAAATATAAATAAATATTTTTAATATTTTTGATTAAAAAAAATTAAATTTGTTATAAAAAAATAATTTTTTTCCTTATTTTTTTTTATATTTCCCCTAAATAGGATAAGCCCGGGGCGAGGGCGGGGTTCGGGTGTCGCCTGTCATGCGTCTAATAGTTTTGGTCACCTTTTGGCAGAGTCTTTAGTAGACTATCGCTCTAATATAATAATAATATAATATCTATGGACGCTTTCACACCACGTCAATCTGGTCCCGTGCTAAGGTCTCGAAGAACTTGTGTTACGGGTACCAGACAACGGAAATATATTTAATACTATTATACTATACATATATTTAAGATTTTTATTATGTAATACACATTCCATAACCCAGGAACACAGAAAATATTTTTGTTCCCTGGCGGGATTCGAACACGCAACCTCCGGCTTGAGCGCCAACGCGCTTACCACTGAGCCACAGAGGTCGATATCGCTATCTTATAACTATTAACTTGTATACGCCGAAAACACATAATATTATGTATTTTATAGCTCATTTTCTATCTACGGTCCCCCCTGATCCAGACTTTCTATTCTTAACGGAAGTCAAATCAGCGGCCTTTGCGTGTTATGGAATACAACATCAGCCAGCCGTCAATATCATAGGAAATTTATTATATACTAGCTGTTACCCGCAGCTTCGCCCGCGTTAACTTGTATTTACGGATGTATCCGGACTGATGATGATCATTATTTTACTTTATTATTTTTCATATATCTCGAAGGTAGCGTTTTTAATGTAAGCTTCCAAGTGGCTTAAATCTTTCCGACTCTAACAATAATTATCCTTATATCATTTACTAATTTACACAAATCTTGGCAAATTGTACACTTTAAATTAAAACCTGTCTCAGGAATTCATGGTGGGGCAACTATCAATATAGGTAGGCATCTATCCTCAAAAAACATGTCCCACGAAAAGCTAATTTATGCTAAATCTGTATATAATAGGTAAAAGAATAATAGTAGAAATTCAACATAAAGGATTAAACTAGCTATATTAATAAAAAATATTCGTATAAAATTAATATTTTTAAAATTATGAGGCTAATTCAAAAAGTGGGGCATCTATCCCGGTTTTACCCTATGCAATGATGATAAAGAGTAAATAGCTTTTACATTACCGCTTTATAATTGATTTTTTTTTAAGCATTAAAATGGATATAGGCAGTAATTGTTATCTTTAACATATTGACATAATATTATGCCATCGCGGATTTTTCTGCAGGCAAATTTAGGATATGGCTCGGACGCGAGGCGCGGGGTCACGGGGCGCAGCACGTTCGAATCACGGTGACGCATTATTTTGATTTTGCTATAATATCTCCTGGTATTCATTTAATTTGCATAGTGTAAAGGGAAAAATATCTTCATGAAATGCTGAACCCAACTAACATATTTAAAATGATATAAATATATAAAAATATAAAGGGTGTTTGTATAAATAGCTTTCCAATTACCGCTTCATAATTGGTAATTTTTTTTTAATTTAAGTGGATATAGTATGTTATCCTAAAGAGATAGACATGTCATCGCGGACTTTCTTTTAGACACAAATTTAAATAAATTTCATCTAAATCGGTTCAGTGATTTAGGCGTGAAGAAGAGACAGAAAGACACAGACGGACACACAGAGTTACTTTCGCATTTATAATATTAGTAAGGATTTGCGCTCAAGTTCAACTCATTAACAAAATATTGATGTGAAATATAAGTTGTGTTGTCGTAAACGATTAACAATAAGCTTCTGCGAATTTTCCCCCGCTTTATTATCTTTTGACCCTTTTGTATACCGATAGGATTTGGGTGTTTTCATTAATTTGTTCCACCAAGATTTAATCATTTTTAATTATAACAAAATATTTTTTTCGCTTCAATTGTTGTATCGAATTGTTGAGCCAAAGATCAGATAGTATGGAGTTCATTGAGGATATGCCGTGACGATTATGATATTGAATAATTTATGATGATTACACTTGGACTTGAAATCGCCCGAGATATTTAGTAATTAGAAACGTCGGAAAATTATTATTTTATTCGTAGATCGTATTTTTTTTGAATTAGTTAAGTACGGCTATTATACGTGTCTATCTCATTGTTTTGACCATTTGAGTGATAGATCCGATCCTGAACAAGAAAAAATACAAGAAAATTTTAACCATTATCTTATCAGTCGGTGTGTCAAGTCAAGTGGCAGTCAACAATAGATTTTGGAACGGAGGGCCGTATGGTACTAGAATTTGTTGATATTATGTCTGGTTCGGCTCAGCCAAATGTCTCAATTTAGCATGAATGTGGGAAGTTCATTTATTCATACTTAAGCGCTGTCCCTGTCAGATATCGTATTGTTCAGTTCACAGTTGTATGACCAACACAAATCTATACTGATATTATAAAGATCAAAAATTTGTATTTTTGTATGTTTATAACGAATAAACTTTAAAACCACTGGACCGAATTTAAAGTTATTCACCGCTACAATTCTTTTTTTTTTCCTTTTTTTACACAGGAAAATGCTCTGAGGCATCCCGCTGGGGAGTAGGGACTCCCCAGGCAGGTATGACAGGGACTCGCTGTGCCCGAAAGATGGTAAGTGAACGCAGTTCTACCCACTAAAGCCCGGCGAGTGCCATCAATGCCGCCTTTGGTGAACTGCCCCGGATCTATTGAGCAAACTGGGCATCTCGACGGCTAGTCAGTCTCTCAAGAGACCGACGCCATCTCTACAGAGGGGTTGTCCCGCACCACAGAACAACTCCTCCCAACGTGAGGACTCCATCCTCGCCCCTTGTCTCCCTGTTCTTTTGTCCCATCTTGTTATAAGAGGGGTACAAGAGCAGTTCCCTCAGCCCAATTTGCTTCGCTCAAGATGCTGGGTTCACTTTAGGCTACTGAAGCCCACCGCCACAAGGCTTGAACCATGGTGGGGACCACTACAATTCTACATGAACACTGAGTGACACGGATACGGTTGTGTGTGTAAATAAGTGAAGCTACGCGCGATAGCTTGTAATTTTAAATTCGTTACGATTTTTGTCGTAGGTAGATAAGATTTTTACATTTCCAGTAGACGCTTAGACTACATGAGATACCTTCATATTAGGAGTCATTGGCAGTAAAGGTATTTAACCTAAAAGATAATGGTTACCATAAACAAAAGTTGAAGTTGATATCTTAATGTTACTAAGTTTACGTCATAAACATTTTAATTAGTCCCATCTACGTGGACAGTGTTATTTATTATATTTACTAGTGGATCTTAAGTACAGGAGTTAGCCATACTCACTTAAACCTGGATAAAATACAAAGCTTGATTAGTTAACGGTCATCTAGAACTTTATGTAAAAAGCTTGTTCTCGCTTACACTTGGGGGGGTTTCGGATCTCGCCGAGTCAAAGTCTTTCATAATATGATAAGTATAATAATATGTACTGTGCCTCTACCATGGGTTTTGTTACAAGCGTAAATGACATAACTATAGTAGTTACGTAAAACGCAACACGAATAGAAAACTTTATCATACCTTAGTTTTCTATTAGTGTTGCGTTTTTACGTTAACTACTTTTATAAGTAACGTAATGTTAACGAAAAACGCAACACGAATAGAAAACTATATAAACCTTAGTTTTCTATTCGTGTTGCGTTTTACGTAACTACTATAGTTATGTCGTTTACGCGTGTAACAAAACTCATGGTAGACGTATAACTGAAGTCATGACATCAATTATTTTGGTATTTTATCATCATCACTTTTTACGACTACTATTAAAATAGGTCTTTTAGTTAACGTCAAGACGGCCGTTCTCCCGCCATGCGCATTACCGGGACTGGCGGCCCTTATTCATATTTTTAAATGTATATTATGCCTTGTGCCTGGCAGGCTAGCCACATGGCTAAGCTAACGTGTCATTTCGTATATTATATTTTAGTACCTACTATACTTAGTACAATCTGAGATTATAAGAAAAAAATATATTATGTACCAAAAGGCCCTAATTTTCTACCTAATGGCTTTACTGTGTTCAAGATAAGAGGGTGGGCATAAGCACTCTAATTACTTTAACCTTTTTTTTCTTTTGCGCCGAGAAATGCTCTTAGGCATCCCGTGGGGGAGGGAGTATGTGGGACTCGTTGCGCCTGAAAGATGGTAAAGTGGACGTAGGACCTAACCGTCTTTCGCTCTACACACTTAAACCGAGTGCCACCAATGCCGCATTTGATGAGGTGCCCCGGATCTGTTGACCAACAGGGCACCTCGATGGCTAGTAAGTCGGTGCGGTAAAGATGCTGGGATCACCTTAGGCTGTTGAGCCCCACCGCCATGACAAGGCTTAAACCATGGTCGGACAATTAATTACTTTCACCTAGACCTACTATATGTATCATGTATGTCATTATTATCATCACCGATACATCTTACTATTATGTTTCTTGAGTGGAATGTGATTTTTGGTCGAAATAAAGAAAATTTGGTTGAAAAAAGTCATAAATAAAATAAATATTAAGTAACGAGCACACTCCATTGCAAGTAAAAGATAGTGCAATGCTGCTTGTCGAATCGGGCCGGCACGGCACCTATCGCTCACATCACCGGCGTCAAGACACAAGTGACAGCTATGCCGTCGCGTTTCATGCAGTTTGTCAGTTTCCGACGGCCAATTGGGGGTGGGGGGGGTGCAATAGAGAAAAGAAGTATTTTCAATAACCTCTATGGATAACGGATGTCTATAATGGGCGTCAGTAGTCACTAGTCGGTTACCTCTTTATGGCATAAATATGCGTTTAGTCCCGTGATAAGCACGTGAAGTTTTGTGTTGCGCTAACAACTATAAATAAATAAAGTTATAGTGTCTGTTTATAATTTAAAAAAAAAAACATCAGTAATCCGGATACGGCTGTAAGGTTAACGCGAGCGAAGCTGCGGGCAACAGCTGGTTAGGAATATAAAATTAAATGTGTATAAACACATACCATGTTACATCCATGACTCATAGCAATCATCATCATACAAATTATGCACTTGACAGGATTAGAACCCGCAACCGCAGGTACCAGTGACCACTAGACCAGCTAACCGAAACAGGCAGTTTAAAGCAAGGATCAGCAATGTAATTTCAGTGTTACAATGATAATTTATACCAAAAGAAATATTGAAATAATACTTCTATAAAAGTTAATGATTCTGTTTTCGGAATTTTCGTAGTTATCATAAAAACACAAGGAAACGAATGAAAAAATAACAGTCAGAGCTAAGAGTTAGTATTTTATGTAATATTTCAGCGTTTCTTCTATTTTAAGAGGTTTTGTATAAAATTGTATTTTAACAGTTTTTCCCCTTTTGGGTTCCGTACCAAATGGAACCCTGTTACCAACGCTTCGCTATAAATCCGTAAGTCCCTCGTTATAATCGTAATATGTACATACTTAACATAAAACTTATATGCGAATCAACAAATAAAAAGATAAAAATAAATTAAAAGTGTATATTATTATAATCGTTTTATTTTCGAAATATTTATCTTCTCGAATTTTTCACGAACCGTATTGAATAAGTAAAAAAAATTAATGATGTTTTAATGATACAGTTCCACTCATGGTCATATCCCCATTAACGCTGATAGTGTTCTTCGTATTTACATGTCGTGTTCAGGTGTTGTGTTGTAATTAACTGGTGAAATAGTGATATTGATACTGATTTGTTCACACATGACAAAAAAAATAATTACTAAACTTTACACAAAAATGTTCCATTACCTCTCAAAGTATAATAAATAGTTTTACTGATATCCATCTATTGAGTTTTTAATGCGTACCTAGATAACTTGATATATTATCAAAGTTTAAAACATAAAGCTGATCAGAGAAGAAAATAAGATAATAAATAAAACCCCAAAGTTTGTACCATAAAAAGTTTGATCTGGGCGATGCTTGTTTACTCGCACTCAAGCGTACACTTGATTATATGACAAGACTATGTGAAAATTCGTTAAGTTTGTTATGCTTTTCGAGTTTCAGTGTGATACGTTCTAAAAAAGTATTTACTTTATCAAATATATTATCAAAATAAACACTGTAAAACAGGTATTATTATACAGTGTTATGGATAGCTGAAAAACATTTTAAAGCTGTAAAAATATATTTACTTACCATCAGTAGCTGCCCTCGCTTTAACTAGTAGAAGCAACAAGGAACACAAAGTGTATCTTATTCGGTACATATTGGTAAAACTTTCAGCCAATATACATTTTAATCGTGTGAACTTTTGTGACTATTTTAGGTACGTCAACAAAGGTGTCATTCCTCCGATGCGACGGTGAAGTTCGCTCATTGATTTGCTCAGTTCGACGTGGGAATTGGTCCCATTAAATATTCATCGAGTGGTAGTGGGTCGGGCGAGCGGCAAACACGACGTGGTCGTACTCGACGTGTCGCGATCACGTTACGCCGCACAGCTACGGCCTCGAGGCGATACCGCTACGTACTGCCCGTTCTCTACGGAGCCGCTTTGTCTACGAGTCGCCTACGCTCGTAGCGCTTGCGTAGCCCCGCCTCGCTCTCGAATGAAAGAACGGAACATTGCTAGTATTTGTAACAGTTTGCGTCAAATTGATATAAATGGAGACGGTTTTAATAAAGTGTAATTGACTTTTGCCGACTTTGCGTCGCATTAATTTTGGCCACGCTAAGACGCCTCAGGCAGGTGCGGCATTAAATACCACCGCAGTAACTTCGCTTTTTCCATGAATAATTTCAATTTTAAATGAATGTTAATTATGACGAGATTTTAAGCTTAGATGATATCAATAAGATAGACATAATATATTAAATCTGAGTTTCAAAGTTCGTTTATTAATATTAATTAATTTAATTAATTAAATAAGGAACCTTTCTTAAATGTATTTGATCGGTAATCAATAATTATTTTTAATGTATTCCTTAGTTTTCTCACTATAAGATAAATATTTTGACGGCCGGCTGGTCGAATGGTAAGGCTACTGGACACTTAAAGCAGCGGTTGCGGGTAGATAGGGTAGCTAGATAATTTAAAAAATGGATATAGATGTCTGCACCGGGTCATGGACGTGTATATATGTATTTACATAAATTTCTTAATTTTTTTTCGTTACTAGTACCCGTAACAAGAACTCACCACGGGCGTAGGTTAGCGTTGTATGATTGTTGAATAATATTTATTTATGTTTATCAAAAAGCAATATTTAAAAAGATAAAAGTATTATTATAAAACTAAGTAAATTTATATTTATTTTTTGTATACTTGAAATTACCGAAGAAATAAACTTAAAGTACCCCAATACAAAACGACGATAACGTCCTACTGAGATCACTTGTATTGATAAAACATTCGCTTTATTTGCGTTCTCGATTTCTCGAAAGTGCTATCATTTTAAGCTTTATCTTTAGTTAATGTTGTCGTATGAACTCCGGTGTGGGAACCATTTCCCATTGTGAGAATGAGTAGGTGATACAATTACATGTACCATACACGGTTAAACCTTAACACGTAACACGGTTAAATACACGACTAACTGTTAAGATCAATAGAATATAACTTGTGGTCACGCATATTATTTTCTTATGTTTATGCGAATTTCACTCTTTATATTGAAAGAGCTATGCAATGTTACAGCAAGCCTAGTCCTCTCGTGATCATTGTGTTAAGTATCCGAAACGTCGGACATGTAAAAATCATGATAAAACGCGATAAAATCCGTAAAAGTTGTTTCATTGTAATTGTGGTCATTTGTCAAAATTTTTTTTCGTGGTCACTTTAAAATTAGAACTTTTTAATTACCTTACTTGTCCACAGTTAGTAGAAAATAATTTTAATGATTATGTTATTTTACTTTATTTTTTAATAATTTAAGTGTATTTGTTCTCTTGCTACTAAACCATAGATTATAGGAATATTGTTACTAACAAAGTTTTGGCTATGTGGCCTGAAATAAATTATTATTATTGCCTACAAATTTATGTTGGCATTTTTTTATTTAGGACTTTAGAATTGAAATTTCAATTACACACAATTGCAGCACAACCCACTATCGGCACCATATTTTTTTGCGAAGCTAGTTTAAATTGTAAATTATGATTAGTAAGTCTGCTTTAATCAATTTTTCTTTTCATAATTAATTAAATTAATAGCTTTATTTTGTTCCATACTTAATTTCTTACAAATTGTTTTAGATATTGACGGCTTCATTTTGTTATGTGCGACGGTGAACGTTTAACAACTTAAAAGACTAAAAATCTGTCAGTCATGCCGATTTCCTCACAATGTTTTCCTTCACCGACATTTATTTAATATAACTTAATTATATATATTTTTTGTTATGTTGTTAATTTTTTTAAATCACTTTTTTATGAATCCCTTTTTCACCATTAGATTGATGATAATGACATATACCAGATTTGTACTTTTTATAACGTACAATAAATTATAAAAGTGCTTATTTATTTATCTATACTAATATTATAAAGCTGAAGAGTTGTTTGTTTGTTTGAACGCGCTAATCTCAGGAACTACTGATCCGATTTGAAAAATTCTTTCAGTGTTAGATAGCTTATTTATCGAGGAAGGCTATAGGCTATATAACATCACGCTGTGACTTATAGGAGTTGAGTAACGCGGGCGAAGCTGCAGGGAACAGCTAGTTAGAAATATGAGAGTATTTACCTTCGTATTACCTTTATGAGAAAAAAAAACCATCACTTGTACAAGTATATTGGTCTTTGTAGTTGATGCTTGTGCTTATTATTATTATAGAAATTTACAAATTTAATACGTTTTAGTTACATAATATCAATTGTATTATTCAATGAAAAATTTAAAACGGATGGCAAAAGTGTCAAAACACCTTTGATATCGAAGAGATTGAATTGAGAAAAGTTAGTAATACTGTAGAGTCATAGATAGAGAAAATTTGTACTTATTTTAGTTCTTTTTTAGAGAAAATCTGGCTGCGTTCATAAACATGACATTAACCGAGCTGATGATAATGACATTTAAAACTGGTTAAAATTTATTTTTAAAACTAGTAGTAGATCGAGAGTTTTTAGCGCTGACGAAAGTGGCAAGCCGTGTCGTTTAACGTCTTTTTATTGGATACTGAAAGAAACAGTTGAAATTAAGCGGCGCTTTTTAGTAAATACATTTTTGATTAACAGACCAAGTATTGTAATTAGTTCTCATTGCAAAAGGAATATTTAAATTAAATAATTTGTTTAGCAATATAAATGAAATTGTTAAATAAAATCTTTCCTAACAAATAAAATTGTATGATAAATCTTAATTACTTTAAATAATATTACTTGGTATTCGTCTTTGGTAACATATTAAAATAAACATATTAAAAGCAGTAGAAAATTATACATCAATGTATAATTTTCTACTGCTTTAAATATATTGTATGTGTGTAATAATTATGCGTGATCACTTGAAATTCGTAGAAAAAAGTTGTATCAAGTAGTGTTTAACTAATGTTCGTAATTAATATATATTAATATTATAAAAAGGTCTTGTTTTTAAGTATAGATGTGGAAGGAAAATTTGAAACTGTAAATACGATTTAAAAGAAATTCATTAGTGCTACATTATTACCGAGTTAGTCTTTAAAGTAATCACCTGCAATCCAGATACTGCTATATTGCGTAGAGGATATTTATGAATAGGTACCTATATTCCTATTTGTAAATAGATATATCACTATGGAAATAAATACCAAAATAAAACTAGATATTTTCGTGGATTACAAGAAAACAAATCCCATCTCGAAAAAGTCTTTTGATTTGGATGTATTTGGTAATAATATTGTGAATTACGAAATAAAGAGGGCTCAACGACGATAAGCGCGGACAGAAAACGGGTCGGTTATATAGAAGATCCGTCGCGTTTAAGCTCCGAGAACCCTTTTTTCCGTCTTCGCAAATCGTCGGAGATTAAGCTGGAAAGCTCACACCTTTTCGCCAATATTTTTATGGTTTAACCGCTGCTATGATCTACAGTATTACGGGGATGAATTGCTTTTTTCCAATACTTTTATATTATATAGAGTAAGTAGGGCTTATGAAAGATAATTAAAGTCTTCATCAATCATTTGTAATGTCCATTCTACTAGTTAATGTTATTTAAGTAAAATCGAGAGCTGTCCTAATTTAGGTCTGTGAAATTTATGACTATCTTTGACACTGACTTACTAATTTATACGCACTTACTTTGACTTCATACAAACAAATTAGTAATAATACTTAGTAGTGTTTTATTAGTATTGACCCTTTCTACTATAATATAATATAGTAGATTAAGAATACCTATTATTTTCCTACAAAAGTATATAAATATTTTTTATACAATTTTCAACTTATTTTTATATTTTGTCTTTCATTTGCTAATTTTAGGTAACACATTAAAATATATAAAAACAAGTATTGTTATCTAATTTATCACGCAGACTTATCCTTGCTTTTTGTATGGTATACTTTAATAATTTATCAATATGCGGCAAAAATACATTAATATAATTAATCAAAGTAACATCCCGTGAAATAAAGAAATGAATTGTAAACATTTAGAGAAAATCTTTTTACATGCCGCGAAAAGAACGTTAAAGTTTGTTCGTTTCAAATTCAATATATTATGGCGAGCGTGCTCTCGCTCAGCCGACACCGAAACTCACTCGAGCGTTGCTCACAGAAAATTTATTGTTTTTCTAAGAAAATTTTCTTAGCCCAACATTCTTGTCGAACCCTTAGGGAAGTGTTGCTAAAGCTTAATGATATTGGAGTGGCTATAGAGTTTATAGTCCAGTAAAGTTATTACGTTAAATGTACGGTGATGTGTATAGTAGTATAGTATGCGGATGGTCTTGCTTATTCCTCCCGTGAAACAGCTTTGCTGTGTTTCGGAGAGAAGGGCAAGACAGGCAGTGTAATTACTGGCACCGAGACTTAACATCTTATGTCTTAGGATAGGCAACACATAAATGAGTTGCCTGGGCTCGTTCCAGGTATACTATTTTATGTTCATGGGCGACGTCGACCACTTACCATCAGGTGGTACGTTTACCAGTTTGCCTATCCAACTAACATAAAAAAAATGGTAGTACTCATCAAGTTTGTTAATATAGCCAAAAGTACCGTGTAGTAAAATGAACGTCTTTGATATTGCAATCTCATATAAGACGTAATTATAATTATTTCAAAGTTGGATAACACTCGGCATTTCCATTAGCAGCCTTCAATTCACTTTTTTTCTTTCATCTAGCTGTTACCGTCTGTGGGAATAAATTTACTGCCAAATTCAGAGAAAAGTACCTTTTATACTTTTTGGAGATGAATAGGCTAAATATTTAATAAAAGTAAATATATCTTTGTGCCAAATATACTAGAAATCTAATCAACTTTTCTTACTTTCGCGTCTACATTTATTCGGACGAAACAAAAAGTGTCGATTTTCGTTTACGTGCAACCCTAGAAAGGTTTATAAATTAAACATATTGTAAATAACAAAAAGGGCACAAACTTCAATAGCACATTTAAAGATAAAGTCCTCTATCGGATACATAATAACATTCTGTGAAAAATCGTTAGCCCGCGCTCACAACTTGCTCATGTCGCGCCCACGTCGCGCTCACGTCGCAGATGCACGTGCGCAAGGCACTCTTGAGACTGATCCCTCTTTGTGCTTAGATTAAATTTGTTCCTATAAAAATGTGCCCTCTAGTCGATAACGTTCAAATGTGCAGATGTCGACGGGCAGTATATGAAGTTCGCGATAGGGTACAACTACGTGCCGGGCCTACCGACGCTTAGCTCCCATTCCAAACATTGCTGGTTGAATAGAAAAATAAAGTACTGCTGAATTATTTTCTATTTTTTTTAAATAGACCCCCGGGAACCTTTATTGAATATTTTATTGTAAATGGTAGATAATAAAAAAATATCTACGCATGTTGTCCCGATTTAAGTAGGTACTATGACTTTACGGTGTATAAACTTTTAAGTAAAAGATCCAAAATAGACTTAAGAATAATTTAGTATAATTATTCTATCTGAAAAAACTTATTTGCCAAAGTTCGACGATGTATAAAACGGTTTCACGTTTCTTTTCTCTGTCAAATAGTGTAAGTCCAGTGCACGATCCACACGGTTCCCTCAATGATTGCCAGGAAATTTATGGACCTTCCAATTACGTCTATTTGAAACATAAGAAATAATACCAAAACCTCAGAATTCATTGTGAAGGTCTGTGTCTCCTGTTTGTGTCGAATAAATGTTTCTTTCTTTCTTTCTATATATTTAGAAAGTATAAACAGCACACTATAAACGCATATTATAGTGTGTTGTTCTATATGATTATTTAATGGTACTAAATCCACGGTTTCTGTAAACACAGATTGTGCTGGTCCAAAAGATAATTCTTTAAATTAAGTCTACTTTACGCAAGGATGTCATGCGTCCAAGCACATTTACTCGTGGAGTATTTAAGTAAAGCGTATGTCAATGGAAAAAAATGTAAATAACAAGAACCGTTCACAACGGCGCTGGTCAAAAGAAAAGTTTATTTATGTGTGTATGTATGTACCCGTATATATGTGTTTGTGTGTTTCTTGGCGGCATTACACGTACATGAAAAATAATTGACCCTCTGGGTACCTGTACATCCTTATTTGTCACCTTTCAACGGAGACTTTCATACACAAAAATGGTATTCCTTACTAATTATATACTTCAACTGTGGAATCATGGAAATATATAAAAAAGTGTTACCTCTCATTATTGTTTTAAATTTTAATAAATATTGATATTGTGTTTATAATAGTTTTATATGTATTACTTGTTAGTGGAAACTTAACTGATTTCTGTACTTTTTTATTATTTCTAAACTATGAGTAATATTATAATTGTTTGTTTCCCAAATATAAATAAATAAACATTTGACTGCATGATTGATTTCATCCATTAAGTTTTTATATAAATTGATAAATCAAATAAAATTTCAGATTCATCGCATTAAAAAGAATTAAAGAAAAAAGTAAAGTGCTCCGAAAAAACTTTTGTTTTGTGATCGCGAATTGAAACTTGTACATTTAAGTATGAAAAATCCGAATCACTCCCTGAAAGCAAATCAATATTCAAACATAGAAGTTGGAAAGTTCTTAGTTAAAAAGTTTCACTCAGCTTTTATACTGTATTGGATTTCACTTTTAATTACGCATTCTTAACGTTGTTTACAGTTATTAAAAGTTGTGTGTAATGTACACACACCAGAGTTGTAATTATCGTTGATTTCAAAATAATAATGAGAATCATTACGAGCAACGCCCCGCAGTTTTACCCGCATACTTCCCATTCCCGTGGGAGTACAGGAACAAATAATACTTTATATTATGTTATTCTAATGTATTATGTATGCTATTGTAAATATTAATTTGTTCTATTCAGTAGTTTTTGCGTGAAGGAGTAACAAATATACCTACATAGATACATTCGCGTTTATAATATTAGTAGTATTGGATGGGATAGAATTATAAGCTCTATTAGTTAATAGATAATATTTTAGTCATAGGATAAGTGTATTTATAATATTATGTATTTATATCGATTTCAAAAACGTGTTTAAGCTCAAAGTATATCTGGACTATTAAACTACAGGGTTGCTCATGTCCCCACCACGGTTCAGGCCTTGACGTGGCGGTGGGGCTTAGTAGCCTAGGGTGAGCCCAGCACCTTGGGCGAAGCTAATTGAGCCTAGTGGGCTCTTTGTACCCCTCTTATAAGAAGAGGAGACAAAAGAACAGGGGGCAAGGGGCGAGGATGGGAACCTCACCCCATTGTACTGTCCCGACGTTGGGAGGGGTTGTTCTGTGGTGCGGGACAACCCGTCTGTGGAGGTGGCATCGGTCCCTTGCGGGACTGACTAGCCGTCGAGGCTAGAGCCCTGTTTGTTTACTAGATCCGGTGCACCTCACCAAAGGCGGCATTGGTGGCACTCGCCGGGTTTTAGAAAATATAGAAAACAGTATATGCTCGTTACAAACATATACTCATTATTTATCTAAATACAGTGAATAGACTTGTATAATAACTATTAGTTATACATAAAACATTTTTAATAATATTACAAGTTGTCAAACACACTCGCTGGTCATACTTCAAAAGTTGCAGTCTCACATTACTTTATCACGTACGAAGCGAATATTTTTTAACTTTGCTGTGACTTTACATATTAATATTCCTTTATGTACACGAAATAAAAACTTTGTTTTATAATAATTTTATATGAGTATAAAATAAAGGTCATATCGGTATAATAAAAATCCTCAGTTTTGATATTATAATAACTAATGTTCTGATAGGATGAATTATTTTATCCATGCTAATATTATAAAAGAGAATTTATTGTTTTTTTTTGTATGTTACGCGAATTTCAATTGTTATTATAATGTAGCTCCCGTGACCATGGGTGCTGTAAATTATACGAATGTGGAACTTAATAATAAAGCACAGTAAAGCCTGTAAAAACTTATTTCAATTATTTCTTTTATGTCACAAGGAGGCAACCGAGCAGTCGGAGCCTTATGGTGATTACCGACGCCCAGAGACATCCGCACAATCAAAAGTTGTGACGATGCGTTGCCCTCCTATTCCCTATCCCCCAATGGGCCACCGAAAACTCACAAACCGCACGAAACGCAACAGCATAGCTGTCATTTGACGCCGGTGTTATGTGAGCGAGAGGTGCCGGCTGCAAAGCAGTATGGCACTACCTCTTACTGATATTAATATAAAAATAACTTCATCTCATTTGTCTTTGTCCAGATGAGAAGTATGAAATGGAAAAAACAAACAAGCGACTTAAGATATGGTTAATTATAATTGCCTACACACGAACGCAATTTGAAAAGTTGTGAGCACGTCTACTTATTAATATTAAAAAAGGGCGATTAACAAAGAACATAACCATCCTTCATAAGTATATTATAGTACGATATAAACTAAAAATAAATTTGGCTACAATTTAAAATAATGGTTTGTCTTCTTTCGAAATCAATAATAGTTGTTACAAAATCTATTGTAGCTATGCTCAGCCACACAATTTATATATCTGTCAAAAGCGTCTAACCGCAGAACTACGAAAAGGTTCGGCGTTACAAAGCTATCTCCCACGTATTGCAACTATGCCAATTGTCGTTTCTATTCAGAACTTCTATCGGAATTGATTTACGTAGACAAAAGTATTTATATAATTGACGGAGATAGAACGCTTATGTTATTGTTATTAATTATTATGTTGGGCTTTATCATTAGAAATATCTAATCAATATAGTTTCTCCAAAATAATTGTAAGAATTATTTTGGAGAAACTATATTGATTTTCATTTTATTATATGTACTCAATATTGAACTATTTATACTTAGGAAAACACCATCAATTGCTAAAGCAAGGTCTCAAAGAATCCCCTTAATATATTTTTAAGAAAAACGTATTAGTAGATATGTACCATGTTTTTAATAAGTATGTTTTCTTTTTTTTTCGGATGGATCTATGCTAACGGCCCGAAGGCCCTAATGCTACATCGGATTAGTGTGAGCCCATTTGGCTCACTTTTGGTTTGTAAAAGCGGGGGGTTGCCCCCCTTCAACCGTGCAGTCTGCGACCACACAGCCTCCTAGCGTCGGGTTGGATCATAAGTATGTTGTTATCAGTATTTAACAACATACTTATGCTTTAGTATTGCTCAACAGTTTGAGCAATACTAAAATATCAAATATAAATGTATTCAAATTGATATTAAATTGTAAAATGTGAAGCTAGTCTGTGTTTAAAATGATGATGAAAACTCTTTCTCTCCACCGCGGCGCACAAAGAGGTTATGCACGTGGGTTAAAATGTGAATCGCAAGAAAATGACAATTAATGCGTAGCGTGTCCGTGGGTTGCAGTGGAAATAATCACATTCATTTTCTTGCAATGCGAACTTAACAAACGAGGGTAGACATTCCCGCTCGTCGCGGTGGAGCCGCGCCCTTATTTTGATTAATAATATTTAAATTTTATCAATTCACACACTAAGAAATACGTATTTTTTATATAATATACCAAAAAACTAACGGTTTTAACGGTTTTTATATTTTTTCCTTTACTTTTTTTGTGAGACCTATTTTCTTACCGAATTTCTTGATTCTATGTCAATGGAAAGTAATATAGAGGTTTTAGTTTGACAGATCGACGGACACACACAGACAGACGGACATTAAGGGCTATAAGGGGTTCGCTTTTTCTTTTTGAGGAACTGAACCCGAAAAAAGAAAAATATTGAGGCAATATATGTACCTCGCATCATCGACGTTTTGTCTAGGATTTCAATCATTAATAATCATTTAGTAGTATTCACTTCGTTATCACAATTCGTCTTCACTAACTTGAAGACTATCATGTCATTACATGGGGAGACAGATTGCAACAGTTATATGTCCCAAAGCGCAAATTAGTGTTGTCTGACTGATCTCCAGACCGAGTAGACATGGAATGGTACAATGGTGTTTTATGACCTTCGTTTAATGGAAAGTACTGTACTTTGTTTACCAATAAACACATCGTATTTATTTTTTTATGTCCATCTGTGTTTTAGTAGTAGTTTCATATTTTTTTTTTTTTGCGCCGGGAAATGCTCTTCGGCATCTCGCGGGGGAGGGGGAACTCCTCAGGCGGGTATGAGGGACTTGCTGCGCCCGAAAGATGAGATGGGTCGCCATAAAACATATTATCTTCATTAAAATTTATAATTAACCTTTGTCCGTCCACTGCTGAACTTAAGCCCCTATATTAAAAAGCTCGAAGATGACCGATTCCTCGCCACTCGCATCCAACTAGAACCATCTACCGCACTGAGATCGGCCTCCCATATTGTTAGGGGTTGAACGCCCACCATCTGGGCGGATCACCTTACCGGGAGGAATAAGGCCCGGCTGCGGTCGGCGCAGCGGGTCATCGCGGTAAGAGTGATCCGGGGGTACCGTACGGTTTCGTGGGCAGCAGCCACTGCCCTAGCCGGTGACCCCCCGTGGGAGCTCGTGGCGGAGGTTCTTGCCGAGATGCACTCCTATGTCTCGGATAGGAGGTCTCTTGGCGAGAGCCTTACGCTAGACGGGATCCTTCGGGTTCGCCGACTAGGGCAAGAGGCGTTAATGCGGAGGTGGGGGGAGGACCTGGCGCAGCAGCCGTATGGCAAAAACCTGACGGTTGCTCTGCGTCCGGTCCTTGAGCGGTGGATGCGCCGTAAGCGCAAACCCCTCACCTGTGCCGGACGGCCCGCAGGGAGCCGTTGACAGTGTGTCACGATTGTGGCGCGGCGGTGGACTCAGCCCAGCACACACTCGAGGTGTGCCCGAGATGGGCGGCGCTGCGTCACGGTCTGACATCAGTCATCGGAGGGGACTTGTCTCGGATTTAGAAAGGGTCTCTCCACAACAGACGCTGGCGTTAACTTAATTGACCACATTTATGGGGCCTGGGAGGAGTCACGTGATGCTTTGAGAGTTTTCTGTGACTTATCCAAGGCGTTTGATTGTGAACAGCATGAGACCTTGATCAGGAAATTACGCCACTATGGGATAGACGGTACGGCACTGGATCTTTTGAATTCCTATCTTAAAAACAGGACTCAAAAGGTCGAGATAAATGGTAAAAGATCATCCGGGACTAAAATAGAGAATGGGGTCCCACAGGGGTCCATTCTAGGTCCATTTCTTTTTCTAATTTATGTAAACGATTTACCTTACCTAGTTAAAGATAGTCAAGAGGTAGTGTTGTTTGCTGATGATACTTCACTTATTTTTAAAATCAAACGACAAGAAACTAATTATGACGAGGTAAACAACACACTTTCGAGAATGGTAGATTGGTTTAGCGTTAATAACTTGCTTTTAAAAAGTAAAAAAACTAAATGCATAAAATTTTCCTTGCCAAATGTTAAGCAACTGCAAACAAATGTACTCTTAGACAGTGAAAACTTGGAATTGGTGGACTCCACAGTTTTCCTAGGAATAACTCTAGATCTTAAGCTGCAGTGGGGTCCCCACATAGCTAAATTGGCGAATATACTCAGATCAGCAGCATATGCAGTGAGAAAAATAAGACAGTTTACTGATACATAGATACAGCACGAATAGTATATTTTAGCTACTTTCATAGCAATATGTCTTATGGCATACTTCTATGGGGAAATGCGGCCGACATAAACAACATTTTTGTGCTGCAGAAGCGGGCTATTCGTGCAATTTACAAGTTGCGTCCCTATTCATCTTTGAGATAAAAATTTAAAGAAATAGGAATTCTGACTGTCACCTCTCAATACATCTTAGAAAATTTACTGTATGTTCGAAAAAACATAAATGAATTTTGTAAGAAAAGTGATATTCATAGTAGGAATACACGTAATAGACACAGGTTACATGCACCAATGATTAGACTTTCGAAAGTAAGCAATTCTTTTAAAGGTATACGCTTTTACAATAGGATCCCAGAAAACGTTCAAAAGCTCTCCATAAAAAAATTCAAAAAAGTTGTTAAAGAACGTTTGTGTGGTAAAGCATATTATAAAGTAAAAGATTTCATGGAAGATACCACACCCTGGGAATAAGGCGTTCCTCCCGGGAATTTCAAGATAAGATGTTAAAACTGTTATTAATATATATTATTTGAAAAGATTAGTTCCACTGAGTTTGTTTCGCCGGTTCTTCTCAGTGGGCTTACCTTGGAACCGGTGGTAGATTCAATTGACGTTCAAAAAGATACTGTATTAGTACTATTTTGAATAAAAAATTTTGATTTTGATTTTGATTTTGATTTTCTGCCGAGCGTCATCACTGCGATGCTCGGTGACGACGAGTCCTGGACGGCGATGGTCTCCTTTTGCGAGGCAGTAATGTCCCAGAAGGAGGCCGACGAGCGGGTGAGAGAGGAGGCCGCCGACGAGGCCTCCCCCCGCAGGCGACGAACGGGGGTGCGTAGGAGGCGCTACTTAATGCGCCTCCAGTAACGCCTCTGTGTTCGTGTCGGGCTCAGGATGGGCACCTGGGCCTAGTATGATACGACGTCGCGGGGACTGCTAAGTAGCGGCCGGGTAGTCCCCCCCTTACGAGGAGTAGTCTGGCCTTCGCCGGGGCTAGCCTGTCGCTGAGGTGATCCTGTCTGTTGCCTGCATATCCGGGACCCTCAAAAAGCGGCTGAAGGCGCTCGCAGTGGTTTTAGTTAGGGTGGGCACTCCCAGGTGCGAGTCCCACATTGGGTCAGGATCTACCCGAAGATCCTGGCTGCATCCATAAGGATTTCCCTGCGAAAAAAAAAAAAAAAAAAAAAAAAAAAGGGGTTGAACGCCCCTTTGTCTTCCCGGAGGTTCTTGTTTATAAAATATTTAATAAAAATAAAATACAAATTTAAGGTGTCCATTATAGTAAATAGTAGGTTGGTTACACACTCCCCACCATGGTTCAGGCCTTGTCGAGGCGGTGGGGCTCAGTAGCCTAGGGTGAGCCCAGCACCTAGGGCGAAGCGAATTGTGCCGAGGGGGCTCTTTGTACCCCTCTAATAAAAAGAGGGGACAAAAGATCAGGGTGCAAAGGGCGAGGACGGGAACCTCACCCCATTGTACTGTCCCGACGTTGAGAGGGGTAGTTCTGTGGTGCCGGACAACCCCTCTGTGGCGGTGGCGTCGGTCCCCTGAGGGACTGACTAGCCATCGAGATGCCCTGTTCGCTCAACAGATCCGGGGCACCTTACCAAGGGCGGCATTGGTGGCACTCGCCGGGGTTCACTAAAATAATGGGTAGAGCTGCGTCCACTTACCAGCTTTCGGGTGCAGCGAGTCCCACATACACGCTTGGGGAGACCCACTCCCCCGCAGGATGCCTCAGAGCATTTCTCGTCGTAAAAAAAAGTCCACACTAGGAGAACGTATGACCGATGGGCCAATAATTTTCAAGAGTGGAGGCCACGTTTAGATAGACGACGTATTGGTCGGCTATTAACCAGGTGGGAAGGCGATCTCCGTGCAGTGACTGGTCCGTGTTACATGCGAGTGGCAAGGGATCTGTCATCTTGGCGTTCATTTAAGGAGGCCTATGTTCAGCAGTGGAAGAAGTTTGATGACGATGATAGTAAATAATGTTACATATGGCAGTACGGAACACTATGTGACATTGAGTAGAACTTACCCGGTTTTGTTAATGTTACAAATTACTGTAAATGAATTCATAAATAAATTAATGCTTGTTCTGATTTCTGGTGGTTGATTACTTAACCTGTCATCGAATACCAGGTTCTTGTAAGAATGTAAAGGTGATAGCGAAAATTTAACATTAGTACCTGGTAGCTGCAGGTACCAGCCAGGTGCACTGTCCTAAAAACACTTTTCAATAAAATTTAAACAATATTATACAGACGTTAACAACAAAGCTTGCCACTTTGTACACACAAGATTAGTATAGATCAGATGGCTATTGTTTGGTTTGACAAGTAGGCGTAGGAGGCGAGGGCGGGCGGAGGCGGGGGCGGGCGGGACAATACCGTCCGGTACTTGCAGCGTGAACGATCAATCTCTGCTATTACGATGTTTTAGCGCCTTGGTGTATTGTTTCAACTTCAATAAAGTTTTGATAAATTTAAGCGTTACTTGTCAAAATTTGCAAATAGGGCGCCGCCATAATTAATTTGACGCGAAAATATGTTTTTGGAATTACCATCAATTTTATTTTGTACGTTTTCTGATTGGGAAATAATTGATTTCCTTTTCTATGTTATCATTTTAAATCATCCAAGAACATAACAAACTTTATTCGCGTCGATTCCGTTTGCGTAAAACTACGGCAATAAAATGTACCTAATGTTATTTGTTAATAATGTAGCTTTCAATTGGTGAAAGAATTTTTAAAATCGGTTAAGCTATTGAGTCATGCGTTGTGGCGTTTATTTAAGAGAGAGGTTAAAATTATCGAGAGTTCGTAAGCTAAGAGTGGCGAGGAAATGGTCAATAGGATAAGTGGACATGCAAAGGTTGATTATAATAAAGATGATATGTTTGACCCATCTCATTTTTCGGGCGCAACAAATCCCACATACTCGCCTGGGGAGTCCCCCCCCCCATCCGCGGGATGCCTCAGGTAGCACTTCCCAGAGCAAAAGAAAAAAAAGATGGCATATTATCTTTTCTAGTGAGATCTTCGTGCAGTGGCCGGTCGTAGTTAGGTACGGGTGTCGGAGGATCGGCTGTCGTGGACCGTGGCATTTATTGAAAGTGGACGGGAAAACGCTGATAATGATGATGAACATAATAGGTCTTTAAATAGTCGCAGCAAAGTCTTTGAACGTAGGAAAACTAGTCTTAAGTACCTAACAATTGAAAACGTCTTACTAGAAATATAAATACGCTCCTCTTATTTTAATCTCCGTATATTTATCTCCGCTTTTAGATTTATTTATTGTCAGATATAAATGTATTATATTTTTTCTTATATTCACATACACTCTAATAGGTAGGCTGAATAGGTCTAAATATCTAGGTCACGTCATCAATTCAGACCTTCAAGATGATAGTGATATAGAGCGAGAGCGTAGGGCGTTGGCTGTCAGAGGTAACATGCTGGTTCGCAGGTTTGCTCAATGTACAGTTAATGTGAAAGTAACTTTATTCAAGTCATCTTGTCAATCATTTTACACCAGCGGCCTGTGGTCCAGCTACACTCAAAAGATATTCAGTACCCTACGGGTTCTATATAACAACCTATTCAGGATGCTGTTGGGATTGCCCAGGCTTTGCAGTGCATCCGGCATATTTGCGGATGCACATACTAAAGACTTCTTCGCTGTAATTGGTAACATAATAACATCTGTCAGAAATAGAATGCTGGACAGCCCTAACGGCATAATAAGTTCGCTCGCTGGCAGACCTGACAGTGTCTTACAAAGGCATTGGGTAACCGCCCTGTCACATCCACAAATTGAGTCCGTTTATAAAATTAATTAATATCTTTTTAATAATATCTTAATTAAATATGTAATTATTATTTTTTTTGTTATTTCAGATTATAATTTAATTTTTTGAAAATGATTTAATGATAAATTCTAATTGACGTTTTGTAATTATCATAGTTATAAGTTAGTTATAAGCTTTTCTTTCTTTTATTTTTTTGTATATGGATCTTTCATATCTGAGGTACGAATAAATAAATAAATACAAGATATTATATTCCCACAATTGTATTCCGTATGTAATTTTATTTTATATTTTCTGATATAATGGTTTATGTAAAGTTTTTCATGTGATTTTTTCGTGTTAGTTAAATAAGCAAACGGGCAGACGAGCCATATGATAGCTTGTGGTCAGCGTCGCCCATGAACATAAACAAGTAAACCTAAAACTAGTTCAAACAACTGATTCTTGTGTAGGCAACACACTGTATACTTTAGAATTTATTTATTATATAAGCCATAATGCAATGGTATGTGTTATTTTTATGTTTGGTTCGTTAATATTGTCATCCTCAACCTTTCTCCACTGCTGTACGAGAAGACAACTGATCACCCACCATTCGCATCCAGCTAGGACTACCTCATGGAAACCATCGTACCTTCTTTTATATTAGCGGGCATAGACGGACAGTCGTTTCACCTGGTGGTAGGTGACAAGTGACATGCATAGACACCAGCTACATCATTAGCAGGTGCGTTGCCGGCCTTTCAAATATGAGTATACTCTTTTCTTGAAGGTCCATAAGTCGTATCGGTTCATAAATACTGTAGGTGGCAGCTGGTTCCATATAGTGGTCGTGCGAGGTAGGAAATGCCGTAAAAATCTAGTTATTGTGGATTTCCGAACACCGAGGTGGTGTGGGTGAAATTTGGAATTTTGACACGATGTCGGGTGGTAGAATTCTGCTGTAGGTATTAGTAAGAGCAATTCCTCAAAACATTCTCCGTGGTATACGCAAAGTGATCTGACATCTCTACGCAGCGCCAAAGAATCAAGCTGATTGGAGAGAACCTTGTCATCGATGATTTGAGCCGCCCGGCGTTGAATGCGTTCAAATGGAAGGAGCTGATATTGGGAATCGGGGACGATCGACTTTTCGTCTTCTTAAGCATGGCCTTCAATGTAAATCTGTATCAGCCTTCGGTATAGCGTATTTGGTTATCTAAACGAAATAAACAAACATTTCGACGACCTCTGTGGCTCAATGGTAAGCGCGTTGGCGCTCAAGCCGGAGGTTGCGGGTTCGAATCCCGCCAGGGAACAAAAAATATTTTCTGTGTTCCTGGGTCATGGATGTGTATTTAATATGTGTATAATAAAATAATGAAAATCTTAAATATATTTATAGTATTAAAGTATTAAATATATTTCCGTTGTCTGGTACCCGTAACACAAGTTCTTCGAGAACTTACCACAGGACCAGATTGACGTGGTGTAAAAGCGTCCATAGATATTATTATTATTATTTCAAACGCTTGAGGTACATATACTAAATCCAATTATCGTCATATTAAAATTGCATCAGACCCTTGTACGGTTGTTTCATTAAAAACATTGTCAAATTGCTTACTCGTCCAATTTGTTTCACACGTAATTAATATCGAGATTGATACCGTCCCTAACGATACATGAAATACTCGCACTCATTAAATAACGCGGCACGAGAGTGGAGACGAGGACTCTCGTCCTATGATTCGATAAGCATGTTATTCAGTAATTACCAATATAATTAATAAAATATTTCAAATTGGAAACATCATTATTTAGTTAGGCGATGAATTGTTTTTAATATTAACTTAACTTAAGGTAAGACTTGTGTTACAGGTAGGAATGAAAATAATAACAAAGAAATCTATGTTAGGCCTATTGAAGGCGGCTTATGTGAAGCAGCTTGGGCGGAAGAAGGTTGTAATGACATGGGTAGAAATATAAGCTCCTCTACGGCCAATCTATACTAATATTATAAAGCTGAAGAGTTTATTTCTTTGAACGCGCTAATCTCAGGAACTATTGGTCTGATTTAAAAAAAAAATCAGTGTTAGATAGCTCATTTATCGACTAAGGCTATATAACAGCACACTGTCACTAACTGTAGTTAAGTTGAGTAAGTTAACGCTGGCGAAGCTGCGGGCAACAGCTATGGTTCTATAAAAAACTATGAACTGTAAAAAATACGAAAAACGTCTACGAGCCGATGCTGTCTATATATAAATAACTTTACCAATTATAGCTTATTCTGATATATAAGCTATATTATTGTAACAATTATCCTTAAATACAAACTTTCGCGTTTATAATATTAGTAGGACTATCTGCATAATATTATTATAGTAAGATTTGAACCACTAACCAGGTGGGAAGACGATCTCCGTACAATGGCCGGTCCATGTTGGATGCGAGTGGCGAAGGATTAGTCGTCTTGGCGTTCTTTGAGAGAGGCCTATGCTCAGCAGTGGACGGTTAGAGGCTGATTATGATGATGAAGATTTGAATCTGCAGCCATTGTATCCAGGCTACTAGACTAGCCGGCAGTCCAATTACCAAGTGACAGAGTATGCAATAACCAACATGTTTACATAATAGTAGATAAAAGCATCTTCTATGAATGACATAAAGCATCCTCAGATTTCAAGGATCTGACAGATACTCGAGGGTCGATCATGTGGACATTCCATTTCTTTGGCGTTGGGTAATGGCTGATAGATGAAATGACATCTCTGTCTCGGGCTTTATATGATTACAGTGAAGTCACAAAGAGGTTCATTCAGTGTGGCCTATACACATAAAAATCGGATTCAAGATATGATTGATAATTTTATAATAATATATAATATCTTTTTGTTTACATTGATTTAAGGACTTTAAGATATTAAATATTAACTGATATTTAAGTTTTTATTAGTAGAAATAGGCTCAATATCAACTATTTAGGATGGGCCCATCTCGTACATGCGATCCCTATTTGGGGAAAAGTTGGCACCTCTTTGTGTCCGTAGTGCATTCTTCCTGCCGTACTCGTTAATTCACCCAAGCTACTTATAGAAAGGCATCATGGAGGCAACGTGCAAAAGAGCGCACAAAGAGCTCAAACTTCCGATAAAATTTAAAATAGATCCATAAGAAGCACTTCCAAAGTATTCAATAACTTGGGAAAGTCAGTTAATGTGCAATACGGTCTTGATAATTTTGACAGTCTCCTAGACTATCTAGAATCTTGAAACTAGAATTTACAATTCAATAGAAACTGCACAAGGCTTTGCATGCCAATACGTCCATTTGAAGCACACACGACTGACTTCTCGATTGAAAGATGAATGAAATCATTCAAATCGAAATTTCAGTTCAATTTATTGCACCCGCCGTATTACCTGCTTAACATAAATCGACTTATAAAGAGATTAAGGTTTTATAAACTTTCATATTCCTTCTTTTTTCCTATTGTTTCATTTAACGCATTTTAGTCTGTATTCTAGGTATTAATTATACACTTACTAATATACAAAAATCCCATCTAAAGATATTCACGCAAATCTCCGAAGCTTTTTTTTCTTTAACGTCGGGATGTGCTTTGAGGCATCCCGCGGGGGAGTGGGTCTCCCCACACGGGTATGTGGGCCTTGCTGCGCCCGAAAGTTGGTAAGTGGACGCAGCTCTATCCACTAAGCCCGGCGAGTGCCAACAATGCCGCCTTTAGTAAGGTGGCCCGGATCTAATAAACAAACAGGGCACCTCGACGGCCAGTCAGTCCCCAAGGGACCGACGCCACATCCACAGAAGGGTTGTCCCGCACCACAGAAAAACCCCTCCCAACGTCGGACTCTACAATGGGGTGAGGTTTCCGTCCTCGCCCCTTGCCCCCTGCTCTTTTGTCCCCTCTTCATCTAAAAGGGATACTAAGAGCCCCCTCAATTAGCTTCGCCCAAGATGCTGGGTTCACCCTAGACTACTGAGCCCCACCGCCACGTCAAGGCCTGAACCCTGGTGGGGTAGTCTCCGAAGCTGCTCAAACGAATTAGATAAAATTTTCATGCGCTTAAAGAAAGAGAATAGTTTTGGACTTTAGGTTTAAAAAGTTGAAAAAAAATAGCCCCTTATTTTGATATCAACTTTTTATCGATTTTGCGTGGATATTGATCAGTGCCATGTTTATCTGCCCGCGCACTAGGTACTTAAGGTGATAAATAAATTGTGATAGAATAATGAAAACGTATAATCGTAAAGTGTTGTACGTAGTATTTTACGGGTGAAGAGATGTACTGTGCCGCTATGTGCCACGCACAACTTGTGCCGACTAAGCGGATATAACCATTTTACCTATTTCTTCCGTCAAACAACTTTACTGTGTTTATGAAAGGAGGGTGCTGGCACCGAAACTTTTTTATATTTCGATTTTTTATATAGTATCATAAGGAGGCGACCGAGGAGTCGAACCCTTGTGGTGATTACCAACGCCTATAGACATCCACACAACCAAAATTTATGCAGATGCGTTGCCCTCCTTTTCTCCATCCCCCCAATGGGCTACCGGAAACTCACAAACAGCACGAAACGCGACAACACAGCTGTTACTTGACCTCGGTCGTGTCAGCCCAATTTGTCTGCAAAACAGCATGGCACTACATCTTACTAAAAAAAATCGGTTGTCTGTAAGGTCGGTTTACTGACGATAGTTGAACGTGACAATGTCATAAGAAAATAAGCGTCATCATCATGTCATGAGCGAGGTAATGCCGAGTACGTCATCGCATACGTCATGTTTTTTCGTCAGTGCAGCCGGCTCCATCGAATTATAAGCCGTTGTCACGTCGGCGAGGTAACGCCGCATGCGTCATGTTTTTTCGTGCGTGCAGCTCCATCGAATTATAAGACGTTGTCACGTCCAAAATGAAAAGTTTAGATTTATAAAATTCGACATGATTTCGTGTAATTTTATGAAAAAATAATATACCAATATTTAATAATACCTACATCTGTGAATGAATCACGTGTTTTTTGTATACAACCCTAAGTAATCAACGCCCGGTGCAAGATCGTTATCCCTTAAGATATAGCCAACACTTGAGCGGCTTTCTTTTCAAAACCTCAACGAGGATTATGTCCGAGAGCAGTCATTTTTCTATACTTTTCTGTACACAGATTAAGACTGATTATGGTTGTGAAATGGCACATGCACATACATTTTATAAAAATCTAGTTTTTTTATAGAAGAGGGGGACAGTCGGTTCACCTAGTCGGATGGTAAGTGATAGCGACATCCACTGACACCCGCTACGCCAGAGGGTTAGCAGGTGCATTGCCGGCCTTTCAAGTAAGCTCTTTTCTTGAAGGTCCCTAAGTCGTAACGGTTCGGAAACAACGTAAGTGGCAGCAGCAGTTCTTACCTTAAATAAAATATTAATGATAACTGTACATAAAGTTCATTAAAAGCGTTTTTAATACGAGCACGAATAATAAATGTGTCTTAGAATTAACACAAACAACGAGTAAGTAATATAAAAAAGATTTTTACAGAATCATATTATGTAGATCTAAAATACTTTTATTAAAGTTCAAGGGCTTAGACAAAGAGCTTAGATATCCGGCTTGAGCAAGTAATCGTATTCGATTATCATAACCGTAAGCCGATTGTAAAAGTGCTTTGTTAGGATCAATTTCTATACGAACATTATTCAATCGAAACGTTATGTCTCATTCGTAGCTCTGAACTGGAGCGAAACGCTTGCTGGCTCAGCAAAACTTGGCACGCCTGGCCAACCAGACCATTGCCAATTTCCATTAGCCATCATCCAAAAAAAAAAGTGCATAGACGATCACTTTTTCATTCAATTAAAATTGGCCACAAACCAAAACGGTTACGCGCTTAGATAAGGGCTGCTGCCTTTTGAACACCTTAATTGTATATATATCACGAACAACGCGTGCAGGTGTGCTTCATTTCGCGGCTGAATGCCGGGCCGTTACGACCCATATTTTCTATCATTTATTGTCAAATTGCTGCCAAGAGCATTGAAAATCCATAAGCTTTCAATATCATGAAGCTAACGCGGGTTTTGTTCCCAGTGGTGGCTTGATCTGAATATCAAAATTGTGAAAAGAGTAATCAGTACTCGAGACACGTATATTGAGACCCTATCACTTCGGTCTTTACTTGCCTGCTTCCCGCCATCTGCACATACCCTACCTAATCTACTAACAAATTTGATTGTATATCACAATGTTCTCGAGATTAAAATCTGTTTTCTCGACAATCAATGGAAAATATAGAGATTTTATCCAATTCATTTGTTTGTTTATCTTTTATTATATCCTGCAAGAAATTAATTTAATACAATCAGAGCGATTCATTACGTAAAAAGTGGCCGATGTAAGATTTTTTTTTATGTTAGTTGAATAGGCAAACTGGCAAACACACCACCTGATGGTAAGTGGTCGACGTCGCCCATGAACATAAACTAGTATACCTGGAACGAGCTCAGGCAATTTATGTATTGCCTATCCTGAGACATAAGATTTGATCAAGAGACAATTGAATATATCAAAACAAATGAAATTTTATCTAAAAAATTATATTTGATACCGTGAAATATGGGCACGTTGGCGGACGTTTTAATGGCCTCTTGACAGGATCTCACCGGGCCCTCCACATCACTTCGTTACTCTGATTGTACGAGCTGTTATGTGTGCCATGAATAATCTCACAGAACTTCAGATTTTCTTGAGATCATCTTTTAAAATATCTGTCTTTTCACATCTTCGTTCTTACAAATATATTTAATTTATATTATATTATATTCATCTTACAAATATATTTAATTTATATAAAAAATATTCGTTGATGGCTTGCATGTGTTAATAGTTTCATTATTATACTGGCTGTTGCCCGCAGCTTCACCCGCGTTAACTAACTTTACAGCGGTATCCGGAGAGATGATTATTTTTATAATCTTTTTAAAATATGACTGAATTAGCAAGAAACTACAACCACCACAATCATAAAATGTATTTTTTAAATTGCTAACGAGTAATCCAAGTAGCATTTGATAAAAGAGATATTATTATTTATACATCATAGTATTGAATGACAATAAAAAAGGCACCTCGACGGCTAGTCTGTCCCTCAGGGGACCGACGCCACCTCCACAGAGAGGTTGTCCCGCACCATAGAACAACCCCTCCCAACGTCGGGACATTATAATTGGGGTGAGGTTCCGTCCTCGCCCCCTGCTCATTTGTCGCCTCTTTTTATAAGAGGGGTACAAAGAGCGCCCTCGGCTCAATTCACTTTGCCCAAGGTGCTGGGCTTATCCTAAGGCGCCCCACCGCCCCACCGCCGCGCCTTGCGCCGCCTTGAACCTTGGTGGGGGCAGTGAACATATTATATACTTTGAATATCCATAAGTATATAATCAAAGTAGTTTTAGTTTAATATGCACATCACAATCACACCACAGTGTATTCTAGTTTTTTTAACAGTTTAAGGAAAATTAGAAAATAGGCATCTATTATTTTTCGAGGCAGCTCCTGAATGGTTCTCGTCATCTCATCTAGTCGAGATCCCGCGAGAAATCAGTTAGACTTAAAAAGCTTGAATATTCTTGTTTATATGCATATTTTGAATTTATCAAGCTATTTAAAAAAAAATCATATAATAGTTACGTAGGCTAGTATAGAATAACGAAAGCAGAACACTTGAAATATCCAACGATTAGAATTGTGAACTAGACCGATGCCTTAAGCGAAATATTAAAAATAATTAAAAAAATAAAGCTATATCTTGGTGGTAGTAAAAGAGACGAGAGCAGAAAGCGTAGAAGTCACAATGATGGCAGGAAAACCAGTTTAATTTATTTACACTATACACTACAATGGAGCCACTAGAACATGTGCGGTTTTTAAGGCATCGTTTGTAACCTATCTGATCCTGGGCCTTTCTTGGATCTATCGGTCCGGTATCTCTCGGTTGTATGCGGCATTGTGATGATGTATGGATCGCGTGATCCTTATCCTAAATATCGGGTTTGTATAAAGTGCCGGTATTTATAATATTATCACTACGACTGTAAATGATTTTACCAGTATCTTTTAAACCCTCAATCCATTTTCTTTTGACCGCAGTTCTTTATAGCTCTTTTGCAGTGAAAATAACCTCGTTAATTTAAAATTTGATGACAGTATATTTTGTAAAAATTAGTTTTTGTTTATCAAATCAAATTAAAATATCTTTATTTCGTAGGTAACAACTTGTACACTTGAAATACGTAAGTAGTCAAAAAAAAGTTTTTGTAGTAGCATTTCAAATGCTTTTTTTACCCAGAAGAACGAGAAAAATACTCAGCTTATAGTGTGAAATAGTGGATACTAAGCTAAGATTTTGCATGAAAATTACACACTTTATACTTAATATATTATATCATTGTTATGCTATAAATGTTAGTTTATAATTTATATTGGTTGCTAGTAACCATATTATAGACTCATGAAGACTTATTTGACAATATTTTGTACTGAGATGCTTATTATTCATATTGAACCTTGCCTAACTTATCTTGTTACGTTTATTATTCTTATATCGCCTGTCTCATGTTTTACAACTATACTAAGAGTATAAACAGTGGTATTTCTAACAGGAACATCGTTATCTGGTTGCCAGGTAACAACGTAAACTTATTATCATTCATTTGGCAAAGTTTTATGATAAACGAGGCGAGTTTACAGTTTTGTATGCAATACAAATTGTTCAACGTATTGCGACAAGCATGCCGCAAAATAGCTACTTATACTTTCTTAAGTTTATAGTTTAACTTTTTTGAATTACTTATATTTGTTATATTTTTATGTAGTTTAATTTTGATTAAAATACATTTTTCCCCTATTATTTTCATAATCATACGAATGTGCTCTCATAATTATTGAGAGAAGACTATATGTTAGGCAGATTTCATGATTAATAATATATTAAATAAAACACATTTGTGTGCTTGAATTTCGAATAGCAAACATTATTATTTGGTATTATATTATAGTAATCAGAATCAAATTAATTTAATACATATTATTATTTTAGACTCTAAGGTAAATGAAGTTCTAATTAACATGCGAGTATTTACTTAGCGTGAAACCAATGCAATGTTAATATATCGTTTTCATGGCGTAATATAACCTTTTACCTGGCAAAAGGTAATGTTTCCCGTTTTAGGTAACCTTGTTATATACCCCAATTGTAATCACACTGCCAAAATATTAATTTTACCTGTAATGTATACTGTTGGGTAGGTATGTGCTCATATATATAATATTTGAATGTGTACCTTTATCTTACATCTTTCAACGATTTTCATGAAATTTTGCACATGGAGGGTTTTTCGGGGCGACAAATCGATCGTAACGAAACCATAATACACCGGTTTGAGTCTCCAATGTGATTTTTTTCCTTTTTTTCAAGTTCCTTCTTTTGTGAGAAAAAAACTATTATTGGGAGCCATATTTTATCAACAAATTCAAATTCGTATATCAAAGAATATATTTTAAGATAAAAGTCAAATCAATAACTCTTTATATATAATAATATAATCAACAAAAATATGACTATTCCAGATATTTATTGGCGAGTACTAATACTTTTTTTTATTGAGAGGAATTAACTACTTTATCGACTCAGCAACGTTCACAGAACGATAGTAGTACGTACGTCTAAGTAGTGGTGGTCATTATTACAACAACTGCAGTTGTAGTAATGCGTTATTTGAAAATAATTAATAATCCATAATTATATATATAAATCAACAATAACGGATAACAGACAGCAGTTTAGAACAACAGTTGTTACAACATAAACCAACAGGATAATTTATTATTGTAAAACAGTTATTCATATACATTCTTCACATAACGTATCCATCATCACCCCGGCTATCATGGACCAAATATTTTTAATTTATATTATATTATATTCATCTTACAAATATATTTAATTTATATAAAAAAATATTCGTTGATGGCTTGCATGTGTTAATAGTTTCATTATTATACTGGCTGTTGCCCGCAGCTTCACCCGCGTTAACTAGCTTTACAGCGGTATCCGGAGAGAAGATTATTTTTATAACCTTTTTAAAATATGACTGAATTAGCAAGAAACTACAACCACCACAATCATAAAATGTATTTTTTAAATTGCTAACGAGTAATCCAAGTAGCATTTGATAAAAGAGATATTATTATTTATACATCATAGTATTGAATGACAATAAATAAGGCACCTCGACGGCTAGTCTGTCCCTCAGGGGACCATAGTAACGATGGTAGTCGAAATAGTTCAAATTGTCAATGTCCGCTGTTAGAAAGAGTAAATCAACATACTTATCTCGGTATCGTAATTGATGACAGGTTCAGCTGGAAGCCCCACATTGACCTTGTCTGCTCTAAATTAAGATCCCTACTTAGTAAATTATATATATTGAAACATAAACTCTCATATAAGATTTGCAGGATACTATATTTAGCCCTAGCTCAATCTGCTATCAATTATGGACTGAGTAGCTACGGTAGGACCTATAAAACTTATTTAAATAATATTTATGCATTACAGTTAAGCCTATTAAAATTAATTATCCCAAAATTTAAAAATAAAAATAGTTGGTTTGAAAAAGAAAATTTTAAATACTGCAATGTTATGGATATATTTACCTTGGTTAAGTTTAATGTACTAAATGAAGTTAATGATCCTTCCTTACTAATAGAAAAATGTAGACCCAACATCTTAAGAAAAATTTAACATTTAAAAAGTTTATTACACCGGAATATAGAAATACTTACGGAGCTAGAATGTTAAGTTCTATCATACCTGTATTCGTTAATGAACTTCCAGAAGACCTACAAGAGCTATACCGGGACAAACGCAAATATAGAAGATTGTTAAAAGAACATTTATTAAAATCTTTAAGCATTTAAAAATTACATAATGTAGGTAACCTAAGTAATTATTGGTATAAGATGGCGCGATACGGTATAAATACTATACTATAATATTTTGTCTTATGGTACGCGCCGCGGCGGCTTGTCCAGATAAGCTCTTATGAGTTTTCGTGGCAAGCTTACATCTAATTTTTGTGTATGTTTTTTGTACTTTTTGAACAATAAAAAAAAAGTCGTTATTGCACTTACATGTCTAAGTGTTAAGTCACACATAGATAGCACTGTCATAGGTCTGTATACTGTATTTGCCTTCCGGCTTGTGGTAGATTTATTATATAAAATAACTTGGCTTTACTACAATCAATATAGTTTAATATATGTAACAGTCAATACAAAAAAATCTAACTATATAATATTATATACATCGAAATCACACATTAAACATCTAATTAAACATTAAAATCTCCTTAGGTTATACTTATTCGCCTCTTACTTAATCAACTCTTAAGCAATAAATTAATGATTAACTTTTGTTTACTTATAAATATTGATTAGCTGTTGCTTGGTTAAGAAACGAACAGATTTACGAACGAACAGAACAATTTAATACCTTAAAGTAATAAACCTTAAGGTGAGCCACACATAGGTCTGTACGCTGTATATGCCTAGCTTCTGGCTTTTGGTAGATTTATAATACAAAATAACTTAGGCTTCACTACGATCAATATATATAGATGAATTAACGTAACAGATAATACTAAAAATCTAACTATACGCGATGAAATCCACAGCGCTTAAAACTTTATTACTATAACTTACCTCCTTATGACATAATAATATCACTTTTTTTGAGCCGGAAACTGCTCCTAGGGCTTCCGCGGGGGAGGGTGGACTCCCCAGGTAGATATGTAGGACTCGCTGCGCCCGACAGATGGAAAGGTGGGTGCAGCTCTACCCACTAAAAGCCGGCGAGTGTCACCAATGCCGCCTTTTGGAGGTGCCCTAGATCTATTGAGCAACAGGGCGTCTCGACGGCTAGCCGACGCCATCTCCACAGAAAGGCCGTCCCGCACCACAGAACAACCCATCCTAACTTCGGGACAGTGCAATGGTAAGGTTCCCATCCTCGCCCCCGTGCTCTTTTGTCCCATCTTCTTATAGACATGAAACATGGTAGGGCTCACATATAACTGGTCATATCATTGACTTGCATAGTAATAACGCTTAGATATAATCGTATATATTGTTTTCCATACCAACACATAAACGTTCAATATTAACGCTGGCTTAATTAATATAGAAACAACAAACGATCGGTCTCGATATTGTTTATGAGGAAGGCGGTTTACACAGGCCGACCATAATTACTAAGCAAGAAATATATAGCTGGTAATATTGTTAGTTTCACAACTATTACCTACATATTTTAAAGGGAATTTTGAAGGGGTTTTAGTGATACTGATGTTTTTATTGTTATGCTTTGTGGAATTTAATATTGTTTTAATTATATTAATTTAATATCGGGTTTGTATAAAGTGCCGGTATTTATAATATTATCACTACGACTGTAAATGATTTTACCAGTATCTTTTAAACCCTCAATCCATTTTCTTTTGACCGCAGTTCTTTATAGCTCTTTTGCAGTGAAAATAACCTCGTTAATTTAAAATTTGATGACAGTATATTTTGTAAAAATTAGTTTTTGTTTATCAAATCAAATTAAAATATCTTTATTTCGTAGGTAACAACTTGTACACTTGAAATACGTAAGTAGTCAAAAAAAAGTTTTTGTAGTAGCATTTCAAATGCTTTTTTTACCCAGAAGAACGAGAAAAATACTCAGCTTATAGTGTGAAATAGTGGATACTAAGCTAAGATTTTGCATGAAAATTACACACTTTATACTTAATATATTATATCATTGTTATGCTATAAATGTTAGTTTATAATTTATATTGGTTGCTAGTAACCATATTATAGACTCATGAAGACTTATTTGACAATATTTTGTACTGAGATGCTTATTATTCATATTGAACCTTGCCTAACTTATCTTGTTACGTTTATTATTCTTATATCGCCTGTCTCATGTTTTACAACTATACTAAGAGTATAAACAGTGGTATTTCTAACAGGAACATCGTTATCTGGTTGCCAGGTAACAACGTAAACTTATTATCATTCATTTGGCAAAGTTTTATGATAAACGAGGCGAGTTTACAGTTTTGTATGCAATACAAATTGTTCAACGTATTGCGACAAGCATGCCGCAAAATAGCTACTTATACTTTCTTAAGTTTATAGTTTAACTTTTTTGAATTACTTATATTTGTTATATTTTTATGTAGTTTAATTTTGATTAAAATACATTTTTCCCCTATTATTTTCATAATCATACGAATGTGCTCTCATAATTATTGAGAGAAGACTATATGTTAGGCAGATTTCATGATTAATAATATATTAAATAAAACACATTTGTGTGCTTGAATTTCGAATAGCAAACATTATTATTTGGTATTATATTATAGTAATCAGAATCAAATTAATTTAATACATATTATTATTTTAGACTCTAAGGTAAATGAAGTTCTAATTAACATGCGAGTATTTACTTAGCGTGAAACCAATGCAATGTTAATATATCGTTTTCATGGCGTAATATAACCTTTTACCTGGCAAAAGGTAATGTTTCCCGTTTTAGGTAACCTTGTTATATACCCCAATTGTAATCACACTGCCAAAATATTAATTTTACCTGTAATGTATACTGTTGGGTAGGTATGTGCTCATATATATAATATTTGAATGTGTACCTTTATCTTACATCTTTCAACGATTTTCATGAAATTTTGCACATGGAGGGTTTTTCGGGGCGACAAATCGATCGTAACGAAACCATAATACACCGGTTTGAGTCTCCAATGTGATTTTTTTCCTTTTTTTCAAGTTCCTTCTTTTGTGAGAAAAAAACTATTATTGGGAGCCATATTTTATCAACAAATTCAAATTCGTATATCAAAGAATATATTTTAAGATAAAAGTCAAATCAATAACTCTTTATATATAATAATATAATCAACAAAAATATGACTATTCCAGATATTTATTGGCGAGTACTAATACTTTTTTTTTATTGAGAGGAATTAACTACTTTATCGACTCAGCAACGTTCACAGAACGATAGTAGTACGTACGTCTAAGTAGTGGTGGTCATTATTACAACAACTGCAGTTGTAGTAATGCGTTATTTGAAAATAATTAATAATCCATAATTATATATATAAATCAACAATAACGGATAACAGACAGCAGTTTAGAACAACAGTTGTTACAACATAAACCAACAGGATAATTTATTATTGTAAAACAGTTATTCATATACATTCTTCACATAACGTATCCATCATCACCCCGGCTATCATGGACCAAATATTTTTAATTTATATTATATTATATTCATCTTACAAATATATTTAATTTATATAAAAAAATATTCGTTGATGGCTTGCATGTGTTAATAGTTTCATTATTATACTGGCTGTTGCCCGCAGCTTCACCCGCGTTAACTAGCTTTACAGCGGTATCCGGAGAGAAGATTATTTTTATAACCTTTTTAAAATATGACTGAATTAGCAAGAAACTACAACCACCACAATCATAAAATGTATTTTTTAAATTGCTAACGAGTAATCCAAGTAGCATTTGATAAAAGAGATATTATTATTTATACATCATAGTATTGAATGACAATAAATAAGGCACCTCGACGGCTAGTCTGTCCCTCAGGGGACCATAGTAACGATGGTAGTCGAAATAGTTCAAATTGTCAATGTCCGCTGTTAGAAAGAGTAAATCAACATACTTATCTCGGTATCGTAATTGATGACAGGTTCAGCTGGAAGCCCCACATTGACCTTGTCTGCTCTAAATTAAGATCCCTACTTAGTAAATTATATATATTGAAACATAAACTCTCATATAAGATTTGCAGGATACTATATTTAGCCCTAGCTCAATCTGCTATCAATTATGGACTGAGTAGCTACGGTAGGACCTATAAAACTTATTTAAATAATATTTATGCATTACAGTTAAGCCTATTAAAATTAATTATCCCAAAATTTAAAAATAAAAATAGTTGGTTTGAAAAAGAAAATTTTAAATACTGCAATGTTATGGATATATTTACCTTGGTTAAGTTTAATGTACTAAATGAAGTTAATGATCCTTCCTTACTAATAGAAAAATGTAGACCCAACATCTTAAGAAAAATTTAACATTTAAAAAGTTTATTACACCGGAATATAGAAATACTTACGGAGCTAGAATGTTAAGTTCTATCATACCTGTATTCGTTAATGAACTTCCAGAAGACCTACAAGAGCTATACCGGGACAAACGCAAATATAGAAGATTGTTAAAAGAACATTTATTAAAATCTTTAAGCATTTAAAAATTACATAATGTAGGTAACCTAAGTAATTATTGGTATAAGATGGCGCGATACGGTATAAATACTATACTATAATATTTTGTCTTATGGTACGCGCCGCGGCGGCTTGTCCAGATAAGCTCTTATGAGTTTTCGTGGCAAGCTTACATCTAATTTTTGTGTATGTTTTTTGTACTTTTTGAACAATAAAAAAAAAGTCGTTATTGCACTTACATGTCTAAGTGTTAAGTCACACATAGATAGCACTGTCATAGGTCTGTATACTGTATTTGCCTTCCGGCTTGTGGTAGATTTATTATATAAAATAACTTGGCTTTACTACAATCAATATAGTTTAATATATGTAACAGTCAATACAAAAAAATCTAACTATATAATATTATATACATCGAAATCACACATTAAACATCTAATTAAACATTAAAATCTCCTTAGGTTATACTTATTCGCCTCTTACTTAATCAACTCTTAAGCAATAAATTAATGATTAACTTTTGTTTACTTATAAATATTGATTAGCTGTTGCTTGGTTAAGAAACGAACAGATTTACGAACGAACAGAACAATTTAATACCTTAAAGTAATAAACCTTAAGGTGAGCCACACATAGGTCTGTACGCTGTATATGCCTAGCTTCTGGCTTTTGGTAGATTTATAATACAAAATAACTTAGGCTTCACTACGATCAATATATATAGATGAATTAACGTAACAGATAATACTAAAAATCTAACTATACGCGATGAAATCCACAGCGCTTAAAACTTTATTACTATAACTTACCTCCTTATGACATAATAATATCACTTTTTTTGAGCCGGAAACTGCTCCTAGGGCTTCCGCGGGGGAGGGTGGACTCCCCAGGTAGATATGTAGGACTCGCTGCGCCCGACAGATGGAAAGGTGGGTGCAGCTCTACCCACTAAAAGCCGGCGAGTGTCACCAATGCCGCCTTTTGGAGGTGCCCTAGATCTATTGAGCAACAGGGCGTCTCGACGGCTAGCCGACGCCATCTCCACAGAAAGGCCGTCCCGCACCACAGAACAACCCATCCTAACTTCGGGACAGTGCAATGGTAAGGTTCCCATCCTCGCCCCCGTGCTCTTTTGTCCCATCTTCTTATAGACATGAAACATGGTAGGGCTCACATATAACTGGTCATATCATTGACTTGCATAGTAATAACGCTTAGATATAATCGTATATATTGTTTTCCATACCAACACATAAACGTTCAATATTAACGCTGGCTTAATTAATATAGAAACAACAAACGATCGGTCTCGATATTGTTTATGAGGAAGGCGGTTTACACAGGCCGACCATAATTACTAAGCAAGAAATATATAGCTGGTAATATTGTTAGTTTCACAACTATTACCTACATATTTTAAAGGGAATTTTGAAGGGGTTTTAGTGATACTGATGTTTTTATTGTTATGCTTTGTGGAATTTAATATTGTTTTAATTATATTAATTTAATATCGGGTTTGTATAAAGTGCCGGTATTTATAATATTATCACTACGACTGTAAATGATTTTACCAGTATCTTTTAAACCCTCAATCCATTTTCTTTTGACCGCAGTTCTTTATAGCTCTTTTGCAGTGAAAATAACCTCGTTAATTTAAAATTTGATGACAGTATATTTTGTAAAAATTAGTTTTTGTTTATCAAATCAAATTAAAATATCTTTATTTCGTAGGTAACAACTTGTACACTTGAAATACGTAAGTAGTCAAAAAAAAGTTTTTGTAGTAGCATTTCAAATGCTTTTTTTACCCAGAAGAACGAGAAAAATACTCAGCTTATAGTGTGAAATAGTGGATACTAAGCTAAGATTTTGCATGAAAATTACACACTTTATACTTAATATATTATATCATTGTTATGCTATAAATGTTAGTTTATAATTTATATTGGTTGCTAGTAACCATATTATAGACTCATGAAGACTTATTTGACAATATTTTGTACTGAGATGCTTATTATTCATATTGAACCTTGCCTAACTTATCTTGTTACGTTTATTATTCTTATATCGCCTGTCTCATGTTTTACAACTATACTAAGAGTATAAACAGTGGTATTTCTAACAGGAACATCGTTATCTGGTTGCCAGGTAACAACGTAAACTTATTATCATTCATTTGGCAAAGTTTTATGATAAACGAGGCGAGTTTACAGTTTTGTATGCAATACAAATTGTTCAACGTATTGCGACAAGCATGCCGCAAAATAGCTACTTATACTTTCTTAAGTTTATAGTTTAACTTTTTTGAATTACTTATATTTGTTATATTTTTATGTAGTTTAATTTTGATTAAAATACATTTTTCCCCTATTATTTTCATAATCATACGAATGTGCTCTCATAATTATTGAGAGAAGACTATATGTTAGGCAGATTTCATGATTAATAATATATTAAATAAAACACATTTGTGTGCTTGAATTTCGAATAGCAAACATTATTATTTGGTATTATATTATAGTAATCAGAATCAAATTAATTTAATACATATTATTATTTTAGACTCTAAGGTAAATGAAGTTCTAATTAACATGCGAGTATTTACTTAGCGTGAAACCAATGCAATGTTAATATATCGTTTTCATGGCGTAATATAACCTTTTACCTGGCAAAAGGTAATGTTTCCCGTTTTAGGTAACCTTGTTATATACCCCAATTGTAATCACACTGCCAAAATATTAATTTTACCTGTAATGTATACTGTTGGGTAGGTATGTGCTCATATATATAATATTTGAATGTGTACCTTTATCTTACATCTTTCAACGATTTTCATGAAATTTTGCACATGGAGGGTTTTTCGGGGCGACAAATCGATCGTAACGAAACCATAATACACCGGTTTGAGTCTCCAATGTGATTTTTTTCCTTTTTTTCAAGTTCCTTCTTTTGTGAGAAAAAAACTATTATTGGGAGCCATATTTTATCAACAAATTCAAATTCGTATATCAAAGAATATATTTTAAGATAAAAGTCAAATCAATAACTCTTTATATATAATAATATAATCAACAAAAATATGACTATTCCAGATATTTATTGGCGAGTACTAATACTTTTTTTTTATTGAGAGGAATTAACTACTTTATCGACTCAGCAACGTTCACAGAACGATAGTAGTACGTACGTCTAAGTAGTGGTGGTCATTATTACAACAACTGCAGTTGTAGTAATGCGTTATTTGAAAATAATTAATAATCCATAATTATATATATAAATCAACAATAACGGATAACAGACAGCAGTTTAGAACAACAGTTGTTACAACATAAACCAACAGGATAATTTATTATTGTAAAACAGTTATTCATATACATTCTTCACATAACGTATCCATCATCACCCCGGCTATCATGGACCAAATATTTTTAATTTATATTATATTATATTCATCTTACAAATATATTTAATTTATATAAAAAAATATTCGTTGATGGCTTGCATGTGTTAATAGTTTCATTATTATACTGGCTGTTGCCCGCAGCTTCACCCGCGTTAACTAGCTTTACAGCGGTATCCGGAGAGAAGATTATTTTTATAACCTTTTTAAAATATGACTGAATTAGCAAGAAACTACAACCACCACAATCATAAAATGTATTTTTTAAATTGCTAACGAGTAATCCAAGTAGCATTTGATAAAAGAGATATTATTATTTATACATCATAGTATTGAATGACAATAAATAAGGCACCTCGACGGCTAGTCTGTCCCTCAGGGGACCATAGTAACGATGGTAGTCGAAATAGTTCAAATTGTCAATGTCCGCTGTTAGAAAGAGTAAATCAACATACTTATCTCGGTATCGTAATTGATGACAGGTTCAGCTGGAAGCCCCACATTGACCTTGTCTGCTCTAAATTAAGATCCCTACTTAGTAAATTATATATATTGAAACATAAACTCTCATATAAGATTTGCAGGATACTATATTTAGCCCTAGCTCAATCTGCTATCAATTATGGACTGAGTAGCTACGGTAGGACCTATAAAACTTATTTAAATAATATTTATGCATTACAGTTAAGCCTATTAAAATTAATTATCCCAAAATTTAAAAATAAAAATAGTTGGTTTGAAAAAGAAAATTTTAAATACTGCAATGTTATGGATATATTTACCTTGGTTAAGTTTAATGTACTAAATGAAGTTAATGATCCTTCCTTACTAATAGAAAAATGTAGACCCAACATCTTAAGAAAAATTTAACATTTAAAAAGTTTATTACACCGGAATATAGAAATACTTACGGAGCTAGAATGTTAAGTTCTATCATACCTGTATTCGTTAATGAACTTCCAGAAGACCTACAAGAGCTATACCGGGACAAACGCAAATATAGAAGATTGTTAAAAGAACATTTATTAAAATCTTTAAGCATTTAAAAATTACATAATGTAGGTAACCTAAGTAATTATTGGTATAAGATGGCGCGATACGGTATAAATACTATACTATAATATTTTGTCTTATGGTACGCGCCGCGGCGGCTTGTCCAGATAAGCTCTTATGAGTTTTCGTGGCAAGCTTACATCTAATTTTTGTGTATGTTTTTTGTACTTTTTGAACAATAAAAAAAAAGTCGTTATTGCACTTACATGTCTAAGTGTTAAGTCACACATAGATAGCACTGTCATAGGTCTGTATACTGTATTTGCCTTCCGGCTTGTGGTAGATTTATTATATAAAATAACTTGGCTTTACTACAATCAATATAGTTTAATATATGTAACAGTCAATACAAAAAAATCTAACTATATAATATTATATACATCGAAATCACACATTAAACATCTAATTAAACATTAAAATCTCCTTAGGTTATACTTATTCGCCTCTTACTTAATCAACTCTTAAGCAATAAATTAATGATTAACTTTTGTTTACTTATAAATATTGATTAGCTGTTGCTTGGTTAAGAAACGAACAGATTTACGAACGAACAGAACAATTTAATACCTTAAAGTAATAAACCTTAAGGTGAGCCACACATAGGTCTGTACGCTGTATATGCCTAGCTTCTGGCTTTTGGTAGATTTATAATACAAAATAACTTAGGCTTCACTACGATCAATATATATAGATGAATTAACGTAACAGATAATACTAAAAATCTAACTATACGCGATGAAATCCACAGCGCTTAAAACTTTATTACTATAACTTACCTCCTTATGACATAATAATATCACTTTTTTTGAGCCGGAAACTGCTCCTAGGGCTTCCGCGGGGGAGGGTGGACTCCCCAGGTAGATATGTAGGACTCGCTGCGCCCGACAGATGGAAAGGTGGGTGCAGCTCTACCCACTAAAAGCCGGCGAGTGTCACCAATGCCGCCTTTTGGAGGTGCCCTAGATCTATTGAGCAACAGGGCGTCTCGACGGCTAGCCGACGCCATCTCCACAGAAAGGCCGTCCCGCACCACAGAACAACCCATCCTAACTTCGGGACAGTGCAATGGTAAGGTTCCCATCCTCGCCCCCGTGCTCTTTTGTCCCATCTTCTTATAGACATGAAACATGGTAGGGCTCACATATAACTGGTCATATCATTGACTTGCATAGTAATAACGCTTAGATATAATCGTATATATTGTTTTCCATACCAACACATAAACGTTCAATATTAACGCTGGCTTAATTAATATAGAAACAACAAACGATCGGTCTCGATATTGTTTATGAGGAAGGCGGTTTACACAGGCCGACCATAATTACTAAGCAAGAAATATATAGCTGGTAATATTGTTAGTTTCACAACTATTACCTACATATTTTAAAGGGAATTTTGAAGGGGTTTTAGTGATACTGATGTTTTTATTGTTATGCTTTGTGGAATTTAATATTGTTTTAATTATATTAATTTAATATCGGGTTTGTATAAAGTGCCGGTATTTATAATATTATCACTACGACTGTAAATGATTTTACCAGTATCTTTTAAACCCTCAATCCATTTTCTTTTGACCGCAGTTCTTTATAGCTCTTTTGCAGTGAAAATAACCTCGTTAATTTAAAATTTGATGACAGTATATTTTGTAAAAATTAGTTTTTGTTTATCAAATCAAATTAAAATATCTTTATTTCGTAGGTAACAACTTGTACACTTGAAATACGTAAGTAGTCAAAAAAAAGTTTTTGTAGTAGCATTTCAAATGCTTTTTTTACCCAGAAGAACGAGAAAAATACTCAGCTTATAGTGTGAAATAGTGGATACTAAGCTAAGATTTTGCATGAAAATTACACACTTTATACTTAATATATTATATCATTGTTATGCTATAAATGTTAGTTTATAATTTATATTGGTTGCTAGTAACCATATTATAGACTCATGAAGACTTATTTGACAATATTTTGTACTGAGATGCTTATTATTCATATTGAACCTTGCCTAACTTATCTTGTTACGTTAATTATTCTTATATCGCCTGTCTCATGTTTTACAACTATACTAAGAGTATAAACAGTGGTATTTCTAATAGGAACATCGTTATCTGGTTGCCAGGTAACAACGTAAACTTATTATCATTCATTTGGCAAAGTTTTATGATAAACGAGGCGAGTTTACAGTTTTGTATGCAATACAAATTGTTCAACGTATTGCGACAAGCATGCCGCAAAATAGCTACTTATACTTTCTTAAGTTTATAGTTTAACTTTTTTGAATTACTTATATTTGTTATATTTTTATGTAGTTTAATTTTGATTAAAATACATTTTTCCCCTATTATTTTCATAATCATACGAATGTGCTCTCATAATTATTGAGAGAAGACTATATGTTAGGCAGATTTCATGATTAATAATATATTAAATAAAACACATTTGTGTGTTTGAATTTCGAATAGCAAACATTATTATTTGGTATTATATTATAGTAATCAGAATCAAATTAATTTAATACATATTATTATTTTAGACTCTAAGGTAAATGAAGTTCTAATTAACATGCGAGTATTTACTTAGCGTGAAACCAATGCAATGTTAATATATCGTTTTCATGGCGTAATATAACCTTTTACCTGGCAAAAGGTAATGTTTCCCGTTTTAGGTAACCTTGTTATATACCCCAATTGTAATCACACTGCCAAAATATTAATTTTACCTGTAATGTATACTGTTGGGTAGGTATGTGCTCATATATATAATATTTGAATGTGTACCTTTATCTTACATCTTTCAACGATTATCATGAAATTTTGCACATGGAGGGTTTTTCGGGGCGACAAATCGATCGTAACGAAACCATAATACACCGGTTTGAGTCTCCAATGTGATTTTTTTCCTTTTTTTCAAGTTCCTTCTTTTGTGAGCAAAAAACTATTATTGGGAGCCATATTTTATCAACAAATTCAAATTCGTATATCAAAGAATATATTTTAAGATAAAAGTCAAATCAATAACTCTTTATATATAATAATATAATCAACAAAAATATGACTATTCCAGATATTTATTGGCGAGTACTAATACTTTTTTTTTATTGAGAGGAATTAACTACTTTATCGACTCAGCAACGTTCACAGAACGATAGTAGTACGTACGTCTAAGTAGTGGTGGTCATTATTACAACAACTGCAGTTGTAGTAATGCGTTATTTGAAAATAATTAATAATCCATAATTATATATATAAATCAACAATAACGGATAACAGACAGCAGTTTAGAACAACAGTTGTTACAACACAACCCAACAGGATAATTTATTATTGTAAAACAGTTATTCATATACATTCTTCACATAACGTATCCATCATCACCCCGGCTATCATGGCCCATACTCATGAATGTCTCCATAGTAACGATGGTAGTCGAAATAGTTCAAATTGTCAATGTCCGCTGTTAGAAAGAGTAAATCAACATACTTATCTCGGTATCGTAATTGATGACAGGTTCAGCTGGAAGACCCACATTGACCTTGTCTGCTCTAAATTAAGATCCCTACTTAGTAAATTATATATATTGAAACATAAACTCCCATATAAGATTTGCAGGATACTATATTTAGCCCTAGCTCAATCTGCTATCAATTATGGACTAAGTAGCTACGGTAGGACCTATAAAACTCATTTAAATAATATTTATGTATTACAGTTAAGCCTATTAAAATTAATTATCCCAAAATTTAAAAATAAAAATAGTTGGTTTGAAAAAGAAAATTTTAAATACTGCAATGTTATGGATATATTTACCTTGGTTAAGTTTAATGTACTAAATGAAGTTAATGATCCTTCCTTACTAATAGAAAAATGTAGACCCAACATCTTAAGAAAAATTTAACATTTAAAAAGTTTATCACACCGGAATATAGAAATACTTACGGAGCTAGAATGTTAAGTTCTATCATACCTGTATTCGTTAATGAACTTCCAGAAGACCTACAAGAGCTATACCGGGACAAACGCAAATATAGAAGATTGTTAAAATAACATTTATTAAAATCTTTAAGCATTTAAAAATTACATAATGTAGGTAACCTAAGTAATTATTGGTATAAGATGGCGCGATACGGTATAAATACTATATTATAATATATTGTCTTATGGTACGCGGCGCGGCGGCTTGTCCAAATAAGCTCTTATGAGTTTTCGTGGCAAGCTTACATCTAATTTTTGTGTATGTTTTTTGTACTTTTTGAACAATAAAAAAAAAGTCGTTATTGCACTTACATGTCTAAGTGTTAAGTCACACATAGATAGCACTGTCATAGGTCTGTATACTGTATTTGCCTTCCGGCTTGTGGTAGATTTATTATATAAAATAACTTGGCTTTACTACAATCAATATAGTTTAATATATGTAACAGTGAATACAAAAAAATCTAACTATATAATATTATATACATCGAAATCACACATTAAACATCTAATTAAACATTAAAATCTCCTTAAGTTATACTTATTCGCCTCTTACTTAATCAACTCTTAAGCAATAAATTAATGATTAACTTTTGTTTACTTATAAATATTGATTAGCTGTTGCTTGGTTAAGAAACGAACAGATTTACGAACGAACAGAACAATTTAATACCTTAAAGTAATAAACCTTAAGGTGAGCCACACATAGGTCTGTACGCTGTATATGCCTAGCTACTGCTTGGCTTGTGGTAGATTTATAATACAAAATAACTTAGGCTTCACTACGATCAATATATATAGATGAATTAACGTAACAGATAATACTAAAAATCTAACTATACGCGATGAAATCCACAGCGCTTAAAACTTTATTACTATAACTTACCTCCTTATGACATAATAATATCACTTTTTTTTGAGCCGGAAACTGCTCCTAGGCCTTCCGCGAGGGAGGGTGGCCTCCCCAGGTAGATATGTAGGACTCGCTGCTCCCGACAGATGGAAAGGTGGGTGCAGCTCTACCCACTAAAAGCCGGCGAGTGTCACCAATGCCGCCTTTTGGAGGTGCCCTAGATCTATTGAGCAACAGGGCGTCTCGACGGCTAGCCGACGCCATCTCCACAGAAAGGCCGTCCCGCACCACAGAACAACCCATCCCAACTTCGGGACAGTGCAATGGTAAGGTTCCCATCCTCGCCCCCATGCTCTTTTGTCCCATCTTCTTATAGACATGAAACATGGTAGGGCTCACATATAACTGGTCATATCATTGACTTGCATAGTAATAACGCTTAGATATAATCGTATATATTGTTTTCCATGCCAACACATAAACGTTCAATATTAACGCTGGCTTAATTAATATAGAAACAACAAACGATCGGTCTCGATATTGTTTATGAGGAAGGCGGTTTACACAGGCCGACCATAATTACTAAGCAAGAAATATATAGCTGGTAATATTGTTAGTTTCACAACTATTACCTACATATTTTAAAGGGAATTTTGAAGGGGTTTTAGTGATACTGATGTTTTTATTGTTATGCTTTGTGGAATTTAATATTGTTTTATTTAAAATTATTCTTTGTACACGTCATATAATCCTTAAATTATAACTTACATTAACCCTTGACATGCCTTGGTGTTGGGTACACGTGACCCATCGTAGTTCAATCACAAATAAATTTTGACCTTGAATGTTCTCAGTTACTGACTGTTACTAACCGGGTGACGGTGTCCACCCGCTTTTTAAATCCCAAGTTAGATATTGTCGAAATAAAATGGGTATAAAAATCGCGCGGGTCCCACATACCCCACCAGGAATACAGCGCGGCGTGAGGTTTTATAAGAAAGTATTTTGTATTTTTTCCTTATAATAAAAAATATATTAATATTCCTTTTAAATATTAAATTTTACATTCATAGAAATAAATAGAAACATGAATGAATAGAAAATCAAACGAACTTACCTATAAGTAAAGTTCGATTGTTATTAAACGAAGTAATTTGCCCGAGAGATTAAAACCCTTTCGAACCCTAATTACATCTTTATTTTTAAAAATGTAATATGGGTTCTTCGGCACATCAACATCATTTACATAATTTTCATAAGGTTAGTTAAATCAATCGATAATACCAAACGAAAAATTTCATCTACAGCGCTTTGAACTTTTTCATTTCAAATAATAAGGGAGAAAAATTCTCTTTAATTCTAAGCCGGTTTACTCTGATTTCTGACTTATATAGAGACGCAGTAAAAAGGCGTCGTTACACAGACGTCCGGCTATTCCATTTCAAAGTTTTAATGAGGCAAAAATAGCTCCGGCGATTGCAAATTTATAATAAAAACTAGATAAAAGAAGAACTGGATGATTCCTTTGATTTAACCTGCTAACTAGTAAAACAATTTCAAGAAGTTTTAATTTATATGTTGTTTTATACTTTTTCCAAGCAAAAATAAAGTTAGTGCAGGTTAGTAGGTTGCTTGGAGAACCCCACCGTGGTTGAGGCCTTGACGTGGCGGTGGGGCTTAGTAGACTAGGGTGTGCCCAGTATCTTGGGCGAAACTAATTGAGCCGAGGGGCTCTTTGTACGCCTTTTATAAGAAGAGGGGACTAAAGAGCAGGGGACAAGGGGCGTGGACGGGAACCTCATCCCATTGTACTGTCCCGAAGTGGCAGGGGTTATTCTGTGGTGGGGGACAACCCCTCTGTGAAGGTGGCGTCAGTCCCTCAGGGAATCATTAGATCCGGGGCACCTCACCAAGGGCGGCATTGGTGGCACTCGCCGGGCTTAAGTGTGTAGAGCTGCGTCTACTTACCAGCTTTCGGGCGCATCGAGTCCCACATACTCGCCTGGGGAGGCCCACAGGTCTCCCCAGGCGAGTATGTGGGACTATGATGGGAGTATGATGCCTCAGAGCATTTCCCGGCGTTAAAAAAAAAAGGTTGCTTGGAGAAAAAAGAGAAAAAAATGTTCCTTTGAGAAAACTACATTTTATGCTTTTTATAAAATTTATTATAATTTTTATATTTATTTTTATAAAAATATCATTATTTTTCTACAAACAAGTTACATTATGTCGCAATATTTAAAGCTATTGATTTATTTTGTAAGTTTTACAAACGAAACAAATCTTTCTTTGCTAATATCGCGTGCTAATATCCTTTCAAACGCTTCTACGCTATCAATTTATTAAAAGAGCTCGTTTATTTAAATAGCATCACCGTTTTGATTCGAGTATGTAACTTTTTGATTCACTTCTATGCTCTTCAGATTTTATCCATATACGCATAAAACATCCATTTAGAGTATTTAGCGCCGTTAAAAATATTACAATTTGAAAAATCCCGAGCTATGAATGGTATGCAGTATTCACCGATTTAAATCATGTCGTGTAAAAACTGAAAACACGTACTGAAAGAACGATTAGGAGCAAAGATGGTATAAAATGCTTATTTTATCTTAAATCAGAGGTATAGATTGTTGGTAACCCAATTTACACATTAAATATCATAATCACCATCAAAATTAAATTTGTTAATCAAATTTTACAGTTTAATACTTGCATTGCGTGGAAATGTGTATTCGGTGCAATTAGGACATAAATGCATTTTAACTAAACAACCTTATATACAAAAGTGGCGATTCAGTGTAAATTGCCCAGTCAATGGGCACATCGATGGCGTTCCTATCTCAATGACCCATAAACAACACGGCCGTGAATACAAATCGGATATTAGAGCATTCGGTGGACAGATACTTCCCATATTATCACTATTATGACCTCATATCTACTGGAGGTATGAGCTGTCCTGACGGTGACATAACCTCTGGCACTCCGGCTGAATTTTAACTCATTGTAATAACAAATGTGCGTCGTTATGTGTTTAATGGCGGCGTTTTATCTTAGCGAATGTATGGTTTATGCCGGTCAAAATTACTAGTGGGGTTTTAATAAATAATGAATACCATTTACGGTGAATTAATTCGATTTATTAATCTATTATGAAATTATTTTGATAAACGTTTATTAATGTGAATGAATTTTTCGCATATATTTTTGCTTAGGTTATTTTGTAAGTGGTAGTGCCATGCTCCTTTGCAGACGAATTAGGCCGGCACAACCGGGGTGGTGCCTCTCGCTTACATAACACCGGCGTCAAGTGACAGCTACGATGTCGCAGTTTGTGCGGTTTGGGAGTTTCCGGTGGCCCATTGGGGAATAGGGAAACGGAGGGCAACGCATCTGCATAACTTTTGGTTGTGTGGATGTTTATGGGCGTCGGTAGTCACCATAAGGCTCCGACTATGCTCCGACTGCTCGGTAGCCTTCTTATAACATAAAAGAACATGTTTTTTATGATTGAAGGTTATCGTTTTATGATACAATACTAAAATCCTGGATATATAAACAAGCACACGTTTTATTTGTCGTGTATTTTAGCGACCTCGGTTCTATAATAGTATTTTCTGTTGCTACATCTAAGTTCGTATACTGAAACGCTAATCTAAAGTGATCTAAAGGAAGTAGGAACTAATAATCTGATTTAAGAAAACTTTTTGTGTTAATTTATCTGACTGTAGATGTACATTATCACGCCACAATGTGTATGTATATATATCTATTCGAAATTTATTTAAGAATAAATATTTTATAAACTTTAAAATTAAGTGAGAAATATAGTCTTTAAATTATTATAATAATATTAGTATATAAGTTGTTATCTTTTTTTATTATTTTTTATAGAAGAGAGGACAAACAGACTGTCCGTTTCACCTGGTAGTAAGTGATAAGCGTCATCTATAGACATCCGCTACATAATTACTATAACTATGCAATAGATTACAAAATTGTGTATCGGTATGTGTAGTTTGTAATGCTGGTCATTTCTTTAATCTCGTCTATAACATATTCTACGTTTGTTTGGTGGAACATTTAGTTTAAAGACAGACGTCATTTAACAGCCACCACTGAATCGTGAAAAAATATCTAATAAGTGAAGGCAAGATACGTCGAACGGTAGAAGCGGCAACGGCATAATCAATTTAACTTTGATTGCCTCCCTGCTTGGCAAGGGTGACCAAAATGATATCTGAATAAACTAATTCTAATCAACTTTATAATGAAACATATTTGACGGATTTTATCGCGGTTAATTTAGTTTTTTATATACACGGCTTTTCGGATACTTTACAACAACCATGGTTGCGGGAGGACCTAAGCCCACCTCCTCCCCCCGCGGACGACGAAGAGGTGTACGCAGTGCGTAGGAGGCGCTACTAATTAAATGCGGCTCCAGTAACGCCCGTGTGTTCGTGTTGGGCCAGCCTGTCACTGAGGTGATCCTGTTGCCTGCAAACCCACTCGCAGTGGTTTTAGTTTACTGGAAGGGAATTCTCAGGCGCGAGTCCCACATAGGGTCAGGATCTACCCGAAATAAAACTTAACAAACCTCGATAAAATCTGTAAATGTTATTTCATTATAATGAATGTTTCCATTTATATTAAAAACATAATATCTAATCAACTTTTTACGCATTAGTAGTAATACGCATATGACATATACTACATTATGGTAAGTACCACCCATTATGGAGCGTTTTTATAAAGCGAAATATTTACCAACATGTTATTTTTTTCAGTGTTTAGGTATATCTTGTTCGCGTCGGACTTAGGTAAAATTTATTTTATAGATGTTTGTAAAAATACAAATATCTACCTATACCTACAGGAAATAAGATACATTTTCATACCTTTATTTTTTTATTCATAATTTTAAGTAGGTAGTGATTATAACTACCTCATTCAAATTATGAACTTTCACAAAAGCGAAATATCTGCAATTTTTTCTTATCATATTTTAGCCGATTTCGAAATTTCGAATTCGTCAAATTCATGTCTTATTTTCATTACCAGAAACTGAATTTACAGCACGAATTTCGTCATAAAACTTTTGCGCGTCGTTGTCCGGGGACCAGGACATAAAAAGCTAAGTCTTTTATATCTTCTTTCCTCTCTACAGGCAACATAATCAGTTATTTTTGTGAGTTTTCGACCAAAAACTATTGGATTTATTTCCAAGCCTAAAATGTCAACATTGATCGGACTTCCCGAATAAGTTTCGCTGAAATAATGTTTAACCTGTGTTTAACTTTATTCCTTTTTTTTCATTTTGCACGAGTCATGTTAAATGGAAGTCTTATTTTCAAAATCTTCTTTGACGTTGACTTGAAATCATGGCTACTTCAGTCAACACCCCATCTTTTCAACTCCATGCTTCATCGGGATTTTACTATCGTTTGGACTCAATATGAACTCCCGTTTCCTAAAATCCTTTTCTATTCGTCCGGAGATGCAATCTGGTGGCATGTAGCTAGTAATGTGACGACTGGTAGTTATTCGCCATTTTATTAAAAACAAATAGCTATCAACAGAGCAAATATTTCGTTCTGTGAAAACTAAACTTACTTGTACTCACCTCACCAAAGGCGGCATGGGTGGCACTCGCCGGGTTTTAGTGGGTAGAGCTGCGCCTACTTACTATCTTTCGGGTGCAGCGAGTCCCACATACCCGCCTGGGGATGCCTCAGAGCATTTCCCGGCGTTAAAGAAAAAAAAGAAGAGTCCGGATCGAACCCGGACCTCTCACTCAAAAGGCCGAGCCCATACCCACTCGACCATCGTCGCTCACATTATTATTATTATTTTCATCAAATCAGAATGAATTTCATATAACATTATATTAAAATAAGACTCCATATTTCACCAATTGTACTCAACGTGAGCTGATAGTCCTTCATAGCTGCTTCGTATTATCATAATCTTGTTATACGTAAAGCAGGTACAGGTCGCACGTCATATTACGTTGGAGAGAAAACAGATGGCTGGATTTCATTACAATATCTCAACGGCGCGGAAGGTGCATCGTAGCCGGGACTATAATGTTCCTAGATTATACAAAATATGGATCACGGGCTTGATAATATAAACTATACTTATTTCTGTGTAAGGTTTTATGAAAAATTTTGTGTTTTGAGTAAAATGTATTGTTTGGATATGTGAGACGAGATTGTACAATAAATGAAATTGTTTAATTAAATGTAACAGTTACTTATGTGACAAAAATATACTAGTCGTGAATACTATGCCAGCTAAAGATTTCTAAGAAATAATTTATTGAATTTTAAACTTAATTGATATGATATACGTCCTAAACGACTTTGTAACGACGATTTTGTAATTCCTTTGAAACGATTTAAAAAAATCATATTTTTAACATCTGTTTTAGTCAATTGCTTTTTATCATCGCTATCAGATCATATTTATCATATAAGGGTTAAATTCCTTAAAAATTTAGCTTTACATACTTTTAAAGACTTAATACTGTCACGATGTTTTCGTTCACCAGCTAGTAAGCTAAGTAGATAAGGTCCCCGCCATGGTTCAAGCATTATCGTGGCAGTGAGGCTCAGTAGCCTAAGGTGAACCCAGTACCTTAGGCGAAGCTAATTAAACCGAGGGAGCTGCTCTTTGTACCCCTCTTATAAGAGGAGATAAAAGAGCAGGGGGACAAGGGGCGAGGAAGGGAACCTCACCCTATTGCACTGTCCCGATGTTGGAATGGGTTGTTCTGTGGCGCGGGATAACCCCCCTGTGGAGAAGGCGTCGATTCCTTGCGGGACTGATTATCCATCGAGGTATCCTTTTGCTCAATAGATTTCGGACACCTCACCAAACGTGGCACTGGTGGCACTCGCCGGCTTTTAGTGGATAGAGTTGCGTCCACCTTATCATCTTTTGGGTGCAGAGATTCCCACGTACCCTTATGGGGAGTCGCAAAAGACAAAAAAAGTATATAATATCGCAGTGACAGGGCTACCAAGACCTCGCAATTAGGAGCCAAGCCTTTATTAACATTGTCACTCAATACTATGTATAAATAATAATAACTTTTTTATCAAATGCTACTTGCATTACTCGTAAGCAATTTAAAAAATACATTTTATGATTGCGGTTGTAGTTTCTTGCAAATTCAGTTATATTATTGCGAAAATGCATTACTTTTACGAGCACAAACATGTTCAAGACGCTAGACTCAAGATATCAATTTCTTTGTCTCTTAATGATGCCTTGGGGCAAAAGACAGACATTGGTTCTTTTTTTGCTACTTTTTAATAATCTTAATATATCCATGAGTTTTCATTATGAGTTTTATATCTTTTTTTTGCGTGACAGTAATAAAGATGGTGAAATATTGTCTAGAAAGACTTGTAATAGTGGAGAGATTAATATAATAATATAAATAATAATTATTATTATATCAACCCTTATATGGGGGACATATAAGGGTTGATATCCTCTCGAATCTCCTGCTCGAAATTAGGCAAGGAGGGTGTTTAGCCATATTTCACCGATGCGCTGGCCCAATGGGGGTTGGTGAACTTCACACACCTTCAAAGACTTTTAATCTCATCAGGCATGCAGGTTTCCTCACAATATTTCCTTCACCCATAAGCAAACAATGGTATCATGTTAAGGTGCACGTAGAAATTTAGGAAAACCCATTTCAAGGCATCCCAGAAGTCAGCATCGAACCTGGAGCTCTCACTTAAAGAGGTCAAACCCACCATACCCTAGTGGGTATGACCACGGTCACGAGGAGAAAAACTGACAAAGAAATTGAAAATATATCATAATATTATCTAGGCGAAGATAATATTATGATATAAAATTTTATTATCTAAAAAATAAAAGCTAAATATTTTTGGTACTACTAAAATGTCAGAGGCCTCCGAACTAAATTTTTCTTTTTTACATCAACGTGCAGAAATAGTTCCGCCAGGCTATCAAATTATACGATGCGATAGATCAGACGGGCGAAAACAGGGCGGCGCGTGTCTCGTGGCCACACAGAGACTGCGTATGCGACGAGTACAGTGTGACGTCAACATTGACCAGTGCTCGTTCGCACAGCATGTAACCGTTTAGGCAAATACTAAACTGGACTTCAAATATAGACTAGGGGAAGTATCGTTGAGAAGGAGCCAATCGGTGCGAGACTTGGGCGTCCAGTTAGATGGGCAATTGACATTCAGAGAGCACATACTTGAGATATGCAGCCGGCTCTATAGAATCGTTATAAGTATTTATAAGACGTCACGTCAAAAAAATTATCTCCGATACATCACAGTTTTAAATATATTTTTATAAATATGAGAAGATTTAAACGATAACGTAGGGATTAAATTTGCGCGACTTTGTTTATTGAAGTGAAACTTTTTTATCGGGGTTGGAAAAAAAATTAGTGTAACATTTTTTCGTTACGCGTCACATTCTTCCGTTACGCGCCATCTTTTTCTTATCCCTACCACGCGTGATTTGAAAAATAACGTCATAAAGAAGTTTCACTTCTTACGAGTGTACGCTAGTACACACACACTTTTTTTTTGTACCTCTGTATCATAAATTTTTGACGTGACAACGTCTTTTAATTCTATGGAGCCGGCTGCAAGAACGAAAAACATGACGTATGCGATCAATTTTCTTGTCACGTTCAACTATCGTCAGTTAACCGACTTTACAGACAACCGATTTATTTTTCTAGTCTCGATGATATTGCGTACTACAAATACGTAGCATAAATAGTAAAATAAACTTTTTAAGTTAATGAAACGTACAAAATAAATTCAACGCAGTCACTTTACGTAATGGAGTTCCGATATTCAATACGTTAACTCATTAACATGCCCAGATGTATTTTATTAACAATCAACTGGATTACGCAAATTTTTCATCAAAATGTAAAGGAATATGTAATTGTGTTTAAACAATGGTAATTGGCGTAGTTTGTTTTAGTAGAACTGTATCTGATGATATATAATATATTATGGTATTCTCTTATCTATAGTATATCTTTTTCTTCTATGAGCACTTTTCAGGTTTATTTGTTTGGCATAATTTTTATATGAATTGACAAACTGCCAATGTATTTATTTGGCAGTTTGCCAATTCAAAGCAAATATAAATAAATCAAAATTATAATAATAATAATATAATATGTTGACAACTGACACACGGCCATCTGATCCCAAACTAGGCAGTGCCTGTAATATGGCAACCAGACAACTGATACATAGGTACTTAAATAATATTTTTAAATACATACATATTATAGATAAACTACACCCAGACACCGAAAAATTAATGATAGGTAATGCTCATCACACAAACATTTGTCCTGGGTGGGAATCGAACCCACAACCTTCTGGTTTAGCAGTCAGGGTCACTAACCACTAGACCAACAGGCGAGTCATTTTTTAATTACTTTTTTAGATGACAAAATTGTATGCATTTTAATATATCAATTTTTATCAGTGCTAGAATCTTAAAAAATGCTTATCAGATATTTATTTACCACATTGTTACACTTTCTGTATCCACGGTCATATTCAAATGTTACTACAAATAGTACAAATTATTGAATTATTTATTTGAATTGACAAACAATTCAAATATTCTTTGACTCACAGCTCACATTTCTTAATTAGCATTCATTTAGGTGCACAATTTAGCCTTTCAAGAGCAAACAAAGCTGGTTGTCCGTCTTTATTATTAGGTTAAATTATAGCCATTAACTAACGAGAAAATGAGCGAGCCTCTCAATTTGCGTTCACTTTTATAAAGGCTTTATGTTTCTAAAAACTTTTGTGCACAATGAAATTTTCCGTTTCACATTTTAAAACTAAGCAATTTTCTTCACGTCAATAAAACAAAAACGTAGCTGTATTTTCGCACAATGGTGGTACAATAATAATTTGAGACTGTGCTTTTTGTACGCACTTTTTTATCCAAAAATGTTATTGAGCCGAAACAATATTAATGTTATCTTTGTCTGTAAATATTGAATGTCGAATTATTTTCACAAAATCATATATTTTCTATTATGTTACAAACAAAAGAGAATATTAAAAAAAAAAAAATTTAAGAAATATGCCCTTAAAATGTCTATAACAATATATATTTAGCTAAGAAATATAATTTTGTAGAGTTTCTTTGTTTGTTGGAACGTTCAGTAGGTTCTTTGCGTACTTCTAACAAAACGTTGGGAGGGTTACCTGACTTTGAGGATTATTTTTTAGAGTTTCGTTTCTCAAAATGACTAAAATAAACCTATATAGGCTTACTATGCTACTTGTTGTCTGTCAAACCGAAATCTATAGGCTCCAATGAGCCTACGGTTTGACAGACTTAGACAGACATTGCATGGCTTTATGTTAATGACATAGCCATGCAATTTAGTAAGAATCTAAATCTCACATTACAACTTATATAAAGAGAAAAATCTGAAACCGTTAATTTGTAGTTATATTATATAAAAAACATGTTTTCGATATCTCTTGACCATTAGCGTGCGAGTTAAGCGCGCGTTTATCAGAGTATTTTTAATTTTAGAGTGGGCGAAACTTGAACATTACTGGCCCATCGGATAGAAGCTGATTATTATTATTCTAAAACTACGTTTAAAACATGCGCTATTATTGATCTCATAGCGGACCTACAGTGAAATTTACAAAAATCAGAAACTAAAGTTGGAACTAAATAGAAATTGAAAGCCTTAAATACAATTCTATAAGAGTAAAAACGCTATTGCTCTATCAAGGTTTGAATTCTCTGTAATTTGCCTTTTCTACAGTGGCAGAAATCTTTTGGCACTCGGAATAAATGGGTATTCTTTCACCTCAATAGACTAAAATTCTGTCTATAATCCATTAATCTATTATTTAAATCTATTTAATAGAATTAATACTTCTTGTATGTTCATGATAATAAAGATATTTAATAATTTTGTATGAAAAAATATTCGTAATATTGAAGCAAATTCTTATCCTTAGTTGGTTGTTTTACTAAATTACACGAAAAAGCTGTTTACACGTTCAAAAGTTTTAAAGTTCTGTACATAATAAAAATCTGCAAAAAATTATTACTTTGAGTCTTTTTATATTGAGGTTTCTTTTCGTTTGTCTGTAATGCAGGAATTTCTCAGCACATAGTTTTAAAGATGTGCAGTTACCGCTTACATCGTTACTTGTATATTTATATTTATTCATTACTATTTACTTTTATATTTTAAAAATAAGAACAGCATATACGCGTGTGATTTTCTAATAAATATTTGCACTTTAAGTTGGCAGACGATCTCCGTGCGGTGGCGATGCGAGTGGCAAGAGATCGGCCGTCTTGGCGTTCATTGATGGAGGCCTATGTTCAGCAGTAGACGGATGGAAGCTGATGATAATGATGAATTTGGAAGTTGCAAGAAACAGGACCAAATTTTCTGCTCTCTAAATAATTAAATAAAAAATAGCCTAAACGTGATTCGTACGCAAATTAACATTTGAAATCGTAATACAGCGCCTATATTATCGTAATTAATGCTATATTTGATATAAATATAATACTGTATCAAAGCACTATTTATTCATCAATACATCGTTTTGGTAATTGATCTTTCAGAGTGTTTAACATAATACTAGCTTGATCGCGTAGTGACAACTAACCACACAATTTATCTAACAAAGGCGATGAAATCGAAACTATTATGCCGGTGTTAGATCGACTTGTTTTTGTTTGAAATAAGCAAAAAGCAAATAAGAGAAACATATGGCAACATCGCATATTTTTGCGCGGAGATGTAAATTTTTCAGCTTATAACAGAATTTTTCCGGTGTCGCACAAAATTAACGCAAATTGAAAAAGTTTTGCGTGTAATTTTACAGTTTTATATTAAGATATCTTTACAAAATTAAGTTTTCTCTTGGAGATTTTTATGCTATAAAAATATATTAAAATTATAATATGATAAAAGTTATTATAATACTCTGTATAACATATTTTTAAGATATAACTTATGAATTAATATTATCATAAAATGTAGTGTAAAAAAAGTACCGAAGCTGGCGAGGAGTCTGGTTATTGACATAAAACCAAAAACAACGCAATAATATAAAATATTTCACGTAGTTCGTTAAAAATGAATCGGGGTGACATTAAATGGCCATTTTGAAACTTTGCTAATATGTGCCCAACCTTTGTCATCTCATGAAATAATGGAGGTAATATTTGAAAAGTTTCCGAGGTAACCCTGTCCTAGCGCCTACCGCAAAGAATTTCTGTAGTAAAATTTCAAGTTGGTATCATGAATTTATATAATCATGAACTTGCTATACAAAATAATGTAATTGTGAAAGAACACTTCAATTAATGTCTTGACAATTAAGCACCTGAAAAGCATAAGAAAGATATACTGCGGGGATAGACAATAATAAAGGCGGCTACAGACGATATTGTAAATAAGTGTGATAATTTTTTATCAGAGTTCCGGGAGAGGTCTCACAAAGCCAAAACGATAAATCACAAGGGTTGTGGCTTATTATTTCGGCCCACGCTGCACCGCCCCGCTAACTAACCATCGTTACGATATTGTATTTTTCTTTTAGCTCAACCAGACCTGTTCGGTTATAATTAATTAACTTCTCCGTGTACGTGGTTCCAGATATCGACGTTTTGATCGCTGTTTGTTACCACTTTTTTGTGCTGTGTTTTCATTTTTTATTATATTGTTTATTCTTTGAATATTTATGATATTCATCATCATCATCATCATCAGCCTTCTTCCATCTACTGCTGAACATAGGCCTCCTTTAATGAACGCCAAGACGATCGGTCACTTGCCACTCATATTATAATTTTATGATATTACACCTCATAAAAAGTTTAATCATTTTCTGCTAATGTGGAAATAATTTTACTCATTATCACCATGGATTTTAAAAGTAGACCCTGATAAAAACTTTTGTTGTATTACTTTCGTATACCTAAGATCCGATAATTATGACAATCACAGCATTAATTTGGTACAAATTATACCGACATATTTGACAATTTTTTTACGAGTTTATAATGATAATGTATTAAAACGGGATTTTTCAAGAGAATGGATTTCCAAGATAGTTGGAGCGGAGACGAACAAAACCAATATATTTTCCGACACTTGAGCTCCCAGGTAATTGTGGCAGAAAGTTTTCGAACGTGAGCATAATACTGATGAGTAATGCTACATCAGGCTATAACTGACTTACTAATAATAAGTAATTCCTAGCTTATTTGAAATGTTAGGGAGAATAATCACAGTCAAAAGTTGTATGGATAATTAATTTTGCCCTAATTATGATTTATTTGTTAACCGACTTCAAAAAAGGAGAGGTTCTCAATTCGTCTGTATGTTTTTTTTATGTATGTGACAATATTATTACTCCGCCGATTGAGAATGGATTTCGATGATTCTTTTTTGGTTTGAAATCTGGTGTTTCCAATTTGATTTGATTAAAAGAAAAAAAAATTGATTCTGACCAGCCATTTTTGAGTAATTCTCAATAATGCTTATTTGGTTGACTTAGATTATGTGCTCATTTCATATTTGTTGCTGTACATACCTTGGGTTTTGCATGAAAAAAGAATCGCCCAATTTGTGCTGCAACCCTGCGTCGATTCTGAGCTCTAATTGGCCGACTAATGGCCATTGATGGATGATTGGCTGATAGGACGTACATACAGATCACTGGTTGGTTGAATTGCTTTGCAGTGACAAATCACTGACCAGTTTCGGAATTGTATGGCTCACATTACTACTCTATCTGGTTATATGTTCGATTCCTTACACCAACTCCAAAAGTAACAATATTGTCGTGGCAAACGCAAATATTGTACATTAGTAGAAAAATAAGTTGATTGTAATTTGTAAGCACAAAAATAAAAATAAATTATTTTATTCCTTTGTAATTTTTTTTAGTCGGTTTTTTTTTAATCATAATATACTAGAATCTAAAAAAGAAGCTTACAACATAATCAATTTAGAATTAATTGATTTTAAAGTTATATGAAATGACATCGCGATATAATATCGGTAAAGAACTTCAATTGCTGAAGTTATGTGTTTGAATAAGCAGAAGAACAGAATTATTATATAGATACAATGTATGGAGCAATGCACCTGCAAATCCTCAAGTTATAAAGATAGAGAAGGCAGTGTTATAGATTTCGGTGATCATTGACCTCTAGGTGAACTGACTGTCCGTTTGCCCCCTCCTCTACATAAAATATAATTAGACTCTAAGTAAATAAAAAAAATATAAACTTATATTTATATCAATTCTTAAATATAATGAAGTCCTCCCGTGACCATGGTTGCTGTAAAGTATCCAAAACGTTGGGCTTGTAAAAATCTTAAAAAACCGCGATAAAGTCCGTAAAAATTGTTTCATTATAATGAATGAAGTTTGCGTAAACATTAGAAAACAATATAACGAAGTAAGAGACATTTTTAAACGATTTACGTGGGTAACACTGAAAGTGTTTAGAACTGGCCAGTTAGAAACATTGAAAATGAAAACTTTATTTGAATTTCAATTTTAGAACTCTTTGGTAACCTAATGTAGTATATTGCATTCATTTGTCTTTTTTTTTTTGTAAATTGGCGGCAAATCTAAAACTCTTGTTACACGTGAAAATGAACATAACGCGAGAAAATTTTCGGTCAATGATTTATTATGACTTTCGTTGTGGGCTTACTCAACAACAAAGCTATGATAGGCTGCGATTAGCATTTTTTAATGAAGCCCCATCTCGTGCCACTATTTAAAATTGGTTTAACGAGTTTAAGCGTGGACGTAGCAATCTCAGTGATGATCCGCGTGAGGGACGTCCTTTAACAGCGACTACTGAAGATAACATCAGTGCTGTGCGACGTATGATAGAGGAAGATAAGAGAGTGACCTATCAGCAGATACGGGCAAGCCTAGGCATTGGTATGAGTCAAGTTCAAAAAATATTACACGAACATTTAGGCGTCAGGAAGCTTTGTACCAGATGGATTCCCCATACTTTAACCGATGACCAGAAACGCCTCCGCATGGACTGGTGTCGCCAAATGTTAGATAAGTTCAACGGCGGTAACTCAAATGCTGTATTTGACATCATCACAGGTGATGAAAGCTGGATATATTGCTACGAACCCGAAACCAAAAGACAATCAGCTCAGTGGGTGTTTCCTTTCGAGGATCGGCCAACTAAGGTAAAGAAAGGAAGAAGTCAAGGAAAAAAGATGATTGCCTCATTCTTTGGTCGGAAAGGTCAGTTCGCGACAGTTGTGCTAGAAGATGGAAGGATAGTTACTTCAGACTGGTATGTCAATCGCTATTTGTCTGTTGTCTTGGAAAAAATTCGACAGCAGCGGCCTCGAAGCAGGATCCTCCTTCACAACGACAATGCTTCAGCGCACTCCGCAAAACGGACTGTTGAATATTTGACTATGGCAGGTGTCGAGATAATGAGTCATCCGCCTTACAGTCCTGACCTGGCGCCCTGCGACTTTCATTTATTCTCAAGAACTAAAGATAAAATTCGAGGTATTCGCTTTACGAGCCCTGAAAATGCGGTGAAAGCGTACGAATATGCCATAGAAGAGACTCCTAAGGAAGAATGGGCCCACTGCTTTTCTCAGTGGTTCCATCGAATGCGGCGATGTGTAGAAAGAAACGGAGATTATTTCGAAAAATAATAAAATTATTGGCAACTTTCTACACTAAGCCGTTTTTCATTTTCTAAAAATTTTCAGTGTTACCTAGGTACTTAACTATTGTGAAAACGACTGTGAAGCTAAAAATAATTATCACATACTTTTTCTAAAGTCATTCTTTAATATTATAAAATAAAAATATAATATGTACAAAGATACAATTTTGCATACCGATAGATATATAGGAAGTCATATTGTTTTTTTATGTATCCCTTGATGCCACTTTGGTGAAAATGGTGCACAAATACGAAACCATCAAAATTTCATTGAATAAATTGATCGATCTTTTTATACAATAATATTATCGTATGATGTTTCCGATTTTCGTAACTGGGTGCCAGCGGTCAAAATCGACGTGTAGGTTGTTTGGTAGATATAATATAATGGGTGGATAATGGTATGTTATTTTGCTAGCTAGGCTAATCTTAGGTTGTCCCAACCTCCCCACCATAGTTCAGGCCTTGACGTGAGCAGGGGGCAAGGGGCGAGGACGGGAACCTCACCCAATTGTACTTACTACTGTCCCGACGTTGGAAGGGGTTGTTCTGTGGTACGGGACAACCCCTCTGTGGAGGTGGCGTCGGTCTCTTGAGGGATTGAGTAGCCTTCGAGGCACCTCACCAAAGGCACCATTGGTGGCACTCGCTAGATTTTAGTAGGTAGAGCTGCGTCCACTTACCAGCTCTCGGGCGCAGCGAGTCCCACATACCCGCCTGGGGAGAGCCACTCCCCAGCGAGATGGCTCGGAGAATTTCCCGGCGTAAAAAAAAGGTGAATAGGATATTCTAATAATATATATATCTTTGTTTCGACCCATACCATTTTATAAAATTTATTTCCATATTTAGTACTCTCAAGTTTTGTGTATTTTTTAAGAGATTATTTGTTACCAAAGGTAGAAAACTCGATTACTACAATTGTTTATTTTAAAGTAAAACTTCATTTGACCAGCATTTATTGAGCTAATGAGACATTTCTGATTCAGGCAAGATTCTTAAATCAAAAATTAAATTACTTTCTACATAACGAATCTTAATTCGGAGAGTCTACAGGTAAAATTTGGTAAGAGATACAAAAGGTCCATGTAATTTATATTACACCGAATACAATTCCATTTTCCTATCACAAATTACTGACTGTTAAGGTTTCGCATAATTTGGGAAAATCGCACGTCTGTAAATTTATGGCGATTTTGTTTCAAAAATGATATCTCTTTATTTGATGAGTTATAAGTATTTTATATTTATAACATAATAAATATTATAAATATGTGTAATATATTTATATTTTATTTAACTTTATATATCATGGATTTTTGTGAATAATTTATTTATATTCAACATAATATGACAATTATGTAGCTTAAAGTTTAAATTATTGCATATTTACAGGTTCCATAACATAAAATCATTAATGACTTTTCTACCTCGCACAACCACTATATACAACAAAAACTAAAAACTAACTATAAAATAGTTTTTCAGTTGTAGGGTATAAATAATACAATCAATTAAAGATGAAACTAAATTTTAATAGGGTAAAGGTATTGATTTATATTATGTAATTTTCCGAACCAATTTCGAAACCAATAAAATTTAATAAGAATACCGAGAACCATAACGTCATATAAAAACGACATTTCCAAGAAGTAATAATAACGGGAACATAATATTAATAAAATTATCATCGTACTTTTATGTTTCCATAAAAATATTATATTAAGACTGAAAATAATTTTATTTTATCGAGTGTTTTCTTATAATTTGAAATATAATTTAGTGACAAAATACATGTATAGGAATACTGCTTATAAAACGAGTTGCGATGGCGTGACTAATATTATATAAAATCGATAATATGTGCGATACTAACTGTTGACTAATATTATATAAAATCGATAATATGTGCGATACTAACTGCTGACTAATATTATATAAAATCGATAATATGTGCGATACTAACTGTTGACTAATATTATATAAAATCGATAATATGTGCGATACTAACTGCTGACTAATATTATATAAAATCGATAATATGTGCGATACTAACTGCTGACTAATATTATATAAAATCGATAATATGTGCGATACTAACTGCTGACTAATATTATATAAAATCGATAATATGTGCGATACTAACTGTTGACTAATATTATATAAAATCGATAATATGTGCGATACTAACTGCTGACTAATATTATATAAAATCGATAATATGTGCGATACTAACTGTTGACTAATATCCATTTATAAGGACTTCATATTATCTTAGTAACATGTCGAAGTCATATATATCTAAGTAAGCTGTTTTTTTTGACGTGACAACGTCTTATAATTCAATGGAGCCGGCTGCAAGAACGAAAAAGCATGACGTATGCGATGAAGTATGCGGCGTTACCTCGCTCTGAGGCGTTCCATTTTCTTACGACGTTGTCACGTTCAACAATCGTTAGTAAAACGACTTTACAGATAACCGATTTTTTAATTAGTATGTGTATAACATGAATGTAGGTTAAGGCGCGGCTGCACCGCGACGCACGCAGAGGCTACGCACGTGTGTTAAAATGTCAATTGCAAAAATATCAATTAAGGCGTGGTGTGCATAGACTTAGAATATACTGTCATAGTAGTATCTCTGTTGCAGTGGAAACAATCTCATACGTCATGTTCTTGCAAGCGAATTTCTTTAAAGCGAAACTCGTACGCGTAGCGACAAACGTGTGGAGCCGCGCTTGTATGGTAGAGACAGGTCTATGTCAAAACTTTGCTAGTTAGAGCTAACTAGTAAGTAAAGCAATCGGTATATCGAACAATGAAACATAAGTAAGATAATAAATTTGAATGAAAGTCTTTAAGTTTTTAAATGAGCCACCCTTTTTTTTTACGCCGTGAAATACTCTGAGGCATCTCGCGGGGGACTGGGTCTACCCAGTCGGGTATGTGGTACTCGTTGCGCCCGAAAGGTGGTAAGGTGGACGCAGCTCTACCCACTTAAACCCGCTTCTTATAAGAGGATATGAAAGAGCAGCTCCCTCGGGTCAATTTGCTTCGCCCAAGGTGATGGGTTCACCTTGGGCTGCTGAGTCCCACCGCCACGACAAGGCTTGACCCATGGTGGGGTAAATGAGCCACCCCGTTTCTTAATAGTTCTATTACAATATATATTCATGCGGCTACTAATAACTTTACATATAAAATTCTTCCATGCATGTGATATATAACCCCTAAACGTCTGGACCGATCTAGATGTTTTTTTGTGTGTGTCGAAGTGGATATGAGGATATTTAAAATTCGGTCCACTACAAAATGTTTCATAGAGATCTACGTCTGTCGGGTTCGCTAGTAATCAATGAAATACAATGAACATAATAATAAGATATTATGTATATCTTACAAACTATAATACTAGCTCGTACCCATAATTTCGTCTGTGCAGAATTAGTTTTTGACAATTCACACATCTTTATAAATTACAGCCTATGTATTATTTTTTGTGTGAAAGAGTATCACACATCCATATCACACGTCTGTCACCAATTGCATATATTCAAATACACTGGATAGCTATTAGAATTTATTATTACTGAGTTTGACAAAGCGGCCCTTCATACTGTAGCTTGTTAAATCAAGTTATAACCATAATACCATTTGTAATTGTCATGTTAATGGACAAATGTCCAGCCTTAATTGGATGGGATATAATAATTGGACGTAAGACTAAGCTTATACCTTGGGATGCGGCTATTTGCAAATCCTTGAAATTGAATGTGAAAGTATCGTATAGTAAACAGCGTTGTTCTGTCGGTTGGATGGGATAAGTCGCCCGTGAAATGGACGTTTATTTTACAGAGTCCTGAATATATTATGATATTATGTAAATCGCTATTATTTTTATATAAGTACTTTGTTTGTTAGGTGTTCATGTATCTTTAGTTGGTTTTTTATTGTTTGATTTCTCTAAAGTCTTTTATCAGCGTAAGTTTATAAGGTACCGTAACATTCATTGTTGTACGCAGGTCTTTCTGAACGCCATCTCAGATTATTAAAGATGACGTCACTGATCACCGAAGATCAAATTCCCAGAGTAGCTTGCATCGCGTTCAGTTCATCTCTGAAAACTATGCACATTATTTGATTCAATATTCTAAAACGATGGAATAGATAGTATAATCACTAGAAATTAGACGTACCTAGGAACATTTTGGAAACAATGGCAAGTAATTCTAGGCTCGTCTTGGGTCCCCACCATGGTTCAAACCTTGTCGTGGCGGTGGGGCTCAGTAGCCTAGGGTGAGTCGGCACCTTGGGCGAAGCTAATTGAGCCGAGGGGGCTCTTTGTACCCCTCTTATAAGAAGAGGGGACGAAAGAGCAGGGGGCAAGGGGCTAGGATGGGAACCTCACCCCATTGTACTGTCCCGACGTTGGGAGGGGTTGTTCTGTGGTGCGGGCACATCACCAAGGGCGGCACTGCTGGCACTCGCCGGGTTTTGGTGGGTAGAGCTGCGTCCACTTACCATCTTTCGGGCGCAGCGAGTCCCACATACCTCAGAGCATTTCCCGGCGTTAAAGGAAGAAAAAAAAGGCTCGTCTTGGGTAAACTTCTTTAAACATATCTGAGAAAACATCATATATTTTTCCGTGATTAACATTTGATCAATAACTTTAAAGTGTATTTAATTAGGACACATTTTTGTTTGCTAATATTTTTTATTCTTTTCTTAAAGCAATAACTATGTAATATCTAGATCTAATAAATAGTGTATATAAAAAAGTAGAGTATAGTAGTATGATAATGCGCCTTTTCCTATTTTTGATAAATAGTACCTACTACTATAATCATATTATACAGTTTCTAATTCCCATACATAATAAATTTACAATAAAAAACATTTACAGAAAAAGTTTTATAATTTAAATTCGCGCTAAAATGCTTGCGTATATCATGGCGTCTTTAAGTAATGAAGTCACGTTACTAAAGTCCTAAGTAAACAGTATGTACAACGTCGTATGTTATGATTAAAATCGTTTCTAACGGATATAAGATGCCTCAGTGCGCAAGTAATACAAAAAAAAAACTGAAAAAAAGTGGCTACTCTGACTCTGGCACGGCGTCATCCAACATCTATAAGCTTAATTGAAGTGCACAATTTATTTCTGTGAAAATCACTTTGACGAAAGTTTACACTAAGTAAATTTAATTTTCTTAAATTATAAATTCATATTAACAGTCTACTACCATATAGAATTATATAATAATTGCATTATTTTAATCTCAGTTAATACTGTTTAGCTTACTAATGGGTTCTCTATTTATATTCCAGTTACCAAACGATATGCCTAATTTTAAGGGAGTATCACGTAATTTTTTTTTATAGAAGAGGGGGCAAACGCATAGTTGGTTCACCTGATGGTGAGTGAAGAGCGACATCCACAGACACCCGCTACACCAGTGGATTAGCAGGTGCGTTGTCGGCCTTTCAGATATGAGTATGCTCTTCTCTAAGTCGTATCGGTTCGGAAACACCGTAGGAGGCAGCTGATCCATATATTAGCCGTGCGAGGCAGGAAATGCCGTAAAAATCGAGTTGTTGTGGATTTTCGGACATCGAGATGGTGAGGGTGAAATTTGGAGTTTTTCGGCTATGTCCGGTGGTGGAATTCTGCTGCAGATATTAGTCCGAACAATTCCTCAGAGCACTCCCCGTGGTAGATGCGGTAGAAGATGCAGAGAGATCCGACATCACTACGCAGCGCCAAAGAATCAAGCCGATTGGAGATAACATTGTTGTCGACGATTCGAGCCGCTCGGCGTTGAATGCGGTCAAATGAAAGGAGCTGATATTGGGGCGCTCCAGCCCAGAGGTGAGAGCAGTATTATATGTGAGACCGGATCTGCGCCTTGTATAATTTAGGTTTTAATTTAGGAAAAAATAATTAATTTCCCTTTAATTACGGTAAATAATCGAAAATTTAAAAATGGAATCTTCGTATCCTATTTCATAACATTAATCTATACTAATATTAGAAAAGCTGAAAAGTTTGTTTGTTTGAACGCGCTAATCTCAAGAACTACTGGTCCGATTTGTTCTGTTGAAAATTCTTTCAGTGTTAGATAGCCCATTTATCGATGAATGCTATAGGCTATATAACATCACGCTGTGACTAACAGTAATTAAGTTGAGTAGGTATGTTAACTTAAATTAAGTTGAGTTATGTTAAAGATCATTTATTACTGGAAACAGGCCTATTAACACTTTCCCCACCATGGTTCAGGCCTTGACGTGGCGGTGGGGCTCAGTAGTCTAGAGTGTGCCCAGCACCTTGGGCGAAGCTAATTGAGCAGAGGGGCTCTCTTTACCCCTCTTATAAGAAGAGGGGACAAAAGAGCAGGGGACAAGGGGCGAGGACGGAAACCTCACCCATCGCACTGTCCGGACGTTGGGAGGGGTTGCTCTGTGGTGTGACAACTCGTCTGTGGAGGTGGCGACGTTCCCTTGAGGTTGACTGACTGTCGAAGTGCCCTGTATGCTGATTAGATCCGGGGCACCTCACCAAAGGCGGCATTGGTGTCACTCGTCAGGTTTTAGTGAGTAGAGCTGTGTCCACTTATCATCTTTCGGGTGCAGCGAGTCCCACATACCCGCGTGGGGAGACCCACTCCCCGGGGGATGCCTCAACGCATTTCCCGGCGTTAAAGAAAAAAACGCCTATTCACACTTTTATGATTTTTATAAATTAGAAATGTGGTTTTAGACAGCTTGTGTCGTCATGGTTACAATTGCAATAGTTTAGCTTTGCTATTATGAATATGAGGTTGCAAATCGCACGGTTAACAATACTGCAAAATTTAATATTCAGAAGCGCTATAAAAATCTGGAATCGTGCCATTCTAGTTATTAAATCACGTCCAGTGATTGTGTAAAGATTTTATGGATTAAGTAAGAACATAAAATACAATAAAATACAATTGATAGCGACTAGCAAGAAGGTGGTTCTATGGGTGGATAATTGTGGGACTTGCAATGATCTACAATGGGTATCCTGTGTTTTATATAAGCTTCTTTTTCTTCTTGATTCCATAGATTCATATTTTAGATATATAATTCTTCTGTATGTATGTGGCTGAACTCCTCCTAAGCAACCTAAAATAGTTTTGATTCATAATTCACTAGATTCACAATTTCCCGCGTTTACTGCTAAAATCACCCTTCGTCGTTTCTCTCTGTTTTTAAGACACTTCTTTAACCGCCTCAGCCAAAACTGCTCGATTTTTTGCGTTTCTTGCGTCATATAACCACTATACGGAATCAGCTGTCACCCACGGTATTTTGGATCCGATCACCTTCAGGTCAGGGACCTTCAAGAACTTTCTCTTTTTGTTTAATTTTAAAACTTAATGTTGTACTGTCAACACTGAAAAAAGTTTCAATATGACCCCAACTGAAAAAGTTTCAATTTGACAGCAAAATCTCCATTAAGAAAATAATCCGCCATTTATTGAATTAAAAAAATGTGATAAATGAAGAACCGCTCGACCGATTTTGTGCAAACTTCACATAAACCATCTACTAAATAGTCCGAACAAAGCCTAAACATTTGGTCGGGATTGGTGAGCCCGTTCTTGAGTTATAAAATTACAACGAAAAGTGGAATTGATTTTTATATATAAAGATAGTAGGATATACTTCCAACCATCTCCCAACGTAAACTATTTAACATAACGGTTATTTAAGCATGTCAAATATCATATTATACTAGCTGATGCCCGCGACTTCATCTGCTCAGGATAAGATTTTAGGTTTTTTTTAATAAAAAGTATCTTATGTACTTTTAGTACCTCCCAGAATATTATGTGTACAAAGTTTCATGATGATCGGCTAAGTATTTTTTGCGTAAAAGCGTAACAAACATCCACGCTTTCACATTTATAATATTAGTAAGGGTAATTAAATTATACATTTCGTAACCTATTCCAAAAGCCTACTCCGGGTACAAAAATAATATTTTTCCCTTATTAACATTATATTGCTCAAAATAATATTGTAAGCCAAAGTTATAAAGTAAATACGGTACACACGGAATAAAAAGCTTGTTTTCAAGTTTACGACATCCCTTGTCTTATCTTAATATGGCGATAGGTGCCGAATGAACGATGTTTAGGCAAAGGACGGATTACGTCCCGGATAAAGTACGAATGCGAGCCAAACACATTTTTTAAACAAACTCCCAAAAATGTTTCAACTAGAAAGACAAAATTCAAATACAAAGTTTTTTCCCCGTAACAGTGATAGAGATAATACGATTTAACAGTTTAATTTTTATTTGTAACTTTATGTTAAAGCTTGTAGTATTGCGACGTAATTTTTCTGAGAAAATTACCAGATATCGGATTATTACAAACATAGGAATTAAATGGTTTTTTTTTAAATACAGTACTTCTTTTTTTTTACGCAGGGAAATGCTCTGAGGCATCCCGCCTGGAGAATTGGTCTCCCCCAACTGTGGGACTTGCTGCGCCCGAAATAGGGTAAATGCACGCAGTTCTACCCACTAAAACCCGGCGAGTGCCACCTTGGTGAGGTGCCCCGGATCTGCTAACAGGGCACCTCAACGGCTAGTCAGTCCCGCAAGGGACCGACGCCATCTCCACAGAGAGGTTGTCCCGCACCACAGAACAACCCTCCCAACGTCGGGACAGTACAATGGGGTGAAGTACCCATCCTCACCTCTTGCCCCCTGCTCTTTTGTCCCCTCTTCTTATAAGAGAAGTACAAAGAGCCCCCTCGGCTCAATTAGCATTACAGAAAAAAGAAATGCTGACATCATCGTAGGATAGGTATTTAAAATGTCATGGTTTCTAAGCGACTGTCGCTCTCTCAGATCCGACTGTTAAATATTATATGTGCCTATTTGGAATATGGATTTTATCAAAGTATTTTATGCTCGAAGTTTGTTCATGAAATATAAACAATACCGATTCAAATTGTATTTCAAAACAGGCTTCCATTAGAACATAATGATATTAATTATAATTTAATAACAATTTAAATAAATTGAGAAAACTTCAGAGTTTAATGGCGGTTAATTAGAAAACTTATGGCAGCTTGTGTGCCTTGTTTCTTATGACAGTCATTTTATAAAGTCAATTATTCATCTAATAATTTGTACGTCAGGTATAAAGTTTAATTCTAATATCATTCTTAATGTTACTTATATTTAGGCATCATTGGTTTTTTTATATTAGTTAGATAGGCAAACTGGAAAACGTTCACCTTATGGTAACCTTTAACTTATGGTACGTTATGGTTTTGAGATAGGAGATGAGTGGCGTGATCCTAACACTCGCTGAAATTCAGCAGCTTCTCACTTTTCAACAATTTTCACAGCATTTCCTATTGTTGTAGGTCGGATGTATCGTGGAGATCCAGATACGCGCAGATCAGCTCCAGGTTTAAGACATGTGATCAGCTTTCTTCCATACTCACATTGGCAGAAAGACATAAAATTAAAGTAAAATTACAACGAGTTGAATAAAAATAAAAATTGTAGTCTTGTAAAATAAGTGGAGATTTTGGCCAATTATTTTACCCTGCCTGTTCAGACATTTTACTTTTAGTAACGCATAAAAAGTAAATAATAATTATATAATAAAAGGTTTTAAATCATATAGAGTCCTATCGTCAACATAAAAGAGATCCTCTAGGCCCAATCCTTTCCAGTGTGTCTGTGGCAAAAATTTTGTGAACAAAATCTTAAAAACTGTTACAACTAATTGATAATGGAATAATTTATATTTTTGTAATAATATTATAATGTTTTAGTTTTGATGCCTTCAAAAGAAAGAAAAAAAAAAAAAACATTACTTAGTATCCGTGATTCCTCATAGCCGCAAGCACATAACTCGCCTGCTACAACAACATTTGCTACTAAACAAAAATAGTCACGTCTAACAAGGGTCCAACATAAATTCTCACCTCGTAACCTTCTTAATCAAACGAAATTCATAAATACAAACAGTTTTCATTTGAAGATAAATTGGGCAACCCCACGTAACACATGCGAACGGAATAATATTACTTAAACGCAAGTTGTTTTCTACAATCGGCATCTGGCGGGATCACCCCGGGGCGCTACAAATCACGTGAGAACTTGTTGTAGGTAATTCCTGATCTTTCCATCGCTCCACAAATGCGAGCTCACAAATTGTGTTCGATCTTAAACCGGCAATATTTTATCCGTCTATCTAAAATATTTTTACATATTGTTCCTAAGGGTTACACGCATTGCAATTATTATATTACTTAAATGCCTGATAGTAACCAAAAGCGACATCCACAGACGCATTGCCGGAGGGTTAACAGGCGCGTTGCCGGCCTTTCAAATATCTATACATCGCAGCCTGACACGGTCATCGGAGGGAACTTGTCTCTGCAGAGTGTCATCACAGCGATGCTTGGGGACGAAGTTTCCTGGACAGCGATGGTATCCTCCTGCGAGGCAGTAATGTCCAGGAAAGAAGCCGACGAGCGGGTGAGAGAGGAGGCCGCCGACGAGGCCCCCAGGCAGCAATCATCTTGCTTGTTTCTCCTGTGGAACAGTTTTGCTGTGTTTCGGAGAGAAGGGCAAGATAGGCAGTGTTATTACTGGCACAGACACAATTTATATCTTATTTCTCCAGGATAGACAACACATAAATGAGTTGCATGGGCTAGTTCCAGGTAAACTAGTTTATGTTCATGGGCCGTCCCATCTGGTGGCACATCTGTCAGTTTTTCTATCCAACTAATATAAAAAAAAAAACAAATTTAACATAGATATAATAGTGGCTAATACTATTGGTATAAGATAATACCGGGAGAAAAAACATTAAGGAACAATTCATGAAAACGCATACATTTTAACACTAAAATATAATTATTTATTTAACCGGCTAACATAAAGCGGCACTAATTACATATTTGCACAGCTTTGTATTAAGCATTCCTAGTAAACGCTAATGTTTAAAACAAATAAATCTGTTTACATCACAAACATTGTGACGCGAGCTTAAGCGTTTTAGGATTAGTATATTGCCCTCTCAAATTACGTGACTCCGTACATGATGAGCCCTTGTTTGTAGGATCAGGTGAGAACTTTTTGTATTTAGGGAAAAAGTATCCTGATTACTATTGGGACCTTTCCTGGTCGTTGAGTAGGGGCTAATAATGTGGAAAAATGTGGTTTGATAACACGCTGTATATATCGCTAGTGGCCGGTCCGTGTTGGATGCGAATGGCGAGGGATCGTCCGTCTTGGCATTCATTGAGAGAAGCCTATGTTCAGCAGTGGCCGGATAGACACTGATGATGATGATACATCGTCAGCCGTTTGTGCCATTGTTGTGTTTTAGGTGAGTAAAGCGATTTGACTCATTATAATGAAACATTTTTTACGGATTTAATCGCGGTATATTAAGATTTTTACTATGCGAGTCAACTAAGAATAGGATCGCGCTTGCTTCCAACGTCACACGATAGCTGTGAAATTAGTGCGGCCCGCAAAAAAAACTGCGAAATAGAAATGTTATATTTTTTTTCCATAGATTTCGTTATTGTATTTTATTTTATATTGTATTAAATGTTTAAATGGTTTGGTTAAATGTTTTAAAAACAAAAATTGATTTTTGTATTGTAGTTACGATTGAATCCAAGTTTCCCTATAGTATTGGCGTTCATTGAGAGAGGCCTATGTTCAGCAGTGGACGGATAGAGGCAGATGATGATGATGATGATTTTGAAAGGGTAAAATGATCGTCTTCTCGTCGTAGTGATACAATTTTGGTCGTACACATATTTCAAAGCCATTCCGAGATCTAGACACAGCTACGTTCTCTTGAGACGAATACGAAATATTGAGTACAGGATCCTGTGCTTTGCCACTTAGTATCTATGAATTATTTTATGATTTTTCTATGTTCAAGTAATATTTTGTAGCAGTTAATCTATTTGTGAACTTAAAAGTACTTATAACATAATTGTTCATATATTTGACTATTCTATAAGTTGCAGAAAGAAAAATATAATTGTGAATTTTGAGAAAACAGACCATAAACTTTTGTTATCTAAATTAGAGATATTATGTTGTTGTGGCAGTTATTTTAATTACTTTAAACGTGAAATTATTGTAATTACATATGTATACCAATATGATGAAAGAAAATGAAAAAAAATGAAAGATCGTTTTTATCAGAAAAAACGTACATAACTTATAATACTCGTTTTTTACTTAAGTAACATGAACTAAGACTTATAAAGTACTTAAAATTATTTTAAAAACCCATCTAACTTATATTTTGATATTTAGTTTTGGCCAACAATATTCTAATAATAGTAAATATGTTCTGAATTTACAGATTTTATATCTGTTATTGTATAATTATTATTAGTATTTTTTTCTTTTAAAATTATGTATTCCTATCACCAATTGGACACGATATGACATGAATGAAAGGGACAAGTACAGAACATAACACCTTCATTCATTGCAAGCAACGTAATCACGTGCACTTATCTTCTTCATCCATGCCAGAGCAATATTTATTGGAATAATTTTAACTGAAAGAGTACGTTAAGTGCTCTTGTCACTTTCATTCAACATGATTAACATTTTCACTTCGTACATAACGCCTTCATCACATGTTATTTCTAAAACTAAGCTTAATATCCAAACTTTTAAGGTCTAATATGGTTTATAGACACATAAAACCTCCTTTCAATGTAAAAAATCAAAAATTTCAAAAATGCTGCATAACCCCTTCATCCACTCATGTTTTCAATTATTTTTATGTCAGCGTGATATAATTATTTTCACAATAGAGATTATGATCATACAGATGAACATGAATAAAATACAGGAAAAACCTGGTGAATATTATATCATAATTAATTTTATTTGTTTAGAAAAATAATAAAAAATAAGCTTTTGAAATGGATATTATTGTTTGCATCTTTAGTACCATGTGCACAGTACCTTACTTTATATGATACGATTCTGTTAGGGCTGTTAACTGCTATTTGCACGGCAGAGGTAATGTATCGCGTTCTACATATCAGATAAACACCAACCACCCATTCCGCATTCGCCATGTTTTTATGTTTAAGCCTTTTTATAATTTCATTTTATATTACCATTGTAAAATGAAACTTTTGTAAAATACAATTTGCATGTCGCTTAGCATTTCTTACTTGCTGACTTCGCCTATTAAGACTAACAACAGCCACTTTTTATAAAACGGACTGTAAAAATTGCAGCGCACGGTGACTTTCCTTTTTAGTTTTTTGTTCAAATTGCAATTAGTGAGGAGTTTGCGAATCCTCAGCGTGGTGTCAGAGATTGATGACAATGGAAATTTTATACATCGTTAGTCAGGACCACGTTAGGTGAGTGCGCTCTTTTTTCAGTAATCCAAGCTGTTAAGTAAACCTTCGCACGTAGAGACGATGAGAAAGGATTTCAATTTTGCGCGATTTAAAAAACAAGAAACTTTTCCTTGTTTTTTTAGTTTTATCACTAAAGTTGACCGATGGTGCAATTATCTTAAAATTTGACGTTACTATCGGTTCATTCATAAGAAGGGTCAAAATTATAAGATTCGATGTGTAAGTACCTGTATAGACAGCGAGCAAATTAGTTTGAAGAATAAAATGATCAGGAGAGCGGAAAATATAGAGAAATTCATATCAGAAAGCGCATGTATTCTTGCTGTCTTAAGGTAGAGATCAGATTAAAGATGTAAATTTTTTCAACTAAGTTCAAAGTCTAACAGGTAGAGGTTTTATTATTATTATCACCATAAGCATTATCATTATATACACTATCACACTCAGAGTTTATTCCCTGAACATTTTTACCTGTGACTATTATTCCATGGGATCACTTTGTAATATCGCCAATTAATCGCAAGCTAATAGCCAATAAATTCTGTCACCACATCGATATATAACAAAAATCGATGGCAATTATTCTTTTTTCTGACCGTGCGTTGTATAAAACAATGAAACTGGAAAAATATAGAGGGGACAATAATTTTTTGTTCGGATGTGTATTATTGAGCTGAATTGTATACCCAAACTCATTCGTTTGTGTTTATCAGCAGGGAAACCGATAACCCTCATTCCGCTTGGTCTGACGCAATGCAGAGATTAAAGGCTTTCAGTCGTAGTGCCGTGCCAGCGGATATGGTGCCGGTTTGATCTAATATAAGTCCGGCCTGACGTGCTTCCGACACCCGCATGTAAAATTGTGGCGAATTTTTGACAAACGATTTCAATATCGCACTACAGGCACGTGCAACTCCTTCAATCTGTTTCATAAGGTGTGTATTATTATTTTATCTGGGTAAGACGATGGAAAGATGCTGAAGAAAAAAATCTGAATTATATCACTCATATAATATTATTTTGTAATTTCTTTGATGTGAAGCATCTATGTCATGCTTTGGGAGTAAAATCAAGTTTAATGGCATGACTGCAAACGACATGTCGCGCGTGCGTATTTTATTCTTTCTTTCGTTTTATATTTTCATTATGACTTCTTATATTAACATAGATGTTTCGGATTTGCCGGGCGTCCAGTGATGGAATATAAAAAAAAAATATGTTATATTTTATACCAGAATTTTATGTGAAAAATCGGGTACAATATTAGTAGGTATTGTAATTTATGTAAAATACGTTATAGAAAAGACCCACCGCCACTTCAACACTTCTATTGATGGGAAGGTTGATGCTGCGTGGCCGTCTGAATTAGTATCGTCCTGCTTATTTTGGCGTGAAATAGCTTTGATGTTTTCCGGAGAGAAGAGCAGGACAAACATGTAATTACTCGCACTGAGATTACGGATTGGCAATGAATTAACTGGGCGCACTTCAGGTGTACGCGCTTGTGTTCATAGACAACGCAGACCACTTATAATCTGGAATATCGCTGTCAGCTTGCCTACTTAGCTATCACAAAGAAAAGGACCGGTCACATACGTTAATGAACCAATGGCCATTAAGTGGGAACCGCGTAGGAAGCGCTCTGATTGGTATTTTTTTCTAAAGCAGGGAAATGCTTTATGCATAACCAGGACCTAGGGTAGGCTCCTCGCCCTATGTGGGACTTACACTTGGGTTGTATATACCCAAACTAAAATCACTTCGAGCGCCTTCAGCCACTTTTTGAGGGTCCCGGATATGCAGGCAACAGGAGCACCTCAACGACAGTCTGGCCCCGGCGAGAGGCCAGACTACTCCTTGTTACCCTGATTGAGGGTCTAGACGTTTGATAGACGAAGTCTAAGTTACAATTAAACTTCAATAAACGCAGTGAAGAAATAAAAAGGGCCCTGGGGAGGCTGTTACATTGTAAATTTTTTTTCATCAGTTGAATTAACATTAATTATTTAATTCCAAAGAAAGATTATATTATACATTCAAATCTTGTTCACTGTTTAATATTATCTTAACAATACAGGAGGAACATACGAAATATTATATAGGGATACTTCTGAAAATTTCAAACATAAAAACTTTTATACGAGTAGGTACATTAAAATACGTACCTATGTAAGGGCTTTTTGTAGTCAACTTTGAACATGCCGAACAAGATGGTTGTAAACAAAATGTTTCGACGAGGTGGAATTCATTTTATTGTGATTTATGAATTGTCAAATATTATATTATGTATGTTTAGAAATTCATTGTGTAAGTTTTAATTAAAATAATATGTATTTTAATACTTTGTTTAACTATTGCTTTTTAGCTTATAATAAGAGCGTAGTAGTATCTCACTACTACGTAAATAAATAATAATTTGTAAAATTATTGTTATCATAGTTATCATATCAGATGGCCGTGTTTTATTAACATATTATTATTATTTATTTTTCTAACTTTCTAAGTTCTGGTCCGGGACTGGACCGGTATTGCCTCCGTCAAACAGCCGTTCCGGCTGGCTGCTGATAGAGATGAGTACAGGAAGCTAACGGCCAACCTTCAGGATTGAAGAGGCACTGGAAGAAGAAGAAATTCTGGTCTTACGATCGAGCTAAAGATGTCCACGGGCCTAAGCCAAGTCTACATATTGTTCAGTTATTGTTTCTGTGATGGATGTGTTGATGTTGTTAAGAAATTTTCGGACTATCCTTTCTTATTATTATTATAGTTACTTTTTATTATTTTTTATTCTAGTCGGATAAGCAAACTGGCATGCAGGCAGGTCACGTAAGTAGGTAAGTAGTCAGCGTCATCCATGAAGATAAAGAAGTTCATCCGAGATAAGTCCAACTTCTTCTCGGGCTCCTGACAGGTAAGATGGTAAGTTTTAATGTCAGTAATTGTACTGCCTGTCCTGTTCGTCTTGTCTGACGCACAGTAAAACTGTTTTAACGGAGAAACAGCCAGATGTATCCATGCAGACTGTCGCACCGTTAAAATATAGCCTCTGATCTATCTTAATACCGTTTATTATTATTTCTGCAAAGTTTCACTTATAACCTAAGCAACAATTGAGAAAAGTAACGCACACGAACGATACGACCATACGAAATATTCTAGTAGGTACCATTTACGAGGATAACAAAAACCTTTAACCTCTACACATAATGTAATTTAAATAACTATTGAAAATTAGATCCTAATTTTAATTAACCTAAGTTCAACTATATCTCTGAAACCCCACAAATGAAATCCAACCAATTTTAGATTAATTAAACCATTATAGATTAAATAGAAATAAAAAAGAATATAATGAAATATTTTAAAAGCGATGATTAGAAAAAAATCCTTTTAGCGAGGATGAGAACAACGGCGTAAATCTTGGCTGGTCGACCGTTTGACATACTGTTACAGGCAGTTAATCCCCTGATCCGGGTTAAAGTCTGATTCAGTTGACACAAGAATATCTGGGTTTCGCAATGAGAATTATATTAAGAATTAAATTATATTTTATGTTCATGAAATTTTTGGAAACATTTTTTGGAAATTTAAATTAATTATTGTTATTTACATCGCACTTTTATGTGTGCACTTATATAAATTAAAATATATATAAAATACTTACATATAAAAAAAATCTAAACTAACGATGCGCCGGGTTTCTCAATTGATATGGGCGTCCAATTTTATCTGTCGTTTAATGGTTTTTACCATTATTTATAAAAGCCAAGATATGACTAACAAATGTGCTGAGAATATCAGACAGTTTATTCGCTGCTAAGCAACTGACAGTCTTTTACAAATAATCGATTTTATTGTGGAAAATGAGATTGGTACCTTTGGATTTTCCAGACTTTTTTGTTATAATAGGATTGATTTTTAAGGATGCTATTGCGGTTTATTAATTTTTTTATGTTCTTGCCAAAAAGCATAAAATCATAGTCATGGACCTTTTTAGAAAGGTTTCGTAGACGTCAATTAGTAATAAACTTTGATGAAAATATAAAAGGTAATTTTCATAATACTTAAATGAAATTTGCGTTAACATTAGAAAACTAAAACAATTTTTTACGGATTTTATCGCGGTTTATTAAGATTTTTACAAGCCCGACGTTTCGGATACTTTACAGCAACCATGGTCACGGGAGGACTGACCGTAAAAAATTGTTTTATTATAATGAGTGAAATTCGCGTAAACATTAGAAAACAATATTAGAAAACTATTTTGTTAACTAACTTATAATGAAGTTAAAAAAAAAGCTTAGAAACATAATAGCTAAAATTTACCTAACCAAACTCGCTTCGAATTCGGTAGTCACAGGTATTGCAATTTTCATGTAAATGGCACAATTATTCAGTTTTACAAGCACGATACGTTGACAGCTATTTCTAGAACTTTCAATATTCATGTACCTATATTTAGTGACATAGTAAATAGTGAGTATATAAAATGGTTATAAAAAATATATCTTTAATTACCTTAATATTACTTTATTTAGACAGATATTTAATAATAATCAGGCCTACGGTGTATTTTAAAAGTATCTACCAAAAATTAGTTTTTACCTCTGCTTGCACAAATGTGTATGGACGTCGGTAGCCTAAAGCTTCTTCAAGATTGTAAATATTTATATTTTTTTATTTTTGAGCCAATTGCGGGAAATATATTAAATTAAATAAATTATGACGAGAAAATATTTTCTAAAATTTAATTCTTTTACCTAAAAATAATACGATGTAAGTGTCATATTGCACCCTGATTATACAAACAGGGGACTTTATTAATGCATTTTCCCAGCTCCACGATGGTCGTAATTTATTGGCATCGATATTGTCAGTGTTCCAGAGCCCGCATAATAAGTTTAATCTCCAGCCGCGGTTAAGCGGCAATACGAGATCGTATTTACCTTGGACTGGCTTTTCAACTTTTTACAAGAGGATATTTCCTAAATTTAATAATGGATTACTAGGAAAGGTTAGACGCTTATCCCCACCATGCTTCACGTCTTGTCGTGGCCGTGAGGCTCAGTAGCCTAAGGTGAACCCAGCACCTTGGGCGAAACAAATTGAGCCGAGGGAGCTGCTGGGGAGCTGGGGGACAATGGGCGAGGATGGGAACCTCACCCCATTGTACTGTCCCGACGTTGGGAGCGTTTGGTGTGTAGTGTGTGTGCGGGACAACCCCTCTGTGGAGGTGGCGTCGGTCCCTTGCGGGACTGACTAGCCGTCGAGGTGCCCTGTTAGCTTAACAGATCCGGGGCACCTCACCAAGGCGGCACTAGTGGCAATCGCTGGGTTTTAGTGGGTAGAGCTGCGTCCATTTACCATCTTTCGGGCACAGCGAGTCCCACATACCCACCTGGGGAAACCCACTCCCCAGACGGGATACCCCAGAGAGTATTTCCCGGCGTAAAAGAAAAAAAAAACCGTCGATGCGCCCTGTTTGCTTAACAGATCCGGGGCACCTCACTAAAGGCGGTATTGATGGCACTAGCCGGGTTTTAGTGGGTAGAGCTACGTCCACATTACCAACTTTCGGGCGTAGCGAGTCCCACATACCCTCTCCGCCGCGGGATGCCTCAGAGCATTGCCGGCGTCAAAGAAAAAAAAGTTAGACGTTGATAGCGCTGGGTCGACTCCTTCCTAATATAGGAGGGCCCAGCAAAGCCTGCAGCCTAGACTACACTCCGGAAGTCTACTAGGGTATAGTATAGTATAGTATGTAGCCCTAATTTGGGCAGACTCCCTCACCGCTAGGAACAACGCCCCGCTGCGGAGTATGCAACAAGTCATAGTGGTGAGCCCCGAGTGAACGAGTAAAGCATTTCCACTGCGACAACCGAAAAAGAAAGAGGTTATACGCTGACAAATGATAAGCATACGACTAGATATAGGTCCCTAAGGATGTCCAACCTGACCCTTCCTGTGCTATGCATTATGCGGCTTTCCACGACCATCACCAGACATACGGCCTACCTTGTATTATAGGCCTTATATTATTATCTCCACTTGTAAATATAAGTGCCCCTTATATACCATGTCTCAATATTTAAATACATCAATCCAGTTGGTCGGGTCGAGTGAATCAATTAAGGAGGGCTTTAAGATATAGTACGCTTATTTACTATCCAGTGCGACTTGCCATATTTTATATACCTTAAAGAATTCAGAACTTAAAATTCCTTATTTAAAGGTTGAGTGAAATTATTAAATTCCATAATTGCAAAAAAAAAAACAAATAGTTAACTGTAACTCGATAATAATCATTAAGATTGCAAAATAACCATTCGTTAAACTCTGAAAATCTAGGTACACTTGAGTAAATTATTTACAAGTGAACAGTCTATGTGCCTTTTACTGCAGTGCTCAAGACGTTCCGATAAGTGCTCGGACAATCTTTTAATTTAGTTAATTGCCAGTCACTGTGGAGTGGTTCAAGATTCTCGAAAGATCACGACTGTCTTTATCCAATTTGTTTAACGACGAGGCGCTCTCATTAGTGATCGTAGTGGATCGTAGTGGACGAACTGACATCTCGACCGTCCCACGTGCATTCTTCGTGTTAAACTCCTCAAGTGCTGCTCGATATACAGGATATTTTATACTAGGTTACTGTAGTAGTCAAAATATTATAGTTGTGATAAATATTTTCATTATCCAAAGGTTACTTTGGAAGAAATCGCTTTTCAGGGATAAATTCGCCTTTTAGCCGCATTTTTGTTTTTTTTTTCTACTGTATTTTTGTTTGTAAATATGAAGAATTGATCAACCAATATTAATATGAGCAGTTGCTCAAGCCTATTGGGCACAAAATATTATATCATATTTCAAATTGAACATCACTTATCCTACTAGTTTGTATGTGTGGATGTTTGTAAATGAAACTTTACAATAATAAAGCGTATGCATCAGAATAACACATAGGTTATAATTTATAAAGATATTGCGTGAATTGTCCAAAATTAAATTCTGCGCAGTCGAAGTTGCGGGCACCAGCTAGTATTAAATTAAAAGTAGAAGAGTTGTTCGACCTCCTAACAGATGGGTTGGATTTCTGACTGAATGTGGACGGTTCTAGTTAGTTGAAAAAGGTGGGAGAAAAAAATAAAGTCCAGTAGTACAAAAAAAGGTTGGTAATGATGGTGATGATGATGGTGTTGTTTTTTTTTGTAAGTCATAAATAATGTTTCGCGCTATTTAAAGATCCTAGATTATACGTTGGCCACACGGAGCAATTACAACATAATATTAGCACGTATTAGAGTGATGACAGAAAAACAATATACGAGTATGATTCCACACAAGAAAAAAAAGTATCTTGTCAGTCACTAAGAAAAAAAACTCTACCTTTAGGATTTTAAATATATAAAATCATTCATGAAGTGATACTGATAATGGTGAAAGTAAGGAGTACTTATTTAAAAAGACAACACAAGTAATAAATAAGTCGTGTCATACTTTTAAGAAAGCTTGTAGCTATGTGACACAAGTTTTTTAAGAAACATGACACCCATATATTTTAGGGATAAACTTATATATCCAATAACATTTTCGTCGCCGCGTGCTCATGACAATATGATTTAGACAATGTTTTAGAAAAGGGTTGTGCTTCGTTTATACAAGACAGCAATAAACAAATGCTCCCTAGTTTTGTTCTCGATACAATAATGTAGTGTCCGTCCAATATTGAGTCAAGTGGGCTTAAGATGCCCAATTGTAAACGAGGCATGGGTACAATGCGTTAGAAAAAGGGTTGAATGTCGTCACGTCCCTGAAATATCATTTCGATAAGTTGTAATCTATCGGACACTTTTCCTATTTCAAAAATGTTTTATTTACATGTGTTTGTGTTTAAATCCGCTTACGTGTAATTTATGGGGATATTGAGGCTTTGAGGTTGGGAATATAAAACGAATACTTTATTTTTTATGACAATGCTTTGATATTGAAAACTATCTTTATATATAAAATTACTAGCTGTTGCCCGCAGCTTCACCCGCGTTAACTTTTAAAATTTGAGGGGTTGACCACCCTTATCACTTAGGGGTATGAAAAATAGATAGTAGCCGATTCTCAGACCTACTGAATACGCATATAAAATTTGGTAAAAATCGGTAAAGCCGTTTCGGAGGAGTACGGTAACTAACATTGTGACATGGAAATTTTATATATTAGAATTATTTGCGTGTGTATGTTACTGAACTCCTCCTAAACGACTGGACCAATTTTTAAGAAATTTTGTGTGTGTGTTCAAGTGAATTCAAGAATGGTTTGGATTCACAATTCGATCCACTGTAAAATGTTTTGCAGAAGGCAACGTCTGTCGGGTCTACGATTATTAATATATACATCTATACGGATAAATAAAATTGGAGTGTCTGTTTGTAATATTAAAATAACCACTTTTTATTGTATGCATATGGAAAGGAAAATAGCATTTATTACAATTTTTGTCTGTCTGTCTATGTGTTTGTTCCAGCTAATCTTTGAAACAACAGGGCCGATTTTGATGGGACTTTCACTGTCAGATAGCATCAGCTATAAGGCGTAACTTGGGCTATAAAAATAATCATCACCAATCCGGGTACGGCTTTAAATCTAAGTTAAGGCGGGCGAAGTTGTGTAGAAGCTGTGTATGTGTGTGTAATATAATATTATGATGTGTTAACGATTCATGTTGCAAATATTTTTCGATAAATCATTATAAGTAAATACGCTTGAATTAATTTAACATGGTTGAATCGACCAAAAAAAACAATACCGTAATTAGTAAAAATATTCACGAAATGTTTCACGAAATTAATATTTTTTCAAACGATAAACAGTGAAACTAAAAATCACATCCGACCATTGTAATGATTATATTTGAAATACATTTTTTTCATTTATAAATGAATATTCCGGGTAACCGCAAGCAATCATATTGAATGTATAAATGGTAATTTAATAACATAATTCATCTCATATTCGTTTATTATTCCATTGCATACAGCACAAACTACAGCTATTGTGTTTTCGTGGCGAATATTAGATGCTAACGCTTCGTTTTTAACTTCTTATATATAAATTTAAAGACTACAATCGATATCTCTTAAACCTCATCTAAGTTCAAGCCAGGTCTGTCTCAGTCAGGTCTCAGTAGCTTAAGGTGAACCCGTGCTTGGGTGAAGCAAATTGAACCGAGGGGGCTGCTCTTTGTACCCCTCTTATAAGAAGAGGCGAGTTGGGAGGGGTTGTTCTGTGGTGCGGGACGCACTCGCCGGGTTTTAGTGGGTAGAGCTGCCTGCTGCGTCCACCTTACCATCTTTCGGGCGCAGCGAGTCTCAGACACCCACCTGGGGAATCCCCCCCTTTCCAGCGGGATGCCTCAGAGCATTTCTCGGCGTAAAAAAAGGTATCTCTTAAAAATACAGCTCAAGTCAATTTTACTTTTGTTCTGCGGGTGCCGTAATTCCGTTTACCACGATTTTTAATACTACTTTTGTATCGGCATCTAAGATTAAGCAAATGACACGTTAATGGTGTCTGGATGGGGTTAAATGTAAGTAAAGGGTTATGCTGTACACACTGCATGTATGTTTCACTGTAGTGTCTAAAGTACTTACTGAATTTGAAAAATAATCCATTCATTATTATGGTGCACGTGACATGTTTATCGACTTTAAAGTTTTTAAACTAAATATTATTTCTCGTTAAAGAGGTTAGTAGATAAAACATGTGAAAATGTTAAGTAAGTTTTTAACTCTTACCATTTTAATATAACTCCAAAGAGACAGACGATCCATACGACCACACGATGTTGCGGCATTTCTCCGCTTGCCGGAGGTTCCGATGGCAACTACTCTTCCAAAGCCATGTGAACCTCTTCCACCGCTAGGACCACGAAGCTATTATTCACGATCGGATAGGCAGGCTGGGTAGGGGCTAGAGAGCCATCACCAGCCTTAACAGTCCCATCCCCTGCAGCACTCCTTTAAGAATAAAGCGACAGAATTTATATTTATCGTTCTAGGCAATTCAATCAACACCTCAAATATATTATATTTCATAATTTATAAATTAAAGTATCAAAGTAGCGAGTAATTACTAGAATAGCACTTGATACATGAAGTGTAAGTACTTTATGAAAGTAATTTACGTAGTACGGTAAGTAGGTAATAAAGGCGTGTTAAAAACCATTACTTTGTAACTTTTATCGACATTGGATTAATAATATTAATATAATACGATTAATAATATAAGTATTTTATTCAGTTCCATATTACAATTATATGACAAAACCATGTGACGCCTGCCACTTGTCTTATGTCGTCATCCCATCTTTTTTGTGGTCTATCTCTTTTCCTTTTACCTTCTCTAGGATACCATCGTATCACAATTTTGCTCCATTTGTCGAACAATGATTGTGGATAATTCTGGAAGGATACTGATTTCATAATACTTTTATCTACGCTGTACGTATTAATAGTAACCGTATTCTAGCCCATATCTTTAAAAACGTAACTTTTTTAAGCATGTTTGTGCAGTTTACTAATTTCTCAAAATGTTGATCATTATTATTTTAACATCATCACTATTTTCATTCCGTCCTGTTGGATATAGGTTTATTTAAATGAACGTCCAAACAGCCGAACCTCCACCACTCGACGTCCCGTACAAGTAATACAATAATTTTAAATACACACGTAAATAAAATAATACGTTTTTTCGGTTTCGGTAATTTTTTGTTCATCCCTTTTAAATAAAATTGTATTGAAACGCTTGCGGCTATTTCATTTTAGATTTCAAGCAAATAATCCCTAACAAAAAAACCTATTCGTAAATTCATCCCATATGCGACAACAGAGCTAAAATGTAAAGTGATATATTTAGAACAAATAACCTAATTGAATTTTATATAAATTAATAAATTTTGTATGATATTAATATTTTTCTATGATTATTTATTTTGACTTGCCTGGTGGTCTAGTGGTTAGTGATCCTGACTGCTAAACCAGAAGGTTCAGCCGTCCGACCAATCCTGGAGCAGTGGGTTGGCCGGCGGCATGGCGTTATTAGCTTTCACCTTGCGCAGATCCTGACGGGGCACGGATGCTTCGGGAGTTATCTGTGCAAGGTGGCAGGCTCGGAGGAATCGCCAGGGTGTCATCACTGTAGCAGTGAAGAGGACACTGCTGATCACACCCTGGCGGAGTGCCCTGCTTGGGCGCCAGAAAGGGCGGACCTCGTGACCGAGGTCGGCGCCGACCTTTCACTCCCTGCGGTCATCCGCGCGATGACCGGCAGTGAGAGTGCATGGGAGGCAGTCCTCTCCTTCTGCGAAGTCGTGATGCCGCAGAAGGAGGAGGCGGAGCGGGTGAGGGAGCGCACTGGTGCCCCTTCTCGCAGGAGAGCGCGGCGGCGACAGGCGGTCGCACCGCCGTGAGGGACCTGTGCGTGGCCGGTCGGGGGATCTGCCTCGCGCGCGTAAGGTTCGTGCTATAAGGCACCCTTAGGTGTTCGGGGTGCCTTAAGTGGAGTAGAAGGAGGGAACGCCATCCCCTGCCTTCAGAGGAGAGTGCCTCCAGGCACGCCGTCGCCGGTGCGGACCATACCATAGTTCCCGCACCGGGCCAGCACGATTAGAAGAACACCGCTGGGGTTTAGTGGGTAGAGTCTGCGCCCACTTTACCAACTTTTTTCGGGCGCAGAGAGTCCCACATAACCCCCGGGCTCCCCCGGGCTCGGAGGTATGCATCAGAGCATTCCCCAGCGGGAACAAAAAAAAAAAAAAAAAAAAAAACAAAAAACCAGAAGGTCGTGGGTTCGATTCCCACCCAGTACAAATGTTTGTGTGATGAGCATGATCATTTGTTATGTGTCTGGGTGTAGTTTATCTATAATATGTATGTATTTAGAAATATATATGTATGTATCAATTGTCTGGTTACCAGAAGAACAGGCTCTGCCTAGTATGGGATCAGATGGCCGTGTGTGAGTTGTTCCCAACATATTATATTATTTATTTTTTAATGATCATGATAATTTTAATGTTAATATCTCATTACCTATCCCAATGTCACGAATCTAGTTATTTCTTCATTTTACTCAGTTTTGCTGAGGATAAGTAACTAATTAAGCAGAAGCTTAAGGGAGCTGATGAATGGATAGTAGCGTAATTACTACTGCTGAAATTTAAGTTATTTTGTAGCAGTACCAAAGCCGGGGAAGAATTTATAAGAAGTAGGTACATAATTTTACTAAGTAATTATATAATGCACGCTAAATAATTAAAAAATTTAATTTGTTTGTAATTGTTTTCGACATTTCTATTGGTATTTTATTTTAGTATTATTTTTATTTTAATATTTATATTGTATTACTATAGGTGAAAACTGAATTAAATGTTTTTTTTTTAATTTATTTATTTGCCTCAAGGAAAGTAATGCAAAGATGAGTTATTCGGTAAGCATTCAAGAAATTCTGTGTTGACTAATTCAAATTATTAATAATTTAGTTAATAGAATCAGGCGTTACTCGTCGGAAATCCATTATATAAGATATTAAATTATGTTATATTAATTAGCAATTATCCCGCGAAACACGCAGTCTTTACAGCAAATGTGTGAGTGCACGCATATGCATGCATATAGCACCGCCCTCCTTTCCCACACTGCATATGCGTACACTCGCATGCACCACCACCCCACATGCACCACAACCACAGTAAAAGACCACCACCAAAAAATCTACGCACGTTTCGCCCCGACACCGAGGCATCCTCAGGATGTATTCTACATCACTGCAACACATGCAGTGTGGGAAAGGAGGGCGGTGCTATATGCATGCATATGCGTTCACTCACACATTTGCTGTAAAGACTGCGTGTTTCGCGGGATAATTGCTAATTAATATAACATAATTTAATATCTTATTTATTGATAATTATATGGTATGTATAGATACGGTATTTAATATTTCTTATTAATAGCTATTCCGTTAGGCAGAAGCAAAATATCATTCCCGAGTTCCGAAGTGAAGTTTTATTTGTTACGTTCTACTTACACGCTGACGGTAATAAATTCCGACGAAGTATTGAAATGAGACACCACTATATTTTAATGTAAAAGCGAATGAAGAACAAAAAACCGAACCAAATAAAAAAATTCAATCCTTTTTGAAACATACACATTTGAGCTATATGAATAGGAAACGGTAGATAAAAGAAATCATTAGCCAGAATTCTCTATAGCCAAGTAAACCTAGTAAGAATTCTGCAATGTACGGAATAAAATGTTGTGTCATGAGTACTTATAATATTTGCATACTACTCAAAAACATGCTCTAATAGTTTTTGTTTATGCCCGACATAAAAAAGATAATTTATGGTACAAATAAAATTCTATTTCACGAATAAATAAAAAAAATCATCAACGAATCATAGATCGTTAGATCAGAGCTATAAATATTTAAAATTGGGCGCATGTTCATCATTTGAATTGAAAGATTTATTGCAGCTACATAGATTGCAGAAATTTTTGACTAAGAGGCGATAACTTTGAAATTTAGACGATGTTGGAAAGTCCACGACACTTTTATGGTAGACAGATTCTACGACGGAAGATAGGAAAACAACTTGCGCCAGTGTTAATAAACTTTGCGAGTTTCGCGATAGTAGAGAAATGTTGCTCTTTCACTTTTACATTTTCTCAATAACGTTTATTTTTCAAGAAATGTTTAGAGCAAAATTTAATTTTAAAAGCACCATTATTATCTTCGTTTTAGACGTGTTCGTCTGTTGGCACTTTTGGCTTCTAAACGCCAATCCCATACAACTAGAAGAGTCTACTGTATGACGTGCTGAAATTATTATAATTCTGTGATTCTATCCAGTTGAAGATTGTTAATTATCTTATCTATAATCTCGTGGTGTGGTGAATTAAAACTCGATGAAAGAAAGTAATATTTATGAAAGTTTTTGGCCTTCGCCTGGTTTATGCATGGATTTGAAGTTCACATTGCATCAAAGGCAAATAAAAATGTGTACACATTCTGTCCTGTCTTCTTACCAAAATACGGCACAGGCTTTCAAAATAAATAAGCAGGAAAAAAATGCTAGGTGATACTATATACCTAATAATAATGTAAAACTATTTTAATTATTTAAGCTACTAAATGCGGTGGCCGGTCCATGTTGGATGCGAGTAGCAAGGGATCGGCCGTCTTGGCGTTCATTGAGGGAGGCCTTTACGTTCAGCAGTGGACGGATAGAGGCTGATGATGATAATGATGAAGCTACTAAATAAAACTTTTTATAAAGTAACATTTATAAGGAAAATATTGTCTTATAAGATATTAAATTATATTAATTATTATCCCGCGAAACACGCAGTCTTTACAGCAAATGTGTGAGTGCACGCATATGCATGCATATAGCACCGCTCTCCTTTCTCACACTGCATATGCGTACACTCGCATGCACCACCACCCCACATGCACCACAACCGCAGTAAAAGACCACCACCAAACAATCTACGCACGTTTCGCCCCGACACCGAGGCATCCTCAGGATGTAGACTCTACGATTAGTAATCGTTAAGTGATTAGCAATTATCCCGCGAAACACGCAGTCTTTACAGCAAATGTGTGAGTGCACGCATATAGCACCGCCCTCCTTTCCCACACTGCATATGCGTACACTCGCATGCACCACCACCCCACATGCACCACAACCGCAGTAAAAGACCACCACCAAACAATTGCTAATTAATATAATTTAATATCTTATATAATGGATTTCCGCAAAGTAACGCCTGATTCTATTAAAATATTGTCTTGTTAAAGTTGTAATGTGCACACATAAGTGGTCCTCGTCGCTCATGAACATAAACTAGTTTACCTGGAACTAGCCCAGGCAACTTAAATAAGTTAAAATAGGCAGCACAAAAATATGTGCTTACTATTCTGAGACACAAGATGTTAAGTCTCGTTACCTACCAGTAATTACACTGCCTGTCCTGCCCTCCATTCCGAAACACAGCAAAGCTGTTTGACGGGAGAAATAAGCAAGATGGTGGTGGTACCCATGCAGCCGGGAGCACGTCACAGCGCATCCCTCCCACCCAAGATCATCATTATCAACATTTTTGATTGTCCGGCAGTGGCCTGCTAGATAAACGCCTCCTTCAAGGAACGTCAAGATTTATAAGTCTGTAATATAGGCCTCTTTCAAGTTTCTAACTTTACTTATATAAAACTTTGGATACTTATATATCTAAGTCTATAAATATTATTAAGATGTATCGCCGATAACAAAATACATTATTAATCAGCCGATCAGATGCGAGAAAAATAATAACGTCACATGTTTCCGACACTTGGAAATTAACACGTTCGAGTATATCCGTCGATCGGGATAAAGCCGATGTTTGTACCCCTATTATATACAATGCTGTTAATTAAATTCCTATATAATGAAATACACTCGCGTAAACATTAGAAAACAATTCATTCCTATAATATATTATACGTACTAAATCTGTACAATTTAGATGTAGTGTACTATATTATAATATTCAAAAGATTAGAACTACTTTTGTTTCGCCGGTTCTTCTCGGTGGGCTCGCCTTGGAACCGGTGGTAGATTCAATTGACGATCAAAAATATACTTATTTTGTATAACCAAATATTTCCGTGGAAATTTTGACAGAAAAGTAGTGCACGACTAGGGGTGGTACCTCTAGCTCACATAATACCGGCGTAAAGTGACAGCTATGCTGTCGCGTTTCGTGCTGTTTGTGAGTAGCCGGTGGCCCATCAGGGGGGATAGGGAAAAGGAGGGTAACGCTTCTGCATAATATCTGGTTGTGCGAATGTGTATGGGTGTCGATAGTCAGCAAAAGGCTTCCACTGCTCGTTGGCCCTGGAATGCGCTATGAAAAAAAAAAACAGTTTGTATTAGCTATCAATATGATTTGAAGAGTATCTAAAATTTAAACTTAATCTGTCACATCAAAAACTTTGAGGGAAAAATAAAGCTATTACAATAATAATATAATACACTAGCTGCTGCCAGTAGCTTCGCTCGCGTTAACTTACTGAACTTAACTACTGTTAGTCACAACCGACGCCAGGAGGCCGTGTGATCGCAGACTGCACGGTTGGCGGGGGCAACCTCCTACTTTTATAAACCAAATCGGATTAGTGTGAGACGAATGGGCTCACACTAATCCGATGTAGCATTAGGGCCTTCGGGCCGTTAGCATAGATCCATCCGAAAAAAACTACTGTTAGTCAATGCGTGATGTTATATATAGGCTATAGCCTTCCTCCATAAATGGGCTATCTAACACTGAAATATTTTTTTAAATCGGACCAGTAGATCCTGCTAATCTCAGGCCAAACAAACAAACTCTTTAGCTTTTTAATATTAGTATAGATAAAGGGTTTAGGGTAAAAGAGGCCTCGTTTTCAGGGTAAGTGTCCAGTAATGGAACTATGAAACTAGTTTCTTGATGCATGTTAATTCAAGGTTTAAGGGATTTACGTTTTCATAATCTAAGTACCCTTAAAGAAGTACAAACCAACAGCCTGATACTATTGTTGCACCTTACACTACATCATAGAGGACGTTTTCTAATGCTTAGTATTACAAACTTTAAAATATATGGTAGTTTTATTTTTAATTCATAGTACTAAAAGATATATCTTTTAACTTGGAGCCGTTCTACAAGTTTTCCGTAGAAGTTATAAAAACGAGACTAGAACGAAGTTCCGTAAGTTATTACGCGACGTTATGTCAATAATTATTGAAAAGACTAGCTGTTTTCCGCGGCTTCACATGTGGACTTTTTTTTATTTTATTAGTCGTATACATTGGTTATTAGGCTTATGTTCATCAGTGGACAGGTACAGGCTGATGATGATAGTGGTGACTAATTATGACTAATTATCAACTTTACCTTTGACTTTCTTTATAATATAATAATCGACGTTTTTATCGAAATTTAATCAGCATAGGCGTGAAAAATGATACAGACAAAGTTACTAACTATTATATTAGAATATGTTATGCTTCGGATAGGTATTTTGAGAATCTATACGCAGCTATGATATTATATAAATAGCAGGCAGATTGGTTTTGTGGTAACCGCCACTCATGGACGACAAATCTAAAACATCGCCTTGCGGTTTTGGTCATTGGAAGTCTATTTATTGAAGTCTAGATTATCTGTGTGACAAAGTGACAAAACGCTCGAATACATAATATATTTAGGTTTAAAGCTTCTATGATGTAAGAGGTGAAATAAAACCTTTGATCGTACAGAAGCAGGAGAAGAAGAATTTTTCATAAAAGTTCAAGTTTTGATTTATTATTTAGTTTTAGGGTTTATTGAAGAAGGCCTATGTTCAGCCGTGGACAAATAAAAGCTGATGATGATGATTATGATGATGAAGTATTTTTGCAAAACTCCAATTAAAACACCAAAAAGCAATTAACAGCTTTTTGACTAGTATCTAGTTGTTAACAAAGTAGTAGATCATTAGATTGTTTTATTTTTGCATTTATTCATAAAAAACAATAGTAAAAATATCATGAAAAGTGTATAAACTAATTTGTCGCAATCCGTAATAAAAATTTACATAATGCGAGAGAAAGGACCTCACAAGAAAACACAAAAGATGAGAATTTTATTTTCATACTCACATTTGCGCAATTTGTATACAGAATGTAAATTAGAAAGCGCCTTATTTTAGGCAACGGCGCGGCGTCAGGTTATTTGGCTTAGTGTCGCTTGACTTGGTATGGTTTCTCAATTGACCAATCCACACGATATTATAACAAAGACCGGAAATCAAATTGTATCTCTAGGTTAATAAAATATTTTATAATAATTAGCGGGATTTTATTCCACAAACCGGAAGTCAAGCTTGAGCTATTAGTACAAAGTCAACAATATTTTATGAACTTATTTTACTACATATTTTATAATAAAATGCAAAATATACATCTTTTAAATATAATATTCATAATTGATTCGTAAATAATGCTGATTTTTATAGAAGCTAACAACTCGTCCATCCTGATAATTTTCGCGTCCTCGCGAATGATAAGTAATTTGGATACTATTCAAAATTTACAATATTTCTATCAATTGTTTTATCAATAACTTTATTTTAAATCATTTAACACTTAGCTATAACCCCAGTTTTACATTAAATAAGATAATATCTAGATCAATAATGTATATAATGTCATTTACTCTTAATGGCTTACCAAATTCATTAAATTGTGCACTTTGCAATTACAATAATTATCACTCGTAAGATGTAATGTGCACGTTGCACTTTATGTTCGCTCATAGCAGGGTAGCATTATTAACATTGAGCCTTATCTCGTCTACACTCACGCTCATAGCAGTGTAGGAATTAGTTTATCCAAACGCCTACACTCACGCTCATAGCAGTGTAGGATTATTAACATTTAGCCTTATCTCGTCTACACTCACGCTCATAGCAGTGTAGGAATTAGTTTATCCAGACGCCTACACTCACGCTCATAGCAGTGTAGGATATGCCACTTCCAGACGTCTGCACTCACGCTCATAGCACTTATAGACGTCTATACACATGATCAAAGCAATTTAGGGTTACAATGCATGTACTAACGATGAAATTCACAATTATATTATTCAACGAAACTTTAGTTTACAATCATTGTAGGTACTTAATTTTTATAAAAATATTCGAATCATATTACATTCGTTCTAATCTTCTATGTGAAAAACAATCATCGTAGATTTAATTATATTTAATTATTTCGTAATTATTTCTAAACACAAATTATCATAAGGAAAAGATGGTACGTGCAACTCACAATTTATTTTCTGCAATAGTCAGTCATCGGTATCATCACTAGTAGACGATTCACTATCTACTTTTTCGAAACAGAGCCAAGGATAAATTTTGTCAATAGAAAATATGCCTTTGTACTTTGAAGCCCCTTTTTTTGTAATTGGTGTATCTTCTACCTCATACCTATCATGATCTAAAACTTTGGTTACTCTGTATGGACCTGAACATTTCGGCAATAATTTCCTGCTTTTACCTGTAGTATGAGTAGGTTTTTCAATTCTCACTAAATCCCCCACGTTAAACTTTAATGGCCTTTTTTTTTTTTTATCAAACCTATTCTTTTGTTGCTCTTGCGACTGTTTCGTATAGCTATCTACCTCATCTCTTATCTTTAGTAATCGTCTATCATTGTCGGTATCTGACTCTTCATGGTCAGAAGTGTTATCAATTATGTCATCATGAATATCTGAAACTAGCCTACCTTCACTGATTCCCGTAAGTTTTAACCCGAACAAGACTTGAGATGGAGTTTTCCCCGTACCTTTGTTAACTGTATTGTTTAACCCCCATTTTACCTGAGATAAACTATCATCCCAAAGTCTTTCATCTTTACCGTGATTTTGTGACGCTAATGAGTCCAAAATTGTTCTATTATATCGCTCTACTTGACCATTCGCCCTAGGTGAAGCAACAGCATTCTTTATGTGATGAACTCCTAGTTCAGAGACAAAATTTTTGAACTTTGAACTTGTAAATGACGTTCCCCTATCACTAATAAGTCGCTTTGGTAAACCAAATGTCCCAAAATAGTCCCTAAGTACTGCGATAGTGGAAGTAGATTTAGTATTTTTGACTGCCTTTAAAATAATAAATTTCGTGAAAGAATCTACGATTACCAAAATATAACAATTCTTTCTTTTTGATTTAACGAAAGGCCCCACGTGGTCAACATGAATGGTGTGAAAGGGAGCTTTTTCCTTAGGTATAGGATGTAGAAAACCCTGTTTCTTTCCCGACGGTAATTTATTATGAGCACATTCTAAACAGGAATTTACATACTTTTTTACAAACTTTCTCATTCGGGGAAACCAATAGTGTTGTTTTATTTTATCTAATGTTTTATCAAACGCGAAATGACCTATGGCATCGTGGTTCTTTTGAAGTATCTGCCATCTACAACCCTTTGGCACCACCCATCTTAATCCGTCCTCAGTTACTTTAAACACCCTATCACGCTTAAGGACAAAGTTTTTACGTATCTCTAAATAATCATCAAACTCTTTATCAGAAAGGATTCTTTTTATGCGTTGTATTTCAGAGTCCTCTGACTGTACTGTCGTTAACCAATCATTTGTTATAGTCATAACTTCAAAATTGTCAATAGCCTGAATTATTCCTGCATTTTCCATCATTGGGTTTCTACTCAATGCATCAACGTGGATCATGCCTTTCCCAGATTTGTATACAACGTTGCAGTCGTACTCTTGTATCAAACTCCACCATCGCGCAACTCTCGGTATCATATCACGTTTTAAAAATGTTGCCCTTAATGAGTTACAGTCGGTTACAATGGTGAAGCTTAATCCAAGTACGTACGCTCTGAATTTTACTAGAGCGGCAATGACTGCAAGAGTTTCCAACTCATACGATGAAAAATGGGACTCTTCAGGTGAAGTCTGTCTACTGTAATATGCTACTGGCTTATACACTCCGTCAATTTGTTTTTGTAATAATACAGAGCCTATACCATGTTTGCTCGCGTCCGTATGTATTTGTGTCTCTAGTTTGGGGTTATACAAGGCTAGTACTGGTCTTGACACAAGTGCATTTTTCAATTTTTCGAATGCGTCTTCTTGGATTTGTGACCAAACCCAAACAGCATTCTTCTTTAATAACCTCGTGAGAGGAAGAGCTATTTCACCGAAACCTTTTATAAAACGTCGAAAAAAACTAGCCAAACCAATAAATTGGCGTACATTGTGGAAATCTTTAGGCTTAGGAAAGTTTTTTATAGATTCTATTTTTTTAATGCCCGGTCTTACACCCTTAACAGAAATTTCGAAACCCAAATAGTCAACATGATTTTGAAAAAAATAACATTTTTGTGGTTTCAAAGTTAAGCCTGCCTCTCGTAGTTTTTGAAGTACCATCTGTAACCTTTCAATACCTTCCTCGAATGATCTACTTGGTACCAAAACGTCATCCATATAGGCCAAAGCAATATTATAGCGTAGATTTCCCAGGACCAGATTGATAGTTCGCTGAAAAACAGCTGGGGCATTTGCTAGCCCGAATGGCATCCTATTAAACTCGAATTGCCCATCGGTTGTGACAAAAGAACTTTTATTCCTACTTTCCTCGCTTAACGGGATCTGGTAGTACCCAGAAGCCAAGTCTAGAGCACAAAAATATTTATTTCCCGCCAAACGATCAATCTGATCCTCAATGCGAGGCAAAGGGTAATGTTGCTTTATAGTTTTTCTATTCAAGGCACGATAATCTACACAAAGGCGTTTGTCACCAGTTTTCTTTTTAACTAACAAAACTGGACTAGCGTATGGAGACTGAGATTCCCTAATAATGTTATATTTTAAAAGCTCCTCAACCATGGTTCTAACTTCCTCCCGTTCCATATATGACTTAGTCTGTATGGTCGATAAACTATTGGTTCTGAATCTTTTAATTGAATATTCATCTCTGCTAACGTTGTATGACCTAACTCAGATAAATCTTTGGCAAAACAATCGCGGTACTGGTTTAATGTATTGAATAATTGAAGCCTTTGCTGGCTATTTAAATTTTCATCAATATTAAGATCATCCAATGTCAGTGGAGATATAATATCAATATTATGAACCTTTTGTATTTTATTAATGGCTTTAGTTTTATAGTCACTTAATGCAATACAAGCACGTGCCAAAACTTGCCCCTCCTTAAATTGAATTAATTTATTATCATTGTTTAGAATAGTTAAATAGCCTTTCCCTTTCTTAATATTATACGGACCAGCTTTTATTCTAAAATTCAATCGATGCCCATTTTCAATTAAAACAACGCCACTAAAATATGCGTCGGTCTGTACTTTTACTGAAATACAACCGTAAGCTATTAATTTGTTGCAAGATTTTAAAATCAGTTTTGAATCGCACTTCATTCGATTATCAGTTATTATCAAATCTTTGTCGGTTTTAACTACTAATATCTGGGGCTGCTCCGTAGCGGTTTGCCCAATAAGTAAATCATAGTTCAGATAATTATCCGGAACAATGACTACTTCAACAGAAATTTTAACATTATCAATTGTTAAGGATATCTCAGTCTTGCCTAAAGCTGTCACATACGTATTACCAAAACCTTTAAGAGATGGCAAATTATCTATATGCCATTTTTCGCGTGGTATAATTTCTTTGATAACAGTTTATTTTATTAAAGTGCACTGACTACCAAAGTCTACGTATCCTGTTAACTGCAAATTATTAATGATTATATGCTTGATAAATTTATCGTCTACTCTAATAACGGGACTTTTGTCTAGTCATAATGTCTTAACCTCAGTTCTATCTACCCAAAGATTCCTAGTACATTCAGGGTCATCATGACCAATGCGCTTACATTTTTGACATTTGACAATTGGTTTCTTACAGCCTGATACTATATGGCCGGTTTCATGACAGTTAAAACATTTTAAAACTCTACCAATATCAATTTTAATGAATTTACGCGGATTATTTTCATTTAACCGGATTGGTTTTTTATTGAACTTATCTACTCGTTCATGTTTGACGCCTCTCAAATAGCCCAATAGTTTATCGGCATCCTCAAAACCTACAGCTTCTGCACCATAACGGACGGACCTATCATCTATCCCATATACAATACAGTCAATTGCGTTTCTACCTACTATACCGCATCGATTTAAGGCTATTATTTTTTCATAATAGTATTCTTCCAAATCATCCCCAAATTTTGCCCTCTTAGCCAACATTTCAGTCAGTAAATGACCATAATTTTCGTAAGTGGGAAAGGCAGATTTAAGTTTTATTTCCCATTCTTCCCATGTGAGTAATACCGATGGTTGTCCTTCATACCACTTTTTCGCAGTTCCAACTAGCTTTGGTAGAGCGTAGTGAGCAGTCTGTTTACTATCCCAACCGTAAATCTCAGAGCATTCTTTTACTTTATTCAACCATGAAATAATAGTTTGGTTCTTTGATTTAGGATCAAATTCTGGCACTACATTATTATTCGTAAATCTTTCTTTACTCTGAGAGTTTAAGGCTGCGATAGATTGTAACGAATCTTTTATATTTGTAAGCAATTCTTTATTTAAATTATTATCAATATTTGTAGACTGTGGAGTCACTGTTGCGAGTCTTTCAGTAATACGAGAGCGTACTGGACTACGCGATCTATCAAAACTCTCTCCTCTTCCAGGACTCCTCAATATGTGACTCCTCTGTCTACTACCACTACGGTCTCTAAATTTATGGGTCGGCCTACGCCTCGGCGTATGTCTTGGTGGCGTATTTGCATGGAATTGTATTAGGGGTGTTATGACTGACCTGCTTAAGCTTCTTTGTCGCGGCTTCATCCTTGGAGGAGGTGACCTTCTAGATCTAGGTCGATCACACCTACCAGTGCTCGGCCCTGCTGACGGGCGACGACTTGGCTGCGATCCTCGACCACGTGTCGTGATCGAATGCTGCGTCTAGAGTGTTCTCGTCTATGCTCAGGTAAATCACGAGGCATCTTCACTTGTATAATAAGTACAATATTTGAGTGGTCTTATGATGGGCGTTTGATCACACTAAGGCTCAATAGGACACTACAATACCTTAGTGTTATCCCTGCTTCTGAATTGTAAAATTCTCTTTTATTCGTTAGGTTAGTTTTCTCCTTAGGGATCACAATATAACCACACTTCACTTCAAATAAGGTTTTATTCTTCTACTTATTAACAACAACAGTTTTTATAGGTTTTTAAAACAATTCTTTCAACACTTCTAAATCACTTGAACACACTGTGTTCTATTAAGAATCGACTAGCTCTGTAGCTCAAGTAAGACTACTTCATTTTATTCTAAAACTATTAAAGTAATCTCGGTATGGTTTCTCAATTGACCAATCCACACGATATTATAACAAAGACCGGAAATCAAATTGTATCTCTAGGTTAATAAAATATTTTATAATAATTAGCGGGATTTTATTCCACAAACCGGAAGTCAAGCTTGAGCTATTAGTACAAAGTCAACAATATTTTATGAACTTATTTTACTACATATTTTATAATAAAATGTAAAATATACATCTTTTAAATATAATATTCATAATTGATTCGTAAATAATGCTGATTTTTATAGAAGCTAACATAAGTCTATAAATATTATTAAGATGTATCGCCGATAACAAAATACATTATTAATCAGCCGATCAGATGCGAGAAAAATAATAACGTCACATGTTTCCGACACTTGGAAATTAACACGTTCGAGTATATCCGTCGATCGGGATAAAGCCGATATTTGTACCCCTATTATATACAATGCTGTTAATTAAATTCCTATATAATGAAATACACTCGCGTAAACATTAGAAAACAATTCATTCCTATAATATATTATACGTACTAAATCTGTACAATTTAGATGTAGTGTACTATATTATAATATTCAAAAGATTAGAACTACTTTTGTTTCGCCGGTTCTTCTCGGTGGGCTCGCCTTGGAACCGGTGGTAGATTCAATTGACGATCAAAAATATACTTATTTTGTATAACCAAATATTTCCGTGGAAATTTTGACAGAAAAGTAGTGCACGACTAGGGGTGGTACCTCTAGCTCACATAATACCGGCGTAAAGTGACAGCTATGCTGTCGCGTTTCGTGCTGTTTGTGAGTAGCCGGTGGCCCATCAGGGGGGATAGGGAAAAGGAGGGTAACGCTTCTGCATAATATCTGGTTGTGCGAATGTGTATGGGTGTCGATAGTCAGCAAAAGGCTTCCACTGCTCGTTGGCCCTGGAATGCGCTATGAAAAAAAAAAACAGTTTGTATTAGCTATCAATATGATTTGAAGAGTATCTAAAATTTTAACTTAATCTGTCACATCAAAAACTTTGAGGGAAAAATAAAGCTATTACAATAATAATATAATACACTAGCTGCTGCCAGTAGCTTCGCTCGCGTTAACTTACTGAACTTAACTACTGTTAGTCACAACCGACGCCAGGAGGCCGTGTGATCGCAGACTGCACGGTTGGCGGGGGGCAACCTCCTACTTTTATAAACCAAATCGGATTAGTGTGAGACGAATGGGCTCACACTAATCCGATGTAGCATTAGGGCCTTCGGGCCGTTAGCATAGATCCATCCGAAAAAAACTACTGTTAGTCAATGCGTGATGTTATATATAGGCTATAGCCTTCCTCCATAAATGGGCTATCTAACACTGAAATATTTTTTTAAATCGGACCAGTAGATCCTGCTAATCTCAGGCCAAACAAACAAACTCTTTAGCTTTTTAATATTAGTATAGATAAAGGGTTTAGGGTAAAAGAGGCCTCGTTTTCAGGGTAAGTGTCCAGTAATGGAACTATGAAACTAGTTTCTTGATGCATGTTAATTCAAGGTTTAAGGGATTTACGTTTTCATAATCTAAGTACCCTTAAAGAAGTACAAACCAACAGCCTGATACTATTGTTGCACCTTACACTACATCATAGAGGACGTTTTCTAATGCTTAGTATTACAAACTTTAAAATATATGGTAGTTTTATTTTTAATTCATAGTACTAAAAGATATATCTTTTAACTTGGAGCCGTTCTACAAGTTTTCCGTAGAAGTTATAAAAACGAGACTAGAACGAAGTTCCGTAAGTTATTACGCGACGTTATGTCAATAATTATTGAAAAGACTAGCTGTTTTCCGCGGCTTCACATGTGGACTTTTTTTTATTTTATTAGTCGTATACATTGGTTATTAGGCTTATGTTCATCAGTGGACAGGTACAGGCTGATGATGATAGTGGTGACTAATTATGACTAATTATCAACTTTACCTTTGACTTTCTTTATAATATAATAATCGACGTTTTTATCGAAATTTAATCAGCATAGGCGTGAAAAATGATACAGACAAAGTTACTAACTATTATATTAGAATATGTTATGCTTCGGATAGGTATTTTGAGAATCTATACGCAGCTATGATATTATATATAAATAGCAGGCAGATTGGTTTTGTGGTAACCGCCACTCATGGACGACAAATCTAAAACATCGCCTTGCGGTTTTGGTCATTGGAAGTCTATTTATTGAAGTCTAGATTATCTGTGTGACAAAGTGACAAAACGCTCGAATACATAATATATTTAGGTTTAAAGCTTCTATGATGTAAGAGGTGAAATAAAACCTTTGATCGTACAGAAGCAGGAGAAGAAGAATTTTTCATAAAAGTTCAAGTTTTGATTTATTATTTAGTTTTAGGGTTTATTGAAGAAGGCCTATGTTCAGCCGTGGACAAATAAAAGCTGATGATGATGATTATGATGATGAAGTATTTTTGCAAAACTCCAATTAAAACACCAAAAAGCAATTAACAGCTTTTTGACTAGTATCTAGTTGTTAACAAAGTAGTAGATCATTAGATTGTTTTATTTTTGCATTTATTCATAAAAAACAATAGTAAAAATATCATGAAAAGTGTATAAACTAATTTGTCGCAATCCGTAATAAAAATTTACATAATGCGAGAGAAAGGACCTCACAAGAAAACACAAAAGATGAGAATTTTATTTTCATACTCACATTTGCGCAATTTGTATACAGAATGTAAATTAGAAAGCGCCTTATTTTAGGCAACGGCGCGGCGTCAGGTTATTTGGCTTAGTGTCGCTTGACGAATAAAAATATACTTAGAGGAATAATGGTTCTTGGGCACATTCGTTACCTTTCGAATTGCGCCGCAAAATGAAATGTCGGGATAAATACATTTTATTAACGGTTTTTGCCTTCCATTGTACGTGACCCACGATATGAGCTTTTATGATTTTAACATTTATCTTCACGGCTTTTAAAGGTTATCTCTTTATTTTAGTTACTCTTCAGAAAAAGCTAAACAATATTTATCACACCGCCATGCTTTTGCAATTATCGTCATTAAGATCTACGAGAATGTTGAAACTAGATAAATATACTACCGACATCTCATGTATTTATTTTATCAAACCTATGTTGTCAAATAAATTTCAAACAATTTTTTAACAAAACATTGCTATTACATCTCCTACTTTTTTGTCTCATATGCTTGAAGATATGTCAATAAAAATGGGAAAATGCTTTGTAAAAGCTCCTGGTCTTTTATTGTAGATATTTGTGTGTTCACAAGCTAAATAAATACAATGCATTGACAATAGGAATATTAAAAAAAGCTTTATTAAAATAGATGGACTTTCATCAAACATATTTTTGAACGTAATGGTTTTACTTCAATCGATTACTCCTGCTTTAAATTTTGTATGTCGATTTTTTATCTTTTATTGCTTAAACGTAAAAGCGTTTTGTATGTCTGTGGGCCTGAACACGTGTGAATAAAAAAGCGATCAAGACATTACGTTTAAATTTTTTTCAAGTGTTGATTTAAATCACATCTATTTAATTGCTATTTGTAAAAAAATACAAATAAATTTTACCAAAATATCCGACGGGCTGTAAAAATGCTATACGGCCGATATTGTATTGAATGTACAAAATGGAATTCGTGTTCCCAGTGGGTTGAATGGAAAAAATGCTTTGTAGTGGATGCGTCCCCGTTGTGCTGTCCGCTACAAGATTTACAGCATTCCATTAAGGTTTTATATTATACACTTGTTTTAAACAAATTTATCGACACACAATAATATTATTTGCACGCGTAATGCATGCAGATTAATTCTTTTATTTCGCCTTGGATATATTATATATACAAATAATAAGGCTATTTATTATATTCAGCCGTTTTTACAGCATTATTTAACGTGCTGTGTGTTATGTAACGTTGAAAAAGTATTTTAGAAGTAATTTAGGTAGGTATTATTATAATAAGTAAGAGCAAATAAACTCTAACTTATTAATCATTGCGAATAATAGTCTTACCAATTACTAACAAATCCCCAAATGAACGTCAATCCAGTGTGATGGACGGTAAATAATAAATATTGTGGGAAGAATGATCCGCGCTAATTTTAGTCTAGGTATAACTACCTAGACTAAAATTAGCGCGGAGAAACACTAGAAATAGCAGCGAACGGCGAACAACTCTCGACTCGTCAAAAATACCCCGGGACTGGAATCTCGGTGTAGTTCTTAACTTCGTGATTTCGTTGTGATATGTTATTAAAAATTGACATTTTATTATTTACTGGTAATCTCCTGAGTATTATTGATTTTAATGAAACATTAGGTCTTGATGTACGTATTGATATGTGATATTGATATTATGATATATATGGACGTCAATCTTCTACTACTTTTACGAATTATACATTAGCTATTTCATAAATATCGTCATCTCTACCGCAATAGACACAGTATTAAAAAATAATAATTATATTTTAATAAACTGAAGGCTTGTTAAAATAGGAAAACCGAAAGCTTATGTGTTTTTGGTAGAATATTTAATTATAAACAATTTAATATATTTTATAATATTTAATTACGAACCGCTTCTATTTATTTTAAGTCATTAAAACAGTGTAAACACAAACAATGTAATTAAAATAAAGTAACGACTGAAAAATACTCCATTGTGAAAGAAACAGCTTAAATGAAAAAATATATAAGAAAACAACTTTATTGTCTACTAGCTATTGCCTGCAGCTTCGCCCGCGTTACTCAACTCCTATAAGTTACAGCCGGATGTTATATAGCCTTCCTCGATAAATGGGCTATCTAATACTGAAATAATTTTTCAAATCGGACCAGTATTTCCTGAGATTAGCGCGTTCAAACAAACAAACAAACTCGTCAGCTTTATAATATTAGTATAGATTACTAGCTGTTGCTCGCAGCTTCATCCACGTTAACTTTTGCCTAAACAATAAATAAAACAATTAAGGTGGGGACCACCCTTAACATTAGGGGAGATGAAAAGTAAATGCTGACCGATTCTCAGACCTACTCGATATGCACACAAAATTTCATGAGAATCGGTCGAGCCATTTCGGAGGAGTTTAATTACAGACACCGTGACACGAGAATATTAGATGATACACTTTAATTATCTCTCAATTTAATAACTTAAATTGCGCATTAAAACCTTTTTTTTACGCGAACGTTATAAATTTTATCTAACGTATTGATGTAGTTCTTAATTAGACATAATTGTCTGCACCTAGCGTATAACCTACTAAAAAGTCTGATTTAACAGAACGGGTACTTTTTCCTCCATTTAGTGAGCTGATTGTGTACGCCACTCACGATGCCAACTCGTTTGTGAAGGTAACAACGCTGAGTGGGGAAAGAGTTAAAACGGCTTCGCTAAAAGTGTACCTTGGGTTTCGGTTACGGATCATTAAGCCTATTTCCTTTACTATTTTACACAAGTGTTTTTGTTGGTGTTCATTTTGTCTCGTGACAGTGTGATAATATTTACAATGTATTTTTTGTATTGTCACTGCCTAAATAAAAATTGACAAAGTGTAAAACCTTATTGTAAATTGTGTAACTTTATATTCGTAGTGATCGCTTCAAAGTATAGTTATATATGTGTATTTTTATATTAGTTAAATAGGCAAATGGTCTATCTAACCACCTGATGTAAATGGTCAACGCCTATAAGCACAAGATGACGGGGTAATAACTGAGGCAACTCAATCCCCACCAAGGTTCAAGCCGTTGTCGTGGCGGTGGGGCTCAGTCGTTTAAGGTGAACCCAGTACCTTGACAAAGCAAATTGAACAGAGGGAGCTGCTCTTTGTGGGGTACAAAGAGCAGTACTTATAAGAAGAGGGTACAAAAAGTAGGGGGGGACAAGGGGCGAGAATGGGAACCTCACCCCATTGTACTGTCCCGACGTTGTGCGGGACAACATCTCTGTGGATGTGGTGTCGGTCCTTTGAGGGACTGACTAGCCAACGAGCTGTTTGCTCAATAGATCGGGGGCACCTCACCAAAGGCGGCATCGGTGGCGCTCGCTGGGTTTTAGTGGAGAGAGCTGCGTCCACCTTACCATCTTTAGGGCGCAGCGAGTCTGTGGAGTCCCCCTCTCCCCAGCGGGATGCCTCAGAGAATTTTCCGGCGTAAAAGAAAAAAAGAAACTCAATCATGCGTTGCTTAAACTAGTATCAATAAACAATTTTCCTGACATGCACTTCTTTCCAAAAAACGTAAATCTGTTTCACGATTGTTTTACCCACGCAGGCGGACGCGCGCACGGTGTATCCCTTTTACCGGTAAAATATACCGGTAATTTTCATACAATATTCTTCATATTATGAGTATAAAATATATTCTAAAATTAAAAAAATAACAATTTATACTACAAATAAAGCTATTTGTAGTATAAATTATTTCTTACAGTAAAAAAAAAAACATATAAGTGATGCTCTCGTTTTAGAAATATAAACACTTTTTAGGTAACTTTAATCTAAAATTTTATATCCAACGAAAAACAAAGAAACGTTATATGTCAGCTTACGGACAGGTCAGACGTCACCTTAAAAGGAATTCGTTTGAGATAAAAGCGGTAACCGAATCACAGGTAAACAATTGAAGCTTATGGAAATCAGGCTTTGCATTTTACAGGATTAAATGTACTTGCAATTAGTGCCGCCCCGGCCGGCTGGTTATTTATAGCAAGGTCTTAAACTTAATTAAAACATCTTACTTTGAGCTGTGCGGAACTATATTTACTTATATCTCTTTGAAGGTGGATTAAATAGCTCAGTTTAGTGACCTTTATTATGTTGGCGATGCAAGAAGAAATTATTCGAAAATCCTTTGAAGGAAACAGCTTATAAAATTTAGAAACTTAAATTAAATAACTAATAGAACGTTTCCATTAACTAATGTAATACAACGGTATCATGTTTGATTATTATATTAAGTTCACTTAATTTTAATAAACTGAAGCTACATTATTAATAAAATAAATACAATATAATATTTATGTTGATCATAATGGTCAACTGCGGAATAAACTGTGTAAACATTTTATGACTCCTTTAACGAACCTTAGATGATCTCTTACTACCAGGAATTTTTACGAGATGCGCATAAAATCTATCCTAAAATGTAAATTCAAAATGAGTATCAGCAAATACATTGCTTTGTAATGTTTACGTGAATTTCACTAATTCTCTATACTTACTTATAATAAAACAGCAGATGTGTAAATTCTGTACATTGAAAATAATTAAAAAATACACAACAGGGATATATATATATATATATATACATATATAGATCGATACCCAACCCAAAAATGTTTAAACAAAATATTGTTTGTCTGTCTGCCTGTTTGTTCAAGCATCACGCAAAAACTACCGATTCGATTATGATGAAACTTGGTATAATTATATTTTACTATCCTGGGCACCACACTGGGTACTTTTTATCCCGGAAAAGTATACACATTAAAAACTCACAAACACAACAAAAAAAAAATATTCAACTTATACGGGTTCTCCCTTTAGATCTCTTCCATCGAGTCTGAATATAGGGGAGTTAAAGGTTGAATGAATTAACATTAGTTTAATCACTATCGAGGGAGGATCACCGGCATTTGAATGTGCAGTGGAACTCAGCCGAGTTCCGAGAGAGCCCGGTCGGAATGCAGATTTGAATTAAAACTCCGATCCTAAAGACAGTTAGGCCATTAGTACGAGTTTTCAGGAGCCACCTTGCAAATTAATTAAGCTATTATACCTTTCATATTCTAAATTGTGTGCGTTACTGATTTTCTGACGTGATTTTAGGTTAGAAATTATTGTTTGATTTGGTTTATGTTTATTTGTTAAACGGACCTAACAAGTCTTTTTCTAATTAGATGAAACGAAAATCTGCAAAAAACTTTATTGCAGATTTTCAGAAGTTCAGTGGCAGGTACTAGTTGGATAGGAGTGGCAGGGGATCGAGCACCCTACCGAACATTAATGGCCTATGTCCAGCGATAGACTGAATAGAGCGGTAATGTTATGTGTTTTGCATGAAAACAAATTTCACCAAGTTTTTACTACGACGCTGCGCTGATTCTGCCCACTGGTTGGTTGAATTTGCTATTACATCTCACTGATGTAATAGCAAATTCAACCAAATCACTGAATAGTTTCGGAATTTTATGGCTGACATTGCTACTCTATCCAGTTTTATGCTAATTGCCAGCGATGGGCGAAAAAAGACTGATAATGATGATGAAGTTAGTTTTATAATTTGGTATTCAAATGTGTTTCGAAAGAACACTATAATATATTCTTAAGCTTAGTAGTTTGCTGCCATAATTTAGGAAAATATTGGCTCTGGCACAAAGGGTCCTTTCTGTTTGCCCGTATATTGAACGATAGGATCCATAATTGAAATTGTATCAAATCACCGCATGATTTTTTAAATATTATGTATTCAATATAAAGTTTAAAAAATACATAATCTAAATTTTGTTCATTCATTTTCAAATTATCCCTTTTAAAACGTGGGTTGTTGCGTAATTAAGTTGTCTTATTGGTCTTAAGTTTTTCTCGTAAATTAATTTTAGAATTGCAAAGGCAAATGTCAAACGTTGTTCAATTTTGAAGTTATTAACGGGTTTGATTTAAACAGTAGTCTGGAAATCGTACTTCATAATACTATTTTCACTTATAAAGTGGTACCCTATAAGAGTAGAAATTTACAAGTCTTATAAAGTGGGCCCTTTGCCGGACTTGTAAGGGTTTATAAATCCTAGTTCTGATAAAATTTTTGTATCATGATTCATGATAAAAGTCTTGGGATAGTTATTTTCCTTAGTGTTAATTGTAAGATGTGAACATGTTCCTAGTATTTAACATATGATATAGTTTTTAATGGAATCATGATAAAAGAAATAAGGAATAGTTGATTTAATCGAACAAATAAGGAATGGAAGGATGAAAGAAAGAATTACACAACAACACAAAAACTAAATTTTTTATATGACAAATATGATTACAATAATGGACTCTTGGAACTTACATAAAGCTAAAAAACTAAACCTTTATTCTCTTTTTCAACCTATCGATCAAAAATAAGGTACGTATGAGCAAGTCTAGCTGGCGTTTTTGTTTTATTTATTTCCGAAGCTTACTCGAGCGGAACTCGGCTCCAGGATTGAGTCAATATTTATAAAATGCCCCATGTCCTTTATTATGTAACCAACTGAAGGCTTGCCAGATTTATCACTGAATCTCTGTCTCTCTTTCTCTCTCTTAGTCGTGAAATTATATCTTAAACTCCTGTCTAGGGACATTTTTTCTAATTAGCTATTAGAAGATAAGATAAGATAATATAAGTGTCATTAGTTGCAAAATAAAAAAATAACATAATATACATATATGTTATAATTTAAAAAAACTAAAGAGAGGTGCCAAGGGACACCCGGATGGAACGAAGTTCCTTTCGATTAATTAGTGAAGGAATTGTAATAAAAACAAAAAAAAGGTGTAAGGAAAATAATTATTCGGGTAGGTATATTTTTTTATGATTTTTGTATCGATAAAAATCAGAGTATCTCCCGGCGTAAAATAATAATAAAAAAAAACAAAAAAAAGTCACCTAGATCGCTGGGATTTGAACTGGGTTTTTTTTTTACTAAGCAGCCCCAATAGTGTAACAAAAACAGCTACCGACGCAGTGATGTGTCAATAAAAAAAGCAAAACGGCTTACAACTATAGCAAAAAGTGTCGTTCCAACTTTTCATCTTTATTTTTTCCGTCTAGCCTTTAGTCCTTTCGTAACGCACGCGCGATAAGGAACTACGTTCCAATACATTTTTTATCGATTTACATTGATTAGGTACTATCACATAATATTACAATCATTTGAAAATGCCCCACATAATTTAGCGAGGGTCTCTCGCTCTCATAACACCAGCGTCAAGTGACAGCTATGCTGTCGCATTTCGTGCAGTTTGTGAGTTTCCGGTGGCCCTTTGGGGGTATAGGGAAAAGGAGGGCGACGAATCTGCGTGGCGTTGGCTGTGTGGAGGTGTATGGGCGTCGGCGCCGTAAGACTCCGACTGCTCATTTGCCCCTGATGACATAAAAAAAACATATCGAATAAGTATCGCGAAGTCAAATTATTGATTTTATCAAATACGAAAAAGAAGAAAAAATATGAAATATATTTTGTGTCATAGAATAAAAATGATTATCATCAAAAAAGTACCTAACATAACACAGAACATTTAATTTTAAGCAATGGGCTCATGCAATACAATCTTTAGTCAAAAATTATAACCAAATTCAACCATTCAAATAATACGAATGAATGAGCTAATTAAAATAAAGTTTGACCACGTTTATTTAAGAGCACGTGACGCAATCCAGCGTACAACCTATAAACAATTAAATAAGCCTGTTCAACTCCGTATGTAGCATGAATTGTATTTGGTAATTGTAACGTAACGTAATACCGCACGTGACTGTAATATGTTCAAAATAAAATTGTCTCCTTTGTTTATGTTGTAATTTATGATAAATCTGAATGTAAAGCCGCCTGATATTGCCTATGTATTACGGGCTCAACGGAGCTATTTTTATATTTCAACATAAGGTCCGGTTCACACTTTTGTTTCTTAAATTATATTGCCAGTTAAAAGCTTATTTATACAATTTTTGGGCTTTAATTAATTATAACCTCAAGATCAAGAGAAGACAAAATGTATCTGTTTTGGTTTATTTAATTTACTTACAAACTTGCAGATTAGGCAGGTGTGCCCATCGTAAGAAATGGTCTGCACACACCAGCAGACAGCCGTCAGCAGGGTCGCGAAGCAAGCTCACACGTTCCCGTGGCTCAGCACACAAACGTAGAGACGGAGTACCGCCGGGGTTTAGTGGGTAGAGTTGCGTCGACGTCACCATCTTTTCGGGTAAAGCGAGTCCCACATACCCGCTTGGGAAGTCCATTCTCCCCCACGGAATGCCTAACACCATTTTCCGGCGTTAAAATTGTGCGTCCATCGTCCATGTGGACTATCAGGTGATGGTGAATGATCACCTATGGATAATAAACGAGGTTACTACCCGGGCCAGTCCCAATTATGCTTGTGTAATTATTCCTTCTGGCTATATTCCATTTTAGTAGTTATTTTTAAAGAAAGCTGTATGTCCTTTTTTCAAGCATGGTTGTAAAAGTAATTGAATTTTTATGGACGGTATAAATATGATAAAAACCTAAAAAAACCATAAACATAATGGCTGATGAAGTACTGTATCAAGCGACGTAGCATTTCTTTTGTGGCGACCTGCAATGCAAATATAATTTATAAAACCAGAGCGAGTTGTAACTAGCTCGAAAAGCCAACGCGTGGTTGATTTTATCGAAAAGCCTTTTCGAATTTTGAAGTTACCATGTATATAATGATAAACCGTTTTAAATACGTTTTAAATTTTTCAACATACATTCTTTATGCTGTTGTTTCTGTTTAGTAATCTGTAAATCTCGTTTAAACGTTTGTATGAAAATGTTTAAAATCAAAATGAATGTGTTTGGCTATTTATTATAAAGGAATAAAACATTTCTGGAAAGAAAGTAACAATACCGACCTGGCATTCAGCCAAAGCTAAATTAGATAATGGAGTTTGCGTGCAAAAATATAGGAAACCGAGAACAAAGACAAATGGGGTCGACTATGACTCTGAAACGGCGAAATAAAATAAAACACCGAGATTGAGCTTGGCCCACAATCTTAACCTGTCATCTGTTTGACGTTTATTTTTGGAGTCCCTACTAATATATTAATATTGACGGTTCAATTGGATACATTTAGGTATGGCATTTATTTCGGTGGTTCGCGGCGGTAGCCAAGTGGTGGTCTAGACTGGGTAGATCCTAGAGAGGTCTAGGACGTCCTATGGCGAGATGAACCGATGACGCGTGGAAAGGTGGTGAGAAAAACTTGGATGAGATAGGTAAGGGACAGATGATATAGGCGGAAAAAGTGAGGTCTATGCTCAGGTGGGCAATAATAATAATATTATGATGATGACGATGACGATGATGACGATGATGATGACGATGATGATAATGATGATAATCATCATCATTATCGAACGTTTTAGTGTCTACTTTTGCCTGAAAATAATTATACCATAAATAATTACCGGTGATAGGGATGTAGGTGAAGCTTAGTTTTGTTTCGAAAAGTGGAGAGACTTGCCATCTTGTTAGTTCACCAGAAAGTAAGTTTTTTAGTTTGCCTTGCTAACGTATGTAAAAAATCATGTGTCACCCTACACACTAATCATATGCCAGGTATGCGTTTTATTATTATCTGCTTTTACATAACAAAAACTTGCAGGTTTTTGATATGACTCCATGTCATTGAAATTAAGGAACACGGTGCTGTCTCACCATTCTTAAATTATTATAAAGTATTATATAAATGTGGCCAGTGGCCAGAGATCGGTCGTCGTGGTGTTCATTGAAGGAGGCATTGATGTTCAGCAGTGAATGTATAGAGGCTGATAATGATATATTATGCATTAAAAACCTAGTTCCTTGCTCAGCTAAGGTTTACTTTTATACTCAGTATTTGAACTCCCAATATACTCTCCTCCAATAAACTATGTCAGAGATTTGATGACGATAATGATGGCGATGATCATGATAAAAATATATCTAATAATACAAACAAAAATATATTTTTATATCCTCAAAACAATATCGAAATGATGTCATAACACAAGTCATAAAGATTAGAGTAATAGGCCGCTAGATAAAGGCTATTATGCAGATATTATTTTGAGCCTACTTAGTTCTGGGATCACTAAAACATGTTTATTACCATACTAAATAGAGATTATGAATAATATTTATTTTCAATACTGCTTTATTGCTAAGCTTAATTATATTCCCCACCATGGTTCAGGCCTAATCGTGGCGGTGGGGCTCAGTAGCCTAGGTTGAGCACCTTGGGCTAAGCGAATTTAGACGAGGGGCTCTTTATGCCGCTATTATAAGAAGAGGGAACAAAAAAGCAGAGGGCAAGGGGCGAGGACGGGAATCTCACCCCATTGTACTGTCCCGATGCTAGGAGGGGTGCGGGACAACCCCTCTGTGGAGGTGGCGTTGGTCATAATTTACTTGCCATAATCTACTTGCAACAATAATGCTTGCCACCAAACATGAATTCATTTTACAGCAACGATATTCATGCGATAATTTGTATTATTTTATCAAGAAGATATACTCGAATATTCAATATTTTTGTAACAATATATTGCATAATATTCAAATCACTTTCAATACTTCTATAGATATTCTTCACTTTCATTGTATATCAGTAGATTTTGGAGATATAGTATAAAAAGGTTAAGAGTATTCCACAAGGAAAATATTGTGAGGGGTGCTAGTAAACGAATATAAACGAGGCTTTTTGTTGACTCACATGCGAGAACTTGGGGTAATGGTTTTATATTATGTGCCATTTTTAACCAGATATTATGTGTGTAGGTACATGACATTATTATCATCATCATCACCTAACATGTGGTCATCATATAGCAACGTAAAAGTTGATTATGGACAATAAAAGACGAGATAATGAAGATGCTATCGTATTTGATTTTAAATATGTTTAAAAACTGCATCAGAATTGTTTGCTAAAAAACTATGGTGCTACTGAATATAGACACACGCAGTCAAACTTATTACACTCATCTTTTTGCGTCGGGGTCAATAAATAAATAAACATATTGTAGACAAAAAAAGCTTATAATTTAGTTCATCCTGGAAAGCACTTTTAATGAAATATGAAAGCGCTTGCCTATCCAAACTTTATTTAAATTTAATTTATACCGGTGAATGAAAATATCGCGAGGAAACCGGCAAGTCTGATGAGCTTTAAAAGACTGTGAATATAAGACTCGCGTGATTTGTTAAGTTTGTCAACTTTTTTTTTCTTTAACGCCAAAAATGCTCTGAGGCACCCGTTTTTCAACCTGAATTAGAGTAGCGTTATAAGAAACACACCAGTAACCAACGTGACGTAGCCAAAGAGGCCGTATAGTCGTTCTTAGATTCGCTTGTTACGGAGACAAATTGTGCTTCATAAAATATTAGAATAGAATGGTTTTATAGCATATGCCACTAAAACCAACCGGACTAAATAATAATGCCGTGATGTTGGCAACAATGATTTATTATATCGCTTTTCTCGACCGCCCGAATGAACCGCATGAAAAATGATCTTGGTTATTGCGAGCACAACTCTGCGGTTGACGCTTTGTTTAAGCACAAATGACTCACACTATGGAGTTGTTATTACTTCTTATGTTCCCTCAAACTTAATAGTCCTGATGACCTTTTTCCCGCTGGGAAATACTCTTAGGCATCCCGCGGATGAGAGGGGACTCCCCTGACGTATGTGGGACTCGTTGTGCCCGAAAGATCGTAAGGTGGACGCAGCTCTACCCACTGAAACCCGGCGGTCTTCTCCTCACGTGCTGGCCCGGTGCGGGAACTATGGACGTCTGCACCGTCCTGGAAGTGAAATGACCTGGAAAGTCCAATGCAAGCTAATATGTCGACCTAAGTGTACCTCAAAGCTAATATAATGATTCTAGATCAAATTAGCACCATACATTAGCACTATACTTATTTACTAATTATCTCATATTTTTTTCAAGTGTTCGCAGGACTTAGGAATAGTTAAAATTGGGGGAAATAATGATAAATCTTAATAATATTTAAACACCTCAACTACATTTACTAATAATATGACCGTATATTCTCCCAAATGTACGTAAAAACCAAAGAAGAGTTAATTATAGTTTAGTCTCATATATACATTAAGCGATAAAGTCCTCCATATATTCCAATACAGATAAAACAGAGCCGGAGCTAAATACTGCTCGCTCTTTGAGACAAGTTCCGATCTACGTTTATTTTACTGCGGCATGGTTGAGCCAGGTGATAAATTAATTTGATTTTACACTTTTCCAATTCACTATGGCCTCGAATGGAGATTTATATTGTCTTTTTTACAGCCTGTAGCACTCTAATTGTCACTTCCATCCAGTGGAGAGTGCGAGGCCGCGAGTTGTGATAAGGGTTTTCTTTTTCTCGTCGGCTCGCCGGAAATTAATTGTCTCCAAACGGAAAATAGGGTGAAAGTCCAATTAATTATTAGTCACTTCATTTATTTAATCCCCGAGAATTCTTAATTTAGCTGTGCGTAAACGTTGAATCGCAAGACTTCGCATATAACGTTAAAGCAGTGAAATATATTTTTTCTTGCAGTGTCATTAGGTTTTTATAGTTAATTAAGACTCGTGGACATGGAATATTTCTTGTTTTGTAATTATTTCTCGGTTTTCTCGTCTTGTTATCTTGAAAATCTTAATTAAAATAAATGCTATACGTATAAAACGAGATAAAACGTACTGTCACTATATTTTTAATGCAAGCCCTTTTTAGTTTCTTTTTCATGAAATAAAATATCTCCATATAGTAGGTATTTCAACTTGATTATAATAATAATATATAATTATATCAACCCTTATATGTCCTACTGCTAGGCACGGGTCTCCTCCACGAAATCAGGCGAGGAGGTTTTTTGGCCATAATTCGCTGAATTTGCGCTGGCCCAATGCGGGCTAGTAACCTTCACACACCTTCAAAAACTTAATCTCTCTCATGTTCAGGTGCACGTAGAAAATTAGAATAATAGCGTCTAGTAATCAACTTTATTACTAGAAACTATTATTTAAAATAATAGATACAATTTTATTAACTCAACTCTACAAAAAATATGTTCCTTAATCTTAACGCGCCATTGAGGTAAACCTCATAAAAATCTGAGCGATTGCACCTAAAAAAAGTTTTACTTAAAAAAATTAACAATGAAGTTTTTGAAAATCAAATCATTATTATCAGGTTCTCGGTTTTTTCTTTTTTATTATATTTTGATGAAAGAGAAAAAATTAAATGTTTTTGGACCACCTTTTCATATACTTAAGTGATTACCTACGATTTCGTTTTATATCCTATTTTTATAATTAGAACGGATTATTAAATAAAAAAAACCGAAATTCACAAAATCATTATAGTAACAAAAAAATTTTAACAAAAGAATTAACAATTAATGATGAACAAAGAAATTCAAAGATAAATGTAGTGAGTTTGACATATCAAGTTAACTAGCTGAGAGCCCTCCAAAGAATAATGTTTCAACGTGTTTGGTATGTCGCCGTAGACCCGTGGCATAGCCCTCCTGAATGCATCGCCTGAGCGCGTTACTTCCGTCAGAAAAAAAAATTGTGTTACCCTCTAGTCGTGCCTGAAGAAGTTTTACTTCAAAAATGATGTATGCAACTAATGCGTCACGTTAGGCTTCCCTTTCATCCCTAAGAGAAATAAGGGTAGATAGTGTTATTTCCTTTAGAGATAGTTATTCGTTTTTAAAAGAATCTATCTCCTTCTTCTATCTATTTCTATATCTTTTTCCTTATTTCCAAAAGCACATTTATCCTAACAGTAACCACAAGCTATAAGCGTCACACTATTTCGAGAGCAAAATTAACAAGCAAGCGATAAACAAGTCTTAAAAGAGCCGTACTAAAACCTAGAAATAAAATGGATATTATGTTAAAACCCGATAATTTGTATTCCGAAGACACTAAAGGCGAAAAATGGATGCAATGTAACTCATGCATCTGTGGGGTTCGTGACACGAGAAGAATTTACTAGAACATATCAAAGATATATTAGACAATTCTTCGGGTAAAATATAATTAATATGCTTTTAAATATAATACATTTTTCATACATAATTATTGTAAATATGTTTATAGGTGTTGATTTCAATAATTAAAGAGGATTTCTTCTTATCATTATCTGTATGACCAAACCATAGTTCTAGGTTATGGACCCAGCTGTACATCCTTACAAAAGAGGTTTATGACTTACATCAAAAACAATTTGGCTAATGTATTTCAGTTTATGTTTTTAAAAGATTAGTTTTTTTTGGTAGATATAAAAAAGCAAAGGAGCAATATAGCCTTATGCTGGCTACCAACGCTCATAGACATACGCACAACCAGAGGTTACGCAGATGTGCTGCCCTCCTTTTCCCTATCTCTCCCTCCCTCCCCCAATGGACCACCGGAAACTCACTAACCACACGAAACTCGATAGCATAGCTGTAATTTAGCCTTACTAACTACTACGGTTTAATTCAGCTTCAATGCAGCAATGGCACTACCTCTTACAACTTTAAGTGAAATTAAAATTCAATGCAAAGACTATTATTTTTGCTAACATCCTATGCCTAACTGGAAAAGTCAGGTAATACAATCATTAATTAGTTCGTGGTTTTAATAGGGGGACTACCCGACCGCCAGTAAGTAGTCCCCGCGACGTCGTGCCATACTTGGGCCCAGGTTCTCATCCTGAGCCTCTACGTGATTATTAACCAAGGGCGTTATTGAAGACTTATTAAGTAGCGCCTCCTACGCACCCCTGTTTGTCAGTAATAAGTTATATTAATACTAAATAAAGTCTATAAGCTGCAAGTCTTAAGACTAAGACATTGTATTGTGATGTATCCATTATCTTTATATATAAAAATCAATGCCACACAAAGAACAGGCTCACCAATCCCAACCGAATATTTAGGCTTTGTTCGGACTATTTAGTAGATGGTTTATGTAAAGTTTGCAAAAAATCGGTCAAGCTGTTCTTCATTCATCACATTTTTTTAATTCTAAAAATGGCGAATCATTTTGTTAATGGAGATTTTGCTGTCAAATTGAAACTTTTTCAGTTGGGGTCATATTGAAACTTTTTCAGTGTTGACAGTACAACATTTAGTTTAAAAATAGCTAGCAATTAATAATATATTGTTTTGTTTGAATAAATTAATTTGATGTTCCAATTTTTTTTTATTTCACTTTATACGTAGCGAAGCACGTACCGGGCCACTAGTATAATACATACAAAACATTCCACGAAACTGACGTAAGCATATTCCTAAATAAAAGTTTTTCATAGTTCTGAAAAACTTTTAATGAAGTGATATAGTTTACGATAATGCCGTCAGCTGTGTTGTTCTCATTCCAAAATAATATCATTATTCAAAAAAGCATCGATCAACTTTGATGACATTAAATGTATAACTGATGTTTTTCGCTGCAATTGTATCTAATTCCTGGCATGAATATAAATTTATGTTTTTGTAATATAATTTAATGGTATTAATTAATCATTATATTATTTTTTAATGCCTGATCATCAGGGGACCGACGCCAGCTCCACATAGGGGATGGCCCGCACCACAGAATAACCTCTCCCAACGTCGGGACAGTACACTGGGGTGAGGTTCCCATCCTCGCCCCTTGCTCTTTTATCCCTTCTTCTTATAAGAGGCGTACAAAGTGCCTCCTCGGCTCAATTAGCTTCGCCCAAGGTGCTGGGCTCACTCTAGGCTACTGAGACCTACCGCCACGTCAAGGCACTAAACATGGTGGGGATCTTCTGATATGCCTAGGTGATAAAAACAATTACGACATGATGATCACAATAATAAACTCTTGCACAGATTTGTAATGATAACAAATGCATTACATAAATACACTGTCTTTTGTCATAAAATATTCCTCATGAAAGCACAGTAAAACTTTATGAAATGCATGTACTAAAAAGTCTACAAAGTTTACAAATAAATGATGTAAGCTCGCTCTAATCGATGCCAGGGGAGTCGTGAGCTATGCGATCTCCTGGAACTATTTTGCGTTCACATTTCTCTATCTTCTTGTTTTAATGGTTTTGTGTTGCGGCAGTTACTGGCTGTAATTAACCGGCTGTGGCTCTATGAAAAGGATTGTGTTCCGTATTTTCTATCTTATGATTTTAATGACTAAGGTAATTTATCGCGAGTATTCCGCTAATTATAAAAATGCTCCGTAATAGCGGCGATGTTTCAATATGTTGCGGATTTATGGTGTTATATTAATCCAGGTGATTAAGTTATAAATCATAAATACGAAGAAAGAATATGCCAAATTTATCACTTCATTATTACAATATAAAGACTATTATAACCGTATAAATAAAGACTGTTTGTCTGTATTTATATACGTCATTAATAATGAAACTAACTAAAAATATTTTTATGAACTTAAGCATGTTTATGATACATTCATCGATAACTTCACATGCTCACAATCACCATTGAGCTACAATATCTGATGCCGGGGAATGTTCTCTATCCAAGAAATATACAATGTTTTGCTTTTGTGTGACACAGGAGTAGAATTTTAAACTATTTGCTTCATTAACACAGGTACTGCTTAAACTAGCCTTGTGTAGCATAATAGCTTGTATAATGGCGTATTTGTAAAAGAAATCAGTATATTCTCTCTCTGTATTTCCTACAGCTGGAATCAGGTATTATATCCTAAAATCCGCGAGAATAATGCTCTTTAGGCATGTTAGTTACTCACGATGGTTTCCTTTAACGGTAAAAAAATATTACTTATAACAATACCTAATCAAAAAAACCCCTAGTTAAAAAGAATTATTTATCTCAAAACAAGATAAGGTAAAGAGTGTGATAAAGCAAAATATGTTTTATTAATTTATTTGTACAGGCTAGGTTTTAAGTACTAATTATTTCTCTTTGCGTGACGTCATAAAGGAAAAACAGTACACAAGTCGACTAAAATAAAGAAATTCAACATGTTCCAGACATGTACCTATATTTAGTTATGCAAACATTTTTATCAAATGCTAATTAAATCTGGCCATGATTTGATGTCTGAAATATAAGTTTTTAGTTAAGTAAATAAACATGGAAAGAACAAAAAAAAATGTTTTTATACAAAGAAAAAAAAAATCACCATATTCATATTAACATAGAATATAGAACATAGACCGCCTTATTCCAAAACGAAGACTAAATATAGTACCGATTTTAATACCAGCTTTAAACCATGGTCTAATATAAATGTTATTACAAAAACTAGTTTAACGCTAGTACCAGGACTATCTATTGTACTAAAGTTAGACCACCGTGACCCCTAGTTTAACTTCGGTACTAAACTCAAAACTTTAAATTATCAGATGTCTTATGCGTTGAATTTGCGTTTTTTTCGTATTAATTGTATTGAAAGGTAATTAAATGAACTCTATGTAGACAAAATTATTGAATTGGACTAACATTTAAAATAATTATTCTGACATCCTTATATAATTTAACATTCTATTTCTGTAATTTTGTTGTATTGTATTTTGTCATTGATATACCTACATACCTATTTTATATCATATTTAATAATTCTAATTAACTCAGATATTTTTCATGTATGTTTGGATTAAATAAACACTAACCTTTTCTTGAGAAGTTCAATTATCATCCCTTTTTCTTTTGTTGATACATTTTACAACATAAGTAATGTTCGTGGCACACAAATTCACAACAAAAAATATTATACTATTCTTATGAACAACATACCGTCTATTTAGAATCAAAGAACAATAATGGCTGTATTGTAACTATTGGTAAGTGGTAACTCGACTTACAATGCAATAACTAAACATTAAACAATAAACATTTCGATGACATTAGAACTACGCGCGCTTTGTATTTCATTCCCTTAAACGCTAGCTATATAAACAACTTAACAGCGAAATATTACAATATTTGTGTGTAATAAACAAGAATTTAAATCACACTACCTCAAAGTACAAAGTAGTAAAGATTTCAGATATTTTATATAACACAATAAATTTTATTATCAAAATATTGATGTATTTTCCACATTATATTTAATTATAAATTAGCGAGCTTTGCATAAAAAGGAACGGTGTACCGAACTAATCAAATATTGAACGAACAAAATGAATGATTAGTTGCTCAATAATCTGTGGATACAATTAAACCAGGGACGATCTTTGGTACTACCTAGACCTCGGTTGGTCCTCGATTTGTAATAAGAATGAATTTTAGTCCATGGACTAACGTTAATACCGTAACAAACCTGGACTTTTCAGTCTTGGTTTAATCCCGGTACTAGATAAGTTTTTTGTAATAAGGCGGAGAAAGTCCTGCTTACATGCTATTATTATAAATTAAAAAAATAATAAAAGCAAAATCCACGTACGTATAATAACCATATGAAAAGTTTATTATAATTTAGCAGTGGAGATTGTTTTAAATGAAGGCAATGAGACCGCAGCCACGCGGCGAACTGCACTTGCCCCATTTTATAGGACTAAAGGAAACATTTATTACATGTTAAGAGCCTCGTTATGTCTATACGGTTGCCAGGGATCTAATAGACTACAAATATATACTATATACTTAAATGAGCGCTTTATATTTTATCAACATTTTAAAGTAAATTTTTGTGACTTCTAATCAGAAAAAAAGTTATAGGTATAAGACTCTTGGGGGAGTTGCATAAATGAGCCTTTTAATTTTTAAGAAGCTACATTCATTCATAACAGATAGTAATTTGAGTCAATATACTTTACTTTACAACAGGTCACCCAGCGATTGAAAACGATCTCAATAAAAAAAATATTCAACTTCAAATACAGTATGACAGTATCTAAAAACTAATGCTTCAAAACTTTTTTGTGAAAAAAAATTATAGCTGTTTGCGGAGATAGAGTGCATACAGCTATATTTTTTTTACTTAATCTTTAACTTTGCCACAGATTCTTCCGTTTGCGCAATTATCTTATAAATGAGTACAAATTTTTTGTTTTACGTATTAATAGATAGATAATGGTAGAATGTCAATTCACTTTTTTCGTATTTCCAAAATACAATCAATAATATAAAAAAATACAATTCTTCATCCTGCTAACATCCAAAAAAAGTTTTGCTGTGTCTCAAAAAGTATAACTGTGACAGGCTGTGTAATTACCAATGATGAGAAATTTACTTCTTAAGTTGCACGCAGGCATGATCGAGTTGCCTTTTTTTTTTTTTTCTTTTACGCCGGGAAATGCTCTGAGGCATCCAGGCATCCTGCCTGGGGAGTGGGTCTCCCCAGGTGGGTATGTGGGACTCGTTGCGCCCGAAAGATGGTAAATGGACGCAGCTCTACCCACTAAAACCCGGCGAGTGCCACCAGTGCCGCCTTGGTGAGGTGCCCCGGATCTGTTAAGCTAATAGGGCACCTCGACGGCTAGTCAGCCCCGCAAGGGACCGACGCCACCTCCACAGAGGGGTTGCCAGCACCACAGAACAACCCCTCCCTACGTCAGGACAGTACAATGGGGTAGTCTCAGGTGAACACTTTGATTGTCAGGGGCAACATTCAAACTTACCATCAACTGAAACGTTTACCAGTTTGCCTATACCCAACTAAGATAAAAAAAACCTGAAACTTTTTGAACTCGGCAAATCTTCCATGATGCGTGAGCTACCGCGTATGTCACTCACACGACCGACGCTTTCACGCATTCCCTTTGAATAATCAAAAGCCATTATTTGCACTGGGAGGTATGTGTCTTGTCAAAAAATATGTATTATATTTTAATGTCATTGAAAATATCTATCTTATATCAATTCCGACGAATAATTATGTTTAATTTTAGGTCATTATATGGTATTTACTATTTTTACTGGTCAATAAAATCCTTGCAAGGTTCAATTATGCATTTGTGTTTACAGTAAAATTAGAAACTCGAAAGATGGTAATGTGGACGCAGCTCTACCTACTAAAACCAGAGAGTGCCACCAATGCCGTCTTTGGTGAGGTGCCCCGGATCTAATGCACAAACAGGGCACGGCGACGGCTAGTCAGTCCCTCAAGGGACCGACGCGACGCCACCTCCACAGATTGGTTATCCCGCACCACTGAACAACCCCTCCCAATATCGGGATAGTGCAATGGGGTGAGGTTCCCATCATCTCCCCTTGTTCCCTCCCTGCTCTTTTGTCCACTCGTCTAATAAAAGGGATACAAAGAACAGCCCCGTTGGTTCAATTGGCTTCGTCTAAGGTGCTGGGTTCACCTTAGGCTACTGAACCCCACCGCCACGACAAGGCTTGCACCCCCTCAGAGGTGGCATCGGCCCAACAACCTACAGCGTACCTACCTACCTAACAACCCCTCCCAACGTCGGAACAGTATAATCGAAAAGACGAGGTTCCCATCCTCGTCCCTCTGCTCTTTTGTCCCTCTTCTTATAAGAGGGGTACAAAGAGCAGCTCCCTCGGTTCAATTTGCTTCAGCCCAGTTACTGGGCATACCTTAGGCTACTGCCACGACAAGGCTAGAACCATGGCGGGGACCCATATGTTACCTAATTAAACATACTTATACGCGAATATACGAATTATATAAGTGAAACCTAGGTCTTATTTTTGGAATATTGGTTTATCTTCAATTATGCTCCGAACTTCTATTAACAGAAAATATTACTTAATCAATTAACAATTGATTAAAAAAAGCCCCTTCTCATGAAGAATACATATCTACTACACGCAATATACGCACAAAACAAATATTGTTTGCAATAAAGTCATCAATTCAGCTACTTACGCCGTTATAAAATAAAGTGGCCTTAAAGTTAAAATATCACGCCCTCCCTCCGAAGTAATGTTTGGAAAACAGCAATATCGATGAATTTTATTTCGCATGGCTTTAATACTTTGGGGAAATTTGTCCCCTTCAAGAATCGTTTCAGCTCCCCCAGTTATTTCTGTACCTCGCATCTGCGTATACCAACTTTGGTTACATATCAAAAGTTGTGTTTTAATCCCCCCTCACTTGGTAGTTTATGTTCTATATGTATTTTACATGAAATTGTGTTTCTTTGGAAAATCTTTAATACGATCTACCAATAATTAAAGTTATATACATATTTGCGATAAAAATATGCGTTTAAGAATCAACGCTTACAATAAGTTCATTTATGAAACTAATATTATTCATATATAAAAAGGCAAAGACAAAATATTTTAGTAATTCTATACTAAATAGAGGAGCTTAACAGTCATTAATAATTTTTTTATATGTTTTAAGTTTATCATTATTATAATTTGTGCGGGCGCGTGCTTATGCTTGTGCTAGTAAACGCGCGTTTGTTCGTGTCTCCTTTTTTAATAAGTATAATCGCAACTGACCAACCGTGATCGTCCAAGACAGTAGCAATACCGTCGTATTTTTTATAGCACAGGAGGGCAAACAAGCAGTTGAAGCCTTTTGGCGACTATCGACGCCCATACACATCCGCAAAACCAGAGATAATGCAGATTCTTTGCCCTCCTTTTACGTATCCCACCAATAGGCTACCGGAAATTCACAATCCGCACGAAACGCGACAGCATAGCCATCCCTTTACGCCGTATTTTGTGAGCAAGAGGTACCAACCCGGTCGTGCCGGCCGAATTCGGCTGAAAAGTAGCATGGCACTAACTCTTACATCCGATTAGTTAACATTATAAAGTTCTAGGAATATACTTCCAACGTAAGGGACGTTGGAAGAATATTTCAAGAATTTTAATATTCAAGAAATGATTTAAAGTAAACTACTCTTTAATGTAAAGTTTATTAAGAAAAAGTCAAAGCTACCTCAAGAGTCAAGATACATCACCAGGTTTAATTTTCACCGCCAAGCTAGTTACATTTATTATAACGTAATCTTAAAGAACATTTATCGTAGAGATCTTGACGCTTGAGCTACGTATTATACTTAGGTACCTAGGAAAATATTATAATATGTATTCTTGTCTTTTACGTTCCATAATCAAATGTATCATCATCATCACACAACCTTTGCTACGTATTGACATTATTAAAAATAGTGTTGTTGTAAAGAGGCTGCCGGTTCAAAAGTGGTCAAAGATTTGAATCCCACTAAATAATTGTGCACGGATATCGTCTTCAGTGTCTTCGTTTGCAGTGGCCGGTCGGTGTTGGATACGAATGACAAGGGATTGGTCATCTTGGCGGTTATTGAAGGAGGCCATAGATTTATTTTATCATCATCTTCATCATCAGCCTTTATCCGTCCACTGCTGAACATAAGCCTATCAGCAGTAATCAGCAACAGCAGATCAAGATGATGATGAAATAATTATGTAAAGAAAATATGATTAGTTATCATTATTTTACAGATAATATTATGTAATATAATGAAGTTAATTAATAAAGAACAATTTTACTTTAGCCCGACCGTGATGCAAACCCAAATCCAAATCATACAAAGCATTTTATCCTACAAAGCAAATATAATCCTCTTACATTAACGCTACTGGTATTATAGTAATGAATTTGGCTACATTACATTCTAATTAGAATATTGGAAGCTCGGCATTATAGTTTTGAATTTAAACTATAAAAGTATTTTAATCGACTTCAAAAAAAGAGGAGGTTATCAATTCGTCTGTATGTATTTTTTGTATGTATGTGACACTATTACTCCGCCCTTTGTGAGTGGATTTCGATGGTTATTTTTTTGTTTGAAAGCTGGTGCTTCCAATTTGGTCCCATATTAATTTTATTAAGATCTAACAAGCCGTTATTTATTCCCGTTAGTTATTCCCAATAATGACTATTTGGTTGATTTCTTTTATCTCGACGATATGCTGATTGTATTACTTTTCGATGTAAAAATTGTATAGGATGCTTTGGTAGCACATCATAGTATGTCGCAGTCATCGTAATCATCATCGTCATCGTCCTTTATCCGTCCACTGCTGAACATAGGCCTACTTCAATGAACGCCAAGACGACGAATTTCGGAATCACTAAAAATTAAGAAATAAAAACGTTATACAAAAAATTAAAACCGACTTCAAAAATACTAAATTAAAAAGTAATAAAATAACTGTGTTTCTTTAATTTTTGTCGTATTTGTTGCTGTATCCTACCTACCTTGGCTGACACCGACTCCAAAAGTAAATATAATGACGTGGTAAACGCAAAGTTTGTACATTTTTTTTCTTTAACGCCGGGAAATGCTCTGAGGCATCCCGCGGGGGAGTGGGTCTCCCCACGCGGGTATGTGGGACTCGCTGCGCCCGACAGCTGGTAAATGGACGCAGCTCTACCCACTAAAACCCAGCGAGTGCCACCAATGCCGCCCGGATCTAGAAAACAAACAGGGCACTTCGACGGCTAGTCAGTCCCGCAAGGGACTCCAAGCCCCCTGCTCTTCTGTCCCCTCTTCTTATACGAGGGGTACAAAGAGCCCCCTCGGCCCAATTAGCTTCGCCCAAGGTGCACCGCTCACCCTAGGTTACTGAGCCCCACCGCCACGACAAGGCCTGAACCATGGTGGGGAAAGTTTGTACATTAGTAGAAGATTATGTTGACTATAAATTGTAAGCTCAAAAATGAAAGAAACACAGTTATTTTATTACTTTTTAGTTTAGTATTTTTAAAGTCAGTTTTAATTTTTTGTAAAATGTTTTTATGTTACATATTTTTAAATAGTTATGAATCAGATTTTTAAAACAGATAACCACTTGTACCTGCTTCATCATTTACCTTTTTAATATGTAATTTAATTACATTATCGTATCACCAGCATGATTTTTTTTCGACGTAGGATTCTTGTAGATATTTATGTATATGCTTTGAAATTGATTGTTTGAAATAAAAATTTCAGGCCAATTTCAAATAACTGTTTTTGTATATTGTTTTCAAATAATGAGTAAAGTTTTAGTATCATGTTAAGATAATTGAATTCAAACAAATGGAGGAGTAACATTACTATTGTGATACGTTGCTGGTTCTGTTATAAATTTAATCAGATTAATGAGGATCCTTAACAAAAATATTATATTTTTGGGGCGTTCAAACCAACAAATTAATATTATTTTATGAATACTAATCCCAACAGACATTGTCCTGTACGAAATACTTATAGTGGACCGAATAGGGAATCTAAACCATTCCACGAATCCACTTGAACACACGCAAAAATTGTGTGAGGCCGGATCTGCGCCTTGTATAATTGTAGGCGGAGTGAAGGCATGAAATATTGTTCGCCCTACTGAGCACGCCGAGTTTCTTAGAGGCTAGTTTAGCCTTGCCTTCCAAATGACCACGAAATTGCACATCTCTCGATATGTCGACGCCAAGACGTATCCCAATGCTGGCTGAGGCGGTTAGGGAAGTGCCTTCAAATTGTAGAGGGTGAGAAGGGTGATTTTCAGTCGGTAAACGCGTAAACTTGTGTCTTGTTGTGGTTAAGCTGGACTAGGTCAAGTCGCCCTCATTTCGAGACTTTGGCCAACAGAGACTCGATTTCAGACACAAGTTTGTTCCGACACTCATCGACTTATTCCCGAGAAATATTAGAGCGGCCAGTGTATAAGGCATCTCCGGTGCTGTCGTCTGCATAACAATGAATGCCGCTGGTTTGAAGCATATCGTTGATATGCAGAAGAAACATATTTTATTGCTAGCCTATGCTGTCCCACTCCTGGGCAAAGGCCTCCCCCAAGCTCTTCCACATATCGCGAAACATATTTGATGATATTTAAAAACAATTCAATATTCATATTTTTTTCTAAAAAAATATTGTTTCTTCATTTTGAGGAATTGTTCAATTTAATACCTGCAGTAGGTACCTACTTTACCATCTGAAATCGTAGCTGAATTTGAAATAGCACCAACTGCAACGTCCAACACAAGTTTTCTAATATTCAGATTTTTTAAAGATATTAACATATATTTTTTAAGTTATTAATTTGAATTATTATTAACTCTCTTCCATTCTTCTGCAATATAAACATGATATCTTCTTCAAAGAGGTAATGACGTGATAAATATTGTTAAATTATGATGAAAGTGTTCTGTTACATCTTTATATATTTAAAAGTGCATATGCATGGCGCTGCGTCTGTAAATAAATACAACTAGCACAATTATGATTACAGTATTTTCAATTTAATAAACATTTTAGACTCAGGACTAAATTATACCAGCGGGCGAGATTAAAATAACGAAGGAAAATCCTGGGGCGTTTTCTAGTTCATAATAAAATAGCTTCCTTCAAGCAACAAGAGCCTAACCGCTAAAATATTGTGGTTGGTAAACTATTTGACTTTCTAAAGATAATAGGCAATATCGGTTCCAGTTTACAGAGTTAAATATAAATTGCACTACTGAATTACATTCTTTTATTTTTCTATCATAAAATTTTAATTACTATCACTGAAATAGATTCTCTTTTAAGCGATTTCATACATGGAACTGACAAGCTACATTTAGTTATTATAAAACAAAATTTATATTCGACAGAAATATTTTATTAAAATTCATCATCATTATATGTCTCACTGCTCAGCACGGGTTTCCTCCTCGAAATCAGGTGAAGAGGGTGTTGGGTTCACCTAAGCGTTGGCCGGCCAGTGGTGAATTTTATACATCGTCAAGGGCTTTGATCTCAACACGCATGCAGGGTTTCTCATGATGTTTTCTTTACCCAGTGAGCAAGCAATGTAGTCAGGTGCATGGGGAAAAGGTCTAGATCAAACCCAGATCCTCACTGCGAGACCGAATCCACACCCAGTAGGTTGTAGTAGATCAAAAATTCAAGTTATCTTACGCTGTCAATATACGCAATGAAAAACATTTTATTACATTTAAATACACGTATAAAATATTTAGCAATGAAAGTCAGCGGTTGCAGCTGGATGTTTTAGGTTTAATAGGAAAATCGACGGTAACCCCCTGTGGTTCAGTCTTACGTAAAATAATTTTAATATTATTTTCAAGTTGATAGTCATGCCCGCAGTATTACCCGCGTCATTCAACATTCCCATGGGAGTACGGGGATAAATTATAGCCTATGTGTTATTCTGATGTATAAGATATATTATTGTAAAGTTTTATTAAAATCCATTGAGTAGTTTTTGCGTGAAAAAGTAACAAATATCCATGCAAGCTTTCGTTTTTAAAATATTTATAGGATTCTGAGCAATACAAATGCCTGCTAGGTCCATTAAATAACTCAAATATAAGGAATGCATATGTGCGATGAAGATTTGCGAATTAGTACGTTACTAGTAGTTAAGGATACCAATAAAAAGAGGATCTTCACCGAGCTGCTTATTGGATGAAACTTATTTTATATTCAATTTAATAAATTAATAAATATATTGCATATAAAAAATCAGTCCAGGATTATTATTAATTAATAATTAAAAAAAAATTACAACAAAAATAAATTTATAGACAACCTTATACTACCGTGATCGTAATGGATTAATCTTTATTTTCATTTAATTTTAATTCGTTAACCAGACCGGTGGCAGTCACTAGTATCGATTTACCTGCTTATACCCGCCTACCCGATAGTTGTGACGAGAAAAATAAAGACAACCTAAAGTTTGCATACATATTCTACGGGGCTTATACTTTCGATTGGTATGGAATTTGTCTATTAACCAATACCTTTAAAAAAAAGTTAAAATATATTTTTTTAATTATTAATTAATCATATCCTGGACTGAATTTTTTTAGACAATCCATATGCAATATATTTATTATTTATTGACATATTAATTTGAATATAAAATACGTTTCATCCAATAACCAGCTTGGTGAAGGTCGTTTTATATATGGATCTTAGGCCATAGCATCTGCGCGTGTAGAGCCAGGTGTAATGGCTATTTTGACGACATCTGTGGCTCAGTGGTTAGCGCGTTGGCACTTAAGCTTGAGGTTGCGGGTTCGAATTCTGCCGGGGAACAAAAAAGTTTTCTGTGTTCCTGGATCACGGGAGCAGATTGACGTGGTGTAAAAGCGTCCATAGATGATATTATTATTGTTTCATAGTTTCATACTATCCTTAATAGGGATGTACGTAAATGTGCATGAAGTGCATATTTTACATGCTGTAAGTTAACTATCACCGTCTATCTAACTGGTCTCTCGAGATGCGATGTATCACTTATCAGTAAGCAAAGACGTTTTCGCTCCCTTATACGTGCAGCCGCAAACATCTTTTAAAGCATATTGTAGAGCACATTCAATATTGGTCATTAAAATTTGTAAATTTTAACTAACTAAGTAAAATAAGTTAAAAATCTTCTTACTCCCAAGTCAAACATTGGTAGCTATATATAGTCCACCAATAAACGAATTAGTGCCAATCCTTTGTAAAAATGGATAACATGCTGTTTAAAAAAACACAGATTTTACAAACAGAATGACAGAAAGAATATATTAATATTTATGTGATAGCTATCAAATAAGATTGTTACTTGCAAAAGTTTATTAACGAGACGATATTATTACTAGAGTAAGCTTTAAGACTTAGTATCACACATGCCGATTAATGTTGTATGTATACGTATGTATGCCTATTTACCAATTAATCACTAGTACCACCTGCGACGACTTAATTACTAAGGACTATTATATAATTGGGATAGAGGCATTTTGAATAATAAAATATTAGTCATCATTTCATTTGTATCATCACTAATACGGATTGGAGAAGAGAGATATTATTATAATGAAACAGAGAGATATTAATTGTTAACAGAAATTAGAAACAACAAGAAAGCATTTCTCTAATAATTCTACCAATTGTATTCTATGTACCAGCTTGTGGTAAGTGATAAGCGACAAGATAAGTTAAGTGTCTGTAAAGGATAAGATGGTAGCACGCTGCTCACAAGCATGATATTTGCCCGCCCAAGTCTTTTATAAAAACAAACTACTTCGTGTGCTTATAATTTTTACGGCTTATCTATATATTAATACGTGAATCAAAAACCTTTGTTTTAAGAGGATTGTGCAAACCGAGGAATTTGAAATTGGATACAATTAAAGATTAAGAAGTTGAGAAAACTATTATTTTTGTGTAATATTAAATAAATAAAATAAAATGTTTCACACGCTACGATATGTACATATTCAAAGTTGAATAATGACGACATGTTGAACAATAAATGACGAATGACGCTTAGTTTTTACACGCTTTATATTAACTTCAACTGTATGTTTGTATGTATGTAACCGACTCCTTCAGACTTGATTTTGACCCACTTTAAGGTGTCAGATTAAATTGAAGCTACACACTTTTCAAGGACCGATGACAAAACAATAATTTAATAAGTTTGTTTCAATACCCTGATCAGGATAATCAGATAATACACAAGGAAGACGGCGTACAAATTACCTACATCACTTGTGTAGCTTTTAGTTGTTGTTGTAAGTTGAGTAGTGTAAATTAATTTAAAAAAAAACGATATTAACAAGTAAAAAATAAATTTTAATTAAAAATAAACTAAAAAACACTATTTAATAGCAAACCGATCTAAAAATATGAAAATTATTTTATTACAAGAATTAAAAGGATTAACAAAAAAAATGATATTACTTATTGTAAATTATAGTTTAAATGAAACTTTGAAACACGCTTTAATAGCAAACCGAACTAAAAGTTAGAAAATAATTTTTAATAGAAGAATTAAATGGGTTAACAAAATAAATAAATGACTTATTGTAAAAAAGCGTGAGGTGCTCGATATTAATTGTAAAAATATTTCATCGGTATCTATTTCTAAAAGTGAAGTTAGTATAAAAATTTAGTTACAAGTACCACGCTTTTTTACAATAAATAATATCATTTATTTATTTTGTCAACCCATTTAATTCTTCTATTTAAAATTATTTTCAAACTTTTAGTTCGGTTTGCTATTAAAGCGTGTTTTTTAGTTTCTTTTAAACTATAATTTACAATAAGTAATATCATTTTTTTTGTTAATCCTTTTAATTCTTGTAATAAAATTATTTTCATATTTTTAGATCGGTTTGCTATTAAATAGTGTTTTTTAGTTTATTTTTAATTAAAATTTATTTTTTACTTGTTAATATCGTTTTTTTTTTAATTAATTTACACTACTCAACTTACAACAACAACTAAAAGCTACACAAGTGATGTAGGTAATTTGTACGCCGTCTTCCTTGTGTATTATCTGATTATCCTGATCAGGGTATTGAAACAAACTTATTAAATTATTGTTTTGTCATCGGTCCTTGAAAAGTGTGTAGCTTCAATTTAATCTGACACCTTAAAGTGGGTCAAAATCAAGTCTGAAGGAGTCGGTTACATACATACAAACATACAGTTGAAGTTAATATAAAGCGTGTAAAAACTAAGCGTCATTCGTCATTTATTGTTCAACATGTCGTCATTATTCAACTTTGAATATGTACATATCGTAGCGTGTGAAACATTTTATTTTATTTATTTAATATTACACAAAAATAATAGTTTTCTCAACTTCTTAATCTTTAACTGTATCCAATTTCAAATTCCTCGGTTTGCACAATCCTCTTAAAACAAAGGTTTTTGATTCACGTATTAATATATAGATAAGCCGTAAAAATTATAAGCACACGAAGTAGTTTGTTTTAATAAAAGACTTGGGCGGGCAAATATCATGCTTGTGAGCAGCGTGCTACCATCTTATCCTATACAGACACTTAACTTATCTTGTCGCTTATCACTTACCACAAGCTGGTACATAGAATACAATTGGTAGAATTATTAGAGAAATGCTTTCTTGTTGTTTCTAATTTCTGTTAACAATTAATATCTCTCTGTGTCATTATAATAATATCTCTCTTCTCCAATCCGTATTAGTGATGATACAAATGAAATGATGACTAATATTTTATTATTCAAAATGCCTCTATCCCAATTATATAATAGTCCTTAGTAATTAAGTCGTCGCAGGTGGTACTAGTGATTAATTGGTAAATAGGCATACATACGTATACATACAACATTAATCGGCATGTGTGATACTAAGTCTTAAAGCTTACTCTAGTAATAATATCGTCTCGTTAATAAACTTTTGCAAGTAACAATCTTATTTGATAGCTATCACATAAATATTAATATATTCTTTCTGTCATTCTGTTTGAAAAATCTGTGTTTTTTTAAACAGCATGTTATCCATTTTTACAAAGGATTGGCACTAATTCGTTTATTGGTGGACTATATATAGCTACCAATGTTTGACTTGGGAGTAAGAAGATTTTTAACTTATTTTACTTAGTTAGTTAAAATTTACAAATTTTAATGACCAATATTGAATGTGCTCTACGATATGCTTTAAAAGATGTTTGCGGCTGCACGTATAAGGGAGCGAAAACGTCTTTGCTTACTGATAAGTGATACATCGCATCTCGAGAGACCAGTTAGATAGACGGTGATAGTTAACTTACAGCATGTAGAATATGCACTTCATGCACATTTACGTACATCCCTATTAAGGATAGTATGAAACTATGAAACAATAATAATATCATCTATGGACGCTTTTACACCACGTCAATCTGCTCCCGTGATCCAGGAACACAGAAAACTTTTTTGTTCCCCGGCAGAATTCGAACCCGCAACCTCAAGCTTAAGTGCCAACGCGCTAACCACTGAGCCACAGATGTCGTCAAAATAGCCATTACACCTGGCTCTACACGCGCAGATGCTATGGCCTAAGATCCATATATAAAACGACCTTCACCAAGCTGGTTATTGGATGAAACGTATTTTATATTCAAATTAATATGTCAATAAATAATAAATATATTGCATATGGATTGTCTAAAAAATTCAGTCCAGGATATGATTAATTAATAATTAAAAAAATATATTTTAACTTTTTTTAAAGGTATTGGTTAATAGACAAATTCCATACCAATCGAAAGTATAAGCCCCGTAGAATATGTATGCAAACTTTAGGTTGTCTTTATTTTTCTCGTCACAACTATCGGGTAGGCGGGTATAAGCAGGTAAATCGATACTAGTGACTGCTACCGGTCTGGTTAACGAATTAAAATTAAATGAAAATAAAGATTAATCCATTACGATCACGGTAGTATAAGGTTGTCTATAAATTTATTTTTGTTGTAATTTTTTTTTAATTATTAATTAATAATAATCCTGGACTGATTTTTTATATGCAATATATTTATTAATTTATTAAATTGAATATAAAATAAGTTTCATCCAATAAGCAGCTCGGTGAAGATCCTCTTTTTATTGGTATCCTTAACTACTAGTAACGTACTAATTCGCAAATCTTCATCGCACATATGCATTCCTTATATTTGAGTTATTTAATGGACCTAGCAGGCATTTGTATTGCTCAGAATCCTATAAATATTTTAAAAACGAAAGCTTGCATGGATATTTGTTACTTTTTCACGCAAAAACTACTCAATGGATTTTAATAAAACTTTACAATAATATATCTTATACATCAGAATAACACATAGGCTATAATTTATCCCCGTACTCCCATGGGAATGTTGAATGACGCGGGTAATACTGCGGGCATGACTATCAACTTGAAAATAATATTAAAATTATTTTCAAAAATACATGTGTATTTTTGAAAATAATTTTAATATTATTTTCAAGTTGATAGTCATGCCCGCAGTATTACCCGCGTCATTCAACATTCCCATGGGAGTACGGGGATAAATTATAGCCTATGTGTTATTCTGATGTATAAGATATATTATTGTAAAGTTTTATTAAAATCCATTGAGTAGTTTTTGCGTGAAAAAGTAACAAATATCCATGCAAGCTTTCGTTTTTAAAAATTATTTTCAAAAATACACATGTATTTTGAAAATAATTTTAATATTATTTTCAAGTTGATAGTCATGCCCGCAGTATTACCCGCGTCATTCAACATTCCCATGGGAGTACGGGGATAAATTATAGCCTATGTGTTATTCTGATGTATAAGATATATTATTGTAAAGTTTTATTAAAATCCATTGAGTAGTTTTTGCGTGAAAAAGTAACAAATATCCATGCAAGCTTTCGTTTTTAAAATATTTATAGGATTCTGAGCAATACAAATGCCTGCTAGGTCCATTAAATAACTCAAATATAAGGAATGCATATGTGCGATGAAGATTTGCGAATTAGTACGTTACTAGTAGTTAAGGATACCAATAAAAAGAGGATCTTCACCGAGCTGCTTATTGGATGAAACTTATTTTATATTCAATTTAATAAATTAATAAATATATTGCATATAAAAAATCAGTCCAGGATTATTATTAATTAATAATTAAAAAAAAATTACAACAAAAATAAATTTATAGACAACCTTATACTACCGTGATCGTAATGGATTAATCTTTATTTTCATTTAATTTTAATTCGTTAACCAGACCGGTGGCAGTCACTAGTATCGATTTACCTGCTTATACCCGCCTACCCGATAGTTGTGACGAGAAAAATAAAGACAACCTAAAGTTTGCATACATATTCTACGGGGCTTATACTTTCGATTGGTATGGAATTTGTCTATTAACCAATACCTTTAAAAAAAAGTTAAAATATATTTTTTTAATTATTAATTAATCATATCCTGGACTGAATTTTTTTAGACAATCCATATGCAATATATTTATTATTTATTGACATATTAATTTGAATATAAAATACGTTTCATCCAATAACCAGCTTGGTGAAGGTCGTTTTATATATGGATCTTAGGCCATAGCATCTGCGCGTGTAGAGCCAGGTGTAATGGCTATTTTGACGACATCTGTGGCTCAGTGGTTAGCGCGTTGGCACTTAAGCTTGAGGTTGCGGGTTCGAATTCTGCCGGGGAACAAAAAAGTTTTCTGTGTTCCTGGATCACGGGAGCAGATTGACGTGGTGTAAAAGCGTCCATAGATGATATTATTATTGTTTCATAGTTTCATACTATCCTTAATAGGGATGTACGTAAATGTGCATGAAGTGCATATTCTACATGCTGTAAGTTAACTATCACCGTCTATCTAACTGGTCTCTCGAGATGCGATGTATCACTTATCAGTAAGCAAAGACGTTTTCGCTCCCTTATACGTGCAGCCGCAAACATCTTTTAAAGCATATCGTAGAGCACATTCAATATTGGTCATTAAAATTTGTAAATTTTAACTAACTAAGTAAAATAAGTTAAAAATCTTCTTACTCCCAAGTCAAACATTGGTAGCTATATATAGTCCACCAATAAACGAATTAGTGCCAATCCTTTGTAAAAATGGATAACATGCTGTTTAAAAAAACACAGATTTTTCAAACAGAATGACAGAAAGAATATATTAATATTTATGTGATAGCTATCAAATAAGATTGTTACTTGCAAAAGTTTATTAACGAGACGATATTATTACTAGAGTAAGCTTTAAGACTTAGTATCACACATGCCGATTAATGTTGTATGTATACGTATGTATGCCTATTTACCAATTAATCACTAGTACCACCTGCGACGACTTAATTACTAAGGACTATTATATAATTGGGATAGAGGCATTTTGAATAATAAAATATTAGTCATCATTTCATTTGTATCATCACTAATACGGATTGGAGAAGAGAGATATTATTATAATGACACAGAGAGATATTAATTGTTAACAGAAATTAGAAACAACAAGAAAGCATTTCTCTAATAATTCTACCAATTGTATTCTATGTACCAGCTTGTGGTAAGTGATAAGCGACAAGATAAGTTAAGTGTCTGTATAGGATAAGATGGTAGCACGCTGCTCACAAGCATGATATTTGCCCGCCCAAGTCTTTTATTAAAACAAACTACTTCGTGTGCTTATAATTTTTACGGCTTATCTATATATTAATACGTGAATCAAAAACCTTTGTTTTAAGAGGATTGTGCAAACCGAGGAATTTGAAATTGGATACAGTTAAAGATTAAGAAGTTGAGAAAACTATTATTTTTGTGTAATATTAAATAAATAAAATAAAATGTTTCACACGCTACGATATGTACATATTCAAAGTTGAATAATGACGACATGTTGAACAATAAATGACGAATGACGCTTAGTTTTTACACGTTTATATTAACTTCAACTGTATGTTTGTATGTATGTAACCGACTCCTTCAGACTTGATTTTGACCCACTTTAAGGTGTCAGATTAAATTGAAGCTACACACTTTTCAAGGACCGATGACAAAACAATAATTTAATAAGTTTGTTTCAATACCCTGATCAGGATAATCAGATAATACACAAGGAAGACGGCGTACAAATTACCTACATCACTTGTGTAGCTTTTAGTTGTTGTTGTAAGTTGAGTAGTGTAAATTAATTAAAAAAAAAACGATATTAACAAGTAAAAAATAAATTTTAATTAAAAATAAACTAAAAAACACTATTTAATAGCAAACCGATCTAAAAATATGAAAATAATTTTATTACAAGAATTAAAAGGATTAACAAAAAAAATGATATTACTTATTGTAAATTATAGTTTAAAAGAAACTAAGAAACACGCTTTAATAGCAAACCGAACTAAAAGTTAGAAAATAATTTTTAATAGAAGAATTAAATGGGTTAACACAATAAATAAATGACTTATTGTAAAAAAGCGTGAGGTGCTCGATATTAATTGTAAAAATATTTCATCGGTATCTATTTCTAAAAGTGAAGTTAGTATAAAAATTTAGTTACAAGTACCACGCTTTTTTACAATAAATAATATCATTTATTTATTTTGTCAACCCATTTAATTCTTCTATTTAAAATTATTTTCAAACTTTTAGTTCGGTTTGCTATTAAAGCGTGTTTTTTAGTTTCTTTTAAACTATAATTTATTTTTTACTTTTTAGTGTCGATTTTTTTAATTAAAGATTTTATTAATTTAAAGTACTCAACTTATTTAGAAATGAGTGAGAGACTAAAAACAACACAAGTGATGTAGGTAACTTTCGTGCCTTACGCCTTCCTAACATGTGCTATCCTAATTATCCTGATCACGATATTGGAATAATTTTATCAAATTATTGTATTGTCATTGGTCCTCGATAAATCTACAAAGTTTGAACGAAATCTGGTTGTAAGTGGGTCAAAATTATGTTCAAAGAATCCGTTACAGACTAACATACATACGTCGGGAGCTAATAAAAGCGTATTAAAAAGCGTGTGGTGTTTTCTAGTTTGTAAGTAGGTACTAAGTTTTTATACCTACTAACTTCACTTTTAGGTATAGATATCGATGAAATATTTTTAACAATGAATATTGAGCACCTTGATTACTGGTAAAGAGACATATTCATATTTTTCAGGATGCTTTGATGATAATAGATATGCATAGGTCTGGTACAATAAAAGTCAGTACTTAACTATGAGTAACTCATCTGCCAGTTTGCCTAACACGTAAAATAAACGCTCAAAATAGTAACCCTAAATACTCTTATATATTACGACGACTGTGTATAACGATACCCAGTCACATACACATCCGAACAACCAAGGCCACGGAGAGACGCACCGCCCTCCTTTTCCCATTCCTCCCCCCCCCCCCCAATGGGTCACCGGAAACTCACAAACCGCACGAAACGCGACAGAATAGCTGTCACTTGACGCCGGTGGTATGTGAGCGAGAGCTCTCGCTCACATAACACCGGCGTACCTAGGTACCACCCCGATTGTGGCGGCCCTGTTGGGCTGCAATGCAGAATGGCACTACCTCTTACTACTATATGCTCATAGCTGATAAAATTTGTTGAAATATAATAAAAGTGAATTATTCAGCAATCATTAGAAACGAAACAATAACTTCGCTTTTTTACCCCTTGCAATACAGCGCTGCATTTTAAAATTACATTTTTTTTTCTATTACAATCCCTTTACAATATAATAATTATGCTTTTACATGTTTGGACTGAGTGAGCTAGTTAAACTAAACAGCTGGTGTAAAGCAAGGTGGAGCTAAAATATGTATATCTGACCCATACATGTTCTACTTAATAATATATTTGCGTATGTAATGTTGTTCTAGCTATAACAAACTTCGTACCGAGCATTTAGAGTTTTCGGTTTGGGGGATATAATTAACGGTTACATGAAATTATCTTCGTGGAGTTTGGCAAATGTTTTAAGTACTTGAAATGTAATGTTCATAATTCTGACATTAGCATAAAATATGATTAGGAGTCTTGATAATATGGGTCATCGATTTTGAATATTTAGTAAAGGCTTGTCTAGTAACTGGAATAAATACATTCTTCTGACCAGGATCTAGGAACACTAGAGCATTATGTAAAGGACTTGAAAGTTCATTATTGTTCAGCACTCGTCATATTAAAAATTATGTAGTTCCTTTTAAATATATAAAATGCATATATACTTTTGATTCAACTTTGTGACACAAACAAAAAAAAAGTGGTCCTGGGTCATGGATGTGTATTAAATATATTGTGTATTAACAAAAGTCTTTAATATATATATATTATAAGAGTATTAAATATATTTCCGTTGTCTGGTACCCGTAACACAACTTCGAGAACTTACCACGGGACCAGATTAACGTGGAGTAAAAAGCGTCCATAATATTATTAAGCGTTCATAGATATTATTATTATAACTTCATATTATACTTTGTTAGTACTTCATACGAATATCATCGTTATTTACCTTCATATTTGTCTGCTGCTGGACGTCTTGGTTCTTTTAATGGACTGTTAGAGTTCGAAATTCAAATTTAACTTTTTTTATAGATGAGGGGGCAAACGAACAGTTGTTTCATCTGGTGATAATTGTCACTACTAAGTAATGTCACTTATATCCATAGACACCTCCTACATCATTATTCACCTACTTCTATATTTTTTTCAAATATTTTTTTATTTCTCAAGTAATGAATAATTTATTTGAAATAAACGTCTTTGTGAACCTTCAATTTGTTTAAGAATGTCAAATTATAGACACTACTATTAATTTGTATATTTGGCTGGCTGTTTCATATCTGTGAAACAGCCAAGCAACTAGACATTTTCTACTTTAGTAAAAATAATATATAATAATATTATGTTGGGACAATCCCAAACTAGGCAGGCCTTCTTATGGAGCTAGAGAAGTTCCTACGGAAACCAGACAACTGATAAATACTTATATATTTTCAAGTACATACATAATATTATAGATAAATTACACCCAGACACAGAACAAATGATCATGTTCACACATACGTTTGTCCTGGATGGGGATCGAGCCCACGACCTTCTGGTTAAGCAGTCAGGGTCACTAACCACTAGACCAACAGGCCAGTCGAAATTGTCGAATTGGCATTCTCGTATACAAATAATAGGCTAAGATCCGGGATATAAAACGACCTTCACCGAGATGTTTATTTGATGAAACGTATTTTATATTTAATTTAATATGTCAATAAATATATTGCATATGGGTTGCCTAACAAATTTTAGTCCAGGGCATGTTTAATTAATAATTAAAAAAAAAAAATTTTAAAACCGTTCACCGGTTTGATTATTAGATAAATTCTATACCAATCGAAAGTATGAAGCCCATAGAATATGCAAATGTTAGGTTGCCTATTCTTTTCCGGTCACAACTATCGGGTAGCCAAGTATAAACAGGTAAATCTATACCAGACCAGAAAAGAATAGGCAACCTATCGTTTGTATATTCCATGGGCTTCATACTTTCGATTGGTATCTATACCAATGAAAAAAGAATCTATCTAATAATACCGGTGAATTTTTTTTTTTTTTAATTTTTTTTAATTATTGATTAAACATACCCTGGACTAAAATTTGTTAGGCAACCCATATGCAATATATTTATTGACATATTAAATTAAATATAAAATACGTTTATCAAATAAACATCTCGGTGAAGGTCGTTTTATATCCGTATCCTATACTTTATGTATTTTTAAGCGTACGATCTGATTATAGTAACATGATTTCCACGAACAAATTATTAAATTTATAAACGAACAATTAATCGAACAAATGTTTCGTAAACAAAAGATTCTCTTTTCATGTATTGAATACATGGAATCCGGTTATGATACGAGCACATAATTAAAAACTCCAAACATCGATGATCGATAGATCAATAATTAGATTCCATAGAATATCATTTCATTTTTATATTCAATTAATCAAATAACAACTAAATTGTATTTTTAACTCCCAACGTAAGGAAAAGGGTTGGTAGTTAAAAGCTGTGTCTCTTGGATAGGGTTTTTTATATTTTATATATTATGTACAAGAATAAAAGTATCAGCGTCTTCTCCTCCTCTCCTCTGTGTCGTCGGCTCAAACTAATCCGATGAAGCATTAGGGCCTTTGGGCCGTTGGCATAGATCATTCCGAAAAAAAAAGACGTGTGGCACTCGGGGACTGCCGCGGGAAAGCTATTGCATAGCATTTTTTAATCAACTTATGCAATTATAATGATTTATTTATTTTTTATTTATGCAGTTTTTTTTTCTTTTGTTTTATATTTTATATTTAATGGATTACCAACAATTCTATGATTTAATGCGAATGGCCAATGATCAACGAAGAGATAATATTCTTATGTGTAAATGATGAATTATATTTACAAACTTCAATTTAAGAACCATTTCAAATTTTTTATATTATAATCAACAAAATCATATCACTTTCTTTATTAATAAATGCACAAGTTGTTTATTCATATTTAAAACACTTATACACAAATTTTACTACTTTTATTTATTTATTAATGTTTGATATTATTTTCAAGCACTAGCAACACTGAAACTAACTTAACGGGCAAAAGTCTTGTGTCCAGCTCTTTATAAATTATCTGTCAGCTTTACAAACTGATAGTATATTCTATTTGTCAAATGTCAAATTTTGTGTTTCTAATTTCAATGAGATAAGATGTTTTTAATTTTCGTCATCTGCGCTTTATGAGCTGTTATTTCCAGTTATTATCCCAGAACTTTGTATCTTCTGTATCCACCGATGTACTATGTGTGTTATGAACGATCAAATGTATCGAGTGGTACCGCACTACGGTCTTATTGACGCTCGCACGTCCCTACGGAGGGGAGCCGCGCGAGCGCCGCTGTAGCAGCAATGCTCCCCCCTGTCCGCCACGAATCGTTTCCTTGCATCGACGCCTTGTTGACGCGTGACGTGACGAACGATAATTGTTGTGTGAATCTCATTGTTCGCCAATTTTGGGCATAATCGCGTGGATTGATTGATTTGAGTGTAATGGACTAGTATATGTATTGTTAATTGACTATTGCGAACATTTGAGTGCCTAGGACAAGTTAATGTGAAAAGTGACGCCGTCATTTGCCGCTATCTTATGAAGCTCCGGCACATCGTGTTCAACCGAGGCTGTCTCAGATAAGTATAAATCGATTAGCATTAATTATCCGATTGGCCAATTAGGGATTAGTGTTAATTATATTTATATTTGAGGCATCGACACACCGGAGAAGACTCAAGACGTCGTTTAGGTAATTGTACAGTTTTATGTAGCTCCGTGAAATCGCGGACATGTTCTACCCTATTTGAATTCCGTATAATTATATATATCGCTTCCGCTAACCGGCGGTAATAAAACCATCAAGTGGTAAACTGCGCACGGTATTTGATGGTTCTGCGCAGACCACATCGGGAGTGTCCTTGAACCAGTGTCTTCATACTGGTCCCAAATTGCTCAAGGATCTTTGTGACATCATCACGCGGTTTCGGCATCATCAATTTGTTTTTGTGGCTGACATCAAAATGATGTTCAGACAAACGGTAATTCACCCGGATGATCACCGATATCAATTTATATTGTGGCGGGAAAACCCGCAAGATCCCATGCGTGTTTACGAGCTCAACACGAACACATACGGGGTGCGGTCTAGCCCTTTTTTGGCCATACGTTCGCTTTGGGAGCTCGCGGATCAAGAGCGTATGTCGTTTCCTCGCGCAGCCGCCATTTTGAAGGAGGACTTATATGTCGACGACATATGCACTGGTGCGTCCACGGAGAGAGAGGCTCTCCTGTTGCGTGATGAGTTGATTGGCATACTGGCCTCCGCAGGTTATGAGTTGCGTAAATGGGTCTCCTACTTGCCTGCGTTATTGGATGGACTACCAGATGACCATCAGCAGGACCCTCACCTATTTGAGAACCGGGACAATCCTACCATGATGACAGTACTTGGAGTCCAGTACAGACCAGTCCAAGACGTCTTCACTTTCAACGTCGACTTGGATTCACCTCATATTTGGACAAAACGACTGGTTTTGTCGACTGTCGCGAGAACCTTTGATCCCAATGGCTGGATATGCCCGGTCATATTCTGGGCCAAATATTTCCTGCAGAGACTTTGGACTGCAGGTCTCGGATGGGACGAGCCACTCCGTGAAGTTCTTTCGGAGGACTGGCTCCTATTTGCTTCCTCATTGACGGCCATTAACAGAATTTCGTTACCCCGTGCTATACTTCCGCCAGGGAAGTATACAGCGTCCCTTCATGGGTTCTCGGACGCTTCAGAACGTGGGTACGCCGCAGCCGTATATTTGCGCACCGTGACTATGGATGGTCAGGTGAAGGTATCGTTGGTCATGGCGAAGAGCAAGGTCGCACCACTGCGAACTACTTTGACAATTCCCAAGTTAGAATTGTCAGGAGCAGCCCTTCTTGCCCGCCTTATGAATCATGTCATGTCCACCTTATGCTCGTCAGTTAACATTGCCACTGCCTATGCATGGACTGACAGTCAAATTGTTTTGTGTTGGCTGAAGACGTCAGTCCACACTTTAGAAGTGTTTGTAGCGAATCGGGTCTCTCAAATCCAGAAATCGGAGACCCCGTTGATTTGGAGACACGTGCCTGGCGAAGTCAACCCTGCCGATTGTGCGTCACGAGGATGCATGGCCCCCTTTTTGATTGAGCACTCTTTGTGGTGGGGACCTCAGTGGTTGGCCAGGCCAGAATCCAATTGGCCGCAAACGCCGGCCTTGGATACTGTCGCATTGCCTGGATTGCGAACGCTTGCGATTGAACGGCAGGACCGTCCGTTCGACCCCGATTTCCTGTTGAATCGCTACAGCTCATTGGACAAATTGCTGAGCGTCACCGCATGGATCAAACGATTCATAGAGAATTGTAGACACCCTCAGAATAAATGTTTGAAGGCGTTCTTATCGCCACAAGAGCTCCAGGGTGCTCTTCTTCATTGGGTTCGTTCTGTGCAAGAGGCACACTTTGAAAACGAGATTGACATTTTGAAAAGGGGCAAATCTAAGCTGTCTGGAGCTATTTGCAAGCTGAATCCCTTTTTGGACAGCGCGGGTCTTTTGCGAGTCGGAGGGCGTCTTAGGAACGCAAACCTTCCTTATGGAGCTCGTCACCCCCTCTTGTTGCCCAAGAGCGGCCACTTGGTGAATTTGTTGGTGACTGATCGTCACATCAAAAATTCTCACGCCGGCTGTAATGCTTTATTGGCTATTTTACAGCGAGAATTTTGGACTTTGTCGGCTCGAAGGACCATCCGTAGTGTGGTCTTTCGCTGCATGCCTTGCTATAGGCTCAAGGCCTCCACTATGCAGCCTGTCATGGGTGACCTGCCCTCGGATCGGGTCACAGAGACAAGGCCCTTTGCTGGAGTTGGTAAGGACTTTGCAGGTCCCTTCTTGGTTAAAACCTCGACCCTCAGGAACAGTAAAACGGTCAAGGCTTATTTGTGTGTCTTTGTTTGCCTGTCCACTAAGGCGGTACATTTGGAACTCGTCTCAGCCCTCTCGACAGAGGCCTTTGTTGCGACGTTAGATAGATTTGTGTCACGACGAGGACTACCGTCCTTGATTCGTTCGGATTGCGGCACCAACTTCAAAGGCACAAGTAATTATTTAAAAGAGATATGTGATTTTTTGTCGTCTAATGAGACTGAAATTGCGTCTAGACTAGCTAGTCGCCGAATAACTTGGAAGTTCAGTCCTGCATCATGTCCCCACTGGGGAGGTATATTTGAAAGCGTGGTAAAGGTTGCTAAGACACATTTGCGACGAGTAATTGGCGAGTCCGTATTGATATTTGAAGAGCTCGCAACTGTGTTTTGCAAGATTGAAGCCGTTGTGCCCGATCTCTTCAGACCCTAATGACTTGGAAGCCCTTACGCCGGGCCATTTTTTGATTGGACAGCCACTCAACGCCCTGCCGGAATACCTCTTTGTTGATGTGAGACCCAATCGTCTCTCTCGGTTTGAATTGGTCCGACAACTCACTCAGAGCTTTTGGAAACGTTGGAATTTGGAATATTTACATATTCTCCAGCAGCGCGTTAAGTGGACTGATAAGACTGATCCACCTCGTGTTGGCGACCTCGTTCTGGTTAAGGATGTTAACTCACCGCCACTGTGTTGGCGCAGGGGGCGCATTCTCAATTTAGCTTTTGGAACAGATGGTGTACCCCGTTTTGCTGAGGTTCAAGTGGACGGTTCGGTCTTGAAGAGAGCGGTATCAACCTTATCACGACTACCACTTAATTAGCGGCTAGGTAGCCCTGGCCGAGGCGGGTAGATGTTATGAACCAAATGTATCGAGTGGTACCGCACTACGGTCTTATTGACGCTCGCACGTCCCTACGGAGGGGAGCTGCGCGAGCGCCGCTGTAGCAGCAATACTCCCCTCTGTCCGCCACGAATCGTTTTCTTGCATCGACGCCTTGTAGACGCGTGACGTGACGAACGATAATTGTTGTGTGAATCTCATTGTTCGCCTATTTTGGGCATAATCGCGTGGATTGATTGATTTGAGTGTAATGGACTATTATATGTATTGTTAATTGACTATTGCGAACATTTGAGTGCCTAGGACAAGTTAATGTGAAAAGTGACGCCGTCATTTGCCGCCATCTTATGAAGCTCCGGCACATCGTGATCAACCGAGGCTGTCTCAGATAAGTATAGATCGATTAGCATTAATTATCCGATTGGCCAATTAGGGATTAGTGTTAATTAGATTTATATTTGAGGCATCGACACACCGGAGAAGACTCAAGACGTCGTTTAGGTAATTGTACAGTTTTATGTAGCTCCGTGAAATCGCGGACATGTTCTACCCTATTTGAATTCCGGATAATTATATATATCGCTTCCACTGCATTTCCTGCTAAACCGGATACGGGAATGAACAATGTGGTTTATAGTAGATAGTGTTGACGACTAAAACAACTACGAACAGCCGTTAATTTTTTCTATACTTTTATAGTTCTTTGTTCTTATGTTCAGTACTAAAATACATTTTGTCCACTTTTATGCTTTTAAATAGTTAATAAATTCTTTGATTTGCACAAATACAGATCTTACACTCACTTTTAAACACTATCTCTTATCTTTATATCGTTTTTATTCAAAATCGATGGTTAATATTTTAGCTGAACGATATATTCTCAGGCAGTGAAATATTCTCACGGATAAAACTTTCACTTAGATATTGTCACTTTAATGTTCAACACTTATAACACGTACACTTATTAAATTATTACTTATTTCTATTTTTAATACTTTATTAAACACGGAGACGATGTGAAAATGTAAAGCGTCATCTAGTTAGTCACCTATATACTTTCTCACAAACAGCTGCTTACTTATTCGTCTGATTTCGGAGCAGTTCATCTCTCGTCGGGTGTTAGATTTTTTTCCTTACGGAATTTCTTGATTCGGTCGCCGCGCTCAAGGCCCCCGATAAAAGCTATGCCATAGCTTAAAACTCTACCCACGAAAACCCGGTGAGTGCCACCAATGCCGCCTTTGGTGAGGTGCCCCGGATCTTTTGAGCAAACAGGCACCTGGACGGCTAATCAGTCCCTCAAGGGACCGACGATATCTCCACATAGGGGTTGTCCCGCACCACAGAACTACCCCTCCCAACGTCGGAACAGTACAATGGGGTGAGGTTCTAATCCTTCCCTTGTCCCCCCGCTCTTTTGTCCCCTCTTCTTATAAGATGGGTACAAAGAGCAGCTCCCTCGGCTCAATTTGCTTCGCTCAAGGTGCTGGGCTCACCCTAGGCTACTGAGCCCCACCGCCACGACAAGGCTTGAACCATGTTGGGGGGAATACGTTCGGCTGGCCCGCCCAGCTTCCCATTTCAGCTTAGCAGTAATTAAATGACACTAGCGCCGTGACCTTTTAATATTAAAAAATATCGCTATTTAATTATGCGTCGATTTTATTATAGATGATTATTAAAGTATTTGCTCATATATGCTAGGTTGAGCTTAATAACGAGATGGTAATCCAATGTTATTGTGTTACTTCAAGGTATATTTATAGGTATACTTTTACGTTGGCTAATGGGGCGTAAAGATAATGGCTACTGTGGACCAGAAGACATACGATTAGTAGCATTAAAAGGCCCCCACAAGGCCACTGGATGGTCGCAGCACAGGAATATTCAGGTCGGAGATACTTGGCGAAGGTTATATCTAAGTCGCTGAGGTGATTCCGTTCCGTACAGATCCGGGAGCCTCAAAAAGCGGCTGAAGGCTCTCGCAGTGATATTAGTTTGGGTAGGGTAGGGAACCCACCTAGGGTAGTCTGATTTCATGCGTAAAAAGCATTTCGCTGCGTCATCAAAAAAGGCTATATCTAACAGTAGATAACTAACGCCTGAAACGGAGACTGATTGAGTTCAGTTTATATTTGTCTATGACTGAAGCCTCCATTATGAAACACGAAAACTAAAATATGAAACAACATTATTATTTTACTACTTCTCTCTGTATCTGTGCAGACACTAAAAGCCGTTGCTAAGGCTTATAAATACATTAGCGGCTTACATGAATTATGAATAAAACATCAAGAATGGCAGGTTACCACAAGTTATACAAGTTATTCATTCGAGATTGCTTCCAAAATAAATTAATTAGAAAGAGTTACTATCAGAAGACCAGTTTTTTTTGTTCCTTGCACAGAAAAATGATGACGAGTCACCCGATGATATGTGATCCACGTCGCCCATTAACATAAACAAGTTCACTTGGGAGTTGGGACTAGCCCAAGCCAGTCAAGCCCATATTTTGCCCATCTTGAAACGTAAGAAGTCTCGGTGCTAGTAATTCCATTGCCTATCCTACTTTTCTCTTTGCAACACAATACTGTTTGACAGAAGAAATAAGCACATTAGGGGTTTTTTTTTATATTTTTAAGGAAAAATTTTAATGGCTTATTGGACAGGGGATTAAATGATAATGAAATCCATCTCATAGTGAATTAGGAATCAAGTGATGAAAAATACCCGGTTAATTGCGAATAAATCTTATAGACGAACATTTGAGAGACCGTTTACAAACACCAACTTTGAGGAGGGACAAAAAGGAGAGTATCTCGGCGATCCTCAAACAACCTATGCCAGTTGATGCTCCTAGGTTTGAAGTTCATTAACAGGAGCGTTGTGGTTTCTGCCCGAGGAACAGGGATACGAAGAGCAAGACACGATATCCAAAGTGCAAATTCCGATTTGCTTGGAATAGCAAGTGAGAGTATGCCATAATTGCTCAAATTGATTTAATTTTTTTTATTAAAAGGCTCATTCTAATTAATTATCTTAGTTAATATAAATCATAGTTACTTTTCTATAACTGTTTTCGTTTTATCGGTACTGTATAGACTATTTTGTTTTAAGGGTTCCTGGGAGCCCCTGTGTAGGAACACTGACTACTCAGACATTGTAGGGTTCTAGAGTAAAAGAGAAGAGTTTAGACAATGCATCGTATATTTTATTCGATACTTTAAAATCAGATATATTTTAATATATTAACATTTTGTTAACATAATATTTATAGTTATTGAAGGCGTGGACATAATTTGATTGACGGTACATAGTTTAGTTTTTACTCCGATGTCTACAAAAGGGTTGTGTTATATAATATAATATAATAATATGAACCGTTACATTATGTCCCACTGCTGGGCACGGGTCTCTTCCTCAAAATCAGGCGAGAAGGGGTTTGGGCTATAGTTCATCGATGCACTGGCCCAATTCGGATTGGTGAACTTTACACACTTTCAAAGACTTTTAATCTCATCAGGTTTCCGCACGATGTTTCCTTGAGTTGTGCTAATGTTGATTAATGGTACAGTCTTTTGTAGATAAGTTTGTTCCCCCCTGCTCTTTTGTCCTCTCTTCTTACAAGAGGGGTACAAAGAGCCTCCTCGACTTAATTAGCTTCGCCCAAGGTCCTGGGCTCACCCTAGGCTACTGAGCCCCACCGCCACGATAAGGCCTGAACCATGGTGGGTAACATTTTTTGTTCATAATTGAATCGTTAAAATCATATATCATCAAGAAGAACTAACCATGTGTAACATTTTATTAGATTTATACCAATTCGAAGAAAATTTATTACTAAATTCACAATTTTAATATCGAAAGAATTTCGCGTTCGTTGAATTGGACATTGAATGTATTGGATAATAACTCGGATATTTCGAAGATGGCCAGCGAAGAATTCTCAAGCAGTTTATATACAGCATGTCCATCTGCATTTCTGCAGGAGCGCAGACGCTCGTAAATAATCCTTTGGACCTGAAAAACGTTTCAGTGAATCCAATAAAATACGTATCCGCAGAGACTACGCCGCAGTGAGCTCGTTACCACGCCTAGACGATTTATTGAGATTTGAAGGCTGAAATATTGTAGGTATTCCATTTTAAAAATCTTTTATGAAATACAAGTTCTGTGTTCCTCTTGTTTCACGACTAAGCTGTAACTGCGCTTTTCCGTTAAAACGTTCTTTGAGAACATTCCACTACGTGCAAATAACAACAAATAAATATGCGAGTTTTAAAGTAAAAAATATTCTTTTATCTGTTCCATTCGATTTTCCAAACAAAATCCCCATTTGAATAAATCTATTTTATTGTGTTTGAGATAAAATAAAATGTGGCAATAATTATAACGAGTACAAAGCAAAGTCGTTATTGATAAAAAGATAAAAATTTATAAATAAATCTCAATATTATTTTAAAAGAAGCTTTTGGTACTTATTTTTCTGAATATACTTATATCATTAATTTGTGCAAAAGGATGATTATAGTATACAAGTTTTAATAATACTGATAACAATAATACGTAACTAGATAACGATTATTTTATAAGCTACTTTTTTTTACCTTTTTTGCCCTTTTTTATGCTTCGTCGGATTAGTGTGAGCCCGTTTGGCTTACACTAATTCGACGATTTAGACTGCACGGTTTGCAGACTGCACGGTTGCCCCCCGTCAACCGTGCAGTCTGCGACCACACGGTCTCCTGGCGTCGGGTTGGACTCCTTCATTTTTAAGGCTCAGCAATCAACCGCATCAAAAACATCGTATCAAAATAGCTAATAAATGTACCGTTAGAATAGACATACATGTAAATTGATCACTATGGAAGATTTGCGAAGAATTTAACTGATGGGAATAAAGACTTTCATTCAGTGCACTTGTAAAGGTAACAGAATTCGGCCATGCTTATTCTAAACAATGGATGTTTTTTCAGCGCTATAAAATGAATTTGTGTAATGTGACTTTGATGTGATGACTTTAACACGCTGTAAGATGTTTTTCTGTTATTTGACTCTCTCCGTTCATTGAATTATTGTTATGTACCTACTAATAACTAAAGAAACGGTAAGGTGTAAGGTTTGAATGCGTTATTTTTTAACTATTTATTTTTATGTTTTTTTATTAGCATTCATAGTTTTATTATTAGAAAAATATGGGATTTATTCTTGAACTAAGTTTTTTTTTTAAACTTTAGGTTGGGTGCGAGTAATTATTATAATATTCTTTAATATTTGATACATTGAATCGATACTGATAAGACAGTTTAGAAATTAAACATAAAATTTTCCCAAAAAAATATATAAGCTAAGACGAATGTTTTGATATTGTTTTCTAATGTTTCCGCGAATTTCAATAATTATAATGAAACAATTTTAACGTAAAGTATCCGAAACGTCGGGCTTGTAAAAATCTTAGTAAGCCGCGATAAAATCCGTAAAAATTGTTTCATTATAACGAATGTTTTGAGGTAATTAAATATATTTAAGTGCATATTTTATAGCATAGTATACACAGTACCTATCTACCTAGTTAAAAACAAATATTTTTCATAAATTAATGAAATTATACAATATATTTTATAAAATATTAAAGTTGAACTTTATAGGTCTTCAATAAAGATGAAATAATTTTAAAATGAGTAGGTTGTCCGTCTAGAGTCTAGACGTCTGAAACCCAATCAAAAATCATTTTTTCTTACATTGATGTAAATAGTAGTAGTTCATAATAATAAATAAATAAATAAATAAATAAATAAATAAATAAATAAATAAATAAATAAATAAATAAATAAATAAATAAATAAATAAATAAATAAATAAATAAATAAATAAATAAATAAATAAATAAATAAATAAATAAATAAATAAATAAATAAATAAATAAATAAATAAATAAATAAATAAATAAATAAATAAATAAATAAATAAATAAATAAATAAACAAAAAATAAATAAATAAATAAATAAATAAATAAATAAATAAATAAATAAATAAATAAATAAATAAATAAATAAATAAATAAATAAATAAATAAATAAATAAATAAATAAATAAATAAATAAATAAATAAATAAATAAATAAATAAATAAATAAATAAATAAATAAATAAATAAATAAATAAATAAATAAATAAATAAATAAATAAATAAATAAATAAATAAATAAATAAATAAATAAATAAATAAATAAATAAATAAATAAATAAATAAATAAATAAATAAATAAATAAATAAAAATAAAATATTCGGATTCTTTTCAGCCGTGACGTGGTCTTCGTATAATCGATAATACCGGTTCTTAAAACTGCCTCACCATGGTTCAGGCCTTGACGTGACTCTTATAAAAAGAGGGGACAAAAGAGCAGGGGTAAGGGGCGAGGACGGGAACATCACCCCATTTTACTATCCCGACAACCCCCTCTGTAGAGGTTGTCGAGGTGCCCTGTTTGCTCATTAGTTCCGGGGCACTTCACCAAAGGCAGCGTTGGTGGCACTCGCCGTGTTTTAGTGGGTAGAGCTCCGTCACTCCCCCCGCGGGATGCCTTCCCGGGGGCATTTCCCCGCACTAAAGAACAAAAAAAGGTTCTTAAAACCGCCTGATCACTGGCGAAGGAAAATATCGATGAAAATACAAGATAAGATCAAAAATATTCGCAGGGTTTTGTGAAGTTAGACAACTCATATTGGCCTTGGTATAGACGGGTCCTTTATTCCCTTATCACTGGATTTTAAAGAGGAGACCTCCTTACAGCCTGATCGCTTAATCTTATGATGGTTTGAAATTTAGTGCATAACGTCATTAAGACGACGCATCGTTAAACAATAATTCGAAAGCCGGGGCAGGCGCAAGAGGGGCCTGAGTATCCTGAGCGGGGTGAAGCTTGTCATACGTGCACTAGCTTATAACTAAAGGACACAAACTACAAAATGGTTGTTGTTATTTTATTTAGTTATACACGATAATTTGAGAAATTCCTTCTATTCTTTTAAAGAATATGTATAGACTCTATATCTCTATATAATAGAGAAAATTAAGAGGCTTAAACCGGTCCCATAAGATGTCAATCTTTTTTTAAAAAGAGGTGTGTTTGATATTTTTTTCTCCCTTACAAAATTTACCTAATCATGTATTGAAAACTACCAAAACAAGGTTATTTATCAACAACTGTCAAGTAACCAACTTATATTTTCCTTCGTTTTGAAATTACTGAAAAAAAATGAGATTACTTTCGCCAAATTTTCCAATGCATTCTCTTAATAACGTTCATATAAATCATTTGAGGATAGAATTTGTGCGCTTACAATTTCATTGATCACTCTCAATTTAGATATTTCCATTTAGATCGCTTCTCGTGACGATATAATTACGTAGCATAAAGCAATACGGCGAAATAATCTAGTTAATCTTCTTTGTGAATATGAAATATTTTCATATCCCGAGGCACTCGCATTTATATGACACGGGACACAATGTAGTAAAGATAAGGTGCTCCCTTCCAAGCCACTGAATCTATTGTCAATCTCTTACGCAGCTGTATATGTGAAAGGAACGAGTGACATTGCCGTTACAAAGGCCGTATTAACTTTTGTATTTAAATGTTTACACGTCATTTATTTACGTGAAATAAAATATATTCATTGTTTAAACAATATAATCCCAACAAAAAGGCTTTTTTATGTTGTATGTAATAATAACCATTTGATATACCTATGTAAACATGCACACGAAATATATCAGCATCACCCGAGAAGGTAAGCGAGCATAATATCCATAATAGACCTTGTCGTTTCACTGATTGCGGCTATGTCGATGTTATACCGGGAAAGTTCACGTGCTATGAGTGTAGTCTTCCTTTCGGGACAAATGTTGTTGTCATTGTACAATAATGTTCTTACATTCCATGCAGCAATATTAAGGAATTCATTTATATAACGTCTTTTTCGACCGCTTTTAGTTGGTGACCAGACGGCCGCGGTTAGCCATCTGGGTTGCATTGAGGCAAGCTTTGTTTAGGCCACCTTTTCTAGGCCCCTCCCCGGATTAGGGAAAGCAGTGCGATCCCTAAATAGGGCTGCTCTGTGGTTGGGTGAGCTGCCGAGCCAGTCCTCTTGCCTCGAATGAGTTCTGGGACGACCATCACCACCCAACCGCCATACGTGCCAGATAACCAGCTAAAGACCAAGCCCACCAGCTCAGTCCCCACCACCAGTCTCCATCGCCGCAGGACTTGCACTCATTGTCCAGGTTCTTGCCAGGGGTCATCAGCGCGGGATTATATTAAAGTGGATGAGCATTTGCGCAGACACAAATCCACTCTCTCGTCTTGTAGTCCCATTACTAATGGAACGGGGGTCCGCTACGACTAGTTAGAACTACAAGATGCAGTAACTGGCCGCAAGTCACTCTTGGATCCCGACATGCGCCCTTTCAGGCACGTCACAGATGCCCTGCTGCAGCGCCACGGTTGCCAGGGTCGGTGCCATACTGGCGGTGCCCGTCTTCCGTACCGATGCAGACTCGATGTATTAAAGGAAGGATCAGCCCATGTAGCTAGGAATAGGCAGGAGCAAGTGGGGTTAGTAGGAATAAAGGGTAACAAGGTATATTACTGGCCCGGAATACTAGGTATGGGGCAGTAATAGCTCGGGAAGCCGGGGTCGCATACCCGTATATCATAGCAGAATCGCCGGACAGGCAAAACAGTCTGAATATCCCTGACTGTCATCATTTGGCGGATAGCGGTGAGCTCTGTGAGGTACTAGGTGGATACACGTATTACTGGATAGGCAGACCTGCAAGTGAGCGAGCTGGGAGTGGCGATGGATTTGCGATCCGGAACAACATCGCCGGATCACTAGTTGAGCCCCCGAAAGGCATTAATGATAGGCTCATGTCCTTGCGACTCCATATGGCGGCCGGAAAGTACTTGCATCTTGTAAGCGTGTATGCACCTACTATGACAACATCTGATGAGTCTAAACAACAATTTTATGAAAATCTGCGTGATGTTTTGCAACGAATACCGGCATGTGATAAATTGATTCTGCTCGGTGACTTTAATGCACGGGTTGGCACAGAGCATATAGCCTGGAAGAATGTGCTGGGGAGACATGGAGTTGGCAAGTGCAATACCAATGGTACAGACCTGCTAACTCTGTGCTTCGAGTTTGACCTCAGCATTACGAATACTTTCTTCAGACTGCCTGATAAATATAAAACATCCTGGATGCATCCCCGGTCCAGGCACTGGCATCTCCTTGCCTAAATCATAGTGCGCAGACAAGATCTGAAAGATGTACTCATTACAAGAGCGATGCGCGGTGCCCAGGGCTGGACTGACCATCGCCTGATCAGATCCAGGATGAGGCTTAACTACAAGCCCCCGCGCAGAGCAGAACATGAAGTCCCGGCACGGCTTGCTTTTACGAAACTGGTCCGCGATAAAGAGCTGCGGAGCAAGCTCGATGTTGAATTTAATAGGGCGATGCCCAGCACTGATGAAATCACGTCTGTAGATGCCAAATGGTGATCTTACGCTTCGGCTCTGTTCGATGTTTCTCAGCAAGTTATAGGTAGACCACAAAAGAAAAACCAAGACTGGTTCGATGATTCTGATGTGGAAATACGGTGACTTGTTGAAAACTCTCGTCTTGCATTGAGAGGTGTCATTAGTGCGGGGCAGCGCAACTTTATACAACAAGATCTCAAAGTTAAGATCCGAGAACTGAAGGATAGTTGGTGGCGCCAAAAAGCCGAAGAACTGCAGTTCCTAGCAGATACTGGTCAAACTGCAAAGTTTTTCGAAGGGCTGAAGTCTGTTTATGGACCTCGCGCAAAAAAGACTGCCCCAGTTTACACGCGAGATAAGTCAAAGAGATTGTCAGATCCGAATAAGGTTCTCCTTCGATGGGCTGAACACTTCAATGAAGTGTTAAATCCCGCTACTCGAGGAGCAGATCTGTCCTACATAAACTCGCTAGAGAACTTGCCTTTCGCATCGAGCTTGGATGACCCACCGTCGTTCGCGGAGTTCAATAGTGCAGTAAACCGTTAAAAAAATGGTAAGTCACCAGGTTCAGACAGTCTTCCATCTGAAGTTTTCAAATACGGTGGGCCGAGTATCAGGTCTAGACTGTTTGAACTTATAAAAATGATTTGGGACGTTGAGACTGTTCCGCAAGACTGGAAGGATGTTTCTATTAGTAAATTATACAAGGGCAAAGGAGACCTCTCTGATTGCAGCTCTTTTAAAGGCATTGCCTTGCTATCCACGGCAGGTAAAATATTGGCGCACATCATCAATAGACGCCTGAGCACCTTGGCTGAAAGATTTCTTCCAGAAAGTCAATGTGGGTTTCGACCCAACAGAGGCACGGTTGACGCCATCTTTGTTGTCAAGCAAATACAAGAAAAAAGTCTTGAACAGCACCGTGACCTGTACTTATGTTTTGTGGACCTAGAAAAGGCCTTTGACCGCGTTCCTAGGACTGCTCTCTGGGCAGTTCTAGAAAAATGTGGCTGTCCTGTGAAGTTTGTAAATTTAGTGCGTCAGTTTCACGAGGGTATGACAGCCCGCGTACGTCACGAGAACAACTTCACAGAGCAGTTCCTTGTCACCAACGGTGTCAAGCAAGGATGCGTTATGGCTCCGACCCTTTTCGCTATCTACTTTACTGCGGTAGTAAACGACGCTCTTAAGAACTGTTATAACCAGATTTCCATAAATGTCCGTTGGAATGGAATGTCTTTTAATGAAAGACCAACTCCGCTGGTGTGGGCACCTTGTCCGCATGGAGTCTACCAGGCTACCAAAACAAATATTATACTCTGAGCTTAGCTCAGGTAAACGCAAACCTGGCGGACAGTATCTGCGGTATAGGGATGTTCTGAAACGCCACCTGACTGCTGTCGGCACTCCAAGTGAATTGTGGGAGGAGCTTGCTACTCAGAGGACGGAATGGCGAACCGCAATCAAATCGGGCTTAGAAAATTTTGAACGCACCCGTCTCGAAGATCTCGATGCCAAACGCCATCTCCGGAAAACTCGTACCAAGCCGTCCTACAACTACACATGGTATACTCCGATGGGACTCTTCACTGTGCTTCCTGCAATAGGACTTTCAAAACCAAATTTGGATTTGCTAGTCACGCTCGCGCCCTTGCAAGGGCCCAGGCTAACATAAGCTAAGGGTGTCGCCGTCGACGGATACGTCTGGGAGGACATCATCATCATCAGACCTTGTCGTGCTAGGCTCTATGTGCTATCCCCACAACGCTTCAAGCCTTGTCGTGGCGGTGGGGTTCACTAGCCTAAGGTGAACCCAGCACCTTGGGCGAAACAAAGTCAAACGAGAGGGCTGTTCTTTGTACCCCTCTTATAAGAAGAGGGGACAAAAAGTAGGAGGGGGCAAAGGGCGAGGATGGGAACCTTACCCCATTGCATTGTCCCGACGTTTGGAGCGGTTGTTCTGTGGTGAGGGACAACCCCCCTGTGGAGGTGGCGTCGGTCTCTTGAAGGACTTACTAGCCATCGAGGTGCCCTGTTTGCTCAATAGATCCAGGGCACCTCACGAAAGGCGGCATTGGTGGCACTCGCCGGGTTTTAGTGGATAGATCTGCGTCCATCTTACCATCTTTCGGGCGCAACGAGTCACTCATACCCGTATGGGGATTCCCCCCCACCCCCGCGGGATGCCTAAGAGCATTTCCCGGCGGAAAAGAGCTCTGTTTTTACTATACATACATTGGTAAATTAAAAACAATTGAATAAAACATGTCAGTAATTCATTTAATTCATTCAATTCATCAAACAACATTTAATATATTAAATCGGTAAATGTATAACTTCAGAAATACAAAAAACATTCATTTTTAAACAATATGATTCAAACATCGAAAACATTAATTTATTTAAATGGACTCAGGTATCCACCTCCTATTGTTTCTGCAACAACAAAAATATACACACATTTACATTTATACACCTACAGATAAACTCCAACACTCCTTTGTAACTTTACCTTTTCCTATAAATTTTCTCCTTTATTAATGTTTTGGTATAAATTTCTTGAGTTAATAAACTAGTTTTAACCATATGCTGATCACTAGATAACAATTCAACATTACCCCAACATAAAACTTTTATTTCACTTAATTCAGGAAATTACTAGCCATGAACTGTGGAAATGATTTAGAGAATTTGATATTTCCTAGCGATAAAATAATAAGCGGAATAAATTTTAGACAGTTTAGTTTTCCTTTAGTGAAAATGGCTTCCTTTAGATAGAGAAAACGTATAATGGAATGCAATAACTCTTGACCGGGTGTGCGAAGAAATAACAGTGTGTCATATTTCACAACCCTCCAACATTTTTATAAAAGTGGACCATCTGCTTTTGACCCCTCATTCGTTTTGTTTCACATATTATTTTGACCTATGTTTAATTTTTTTAATTATTATAATGTAAATTATTCCTTTAAAATGAGTATGATTGGGAAAATAAATTATAATACAGAAAAAAGTTTTAAGGTGATTTTGAGATCACGGTATTAACTTTGCAAATATTCACGCACTATCATATAGTTCATTATACTTTAACAATAATTTAAAATAGAGAAATAAAATTAATGAAAATGCTATGTAATTTTATTGTGACATAATATTATGGTATCCTTTTGTGGGATGAGATCAATCAACTACAATGCTTTTATTGACAAATAAGTTAACATTAACAAAAATCATTCATATCTGAAACTAAATCAAAATTATAGAATTTAATTTTTTCAATCAGTACATTTAATAAATTTCAGCAATATCACGACATATAAAATGACTACTAAAAATAAATATGATATAAAGATCTCAAAATCTCCTTAAGTGTGTGCGTGTATTGTGCCCTTAATAGTATTATATTTTTATTATAGTTATTGTTACCTTAAGGATTTATGCTGTCCAGAGACTGAAGGGAGCGTTCATAAAAAGTTTGTGGATTGAACGTGTAAGGAATAAAGTCATCGGCTCGGGGTGTGCGGTCATTCCGCTAAACGAAGATCAGAATCGCAAGCTGTTAGCATAGAGATTGCGATCGAATGAAAGCCACCCAAAGTATTCCATCCCTGAATCGAGGGGCACAGAATATTGCGGCGCCCCAAAACAGGCCAGTTGTGACTCTACTAATATTCATCCTCGCAGTGAGCCGCTTTCTGATTTTCTTTTCATTTTCTAAATGGTAGCATTATAGGATTGGTTTTGTTGGATCTTACTTATTGTGTTCGGAGCAAATAAAGTTGAAACGAATATAATTCTTGTAATATAATATAAGCTAGACAAAATCTTATGTTGCAAAATATGACGCATTATGTTGTAAACATATTAAAATACACTCTGAGTATCATCAGCTTTTAGTAGGTATTTTTTTTCTTTTGCGCCAGGAAATACTCTTGGATATACCGCGGGGAGGGGGGACTCCCCAGGCGGGTGTGTGCGACTCGCTGCGCCCGGAAGATGGTAAGGTGGACTCTATCCACTAAAACCCGGCGAGTGCCGCTGATGCCACCTTTGGTCAGGTGCCCCGGATCTGTTGAGGAACAGGACACCATGACGGCTAGTCAGTCCCCCAAGGCACCGACGCCATCTCCACAGAGGGGTTGTCCGGCACCACAGAACAACCCCTGGACTACTGAGACTATGCCGGGACAATACAATGGAGTTAGGTTCCCATCCTCGCCCCTTGTCCCCCCAGCTTTTTTTTAGTTCCCCTTTCCTTATAAGAGGGGTACAAAGAGCAGCTCCCTCGGTTTCTTCAATAGAAGAATATATAATACAATACATTTTTACAAAATATGAGGTTAAAGATAATGTAGGTAAGAAAAACAATAGCTAGATTTACATTAGACAGAATTCATATGCATAAGATACTTATAAATCTATAAAGAAATGAAGTCGCATGTCAGGAGACACATTAAATAATATACCTCGCGTGCTATAAGTAATAAAAATTGTCAGTTTCACAGAGTTATTTCGACCTAGAAACTATTTTATAAACAAATAAGTATAGCAATATTCCACGCGTACGATTTAACATGCTAACATACAAATGATGTATGATTTTTAGAAGCAAAGCAATTTTACTCTTTGTAAACTTAACAGACTTCAAACAATTAATGTGTAGTCTCGTCAGATATGAATTTCATGAAACAGTGACTGTTTACTTAAGATTTATTCTACACTAGCAGCACCCCACGGTTTCACCCACTTACTTACCATTCCAAGGGGGGTACAGGGATAAATTATAGTCTATATATTATTATGATGTATAATCCATTCAGTAGTTCTTGCGTGAAAGAGCGACAAAAATATTTCCACATAAACTTCCGCGGTTATAATACTAGTATTAGTAGCACTATATTAGCTGTTTTGTAGGTTCGTATATTTAGCTATATCTCTGCAATGCCATCTTGCGACGAGTTACAATAAAGTAGAAAAATAAAGAAAAAAAATATCTATGAAAAATTACTTAATGTTCCAACTCTCATAGAATCCAGAATTTATCCATTTTTATATAAATAAATTGTTGTGTAATTAATAAATAATTTAGATAAAGTTATAAATGCCACATTAATTTAGGTGATTTGCTAAAACTATAATTGGAAACGTAAAGGAAGAAATGTAATTAGCTAGTTGAACATTAGTTCATTGAAACCAACTTTACAGTTCTGTAGCAAAGTAAATGCCCTAATTTCGCTCGGTGGTATCGTGTGTCCAGCATCAGCAGGAAAATTTGTAAGCGAACTATGATGTGAATCATCACTTCGTATGATATTTTGCTGTTATATGCACCTTAAAGGGAATTTAGACGCTTTGAGAAATCTTTGTTAAGATATGTAGAGTTGTGTAGTTGTAAAAAGGTGAATATAAGATATAAGATAAACCTCGTAAATATAAGGTGACGAAGAAACGGCTGATGAGATGACCGCTGCTTATCGACGCTAGCAACTTCAAAAGTTGTGTGCGCATCGCCTATCTTTTTATCCGTCAAGGAAGGTAAATTTAAGATTGAACAAGAGTTGATAGTGATAAAATATATTTTATTCACACTATGCTTTTTGTATGTCGACTGAAGAAGCAGTATACTGAGATAATTATAATAAAACATGAGAAATATATTATTTTAGATTTCGGAAATATCCTTGACTTTGTTCGTCACATAAGACTTGACAGGAAAAATTTTCAGACCAATCAATTGTACTGTATTGAAGAAATTTCTTTTGTCATTTGATCGATGGCTCCTTATCCATTAGAGCCTTTTAAAAGTTGTTCTTTCATTTCATTGTATATTCCAATAATAATCTCAAAGTTGTAAAAAGGGAACTTTGTTGAAAAAATAAATAATGATTAATCACGCTAAAGCTTGTCTTTTCAAACAAAAAGGAGATGTCTGAAGAAAAAAATCTAATTCGCTTGATTCAAAGAATAATTTAAAGAAATATTAATTTAAAACAGCGATATCATGTTATTATAATATAATTGTACTTTACTTACAGATGCAGAGTTTTGCTAATATGTAATGCAAATTTTATACAATACGTACATAATTTATTTTTGTGACCATTCTTGCCACGCCACATTTAATCCAACTCCAAGTTACCAAATTAAAGAATGCATAATAGTTCCTGTCATCAAGAAGCGTTTGCCCAAAATTGCGACGTTGAGCAAGCCTATTCGTAATTACAAAGCTAATTTCCTGTGTTTAGTGACATCACTACATAATAATGTATCATTTGTATCTGCTTAGATACCATGCCACCATCTCTTTGTGCCTTAATACCAAGAGTCTGATATGTTCTAAGGATCAAGTAAGTCCACACTTGAAGGAAATTGCTGATTCACATCTACTAGTCAAATTTTATACGTCCACAAGCGTCCACGTATACTTGGGCTCTACAACTAATAATTGATTCATATAAATCTCCACCTGTTGTATTCTAATATAAAGAAATTCAAAACTCGCAATATGTTAATGCAGAAACTCGAAAGCAAATATAAAATGAAGAAATATTTCCCAGTCCCTGTGTTGTTTTTCTTTTCTAATCAAAGTAGATCGTAAATATAAGATTAGAAGCGGTCTCGGTGCTCAGTCTGAGGCGGCGGAGCTTGCAGAAGGTGCCAATATATTTCCTGACGCCTGAACGGTCAGGTAATTGTGGTTGAAACTTATCTCAGAGAGCGGACGTGAGGCGAATGCTAAACAGGCTGTGGTTCTTGTGCAAATTATGAATGTTATTCTCAATGTTTATTCCCAATATTTTTTTTATCTGCACCGATCGAACAGATACGTAAAGTATTTTTCACAAAAAATTAAATAAATAATAAACTTATTATTTTAAATAAATATAATTTAATATAATCTCATAGATAAGGCCTAAAGATGTTATTGTAAAAAAATATATAATAATATATTTTTCGAGTGTGCATGTCTCCATAAGTGTTCATACTATTATGTAGGTATTTATAAGGCAATAATATGTTCATATCCTAGAACTTGTAATGATTTTCGAATCATTTAAATTTAAGTGTACATAATTTAAATCGTATGTTAAACCATCTTTTGTATAATATTATAATTAGAAAAAATATATCATTATGATAATAAATTGATGTATATCTTCGGTCCTCAGATGCAGACGCAGTTCATTCCGTTGTTGCGTTTCGTTATCCGTATACAAATCTGGTTGCAATCACTATTGATTCGTAGCGTAGAAGAAAGGAAATGCAGATTTTCTGATTTATTACAATTCTTCTGCTGCGTTTGTCTACAGAGACGTAAAAACTACATGCTTTCGTTTAATCGTCGTGCTAATGCTTTCGTTTTAAATAAAATTCTAAGATAGGATAAATATTTATTATATTAGTAGGGATCGGGAGGGATCGGCAGGCATTATTTGCCCGGGCCGACACTCCAAACCTCTTGGGTCTATTAGTATGTAGACTTAATACTTGCAAATGTATAATCTTGTTCTTTTCTTTTCTAATTAATTTAAATGCTCTATCCATGGTGGATGTTTAAATGCAAATTAAAAGACATGATTAAAAGACATGTATTTAATTTATACTAAGTTCTTTATGGCGATTATGTGAATATGCCTCTACTTATATTCTAGAACAGTATCAGTACCATCTTAATACCAGAAATCTAACACGCTGATAATGATTGTGATCTATTCTCATTATTCTTTTACATTTTACTATAAAGGTAGTTTTGTTTCAAGTTTAATATACCTCTTGGCATTATTATCACTTTAAAATCATTGTTATAAAGCTTTTTCTATCTACTGCTCTATAGTTATATCCATTTCCTCGAAAGCCGTTGGCTGTGATTGAATTTGCCATAATATTATAGTGCTTTTAATAGATTTTTAGTAATGTCCTCAATTTCTCAATTTCAAGTTCTGTAAATACGCGTATTTGATGCATCTATCCAAAAAAAATTAATCTTCGATTCTTTTCTGAATATTGTCCCATTTTCATAGTCCATATTTATTTAAAATATGGAACGCATTGTTTGGGAGCAATTATAAACTTTTTTAAATCAACATAATCTCTACAATTCCTTTCAGTCAGGTTTTCGTCCAGGTCATAGTACGATTACGCCCTTGTAAAGATCACAGACGACATTCATTTGATGTATAGCAAGAATCTCACTATACTAACACGGCTAGATTTCGGTAATGCTTTTAACATCGTAGATCACGAGGTTTTACTATTTCTCCTTAAGTCCATTAGCATCTCGTCTAAGGATGTTGAATAGTTTCATATTTTTCTCCTGGGTCTTCGGCAGCGTATTAAATTATATAGTGTACACTCCTCCTAGTGCAGTATTTCTGCCGGTGTTCCACAAGGTAGCGTGCTGTTACCTTATTTTTCTATTTTTATGAAGTCTATATTTAAAAAAATATCTCCACCCTTCCATATGTATGCAGACGATTTGCAGATTTATTGACAATCTCCACTGCTTTCCCAAGTGCCATTATTCAAACCAATAATGACCTGGACGGCATTCTACAATGAAACAAGAACTTTGGCCGTAGAAGACGCAGACCGCAGAAGATGCAATGTATTATAGTTGGCAGCCGTCAATTAATTGCAGAAATCCAATGGAATAGACCGCCCAATATTACTGTCTGTCGGCGGTACCGCTATACCTTTAGATCCCCACCATGCCTTGTCGTGGCGGTGGGGCTCAGTAACCTAGGGTGAGCGGTGCACCTTTGGCGAAGCTAATTTGGCCGAGGGGGCTCTTTGTACCCCTCTTATAAGAAGAGGGGACAGAAGAGCATGGGGCAATGGGTGAGGATGGGAACCTCAACCTATTGTACTGTCCCGACGTTGGGAGGGGTTGTTCTGTGGTGCATGACAACCCATCTGTGGAGGTGGCGTCGGTCCCTTGCGGGACTGACTAGCCGTCGAGGTGCCCTGTTTGTTTACTAGATCCGGGGCACCTCACCAAAGGCGGCACTGGTGGCACTCGCTGGGTTTTAGTGGGTAGAGCTGCGTCCACTTACCAGCTGTCGGGCGCAGCGAGTCCCACATACCCACGTGGGGAGACCCACTCCCCCACGGGATGCCTCAGAGCATTTCCCGGCGTTAAAGAATAAAAATACCTTTAGGTAACGCCGTCAAAAGCCTAGGCATTCACTTAGACCACACTCTTTCATGGCATGTACATATACAAAAGTTGCGCAAGAAAATATTTGGTGCTGCCCCATCTTTAAGACGACTTAGTAGCTTTCCTACCTAAATCTCTCTTACTAGTCTATACTTTTACCTATTCTTGACTTCGTGGATGTGTGTTTCTATAACGAAAACCATCTGTATCCTGGAGTGCCTTCAAAACTTGTGTACTTGGTTTAATTTCGGAATCAAGAAGTACGGGTTAGAATACCGGTGCGATTCAGTCGCACTGTAATACTCTGTTATTCTCATGTATGTATTTATAATGATAATAATTTATTGGTACAGAATGAATTATATTATTATTATAAAATGTCAAGACTGACCTCTGCACTCGCCAAGTAGGCTATTGGGTGGTGATCATCATCTAGTTAAATATCTTATATAGAATATGTATTTATAATAAAATAATGATTTATTAAGCACTAGAATTTTCTTAGAAGATGCTGCACTAGCTGATAGTGCAGCTGGTCGCTTTTTTAGCCTTTTAACAAGTCGCCATGAGTCTCTGTTAAGTATCAAAGGTTCCTTGAATCTCACTGACGTAGACTTTGTTCAAGTTATTTACTTTGGAGCGCGCTCATTAGCTAAATGTCCGTGTTTTATTGAAACAGCAATCAAAAGATCTTACTTTGTAACGAGTGGAATCAAAGGAGTGGAATTAATTCTATGAATAAAAACAACTAAATTTATTTTAATAATTTACGAAAAATAAAATTTATAATATAAAAAAGTGCAAATTTTTCATTTAGTATGAAACTGTTTGCATTGATCTCTAGGACTTTCATTTTTTTAAACCACAAAACCAAAATCAGTATCAGTTTACCAATCTCACAGTGGTGTTAATTGCAGTTCTGTTTATAGTATAATTTCTGTTATGTATGTAGTATAATTAATTATCTACGATCGTAACGGGGACATTGCTTTAAAAACTGAGAGGTTTTGCGGCAATTAATTATTTGATTATGGACGCTGATGACTGTATTTGTACTAGCTGTTGGTGTGTTTATACCAATAGCGATTTTCTTGGCTATGCCAAAATATGGAAACATTTTGTAAATTAATATAATGAAGGTTTTATTCGATCTCCTACATTGACTCCTACATTACCGGTGGGAGGAAAGCGCTGTGCCGCGCTCCCGGCTGCATGGGTATCACCATCTTGCTTGTTTCTCCTGTGAAACAGCTTTGCTGTGTTTCGGAGAGAAGGGCAAGACAGGAAGTGTAATCACTGGCACCGAGACTTAACATCGTATGTCTCAGGATAGGCAACACATAGATGAGTTGCCTGGACTCGTTCCAGGTAAACTAGTTTATGTTCATGGGCGACGTCGACCACTTACCATCAGGTGGCACGTTTGCCTGTTTGCCTATCCAACTAACATGAAAAAAAAACCTTGTCTTTGGTGATTATGAAAATTATAATATATATGTACATAATAGAAGTATATTGTTTTATTATAATACTTTATCTGAATTAAAAGTTGTAATCATATTTAAAAAAAACTTTCGAGTTCCGAGCAGTTATACAATGTATTCAATGTAACATTTTAAATCGTATATAAATTCAATTCAGTATGTAAATCCATCAAGTGGAGTTTTTCTGTTCAAACAAGTACAGAATAGTCGCGATCATTTATATGTCTACCGACTGCACTCGAAATTTATTTCTGTGGCCCAGTTCAATGTTTTTAAATAGTTTTACGCAAGCTCACTCAAAATTTATTTTGTTTTGTAAATATTAGTCAACATAAAGTTACATTTCGACTACTAATTGTTTCATAATGACACATTTGGCGTATGTAATTTAATTTCCCATGGGCGTAAGTTTTTTTCGTTTGTTTTGCACATAGCGTTGTGAATGTGAGAACAGCGTGAAAAACTTCCTTATTAGCATCTTGTATACTACAAATAAATAAAATTGAAGTGTACCTATGTTTGTAATTCCTAATTACCAGTATTACACAAAATGCATAATATGAAAGTATATTTGTCTGTCTGTTTGTTCTGGCTAATCTTCGAAACGGCTGGATCGAATTTGACGAGACGTTCACTGGCAGATAGCTGATATATAACTGATTGAATGTACTGATGGTTCTTGATGGAAATACATTTTCATAATAATTGTAAAATCTTTTCTTCACTTACTTAGGTGTTTGACACCTGATACAAACTCATCATCAGGTGTCAAACACCTGATGATGACTTTGTCGAAACCGGTCGTGTAATTTTATCTTAATTTGTAGCGTATCTATACTAATATTATAAAGCTGAAGAGTTTGTTTGTTTGTTTGAACGCGCTAATCTCAGGAACTACAGGTCCGATTTGAAAAATTCTTTCAGTGTTAGATAGCCCATTTATCGAGGAAGGCTATAGGCTATTTAACATCACGCTGTGACTTATAGGAGTTGAGTAACGCAGGCGAAGCAGGAAAAGTATTATAGTATAAGCTTTCTTTGAATGCTATGGAGATATGCCAACGTTTGTCTAATCCATACGTTTATCATGAGGCTTACAGATTTACCTCCGTCCGAGATTTCTCTTTGTGGCCTCAATTAATTTCCTTGAATCACTGGGAACGGGAAAAAGTCTCATCGGGCCTCGGTAAGTCTCGGGTAAGTTTGATTCTTGGCGGGTCGACATTTTTTCTTTCCATAACCGGAATCAAAACATGTGTTTGTACATATCTTTAACTTCAAGTACACACTTACAGTACAAGTGCGTCTCATACGACGATATATCTTGATTTACTATGTGTTCTATTCATTGTTTCTATATTGAAAGACGATGACTCGATAATTTTAGTGACCCAGCTTATGTAACATTTTTTTTTGTTTTAGGCACACTTATAATTTATATATGTTTTTGTATTTGCCGAAAGCCCATTTCTATTATCTACTAGCTGTTGCCTGCAGCTTCGCCCGCGTTACTCAACTCCTATATGTCACAGCGTGAAGTTATATAGCCTATAGCCTTCCTCGATAAATGGGCTGTCTAACACTGAACTGAAGAATTTTTCAAATCGGACCAGTAGTTCCTGAGATTAGCGCGTTCAAACAAACAAACAAACTCTTCAGCTTTATAATATTAGTATAGATAAAATAATTGTCAATGTAAAATTTATAAGTAACGGTAGCAGTAATTGTCATATGGCGGTTTAAGGCATTTAGTACGAGCCGTACCAAAAGAAAAATCTTTAAATATCTTTAATCGTAAATTCGCAATATATTACAGTAGCGTTGTTTCCTCATTTGCAATGCTATCGGAGAATTCGATTCCAGTAGCTCTCTAAACTAAGTGACATTTCCACGTTGACATGATCAACGGGACTGTTATGTTTACTGACACACTTTATAAATAGATGCATATATTATGTGGGTAGCTCTGGATGTTATTACAGGCTCTAATGTTACAATAATGTCATTAGCATTGTCAAGACAAACAATGTCTAGCTGGGAAATAGTTTGGTTCATCGAACCAAATTATTGTAACTAGCTGTTTCCCACAGCTTTGCCCGCGTTAACTTAGATTTACAGCAGTACCCGGTCTGATGTTGATTATTTATAGTCTAAGTTACTTCCTATAACATCATCTACCTGTGTCAGTGCCAGCCAGTGAAAGTATCATCAAAATCGGCCCAGCTGTTTCAGAGATTAGCCAGAATAAACAGACAGACCAACAGACAAAAATTGTAAAACATATTATTTTTGGATAATATGTGCCGTGCATACATGCATATTCATTTAATATAAATTTATATATAAGGGGTTATTTTAATATTACAAACATACACTCCAGTTTTATTTATCTGTAGGTATGTATAGTGGTTTTTTTTTGAAGTGTAAATTTCTTTTAGCGCGGTACGCATATTTTTATATGAGATAAAATCTCTGTACTCGCGACATCGCACACGAAACGCTGGAGACACAGTTTGACGTTTATATGACGTGGACTCACGACACCGCACGCGAGCCGCTGGAGACGCAGTTTGACGTTTCATTTATTTATTTAAGATTATGCAATATTTGTGTTGCTTCTAAATTATGTCATGCGGCCATTTTGTGCGCCGTTTAAATAGTTATAGGTTGTCATAATCTTTTCCAGCCAGTATTATAGGAATTGAATTGAACTTGTGTTACGGGTACCAGACAACGGAAATATATTCAATACTTTTATACCATACATATATTTAAGATTTTTATTATATGATACACAAATTTAATACAGATCCATGACCCAAGAACACAGTATACTTTTTTGTTCCCTAGCGGGATTCGAACCCGTTACCTCCGGCTTGAGCACCAACACGCTAACCATAGTGCCATAGAGGTCGCCTTATAACTTTATACTTCCCGTATTATTCTAGTAACAGGTATATTTATTTAAAAAATCATGAAATTAAATTTAGCAGCAAAAAATATATGAGTTTAAACCAGCTACATAAAGTAAGCGATTTTTATGCGACTCATCTTGGCTTAAGGTATATAACGCGTTGGTGCCGCACGCTATTTCGATATTCCACAACCAGATTACCGTCACGCTAGCTTCCATTTTTGTACGCTGGATTTTTTTATACTTTGTGTGGACATATACATTTATTGGTTTTCATTTCGTATTAACTCATAATATGAGTGTATGAAATGTACGATTGTATTAAACGTTAGATTACATTCTTCTAGATTTTTGGTATTTCTTTTATAAATGTTACTGGCAAAATGTTCATGTCTTGTACAGTTATTATAGCAATGCTGTAATTCCACCACCTGCATTGAAAAGTTTTTCAAATACGATATTATAATAAAAGGAAAAACTATATACTATTAGCAGGGTGGGCTACTTCAGTTACTTTGAAGTCTTTATATCCCTATTTTTATTACTATCTACTCCAAATATAAATAATATATAATGTGGAACAGAAAATATTGGAGTCTTCTCTTAATATTATAAAGTTATGACATCATCAGCATTATCATAAGTTTATGCTTCTTCATAGATCTGAACTTCAAAAATGTTCTAAGATAAAACTAATTTAGTTAGTAGTAGCTAGTTATTATATATATCATCATCATCATCAGCCGTCTATTGCTGAACGTCCGCCTCCCTCAATGAACGCCAAGACGACCAATCCCTTGCCACTCGCATCCAACACGCACCAATATATATGAAGGTAGGTATGTACAACATCTATGTTTGTACGTAAGTTAATTTTGTACAAGAACTACTCCACGCGAATTATCAATCAACAACCGATTGGTCAAAATACGGATTACACTTTGTAGCGCAATAAAACATACATTATTCATACACAAGCGACATATTTGGTGTTCGCAGCTCGGGGACAGAAACAAAACCGATATACGGTTATTCCCTGACAGCTGAGCTCTTAGGTGATTGTGGCGGAAACTTTTATCGGATGTCGAACGTGCACGAAATAGCGATTCCCGCGAGCTCACCTGCTTACAGATACATATTTTCGCCTAGATATGACTCGGTATCGAGAAATATATCAGGGTTGTTGGAATACATTATTAAATTCTTTTTGTGACTATTAAAAAATCTTAGTGTTGTAGTGTAGTATAAAATGTAGATATAAAAGCATATCTGCGTTTGTTTGTATATTATATGTATATCTATGGCCCACTATAGGTATATCTTAGTTTATAATTATTTATAGTTGAATGATTGAATTCCAAAAAACAATGATAATATTACCTACATTACAAGTGAAACAACTTTTTAGGGATTTTGTCGCAGTTCGTAAAGATGCGCATGCCCGACGTTTCTGATACTTTACAGCAACCATGATCTTGCCAGGATCTCAGTCTCTTAATCTTAATAAACTGATCTAAAGTCCTTAAAAAGTTGTTTCGCTATAATGTGTGAAAATTGCGCAAATATTGGAAAGCAAATACTATTCAAGAAGTTATAAATACACATAATTTAGTTCTAAATTTATAAATATTGTTAATAATATATTTTACACGATAAATTAATGATACTTATCATAAAATATATATCTAAAAGTTCACCTCACCTCATAACTTTTTAAGGTAAATACGTTCGAAGAGTAAAGTAAACCTTGCACTGTATTGATTGAACTTCAGTTGGCCGCAATATGGGAGATTTGTAGAGAATAACGGTAGAGCAGATAGCTCGAGTGGCCATTACAGATATCATGAGCTCGGTACGATCGAAAACACCCGTTCTATGTCTCACTCCAGTTTCCCCGCTGATACAATTGGAACACCTTTATCGATATAATGATTAATGTTGGAATTGTTTCTTTTATTTTTTAATGATTTTATTTACTTAAGAATGTTGTTTTATCATATGATTATGCTTATTATGATCAACGAGATATATGGAACGAGAGATATAACGAGTATATGGAAGCATAAACTTAGATTTTATGACAATATATTGCTTATGATCTGTAGACAATGATTATATCTTTCTTTTTGTAGGATATACCTAAACAAGAAGCGAATTAAGATGAACTTTAAAGGTATTGTAATAGCAGTCCCTGGGTGAGCCCTAAGACGAGCTCTCTAGTTATGCCAGACTTTCTCTATCAGATGGTAATTATCTTTGTATTTATAATCTATTTATTTTTAATTTATGGTATGAGGAAATGGTATTGAAGTTCCAATCCACTCTGCGTTTTAGTGTGTTATTTTAGATTGATTCGTAAAATAATAATAAAATGACGCCAACTTATTTTTTTTTACAAAAAATTAATTTTTTTTTAAATAAAACCGACTTTAAAAGTACAATACTAAAAAGAAGTAAAATAACTGTGTTCCTTTAATTAAATATGCACAAATTAATATAATAATAAGCACAAAAATTAAAGGAACACAATTATTTTACTACTTTTTAGTATTGTATTTTTGAAGTGGGTTTTAATTTTTTGTAAAAAAAAATATTTCTTATTTTTTTTTAATTCCAAAACTCGTCGTCTTGGCGTTCATTAAAGGAGGCCTATCTTCAGCAGTAGACGGATAAAGGATGATGATGATGATGACGATGATAACGATGACCACGACATACTACGGTGTGCTTCCAAAGAATCCTGAACTTACAATTGTTACATCGACAAGAAATAAAAGGAGTACATCATGGAGGTAAAGTAAACCAACCAAATAGGCATTATTGGGAATAAATAAAAGACGGCTTGTCAGATCTTAATAAAATTAATATGGGACTAAATTGGAAGCACCAGCTTTCAAACAAAAAAAGAATTTTTCAAATCGGTCCAGCCATCTTCGACTAATTGGGGAACATACATAAAAAAATATATATTCCAACAAATTGAGAACCTCCTCATTTTTGAAGTCGGTTAATAAAAATTAAGAAACGACATTTTTATGTTTCTTCTAAAGACTTCCTTATGTGTATATGTAAAACTGTTAAATAAGCAAGCAGATATCAACGCGATTGACTTTAAGAAACGATACAATATTACAAAAGTACGTAGTAAATATTACATGTAACACTATTCTACAGAAACACATGAATAAAATACAAAGAAATAAAATATTAAACGGAAATAAACTATTCGAAAATATTTACGGCGTAATGGAAGGTGTTAGACCGGCAAATGCTGCCCGCATTTATATCATACGAATGAACGTAAAGTGAAATACGATACGGATGATATTCGCCACTTCTATTTCCTCTTGTTGTCTGTCAATTTTTCGTTTATGATAATGGCCTTTTTGCATCTGGTATCTGCTATTCAAATTATATTACAGCCTCGCCAGAATATATAATGAGTACAAGCGGCATTATATTTTTGCACCATAACATTTTGTGTAAAGCCGAAATGAAGGCTTTGGGGTATAGACGAATTATATTCTCATGTCAGTTGAGATAAGCTACGATAAAACGTTTTTAATAGATTAGATGTAGATAAAATGGGGGGTAATTCCGGCTGGTGCAGGTACTTTCGAGGCACGGGTGCTTCAGAAGAAATCTGTGCCGAATATCCCGAAGAGATGTTTGCATCGAGTGCCATCATTGCAGATGTTGCCAGGACACTGCACAAGTTACGCTAGAAAAGTACCCGGCTTAGGCAGCACAGAGTCGTGAACGCGTGATGCGTGGTGGGAAACGATATCTTATTGCTATCCATAGTAAGAGCAATGATTGAAAGCCGGAGGTCGTGGCAGTTCAAACCTTCTGCAAAATTATCATATCGTAGAAGGAGGCGGTGGAAAAGGAGGGCCTGTAGAAGAGCTTACAATACTCTTCTCTTTCTCTTCACCTAATTGAGGCCTAATAAGACTTCCCGGGGAACAGTTCTTCCCTGTAGTTTTGAAGACATCGAGATAGAAAATAATACAATGTAATACCTCTCGTACGCCCTAAAGAGCTAACGAGATGAAGTGTTACTATCCTACCCTTAGGAGAGCTTGTCGCTAAGGGAAGACTGGCGCCCGGTGTCGGGGTCACAGATGTTCTGTGAAAGCGTTCCTACGACTCCGGCAAATAGCGGTGGGCAGATCACCGTGGGGCTTAGTCGGTCTTACTTTACTTAATCAGTCCTCGCCCTCGCGAGACTAACTACGCATAAAAACGCATCAAAGTGGTCAACTTAGTGAAATACTATAAACATTATGTGTCATTGCAATCTTGTACTGTCTATATTGGGGAGGGAAACTAGAAATATTTCCTACTCCTCCTGAATCCTACCGATTGAATTATTTGCAGGTCCTAAATTCCAATGTAGTTTTAACGTATCCCCTGAAGTCCTATCAAAGGATCACTTAGTGGTTACCGTTGTCGATCCTGGCTTTACAAGAGTAGCAGCCGTGGGAAAGTGTGGTAGGGCTAGCACGAATAAAAAAATCTTAGATCACACAGACTGATATTATGTTTTAAGATTATCCAATATTACGTATTTGAAATCTCTCCTGTTTTAATCTCCTGTGCTGTCGTAGGCCCGTACACGTAAACTATCCCATTATCACTGTATAATGGGTCTATAATCGAGGGGTGGTTAGGTTATTCCTTTACGCCTTATTTATTGATGCAAATAAATTCATGAGTTGTTGTAAAGTACATAATATTATAAACAAATTATTAAGTTAGAAAACAAATAATTCATCCATTTATAATGTTTCATGAATAACTTAAAATGTCACTCTATTTTTCTAGCGTGAACTTCTGAAAGAAGACGGTAGTAATTAAAACAATATATAGGCTATAAAATAAAAAATATAGTTTTATAAAACTTGTCCGAATTAAAAATACGAATCAAAGATTTTACGTGCATATGCTGTAAGCGGGCTATGCTGTAAGCATTACATTAGTGCAGAACTTTAAATTTATATAAATTACTCATTCACTATCTTACTCATTTCTCATCTACACTATGTTTACGTACCAGTACAGCACACGTGTTCGAGTATACTATTTCGAAAAGAATAATTGTTTTAATATTATACTTATTTATTGAGACCATGCTGTGTCACTGAAAACTCAAACCACAATAACTGCCAATCTTTCTGCACGATTCCTTACTCTTTCACCATATTAAAAAAAATCTGCAATAGCGTTGATTATTTACCAAAGAAAAAAAAAGATTATATATCTCCGCGTACAACAGCCTAGTCTTTTAATAAAAAAACTTTGAATGTTAACAGCAGTGTTTGTTGGCGTTCGAATTGTGAAATATCTAAATTCTTTTTGTAAAATCGATATTGAGGTCAAACGTTTGTTTACGGTGGTGTCGGGATTAAGCGAGACCGTTAGCAGTGACAGAGGCCAGGGATCCGGCAAAGGGGAGGCGGCGAGGTGAATAATTACTACAATCACCGCCGAGCCAACTAAGGAATGATCGGGAGAAATTGGACGAGCGTTAAATCTTTATTGTGTATTATAATAAGATAATAATTTTGTAAGAGGTACTGCCATGCTGCTTTGCAGCCAAATTGAGCCGGCACGGCCAAGGTGGTAGCTCACGCTCACATGATACCGGCGTAAAGTGACAGTTTGTGAGTTTCTGTTGGCCTATTGGGGGGATAGGGAAAAATAGGGCAACGCATCTGCTTAATCTCTGGTTGTGCGGATATGTATGTGTTTCGAAAGTCACCAAAAGGCTAAGACTGCTCGTTTGCCCTCCTGCTATAAAATGCTATAAAAAAATAATCGAATAATAATATCTTAATTCTTCTTTTTAAGTCGGTTATATAATCGCTGTCACCCGAATGACCTCATTAATAAAAATCTGATTAGTGGTTAGGCAAGTGTGCTACGATGGAACATACGAACTCCCTAAAAACGAACACAATATACATGGACTGCTTAAATCATAAGCCTTCCTTGAGCATTCATCATCATCATCATTATCATCATTATCATCATCATCAGCCTCTATCCGTCTACTGCTGAACATAGGCCTCCTTCAATGAACGCCAAAACGGCTGATCCCTTGAGCATTGCTCTCGTAAAATTATAAAAAATTAAAACCGACTTCAAAAATACTAAACTTAAAAGTAATAAAATAACAGTTTCTTTAATTTTTGTGCTTACAACATATAATCAACTTAATCTTCTACTAATGTACAAACTTTGCGTTTACCACGTCATTATAGTTACTTTTGGAGTCGGTGTCAGCCAAGGTAGGTAGGTAATGTACAGCAACAAATACGACACCGACTCCAAAAGTAACTATAATGACGTGGTAAACGCAAAGTTTGTACATTAGTAGAAGATTAAGTTGATTATATGTTGTAAGCACAAAAATTAAAGAAACTGTTATTTTATTACTTTTAAGTTTAGTATTTTTGAAGTCGGTTTTAATTTTTTGTAAAATGTTTTTATTTCTTAATTTTTAGTGATTCCGAAATTCGTCGTCTTGGCGTTCATTGAAGGAGGCATGTTCAGCAGTGGATGGATAAATGATGATGATGATGATGATGATGGTGATGATGGTGATGATGATGATGATTACGATGACCGCGACATACTATGGTGTGCTACCAAAGCATCCTATACAATTGTTAGACTTTACATCGACACGTAATAAAATTATCATATCATCAAGATAAACAAAACCAACCAAATAGGCATTATTGGGAATAACTAAAAAACGGCTTGGCAGATCTTAATAAAATTAATATGGGACCAAATTGGAAACACCAGCTTTCAAACAAAAAAATAACCATCGAAATCCATTCACAAACGGCGGAGATATCGTGTCACATACATACAAAAAAAAAAAAAAAAAAAAAAAAAAAAAAACATACAGACGAATTGAGAACCTCCTTTTTTTTTTGAAGTCGGTTAAAAAATATAGTTTATTTTTATTGTTATCAACCGTAATTCATCGGAAACCTCGCCCCATTGTACTGTTTCGACGTCGAAAGGGGTTGTTCTGTGGTGCGGGACAACCCCTCTGTGGAGGTGGCGTCGGTCCCTTGGAGGACTGACTAGCCGTCGAGGTGCCCTGTTTGCTCATTAGATCCGGGGCACGTCACCAAAGGCGGCATTAGTGGCACTTGCCAGGTTTTAGTGGGTAGAGCTGCGTCCACTTACTTACTAGCTTTTCAGGCGCAGCGAGTTCCACATACCCGTGTGGGGAGACCCACTCCCCGTGGGATGCCTCAGGGCATTTACCGGCGTTAAAGAAAAAAAAAAGATATGAACAGAAGGCAATCTACATACAACGTGCGCTCGAGCAACGACGAGCCTGACTGAGCATACCTTCGCTCGGTCGGAGATCTCCCTTTGGGGCTTCCACCTTCATCCCACAGACGAATAAGGACTGATACTGATTATGATTATGATGATGTACATCAATCTCATTCACGACGATAATATCTGAAATTTACTTGTGGAGTGCACAAAGATAATTTATCAATTTAATTTTTATACCTGACTCATAATTTTTCGGAACAAATATGTTTCTCGAACAAAGGTTTTCCGAGTAAATAATAGTCATTCGTATTGAAGCAATGTAATTTTAAACTGCAGTTGTAATGAATTAAGTTATTGTGTTGCGTTTGCGTAACGTGCTCATACAAAATAAAAATTATCGCCGATTTTTTTCATAATTTAAGTACGAAACTATGTTATTAAACGGCGTAAGTTATGAATATTATCTTTTTGTTAAAAAATAACTAGCGGAGAATATCGAGTTCGCTAAACTTGTGATTCTTAAAGTTGCCTTTTGTCATGTCCTGAAAGTCGATGTACTTATAAAAGTTCGAAGAAACTTCGCCTGTCTACGCTGCGCTATATTAATTTAAGTATGCACCGCAACATAATAATTTAAAGTATTATAGCACGATTGGAGTTTTAAATATATTTCCTTGCAGTATAATATTATTTATATATGTGTGATTTTTACAATCGAACGGAAAGTTATAAGATTGTTAAACACGACAAAGGTATTAAGAAGTTATTTTATCTATAATTTAGTGGGATTGGGAAATTTGCAGGCGAACTACCTGGTCCCCACCATGGTTCAGGCCTTGACGTGGCGGTGGGGCTCAGTAGCCTAGGGTGAGCCGCTGCACCTTGGGCGAAGCTAATTGAGCCAAGGGGGCTTTTTGTAGCCCACTTTTAAGAAGAGGGGACGAAAGAGCAGGGGGCAAGGGGCGAGGACGGAACCTCACCCCATTGTACTGTCCTGACGTTTGGAGGGGTTGTTCTATGGTGCGGCACAACCCCTCTGTGGAGGTGGCGTCGGTCCCTTGGGGGGCTAACTAGCCGTCGAGGTGCCCTGTTTACTCATTAGATCCGGGGCACCTCACCAAAGGTGGCATTGGAGGCACTCCCCGGGTTGTAGTGGGTAGAGCTGCATCCACTTACCAGCTTTTCGGGCGCAACGAGTCCCACAGACCCGCGTGGGGAGACCCACCACAACAAAGGCAACCTGCGGGGTAATCCCCGCAGGTTGCGAGTTCCGAGACTTACCGATACTGTCCTAAGAGGTATGACTATAGATGGTAGATGGTAAGACTCAATGCCAGTATTTACACATGAGATGTACAAAAACGAATTGTCAACTACGACTTTTACTGAACTTCAAGGAGGGAATACCCTAGTTTTCCTTAAGGCCGGGTTAGTTATCGTTGCTGTACATATTATTGGGTCATCTATGAAAATGCCGTTTTGTATGAAAAAAATTAAAAGATTTTTTTATGTATTTTTTATTTGTATTAATCGAAGTAATCACCCATGCAATCAATGCATCTTTGCCAACGCAGTGGCAGTTTATTGATGCCCTTCTTAAAGAAATCAGCTGGACGGGAAGCAACAAATTCTTCAAATGCATTTTGTACTGCCTCTCGGGTATTGAATTTTTTTTCCGCCAAGAAGTTATACAAATTCTGGAAAAAGTAGTAGTCTGTAGGTACAAGGTCTGGTGAGTAGGGCGAATGACGGAGAGCTTCAAACCCCAGCTCTTGCAACTTGGAGACCGTCTACTGTGCAGTATGAGGTTGTCGTGCAGGAGCAGCGGAGACGAGCGATTGACCAATGCTAGTTGGAGATGTGCCAGGTTCTCCATCATTGTGTTCAGTTCTTCACAGTACACATCTGCAGTAATGCTCACCCCATTTGGTAAGAAACTGTGATGAATCACACTGGCGCTAGACCACCAAACAGTGACTAACACTTTTTAGGGGTAAGTTTTCGTTTAGGGCATTGTTTAGGTGCTGAACCAGAATCCAACCTACTTGCTGAGCGCTTGCGGTTATCAAGCAGAATCCATTTTTCATTGCAGGTAACAATGCGGTTCAAAATTCCTTCATTCGTGTATCTGTTGAGCAGTGCAAGGCACGTCTCGACGCGTACTTCGCGCTGGCGATCATTGAGTTCGTGGTCAATTTGACGCAAATGGACCAATATTGTTTTGACGCTAACGTCAATAGCTGCTGCTAATTCTGTCGTAGAATGTGTATCATCAGCTTTCACAATCGCCTTTAATTCGTCATTGTCGACCAAAGTATTCGGACGAGCGGGAGGTTCATTCCTCAGGTCAAAATTTCCAGAACGGAAGCGAGCAAACCAATAACAGGTAATGCGTTGGTTTATAGTGTTAACTCCGTAAACATCGTTGATGTTGCGTGCCGCTTGTGCCGCGTTGCTGCCACGACGGTACTCATATTCCATAATTACTCGAATTTTTAACATATCCATGATGACAAAAAATATTGAAATGCGATAAAAATGTAACACTAATCAATAAACAATAAACTACTTTTGGAAAAAGAATTCCATGTTTTTAAAATAAAATTAATTTGAAATTATAATTCTTAGCCAAACAAAAATTAATTTGATTCGAAATGGCCAGTACTGCAGAACGGCAATTTCATAAGAAAAGACCTATTATAAAGAATTGAAACAGAATAATATGGTAAGTTTCTCACTCTATAAAAACTGCAACAAGCAATACGAACTAGCCACTACTGATAGCAAAATCATAACATTGAAATACCAGTTGTTTTTCTCACAACAAACTAAAATTCGATCAAGTTGCCCGGATGCTAGAGGCAGACTGTTTTTATGGGCTAACTTAGGAATACAATGCCTCGGAATGTGCGAAGTAAACACTTAAGTGCAGGTTCACTTGTCGTAATGCAACGGAAGTTTCTCCCGGTCAGCCGCAGAACGCAGCTCTGAGAAGTTACACGGTTGCAATTATCATTTGTTGTGACTTCTTTAGATACTATACACACAACATAAAAGAAAAAGGTAAATTACAAGGTGCCTATATGTAATTAATGGTCTCATAATATTTATTCCAAGCAAGGTGCATTATTTACAAAATTTCGAAACTTGCGAAAATGTCGAATATCTGTAATTCATCGTTATAATCACCATCAATGCAGTTTCACCTGCTGCACAAAGATGGAGGTGTATGCTGTATAGGTATGTTGAGAGCGGTCAATGAATTCCGTGACGGTCGCTCTCTAGGTCCTTGCATCCATCCAAAACCAGCTACTACTTGGTCATCGTAATCCCATCTAATTGATGAGTGATCCTCTGTCGCCCCGTACAAGGCATGTAATCTAAAACCTTACTGGCCCACCAGATATTTTTCAGCATATGTCGGCCTGTTACCGTTTGAACATGATTAATTAACTGAAATTAAATATTCAATTACTGACGGCTTTCAATTCGATTCCGGATTGCGACAGCTGCTTGTAGTAATTATGCGGCATACCTCTTTACGCGGGCTATCAATCTCCATTGATCAAATACAATGTATAATGAAATAAATCCGATGTAAAATATTCTGAAAGAGAAAGTAAAATAAAAGGAAATAAATCATGGATAAAACATAATAATAGTACCTACAAGTAATACAATAGTTTTGGTGATATAAGGAGTTCTCACGAATTTACCATTCCAACATGGCATGGTAAGTCTCAGTGCCAGAATTCACACTGCCTATCCTATCCTTTCTTCTGAAATACAGCAAAGCTGTATCACAGACAGAATAGTGGTACTCATGCGTGTGACAGGAGCGTGGCAAAGCGCATTCTTCCCTCCAGAAAATTGTTTCTTTTTTTTTTTTTTTCAGCAAAATGTATTATAATATATAAAATATATATATTTATAGAAATGGGGGCAAACGGATATTCGTTTCACTTGGTGGCTAGTGATAAGCAACATCCATAAACACCCGATAGATCATTAGCAGGTGCGCTGCCGGCCTAGGCATACCCACCAGTGTCTGTCTGTATAAAAAGAAGAAAATACGAATGGTTTATACTCTTTTTTAAACTCATATTTTATAACATCATCGACTGACACGTTGTATTTTATTGGCAGTTTTAATTGATTTTCTTTGTTTTTTTTTAAACATTCGAAGTTGGAATCAAACCAAAGTTGAGCACAGCCTGATGCCAACCGCTAGTCTAACAGAATCGGGTAAAAGGCCGTCCTTTGTAATACGAATATGACTCCGTAGGTACATAATATGTTCGCAATAAAGTTGCGTAACTGGTTGTATGTAAATATTTCACAAAAGCAATCCAGGTTACTAAATAAATAGCAAAATATGAAATGGTAAAAGGTCAACAAAAGTACGATGTTTACAAATATATACGTTGGGACATATTCCCCTGGTGTTGTGATAGTTTATGGCAAAGTCTCGATAAAATACTAAATAACGCTATTTTTGTATACACCCCGCTATGGGAAATATTATGGAAAAGGTAAAATGTATTTTGTACATATTTGTGTATAAAAATTTTTCTTATATAGCAAACATTTTCTAAAAGTTTACATTTTTCTTACTAACCGATTTCAAAAAATATTTCGTGTAAATATTTTTTAATAAACAAACCTAATAATAAGTGGCTGTGATATACGGATGGACATACAGACAGACAGACAGACATGACGAATCTATAAGGGTTCCTTTTTTTGCCATTTGGCTACGTAACCCTAAAAAGCAAGACTAAAAGGTTAACAGTTCGATCTCGTTAATCGATAAAAAAGGTTAATACGTTTATAAACGTTTGAATTACAAAAAAAAATTAGATGAAAAAAAAATAATGGGAAAATAAAAACCATTTTTGGGTACTTAAAAAATTAATGGCGAACGTAACGGTTGGCGAGTCAAGGAAGTTGGAAAGTAAATGGTATTAGCATCGTCTAATGACTACCGAGGGAGCTCTACGTCTCTGATCCCGAGTACGTTGCCCGTTCCTGTACACTTGCTTGCCCGTTCAGGGAGCTTTCTTGAATGCAAATAAGTACTCGCCTTTACAACACGAAGACGCTATATTGAGCCTGTTACATGTAAAGAAGGTCGTTAGACACTCTGGTATCCTTAGGATATAACAAAATGCTAAAATAAAAAGATGTTTAAGGTAAAATAAATATAAGTCTTATTTTTGTGTCATTAATTTTATCGCTTTACTGTTACTGAATACTGTTTTGTTTTTCTAAATAGATGCTTTAATAATCCTTTAGCTGTGAAATAAAAGTATATAAAAACATCGTAAACTTAAACTCGGGTTATAAAAAACCTTATCAACGAAACAGGATCATCAGGAAATGCAAATTCAGGATAAAGATGTAGACTTGAGTAATAAATGTAATTAGATTTTCAAGTTTACAAAGACGCGAATACTCAGGTTGGTAGATTTACTGCTGGCTGACCTATCTCCCGGAGGAGAACGATAAATGAGACGCTAGGTAGCGATACTAATTATCCTATAGTTAGACGCGCTACTCCGTTTGCGTTTACGTTAAATCTTGTTACCGCTGCGGTGAATGCACAGCTGACAAGCAGGATTTACAATTTTGTTGTAGAATTAAAGTTTATTATACACTGTATAATTAAGGAATACGAAGATAACTTTTTAATTTATTTCAATCTTATTTTAATCAATGTATCCAAATTATAGATTTAATATTGTTTACATACTTTAACATACTTTCTCTTAAGGTTCAAATATAATATACGCATATTTTTTTATTTTCTTTTTCGGATGGATCTATGCTAACGGCCCGAAGGCCCTAATGCTACATCGGATTAGTGTGAGCTCATTCGGCTCACTTTTGGTTTATAAAAGTGGGGAGTTGCCCCCCGCCAACCGTGCAGTCTGCGACCACACGGCCTCCTGGCGTCGGTTGTGTATACGCATTATATGCGTTAGTGAAACCTCTTCAGTGAGATTTCTTAAATGTCACTGAAAAGGTTTCACCGACTATGAATTTAGATTATAATGTGTATTCAACAATATAATAAATAAATAATTAAACATTTGTTAACAGAAAAACTCAACTTCAAAAGAACAGGTTTATAAAACTTTAAGAATACCTAATTTATATGCCATGCTTTGAATAATACTTTTTATTTATACACATGTCATGGATTTCCGCAAAAGAATACCTAATTTCTATGTAACTAGAGGACCCCTAGCGATGGAAATTCTATCTCAATAAAAAAACATTCAATTTCAAATAGGTACAGAATGAGAGTACCTAAAAACGAATGCTTCAAAAAGTCTATGTAAAATTTAAACTATACGTCCACACATCATCTATTGTTTGATATTTCCATCATTATACTACTTTGAATAGGTGCGTATTGTGATGTGTGTAAAATTTTATTTTATTAATTTAATGTGGTATTACACAATAAATAATTTAAAAAATTATTAAACCGACTTCAATACCACAAATAGGCACTCAAAAGTGAAAAATAAATTATTACTTAGGTATAATTGATAATAAGAGGCGCTACCCACTTATCTATTTGAAGTCAGTGCCAGCCCTTTCTAGTGCAAAACAAGGTTTTTTTTTTGTTTTTTTTTTTTTTGTTTTTTTCACAATTCAATATTTTAACATACTGTAACGTATGAAGTTCAATAAAATATAAGTGCTATAAATCGTTGAGGAATTCCCTGGACCGTCTATGGTCTCCGTAATTAGACATATGGGTGCAAAGTTCTCATCAGTATAAATAAATCAACCCCAAACAAAAGGTAACTCTGCTGTAAATCGTTGAGGAATTCCCTCGAATGTCTTTCGGCTTAATCATCAGATCGACTGCGATCGACTTTCATTTAAATAAAAAAATATAGTGCTTTAAAATACATAATGAAAAATTTACAAACGCACTAGTCTCCCGATTTTCAAAAGTTCCGCTCGATTTTCCTGGGATGCCATTATCAGATCCTGGTCTACCTATCCTAGAACCACCCTTGGAATATCTCTTTTCCAAAAAAAAGATACATACAGATATAGACGAATATAGAACCTCCTTCTTTTTGGAAGTCGGTTAAAAATAATAGCTTTCTCCCACTCCACTTAATCTTGTAAACTGCCTTTCACGTTCCTCCGTTTGCGTAATCCTCTTAAAAAGGGGTATAAAGGTTTTTGTTTCACGTATTAATTTATAGAGACTGATTACATAATATTAATTATCAGATTTTAAGTGATAGTTAAAAAGATACTCATTACTTCTATAGCTCATTTAATATATATGGTTTAAACAATAAATTGCTTAAGCTTCTTAGATTCTGTCTGCTAGCAATGTGCATCGTTATGATTCATTAAGTGAATTTTATAGCCCTGGGAGAGCACTTACGGAGTGTAAGTCTCCGCTATAAAATTAAAAGTCTACACAATAATCCTTATAATGTTTAAAAAGTTTTTGGAACTTTTAATATAGATTTATAGGTGGGATGGAAGCGCTGTGCCGCGCTCCCGGCTGCGTGGGTACCACCATCTTGCTTGTTTCTCCCGTGAAACAGCTTTGCTGTGTTTCGGAGAGAAGGGCAAGACAGGCAGTGTAATTACTGGCACCGAGACTTAACATCTTATGTCTCAGGATAGGCAACACATAGATAAGTTGCCTGGGCTCGTTCCAGGTAAACTGATTTATGTTCATGGGCGACGTCGACCACTTACCATCAGGTGGCACGTTTGCCAGTTTGCCTATCCTACTAACATAAAAAAAATAAAAAAAAAATCTCTTTTTACTAAGATTTTAATGGTCCCGTAAAAATAACATGCAGCTGATATTAAACACCGTCACTTTATATTATCTGCAATATTATCTATATCTTTATATTAAGACTAATCTGAAATTATTTTGATCAACCAAAAATCCTCCTAAGATAACACTACTACTTCTTTTTTTAATAAGTCACTTACTGAACGTAAAGTCAAAAAATGCTGACTGATCCAGGTGGAGCCTCGAGCGCCGTCTTGAAAAAAGTTTTCGGCCGATATCTCGAAAATTATTCACTAAAGGGCAAAAGTTATTGAGACTATTTTGTAGAGAATAAAATTTTACATCTTTTATTTCATGTAAAGTTTTTTTTAAACTTACCGTTTACGTTTTATGGCCCATTTATGAACCTATAAGAAATAAAAGATTATTTTTCTCTACAGTATGTAATTCTCTAAATAACTTTTGTCAAGTACATAGTTTCAGAGATATCGGCCAAAAACTTTATTAAGATGGCGCTTAAAGCTTCACCTGGATCTGTCAGCATTTTGTGGTCAGAAAAAAAATTGGATCAAAAATTTTGTCCGATGTTGTCCAAGTAAAACGTATATTTTTACTGTACTAAATACGCCTATACCATCAGTGGATGATTTCCAAAATTGTCTTGAATATTAAGTAATATTTATTTTTCAGGCTCAAACATTTGTTTGAATGTGGTTCTAAGTAACCCGTTCTAGCCTGCTCTAGTTAGGATTAAGTTATTTCATGTTATCTATGTTCATTATAATTTAACAACTGATGCTCAGTTTTATAATTTTTGTAAGTAGATATTTAATAAAAAATAACATAAAACTATTATTCTGACGATAAAAATATTTTTTACTGTATTATTGGTCAGTGAGACGATGGTACGCCGTTACAAAATGAAATCTTAAAAAGTGAGGCTTTTTAAAATATTTTTCGCCGCGTAATTTCAGATGAGTGCTTTTCACTTAAATAAATGAACAGTTTTTAGGGTACCGTGTTAAAAGACAAAAAAGATCAAACATCGTGGAGTCCGTACTATATCCAAGTTATGCCATCTACATACATACTTATTTTATAAAATAACCTGCAGTAGTGAGTAGGTAGTGCCATGCTGCTCTGGAGGCGAATTGGGCCGTCACGACCGGCGTCAAGTAACTAAAATAAAATGTATTGATATGATTTTAATCATAGTAAACTTTATTTTGTTAAAATATGGTGATTATATTTCAGGGGCTGTGAATTATTATCACCTGTTTAGGGCTGTTCATAATGACTATATACATCTTTATATGACATAGTTTCTGTCTTACCCCTCTCTATATCGTTGTGATCTTGTTAGCCAAATATTAAAAAAAAAACATATTGATAACTTATTTCTTTAAAAGTAAATAAATGAAATAAAAATTGCATAACCAAAATAAGTATAATGTAGGCAAAAGGGCTTAATTTATCACATTAAAAAGATTTCTATTTTTTTATGTTAGTTGGATGGGCAAACTGGCAGTCGTGCCACCTGTGGTAAGTGGTCGACTTCGCCATGAGCATTAGCTAGGTACCTTACCTGGAACTAGCCCTGGCATCTCATTTATGTGTTGCCTATACTGAGACATAATATGTTAAGTCTCGGTGCTAGTAATTACACTGACTGTCTAGCCCTGCTGCACGGGAGAAATAAGCAAGATGGTTACCACCCTAGAAGCGCGGCACAGTGCATCCCTCCCACCGGTTCAACGTAACAAGTTAGGTCTGGGACCTGACACGTTAATGACAAACTCGGATAGTGAAATAGCCCAACCTAACTAAAATACCTTTATTAAATCACATTTATTATTGAAGCGATGTGATATAACTCTCACCGAGGTGGGGTCAGTGCAGTTATGAACAACATAATCAGTTGACCCAAATGGGTATAATTAAGAGTAAAATTAAATGTAAATGTGCGTCTTTATTTGGAACGATTCCAATTTTGCGAGCGCGGTATGTTTATTGGGATAATCAACCGTGTAATAAAAGCGGAGGTGGAATGGGATATCTTGGACTCATAGAATCTTCATTACTACGTCATATACTGAAATAACCAAATATAATTATATATTATGGTATAAGGCATAAAGCCCTATAGTTGATCTATTACTGGCTGGTGCCCACAGCTTCGCCCACAGATCCGGGGCCCTCAAAAAGTGGCTGAAGGCACTCGCAGGTGGTGTGGTGAATTACCAAGTACGAGTCCCTACAAAGATCCCAGATCATTAAAGTCCAAATCCCAAAGTAATCCTGGATCATGCAAAAGTATTAACCTACGTCACCTAAAAAGACAAGGGGTACAAAGAGCAGCTACCCCGGCTTAATTTGCTTCGCCCAAGATGCTAGGTTCGCCTTAGGCTTACTGAGCCCGACCACCACGAAAAGGCTTGAACCATGGTGGGGAACTCTTTACTCCTTACATGACCTTGGTTGTTGTAAAGAGTCCAAAATAATAGAAATGTAGAGATCTTAAGAGTAAAGTAAAGAACAATTATTGTTTGTTAACCCAATTTAAATACGAAATAACTCAGTGGATGTATACAATACTTACTATAGATGGTACGGTAAGAGCTGGTTACTACTATAACTATTAATTTTCATGACATAGCTTGCATTGACAGGATTTTGAATCGATGACTTGCAATCGTCGCCTTCTAGACCAATTCACTAGAGAGGCAGTTAGTGTAAGCGTTTGTCACGACAGTGTTAGTCGAGTGTTAGTCAAGATGAATGGTGAATGAACAAAAGACGGCTACTTTGACTAAAATACATAAAATTATGTGATAAAACATTAATATAGAAATACTAGTGGCCCCGACAGACGTTGTCCTGTACAAAATATTATTTATTTGCGAATCTAAACCATTCTCGAATCCACTTGAACACACACAAAAAAAATCATCAAGATCGGTCCAGCTGCTTAGGAGGAGTTCAGTGACATACACACGCACAGAAGAATTATATATATAAAGATTTTATTTATCTGTATAGATTATACTTTTTTTCCTAAGAGCGACCGTTTTGACTTTTGAGATATAACGATTTAAAAAGTTGAAAGATTTGTATTCGTCATAATGTGTATAAGTAGACCACTTATACTGGGTGTATTTGGAACGCATACGAAGATTAAACCCTAATAATATACTATTTATATACTATACTAGTGGCCCCGACAGACGTTGTCCTGTACAAAATATTTTTTTTGTGAATCTAAACCATTCTCGAATCCACTTGAACACACACAAAAAAATCATTAAGATCGGTCCAGCCGCTTAGGAGGAGTTCAGTGACATACACACGCACAGAATAATTATATATATAAAGATTATATACATATATCGTACAATATAAAATTGAATATAATTTTCTAATATTTACGCTAATTTCACTACCTATAATGAAACAACTTTTACGGATTTTATCGCGGCTTATTATGATTTTTACATCCTAGACTGAACGAGACTGAATAAAAGAACTGAACAAGTCAAGATGCATTTTTTAAATCTTGAAGCTTTGAAACTTATAACCGATTATATTTTCCAGGGAGGAAAGTTCGAGCAAACCAAAATATTTTGAAACTTTAATGCTGTCTAGAAAAAGACGTTTTTAAATTCTATGAGTGATATAACTAAAAGAGTATCCGAAAGTTTCCACTCAACTTGCTCCAAGTTCCGCGAAAAGCTCTATATGAATATTCACAAACGCCGCGGGATTACTCACGTGCACAAAACTGTTTTAACAAGTACATTAAGTGCCAACATGTGAGTTTACATGCTACTATATACAATCTAAATACGAACTTGCTCTAAAGACACCAAATTTTCTATATTTTTCTTTGTTTTTTTTTCTAAACTATTTTTTATTAGATTTTATGTTAATGAGATAGAAGGATGTACAGCAGTTGGTATAAATATTTAGGAGTTTAGTAAAAGAATAAAATTTTATGTAGTTAAATTTTGTTACTTGCACAATATAGTATCATTAATTTAGTATAGGAATATTTATTTATATAAATAGATATTCTAGAAATAAAAATTAACTATATTCGGTTTTCGTGTATACACCGGCGTCAAATGACAGCTATGCTGTCGCGTTTCGTGCGGTTTGTGAGTGAGTTTCTGCTGGCCCATTCGGGGGGATAGGGAAAAGGAGGGCAACGGATCTACAATAACTTTTGTAGATCATATGTCACCATAAGGCTCGGACCACTCGATTGCCTTCTTATGACATAAAAAAAACAACTTAGTTGTGATATTGTGTAAATAAATTATCAAAAATGTTTATTTGAAATACTTTCACATAGTCATTTCATTATAGTCACAACAAAATCACTATTTACGTAGCGAAAAGTTGTATTTATTGCAAAGTTTAAATCCCTGAGCTAAGTCTTAAAGCATTTGAAACTTACCAGATTTTAGGGACCAATGATATACCGCAGAGGGAGAATAATGTTTCCACCGGCATTAACTCAATGTGGTGGATTTACGGCGGGACCCATGGCCTTTGCGAGGCATTAATTGGATGTTTTAATCCCTCTTAGCTATTTTTTAATGATAATTTTGAATACATTATAATATTTTATGATAAACTACTACGTGACCGAGAGATGTCATAATTAATCAAATTCATCTGATTTATAGAATAAATTGATTGATGATTTTGTCAATCAACACGACATCAAAGTGAAAAAAATACTCAGAGGTTAGTTGTAGTTGAAACGTTTTAATGAATAAAATAAATCTATATATAGAAATCCTCAAAGACGTTTTAGAGAAGAATAACAAACAAGTGCATGGAAATAATATAGACTAATATAATATTAATAATTTTTGCATAAGGTTCTTCAGATTTGCTAGCATCAATTTGTTTAGCAATATCTTAATTCGCTAAAAATTGGATGCATTACCTTTATGCGGTTCACCTGTCCATGGGTACACAGAACAATATTAGCATGGTAATTGTCAGTAGTAGAAGAATAAGTTGATTGTAAATTGTAGATACAAGTATTGAAGGAACGCAATTTTTTTATTATTTTCTAGTTTCTGAAGTCGGTTGTTTTTTAAATTTCCAATTTCTCAATTTTCAGCGAAATGATTTTGGCATATTGAACTGTATGAAGTAAGCCCAAAAAAGGTAAGAGCTGAGGTTTCGTTGAGAAATTCCCTCGAGTCTCGACTGCCTATGGACTCCATCATGAGACATATAATGGCACTTACAATATATATGAGTGCAAAGTTGCGTCCGTATAAATGAATTAAGCAGCAAGGTAGCTACGTAAGCCGTTGAGTTCCCTTAACTGTCCTTAATCTTCTTCAACCGATTCATAATCGAAAGTTTATCTCGATTTTTCTTGGATGCCATCATCAGATTCTGGTTTCCTTATCATGAGACCACCTTTAGAATATCTCATTTCTAACACAAAAAGAATCATTAAAATTTATAAACGACGAAGTTATCCGCGAACACCCAGAAAAATATATACGGTCGAATTGAGTAGCCTCCTTCTTGTTTTACGTCGTTTGAAAAAGAATATTAATCTGATTTTACTCCTCATAAATTTTCACACCCTGTGCTTCTACATATTATTATGTACCTATATAAAAATGGATTTAGGAGTAAGCTCCAAAAACGTAAAAATCCCGCATGGAATAGTTTGAGATCAAAAAGTTCTATTTTTATCTTCTTTATCCTGACATTACCACACTCTTTTAGTTCACTGCTGGACAGGAACCATTTTCAACGAACGCCAAGATGGCTGATTCTATTGGTCCTATATTATTGAGGTCAGATTCAAACACTAACACAGGTACTGCAGTTTTCGGTACTATGAATCTGAAAATAAATACAGGCTATAATAATAATTACGTATAAGATAATTGGCAATTGATAATATCCAAACTACCGCCTGTCGCATTAAACGCAAATTTCTCTTCATTGGAAGTACGCTGATACGTGCGTAAACATGTAATCACCATTAAAATTTGCACATGGAATGTGTACAGTTGCTGCGACTCGCGCATACAGATAAATCGACTACAAAACAGTCCCAGTAAACCGACTATGGTCCTCGCATGAAACAAACAGTCGAGGTTTATTCAAATTGGGCTCCTTTGTATTTTACCGGATTAAAATATAGTGGGAATTAGTTCCATGTCAGATATCCGACTAGCGGTCCACTAGATTTTATTACCCACTACTTTATACGAATTGTAAATTCTATCTGCTTATCTACTTGAAAAATTTCACTGCGCAAATAAATAGGATTAAAACTGGTCATGCGGGTTTGTGAAATAGGATTTTAGTCTCATGTGTTTCAAAATAGGTAATCGTGATTTACAAGAAACAAAAGACAGCTCATCACGAAATGTAAAAAATGAAAATTTTCAATATTTATGACTATAATGAATACTTGTCAATAATTATTAAAAAACCGGCCACGTGCTAGTCAGACTCTCGCATGAAGGGTTCCGTACCATTACATAATATACAACATTAGACACTTTAACAAAGAATATGGTGTATGTTTATGAAATTAAATGTTATTTTTAAATATGTTTAAGTTGATTTTAATGAAAGGTAAATTGTGGTTTACGATTTATGACGTATTCAAAAAAAGATCTCGTTCAAATCAATTTTCGGTGGAAGTTTGCATGATAATGTAAATCATATATTTTTTTTAGTTTTACCATTCTCTTATTTTAGAAGTTACAGGGACACATTTTACCACTTTGGAAGTGTCTCACGCGCAAACTATTCAGTTTAGAAAAAAATGGTATAACAAACCTCATTATTATTTTTGAAGACCTATCCATAAATACCCTACATTTTGTTTCGGTTTGATGAAAAAAAATATTGAGTTTCAGTTCTAAGTATGGGGACTCCCAAAATTTTTTGCTTTTTTTACTTTTGTGTAAAAATCTTAATGCGGTTCACAGAATACATCTACTTACCAAGTTTCAACAGTATAGTTCTTATAGTTTCTGAAGAAAGTGGCTGTGACATACGGACGGAGAGACAGACAGACAGACAGACATGACGTATCAAAAAAGGGTTCCGTTTTTTGCCATTTGGCTACGGAACCCTAACAAACAAATAAGTAGAGTTTATCCTTTAACAAGTTTCAAAGGTATATTTCTTATAGTTTCGGAAAAAGTGGCTGTGACATATGGACGGACAGACAGACAGACATGACGAATCTATAAGGGTTCCGTTTTTTGCCATTTAGCTACGGAACCCTAAAAATGGATATTGACTTTGATTTATATTAATAAGAATTTTATGAGTTAAAATATCGTCATGATTTATAAAGATGACAAATAATTGGATATAACGGTAATTGGTACGTTTAAAATAATAGTGAAACTCCGCTTATATTTAGAGTAATATATAAAATTATGTAATTATAATTTGAAAAAATTAAAAAGAAATTTTATAACGTACCATTGAAAACTTTATTTAAAAAGTGTTACTAATTTATAAAAAGATTTAATACTAAGTGATTCATTGTATGCAAATTCACCATAAAAACGCGTATAATAAAAGTTATTCACAGGCCTCGCTCTTATTTATTCCGTCTAATGATGAACGATGCGACAGTCTCCTTACATTGAAGATAGTCCCCTTGTCCGTCATTTAAAAAAAATGGCTTTCCTTTCAGCCCCCTTTCACATAAAAGACCTCTTCGTTATTCAAAAAGACTTTTAGTTGGTCGCCGGTTATTGAAGCCGCTACAGTTTGTTGAAATTATAACTTTCTTTTATATTTCAAAACTGTTTTACAGGTTTATTTCATTTTAACATCATTGTAAATGACATAACGAAAAAGAATAGAAAGAAAACCTTCGTGGTCTATAAGGTGAATATAATAATTATATAATGAAGTTTATAAATAAGCAAATGCTTTATGTAAGTAACTGGTGCGATTTCTCGTGTTTTATTTAATTCTTAGAATCCCCAGAAATGTACTATCAGGTACGTATAAAGTTACGTTGGATAACACACACAATATTTCATTCAGAATGATTAACTTTGTCTAATTTATTTACTCCTTTAGCCAACTTTCTTGATTAAAGGTAACTTTAACATAAAGCCTCGTGTTTCCATAAATAAACATAATATATTAATTTTATTTTAGATACCAGAATATGTACAACTTTTCTTCGTTGGATGGTTATGTATTTAGAAGTTAGAACTAGCTTGATGTGTTTTTGGCTTCGGGTGTGGAGAAATTAAAATTTTAAATTAAATTAAAAAAACTACTTCACAAAACTTCTATTACATGTTGTCATCTCTTTTAACTTTAATTTATTATATTTAACTTGAAATATATTATATGCTTAGTGTATACATCATATTATATAGAGTGCGAATGTCACGCCGCTTCATTGTGCCGATCGTAAGCAAATGCGTTATATAGATATTTATCTATAGGAAAGCGCTGTGAGAGTGACGTTCCATGCGTAATACATTAAAAAATATCTATATTTGAAATTAGGACATTCTATCTTCTCCATCAACTGCTAAACATAAGCACCCCTCAATAAACCCCAAAACAGAAATGTTATTGCTTTCTTTTATTTCGCTTCCAGGGATTATTCACACACATACAAATTAGCACTGTCTTGATATTTCACCATTTAACATAAAAGCAAATATGATGAAAAGCGCTTCTTGTTTTGGAAACTGATTGAACGTTTCCAAGTCAATGGTTTTGTCTATGTTCATACCCGTGCTTACAGTTCATACTTAGTGACGCGCCCTCTATATATTATGTATACTAGATTATATTATGTTATTAAATAAAACTGTTCAATCTTTTTGGTAGTTTTATTAAAATATTATTAAGCCTAAGATTAATAAAGAAGCGTTAGTAGGTACCTATGTATAAAATATTTTCTATTACTAAAATATATTACATTTTTTTGGCACCCGACCCAGTTGACCCTTATTGCGTTACACAAACCACGTACAACTTGCGTTAAAGATTAAATTAATAAATATAATATTCATTTCATATGTTCGTTTTTGTTTGTGTTTTACAACATCCCATGTTAGTGATACCCGCAAGGTTAGCTGAATATAAAATATTTATTTTCATAAAAGCCTTTCAATTATGAGGCACATTCAGAAATATGCTTGTAAAAGTTTAAGGCATTAATGTATAAAAATCAGTTTCCATATAAATTAAGAGATTTATTTGGAAACAGCAAACAAGTAGCTACTGCGATTTTCAGTATTAAAATATATATAAAAACTAGTGGCACCGACAGACGTTGTCCTGTACAAAATATTTTTTTTTGTGAATCTAAACCATCCTCGAATCCCCTTGAACTCACACAAAAAATTTCATCAAAATCGGTCCAGCGGTCCACACGCACACAAGAAATATATATATATATATATAAAGATAATTACTATTGTTCACTAAATCAAAGGCTTCTAACTAACTTCTGTTAATAAATATAAATAACCATCAGGTGAACCGACTATCCCTTTGCCCATTCTTCCATAATAATATATAAAAAGAAGTTTGTGTGTACTTATGTACACGCGTTAGAAGTTATACAAGTACCTACATAGTACATTTTCATTACACTGTAACCTTTTTGCTTATGGTTTTTTTTTTTTTTTCGGATGAATCTATGCTAATGGCCCGGAGGCCCTAATGCTTCATCGGATTAGTGTGAGCCCCCAATCAAAAGAGAGCCGAATGGCTCACTTTTGATTGGGGGGTTGCCCCCCGCCTACCGTGCAGTCTGCGACCACACGGCCTCCTGGCGTCGGTTGTGGTTGCTTATGGTATAGTTAAAAACTATATCTTCTGCTGACGTCCATACTGTCAGGATGTGTACAATTACGCATTGCTTTTTGATAAAATAGCACAAGTAGGTACTTGATGATAAATTGTTAAAAGACTTACTTAACATAATTAGTAGGAGCTTCCGAATATAACTTGCTATATTTTAGTCCATCTATACAGATATACAGTTAAAAATATTTTAAAACTTATTTTATTAAATAGATTAACAATATGTAATTCACTCATTTAAAAAGAATATTATAAAATATTGTAAGAGGTAGTGCCAAGCTGCTTTGCAGTCGAATTGGGCCGGCACGACACGTACACGTACACGTACCTCTCACTCACATAACATCGGCGTCAAGAGACAGCTATGCTGTCCCGTTACGTGCGGTTTGTGAGTTGCCGATGGCCCATTGGGGGGCACTGTAACCTTTTTGCTTATTGTGTAGTTAAAAACTATATCTTCTTCTGATGTCTATACTGTCATTATGTGGAAATTGTTCTATAGCTAGCTTCATTCTATAGCTAACTTCATCATGTAGGTTTATTACTTGACAGTTTGACAGTATTGTAAAAATTTACTCCCATCATTTTTCCCTAACGCGCCTAAAGAAGTATAACTTCAAAAATGTAACAATGAACTAGTAGAATTACATTGAGTAGTAAATTACTCAATGTAATTTACATTGAGTAATTTTAATCCTATTTGTTCATAATAAACAAATATTACCTACATTTTAGTAAACCGAAGGTACTAGTTGTAATTAACAAAATGTGAACGCAATGTTTATTTCAAATTATTTTGTTTTAATAATTAATTTGTTTTTCGTGTCAAATATCTATGTCAATCGTAGTGTAAATTCAATTTAACAATTTACATGAATATCATGTAATTTAAATTATTTGAAATTTTCATGTTTCGCTACTCCGGTCTAGGTAGGTACCGGAGTAATGAAATATACCCAGAGATACGTGTGCTTTCAATAAAACAAGTATATAAGCTCAATAATAGTATATATTATAGTAAAATAATTAGGCGTAGTATTTACATATTTGCTCAGGTTACGCTACGCCCAATGTTTTTTTTAAATCTGATCAATACCTTAGAGTTCTGAGGAGAGTGGTGTGGTGACTGATACCTAGAAACTTCAGACTTATTTTTTAAGAAGAAGCGTCCAATAGATATTAACAATATAAGTAATAGTAAGTAATAGTAATAGTAAATCTAACGCTGGTGACATGAAAGAATAATTCTGAGAAATATTTTCTGCACCCTGTACCCGCTCGACAAATTATCCATTTATCCGTTTAATGTCATCTGGCTGTCAACAAGGCGTTCACGTGAGCACGAGAACCATAATATTTTTATCTAGATATAAGTTAAAGCTCTTAAGTTAGTAACACTTATTAAGTTCCGTTATTAGAGGACTTTCTTACGGAGCTTTTATATGTTGTGAAGCTCTATTTTGCTATAGCATACGAACTCAATGTTTTGACTGTTTTTTATTTTTTTGACGATATCATTTTTAAGTGAACTCTTACTAACTATTCGCCGCATCAAAATTAAAAATGAAATGATTTATCCAAAATAAGCAGACTAAATAAAAAAAGAGCCTATTAAATGCAAAAATATTTTTTCAATCTCCGGAGGCTAGTGTATTCAAACCTACGAGCATATAATCGAATAACGAGGCATACAATTCCGAAACTGATCAGTGATTTTTCACTGATGATACTACCAACCACTGATCTGTGTGTACGTCCCATCGACCAATATCCATCAATCATCAAAAATCACCATAAAAAAGCGCAGAACCGACGCAGCGTCGCAGCACAACTTTGTCGTATTTTTTTTTCATACAAAATAAATAACATTACCGCTCTATTCCGATTATGTGCTCGATGGTTCAAACAAATAAACTCTAGCTTTATCATAATTATTATATTAGTATATATTATAGACAAACATTTGAAGTATTTAATGTCGAAATACTTTTGAATAGTAGCCAATAGACTATTCAATAAAAAATAGTTTTAAATGTTTTTTTTTCCATTAGGCAAAGTAAGGGTCAGTAGGTTTTTTTTTTCAAATGGTCCTATACTGCTGGCCATATAGCCGGTAGCATAGTAAAGTAGGAATAGCCTGAACAAATGCACTACTCACATAACCTTAAGACTATCAATGTTTCAGTTTATTTATTATTAACATTTGATGTAATGAAAATTGCATTATATTTCGTATAAAATTTATTATTTTACCTATAATAATATAACCACCAGTGATAGCCACTAATATTACACAACATGAGTTGTATACCTGTCAATATGATTCATGTATAAGCTGTCAAATGATATGTAGCGGCATTGTACAATTTGACAAAAGTTTCTATAGCATATAAATAGGACCTTCACCAAGCTGGTTATTGGATGAAACTTATTTTATATTGAATTTAATATATTAATAAATATATTGTATATTTTGTCTAAAAAAATTCAGTCCATTATTATTAATTAATAATTTAAAAAAAATACAACAAAAATAAATTTATAGACTTTATAGATTATACTACCGTGTGATCGTAATGGATTAATCTTTATTTTCATTTAATTTTAATTCGTTAACCAGACCGGTGCAAGTCACTAGTATCGATTTACCTGCTTATACCCGCCTACCCGAGAGTTGTGACGGGAAAAAGAAAGACAACCTAACGTTTGCATATTCTATTGGGTTTATACTTTCAATTTGTATGGAATTTCTCTATTAACCAATACCTTTAAAAAATACGTTTTTTTTTTTAAATTATTAATGAATCCTGGACTGAAATTTTTTAGACAACCCATATGCAATATATTTATTGACATATTAAATTGAATATAAAATAAGTTTCATCCAATAACCAGCTCGGTGAAGGTCGTTTTATATCGGGATCTTAGGCCACTAGTTTCATGCCTTTGGACGAGAAAGGTTCATGTAGCATGTTATTAATACGTAGTCTGTTATTGGTAGCAAGTTTCAAATTTGGAATAGCCCACTAAAATATACTCCTAAAAACAATGCTAATTCCATTCCCTCCCAGGTATTCATGCTCGTGCATATTCTCAAAGGGGGATTCTATCCATTCTATTTCTAGAAAATATTTAGTAAAGTCTGTGGCTGTTTAAGAATTTTAAGCCGAAATTTAAGAAGACTTAATAAATGTTACGCTGGAGAAGGAATAAAGATGAGAAATAGGAAATTCCACAAAGGTTTTTTAAGGATGGCTGATATTTAAGTTGCGAAAAGATAAAATGCATGAAATGACCATTATATAAACATGCATAGAGTATCCTTCCTGACTTAATGCTAACTCAAGGGCAATCAATTGGGGAATACGCTTGGCATCTGAGCCGTAGATAATTTCTCGATGTTGAAAAATGCCTTGTATCTACGTTAATAATAAAAAAATAAAAAAACGTAGCAGATAAACGTAGAGACCAGTCACTTGCGAAGAAGCAAGCTTTAAATGATTAATTGAATAAAATTAGACGATGCCAAATGGTTTTGGCAGAACTGTTTCTTATTACTGGAACTAATTAATATTCCAATCGGACACAAAAACAAAACAAATGTAAATCTAATATTTTCATTGAAAATATTGAAGAAAAAAAAGCAAGCAAACCAAGCGAGTGCTTAAATTATTTATGAGTTCAATAAAGTTTAACAGCCAACGATATTGACGTTTCAAAGTTAATGTACCTAATCCTGGTGCGATCGGCGCACCACCTCATAATAATCTCATCGACGTTGTATATTGCGATGGCTATTTTAATACCTTCTTAAAAAATGACTTATCCCATCATATAACTTGCCGATAGCTTTTTGAACATTACACCATTGTTTATGTCCGTATTAAAAGAATATTCCAGTTTTAGCTACGATAAATATAACTTTTTTCGCTACGTAGCGTTATGGTGTTAAGTTAAAGCGTTTATCGTTCATTTGTTAAAATAACATTTAAAGTTTTACATGGCTTGGAAGCTGTTCACTCATTGGGTACACACACCCAGTACCTTACATGATACATCACATGTATCATGTAAGGTACTGGGGTCAAATATAACATAGAGGTTTAAAAAAACCTTGAAACAATTTTAGTTAACAATTTTTAAATCTTATTAGATTCAGTACCTTATTAGGTATCACATATTATTTACATTTTATTTTTATAATAACCTAAACGATAAAATTTTGTATATGGTGCTACATAAAACGTTTCATCGATGAGGAAAATAATCCTAATCCTACGGCTTACGAGCCCTGGTGACCATAGATTAACGAGCTGTCAAGAGCTTGTACGGAGCTTACGATTTTTTTTAAATTACTTCCTGTGAACCGCTCTGGGAAAACAGAATTAAAATGCAATCATTTAAATACCAAAATATATCTATGAACACCCTTTTTTCCCCGGGAAATGCTCTGAGCCATCCCTCCGGGAAGTGGGTCTCCCCAGGCGGGTATGTGGACGCAGCTCTACCCACTAAAACCCGGCGAGTGCCACCAATGCCGCCTTTGGTGAGGTGCCCTGGATCTATTAAGCAAACAAGGCATCTCGAATGCTAGTCAGTTAATCAGGGGACTGACACCACCTACACAATTAATTGTTCCGCACCACATAACAACCCCTCCCATCTTCGGGACTGTACTATCATAGGGTGAGGTTCCCATCTTCGCCCCTTGTCCCACTGCTCTTTTGTCCTCTCTTCTTATAATAGGGGTACAAAGAGCAACTCCCTCGGCTTAATGTCCTTCGCCCAAGGTGTTGGGCTCACCTCAAGCTACTGAGCCCCACTGCCACGACCCTTCAATAATTTACATTCATCATACAATTTGTCTGTTTGACCTGACCAAGAATAATCTAGTAGTAAAATGACTTTGTTTTGTAATCGTGTTTCCAGTCTATTGCTACGCATGTCACAGCTCTAAACGTGATTTACTTTATCTAAAATAAAATTTAAATCAAAGCAGTGGAGAGTCGCCAAGATAGCGTCCAGTTGGATGTCTTCGTTTGCCGTACTTGTCCCGATTCGGTTTCAGTAACTAACCGACTCGTTGCGTGTTTCGAATACCAACGTCTATTAAGGACAATAAAACGTTCAACGATTGTTTTTGTGGCTTACAGGTTTTAGTTGTTTTAAAATTGATACATGTTAGATATATTTTTTTGAAATAATGATCTTAGATGTTTTTTTTTGTCTTGTATGCTCTTAGGCATCCCGCGGGGGAGTGGGTCTCCCCAGGTGGGTATGTGGGACTCCCTGTGTTCGAAAGATTATAAGATTGTGACTTTGACGCCGACGTGGACGCGGCTTTACCCACTAAAACCGGGGCGGCAAAAGGCGGCAATGCCGCCTTTGATGAGGTGCCCCGGATCTCTTGAGCAACAGGGCACCTCGACGACTAGTCAGTCCCTGAAGGGACCGACGCCACCTCCACAGAGGGGTTGTCCCGTACCACAGAACAGCCTCTCCCCATGTCGGGACAGTGCAATGGGATGAGGTTCCCATCCTCGCCCCTTGCCCCCTCCCTGCTCTTTTGTCCCCTCGTCTTATAAAAGGTGTACATAGAGCAGTCCCGTTGGTTCAATTAGCTTCGTCCAAGGTGCTGGGTTCACCTTAGGCTACTGAGCCCCACCGCCACGACAAGGCTTGCACCGTGGTGGGGATGATATATAATCCGCATCAAGGATTGTTTTTATCTATTTCTTTGAAGGTGTGTGAAGTTTGCCAACCCGTATTGGGGCAGCACATCGTTGAACTATGGCCAAACACACTCCTCGCCTGATTTAGAGGAGAAGACTCGTGCCCCATTTTACTGTGCTTTTTACTTTACTGGGGATACTTATATTATAAGCGTTGATATTATTTATATTCATTCATGGCACATGCCATCACCGTCATCACAAAAATTATTGTTGTTAGTGTATGTCAGTCGGAATATCATATTGGCTCGCTATGCCACATGTGACTTACTATTATACAGTGAAACCATATTTGTGATTCACATCCTTTCGAGCAAAGGTAAAGTTGTATAAAATTATATGTATAGTATATACCCGTTTATAGCAATTATATGGGACACCCAGGAACTTACAAAGCATAATACAGCCGTTGTAGGGGACGTAATTATAATTTTGAATATTGCTGTCATACATATTCCAGATAATTTAAGTGCAGGACCATTGTGTAAAGCATATTATTATCCTTAAAAGCCCGAATCCCACTTACAGCAAAGTGGATCTTGTAAAGAAAAATTGAAAAGCAAATCTACCGGCCGTTTGTATATTTTTATACCTGCAAGCGATCCGCCTAGTTTGGTCATAATTTCTTGTCCGCGCTTTAATTTTAATTTTGTTTTCTTAATGCGAATAATAGATTGGGCGTTTAAAAATACTAACATATCGGTAAAAGAAATATCGAATTTGATATAGGGAAATAAAAATAAAAAAATTGGAAAGATTGAAATGTTGTTCAGCAATTTAATCAAAATACGTAATAACATTATCTGAGGTAGATAGGCCCCCCTCAAAGAACGCCAAGACGACTGATCCCTCGTTACTTGAGGGATGTTGTTATGTTGAGCAGTGGACGGATAGGAGCTGATGATGTTGATGATGATGATGATGACGAGGTAGATATGGTTTGATTGTCGCCATAATCAGCTCATTTGGGTCAACTGCGGGAGATAGGTGGCTTTTAATAAATAATTTTAATTTTATTGTGAAATATTGATTAAAAATACTTATTGCTTACCTAGCTCTTCATGACTCCGGTACATATATTTATGCTTAACATACCCATCCTGGATTCAAACCCGCAACTCATCTGTTAAGCGCTAGTTACTTCATCACTATACTAGCTCTCGACATAATTAATCCTCTAAGTAGATAAACTTGGCCTGCGTTGTGGAACTTGATAAACAAGATTGTTATATAACTCTCTGGCGCCACACTGTCTGGGCTGCCAGACAGATATTGACAGTAAAGTACAAACTAAAAGAGATGTATGAACAAAAAAGAATTGAATAATTTATTTTTATGTATATTAAGTGCTGTTCTTATAGACAATACCACTCTTCTACTCCACTTTCGGCCATCGTTTTTAGGTTAGTGACTTTTGCCTTATATACAAACGGGAAAATTACTGCAAATCTTGTCTGGGTAAAAACTCGTTAACTTTGATTAGCATGCCCGGGATTTTCTAGTTCCTTATTGTGCACTTTAACAAAAAGAGGATACAACAAATTCATAAACAAGACAGAAGATCTAATAATCATCATGTCTGTTCCAAATTGGGAGGCTAAACAGACAACATCTGGGATGGATGAAAACGGATGGGATAAACTACTACTGCTAATGAATCCAGGAATCACATGAATTCGTTTTTAAATATATATTTTTACATTATAATACGAAGAATTTGCTATGGAAATAGGAAATCCATGTAACATTGTAACATTGCGCGAATATCTTATCTACTCAAGATTTGCAAATACGAAATCCTACTCTATGAGATTACTGACAAGATGTAGCCTCTTACAGAATGCAATGCTTTTCGATAATTGAATATAATAATAATATCAACCCTTTTATGTCTCACTGCTGGGCACGGGTCTTCTCCTCGAAATCAGGCGAGGAGGGTTTTGGGCCATAGTTCAACGATGCGCTGGGCCAATGCGGGTGGAGGAACTTCAGACACCTTCAAAGACTTTTAATCTTATCAGGCATGCAGGTTTCCTCACGATGTTTCCTTCACCGGTGAGCAAGCGATGGTCTCATGTTCAGGTGCACGTAGAAATTAAGAAAAACACATTTCTAGGCATCACAGTTTCAGGATCGATCCCGGACTTCTCGGCTCTCACTCAAGAGAAAGAGCCCATACCCACTAGGCCATCGTCGCTCGCTAGGCAGCACGAATTGATCTGATTTTTAGTGTCAAATATCTGTTAGCGCACCTTTTTCTTCTTCTTTGGCCTTAGCTCCCAAATTATCGCACCTTGTCCGAAATTCCATGATGCTGTCATGTTGTGATGCCTTCACTATGTTGCCGCTTCAGACTCCTTTGTGTGCGCCTTAATTTATTCCATTATGAATCGATATTTTATGAATTCCTTTAACACAGATGTTTTACATCTGCCGAGCCCGCGATGGACAACTAAAATAGGATCAAAGCCTTATGACTTTTGCCAAAACCATAATTCAAAAGTTGAGCGTCTAAAAACTTCAACCTTATTTAAGTTGTACACTTATGTAATTACTATTCGTTGTGATTTATACTAACGACTATATTTTCTACATATTGGGTATTGCATTTAGGATGTGTTTTAATCATTTAGGACAGTTTAATATTTAGTAAGTATGATATAGAATTTATCTGTGCAAGTTTGTTAACAACTCAATGCATGTCAACTTTTAATAAATTACTGAATAATATTACTATTTTTACTATTACTTATTATTAAGTTACCATAACTTACTATACATAATATTATGGTTATATTGCTACCGGCATTAGTAGCCTCACCGTCACTTCATTGGATTTCTTTAAACTTCGTCAAAGTAGTTCTTCATCATCAGCATAATTATTATCATCAGCCTCTATCCGTCCACTGCTGAATATAGGCCTCCCTCAATAAACGCCAAGACGGCCGATCCCTTGCCACTCGCATCCAACACGGACCGGCCACCGCACGGAGATCGTCTTCCCATCTGGTTAATGGCCGACCAACACTTAGTCTACCTCCGGTCTCCACTCCTTATTGCCCCATCGGTCATCCTTTCTGCTGTAAGTAGTTTTTACTTAATATAAAAGGTTTGTGAATAATTAAAATGAAACAACTTTTTGCGGATCTTATCGTTGTTTTCTCCCCTGTCTCCTATCATGACCATGGTTGCTGTAAAGTATCCGGAACGTCAAGTATGATAAAATCTTAATAAACCACAATTGTATTTCTGAAAAGTTCCTTTATTTAAAAATTAAATTATTTGAATGCGTTTCTACTATCTTCAGTTTATTACATAAATCAAAGATTTAAGAGATTGTATTAGACCTCGAAACTCGCATATTTCTCCCCAAATCCAAACAACAAGAACAGAGCCAGTGACGAGCGAGAATGAATGTTGTCGCATTTTTCTCACCACATCTTATACCCCTTGTAATAAAACATTCATGAATTCAGAGCATTACTTCTCAGTGTCATGTGGGGAACTACAGCCTAAATTCGATAATGACATTAGATAGTAAGCTTTTTCTTTCGCATTTTCGTGGAATATTTCATTTAAAGAGCTTTTAAGATATCAAACTTTTGATCAAACAAGATGTGATTTATTTTAGTTTATAAATCAATTTACTTGATATATATGTGCACTTAATTATTTGGATAAAAAATATGTGTAAATTCAATAAACGGGACAGGACAATCAATGAAAAAATCATATCAAATAATTAAAAAAATACTTTAGTAAACATGCTATCACGGGTTCTTGTAAATTATTTAAAAAAAAGTGTTAATTCTGGTTTAATATTTCAAGATCTGTTATCTCTAGTAGCTTTAAGGCTTCAAGACACCCACTTCATAAAATAATGACACAAATCTAATATAAAGTAAACAAAAGCATTACAACATAAGAAAGCCGTAAATAAAAGCATACAAAATGTTTACCAAACAAAATCTTTCCTCAAAGCAATATTTAAGGTTTTATTATTCATGAATAAAGCTGCAAATAAATATGGATGCATTGGATTCAGGGGTGGCAAAGGAAACTCGCAAACTATGCTCGGCCCGAGACCGGAATGTAGACAATTTACAAAAGCCCACCGAGTGTGACATTTTGCCGTCAGGAATGAAAAGGCTAATAAATCCATTTACGGAAGTGGAGACAACGTTGTGGCAATAATAAATCTCGGGGTGACTTCATTATTGTTTATATGAGTCACGTGATATATAAATGTCATTTGTCGCGGTTAAGCGTTTATACGTAATGGCGTTGGCGTTAGAATAAGTGTTTACGATACGAAACTATCCATATTTGAAAAATATTATATAACATGTTAGAAATATTATGTAATTAATGAAGTATTTATTGATGTATTTAATTTTTTTTTAAATTCGTTTCAAGATTATATATATATATATATATATTATTTTCGATTTTATATATAGATGAAAACGATATTTTATACAGCAGAATATTACAATTATAGCCTGACTAGAAATATTATATAAACCCTGCGTGGTGTCGCCACTGTATTTTTTACGTCATTTTTTTTTTCGAATGGACCTATGCTACTTGCCATAAGGCCTTTTTGTTGTGTTATGTTACATGCGACGGGACGGCAATGCGCTTGCGACGACAGGAGTGTAGCCCCAGGCGGACCACCCCCACCGGGTTGTATTACGAATGTTGGCTTCTTCTGTATCTATCTTTTATAACATAGTCTACAAATAAAAACATTTTGTAGATACTCATAATCAAATCAATCAAGGGTATTACGATTATTAGATTAGTGTTGTGTACATAGGCTTGTCTTTGTAATTGCTTCGTTGAATATGGTTTCAATTATTGTTCCCTAATACTGCTAATCAATGGCACAAACACTTTATGTACTATAAATTTGATTATTGCTCTGTAGGTTATATTGGATTCAATTAGTTTGTTTTCAATAGGTATACGCTCATATTGTTTCAAAAAAATATAAGTCAAAAAGAGCCCAAAAGAGAATCCCATTACTTTCGTCTTCTATAATTTAGCGATACTGTTATTTTTAGATTTATAGAATCTTTTTTTTTTTCTTTTATATTAAAAATATTTTTATAGTGGATTACTTATAAAGTATTTTTAAGTATCATATTATGTATTAATAAGAGGTTCACAGCACGAAAGTCGAAAAATTATAATAGTCAAAACGTGAAATAATAATTAGTCTTATAAAATGCTAGTTATATGCCATTATGTTTTTTTTTCGATATCATCATCATCATCAGCCTTTATCCGTCCACTCCTGAACATAGGCCTCCTTGAATAATGCCAAGACGACCGATCCCTTTTAGCGATATATTGTGTGCAATTTTTATCTAACGATAGGGTTTCAAAATAAAAAAGTTCCTAATAGCTAAAGTTGCAAACTAGAAAAACCTTTTTCTAGTTTGCTACTAAAACCAGGTACATACATTAAAACACGGATCAGAATAATTAATAAACATTATATTATTAATGATATACAAATCTATGAAGAACTTAAAAACCACACTACTTATAAAGATATTTGTATTTTTTTACGAAAGTAAACAAGACCATAATTTCGTAATATAAGATTTGACTTCTAAATGTGTTAGTAAACTCTAAGAGTTTGTAATATTAATGGGTATTTATGAAAAAACCGCATACAATAAGCTTTCATCACAAACATGCACGACAGATTTATGTTTTCTGATCCATCTGCCGCGGCCCGCGCTCTCGCATAATGTAACTAGGAAAATAAAAATAGACTTAGGTTCCCGCTTCAAACATGTGGAAACTTTTTTGAAACTGCTTACGAGTAATGCAACTCTTTATTATTTATCGAATATATTTATAAAGTAGCTTGAAATGTTATCTATGATTCTACATACGATTGTATTTTAGCACTATTATATAGTATAGTGTGATAAGGATCTTTTGGCGGATGGATGACACTGACAGGAGGGCGTAAGTGTGAAATGTGGGTGACCAGTTATTAAAATCTCCTCAATATATATGTCAAATTAATGTCTCAGAATTATTGAGGTTTTCGTCAAAGCTAGGTAATTTCACCTAACGTCGACAGATTGCGACCAAATATGTACCTAACAAATCTTTCGTGTACGATGTTCTACTCTACTAGAGGGATGTTCTTAATAATTTTCTTTTATTAAATTTAAAGTTTAATTTATTAAATTTAAAGATTTTTCTTCATTTCATAAATACTCCAATATACTACTTTAGATATGAATACTTTAGATTTTGTTAATAGCAGAAAAAAATAAATACAAGAATTTCATTTAATTATTATTTTTATTTTTCAGTAAAAAAGTTAACTTATTAATTACTGTTAATCTTAGACTTAATTCATCAAAACTTAAGTTTACATATTAATATATATATTTTTAATCAAAGCAGTACAAACGAAGTAGTACGAACTATAGTCGATTATTCAAAAATATTATATTGTTAGTATTATACTCACAAAATTGTGCATGTTAGTTCAGCATGCTTGCAATAGTATGGCAACTGTCTTAGAGTTACGTTTCACAAGATAGCGGCGTTGGTTCCAGTTTTCGCCACGCGCCAAAAGATCCTTGTCGCACTGTACTTTTTTTTCCTAGCCTATACTGTCCCACTGCTGGGCAAAGGCCTCCCTCTCTCTTTTCCACGCGTCTCTATCATGAGCTGCACTACACCAGTCTTTTTGAAAACCGTCGAGGTCATCCCGCCATCTCCGTCGAGGTCTGCCGCGTCTCCGAGCCCTGTTTAATGGGACCCAGTCGGTGGTTTTCTTGGCCCAGAACTCATTGGGCATTCGGCAGATGTGTCCGGCCCAGTCCCATTTAAGCCTAGCAGCTGCCAGGGCTACGTCAGCTACTTTTGTTTGGGAGCGCAAGATGGAGTTCTTAATGCGGTCGGTTAATCTGACCCCTAAAATACTGCGCTCCATCGCGCGTTGGCAAACCTTGAGCGAAAGCTTTTGAGTATTAGTCAAAGACCAAGACTGTGCGCCGTAGGTCAGAATCGGAAGGATACACATGTCCATGAGTTTTCGTTTTAATGAAAATGGAAGGTCACCTTTCATGTATTCCTTCATGGACCAATAGCTCCTCCCATTCAGCTGCAAGCTTCCGGAATACTTCATCCAAAGTGCAAGTGAATAATTTAGGAGATAGCGGGTCGCCCTGTTTGACGCCTTTCTCATTTCTGAAATTTGGACCAAATGTCTGCAATTTGATGTTAGCGGTGCTGTTACTATATATATTGCGTATTAGATGAATGTATGTGGGGTCTATTTTCTGTGATTTCATGGCAGAAAATATGGATGAATGTGAAATACTGTCAAAGGCTTTGGAATAATCTACGAAAGCGATATAAAGAGGGAGGTTAAACTCATGGTGTTTCTCTATTATTTGATTAAGCGCGTGTAAATGGTCGATTGTGGATAGCCCGGGACGAAATCCTGCCTGCTCTGGTGGTTGCTGTAGATCTAGTTGATATGATATGCGACCCTCGATCACTTTGATGAAAGTCTTATAGAGGTGGGAAACAAGACTGATTGGCCTATAATTGTTAATATCGGCTCTGTCCCCTTTTTTGTGCAAAATAATAATATTGGAGTGACAAAAATGTTTAGGGAATCTACCTGTTTTAAATATATTATTGAAAAGATGTGTAACGTGAGTAATTAGAGTTGACTCGCCCACTCTGAGAGCTTCTGTTGTGATACCATCTTCGCCCGGACTCTTGCTGTATTTCATTTTTGACAGCGCTGTATGTACTTCATGGTCTGTTATGAGAGGGATGGTGTCCGGACAGAAGTATGGAGGGAACCAATCGTTATAATGACAGGGGTCAGTATAAAGGTTTTTGTAAAAATTGGTACAGATGTTCATTATTTTCTCCCGATTACTTTGCTTAACGCCTTTGTCATCGCGCAGGTTACAGATCCAAGATTTATTTTTGCTTATTCCTTGTTTCGAAATTTTCAGAGATTTATTTTGTTCAATGGCTATTTTAATAAGAGTATTATTGTAAGCTCGTATGTCTTTCCGGATACTTCTTTATACTTCCTTGTCTAGTGATTTGTAGCTACTACTTGTGATGTTAGTTTTATAGGAATTCCTGTAAAATCGTACTGTACTTATTTTAGGAAAATAATTTACGAGTTTTTGAAGGACAAACGTTTTGATTTATATACTTTTTATGGCGTATATTGGATAAGGATTTTTTTTATATCGAGATTAGTCTAAGCGCGCATGATATAGAGCTAGAGATGGTCATCTACCATCTTTAATGTACTTACATTTTTTTAAATAGCGTGCCTACCATACTTTGTATTTTCTCGGTGTTCATTTAAATAGGACTACACGCAGCAGAGAACGAAAAGGGGCTACTGATAATGACGAAGTAATGATGATTCATTATTATCAATCGTTTTCCATCCTCTGTCAGATAAAGGCATTTTCAATGAACGCAATGGTACGCGGTACCGGCCGTTTTGGCGCTTCACTCGCATGCACTAAGGCCATATAAAGTATATACAATAAAGCTGTGTGTAAAATGTATATCAAATATGAAATGGTATGTGTCGATAATACGGAAACAAAATAGCTATTTTAGTTAATATACGAAGCAGATTATACATGTAAAACTGCTGACAAACAATTTGATAATACCGGCTGGTGGCTTTAGTACTAGTTGAACAACAAAGTTAATTTACTCATTAAGCGGGGTAATGCGGCATGTATATAGAAATTAAAACTAATTCTTTGTTGAATGTACAAAATAATTTTAATTTTATCATTTTTGGTTTTGTATTTTTCGTATATATAGATTGTTTTAACTTTTCTATCTTTTTTATGGTTTTAAAGATTAAATTGAAAATTTCTATGATTTTGATTTGGTATATGAAGTAAAGCGTATATATTATGTATATTTTAAACCCTTTTTATTTTTGCAAATTTATTAGGGTTCCATTCCTCAAGTCATATATATTTTATGGGTTTTATACGTTTTTATAATAAACTTCCGAATGATATAATACTTAATAACTTGTAAATTAATAAATTTAAAACTACCTTAAAACGAAAATAATATCAAAATTATAAAAATGACAAAAAATTGGAAATAAATTGCTCTACATTTAGATTTAATCATAAAATTATAAGGCAATTCCTTATAATTCTAAGGATTTAATTGACTTTTGTGAAATAATTATCACAATAAAAGAATGATATTAACCCAGCAGAGTTTCTTGTGGGTATCTTCTCTACCCATGTAGAGAAGATACCCACGCGCTGCGAACCCTCATTATAAATTTTGCCCCTATTAAGACAATCATAAATTATCATTATAAAGATTCTATGTGAAATTAAACAATAAACAAAATAAAAAAACGGAACTCTCATAGAATCACTTTGTTGTCCGTCTGTCTGTCTTTCTGTATAAATATACCTATCTATTGTCTATTCTCGCTCGTTCATATTAAAGTGGTCGGGGTCACATCGCTGCACCAATAAATTAATACCTATACAAACAAAACACCCTAATCCTAAAATAATATACCCAGTAATCCAATACACGTCTAAAGTTTTACAACTAAAAGATGAGTATTCGGTAAAAGTAGTTTCTCATTCATATACCTAGTGTAAATATTTTGAGGAAACAATGTACGCAAATTTAAACAAACTGAGCTTCTCACGATATTTGTATCCTGACAAAAATGTCCAAATACCATACGTATGACAAAGAAAATTGAAAATCCTATATTGTTTTTATACATCCAATATTACGAGATACAACGACAATATTGCTACAGAGATTAAAACCTCTATTACATACTACGAAACGGAATAAAATAATAAAAATAGATCTTACCGTAGCAAGTTTCTTCGGGCATTCGAGCGGGGAGAGGAACCAATTTCTGAGCCGATGCGAGCCGTTTTGTTCGAAATAGCTTTCCTTCAATCTGCATTTTCTTGCTGATTTACCAACTTTCATACAGAACTTTCACGAGATATATTCCGAGCAAGCGGAACTTCGGCCGAGTCGACACATTAAATTACTATGAAACTTATTTAGCGACTTTAAATATTATTTAGTCATTATATTTGAAAGATATACATAATGTATATTTTAAATATAACTTATATTATATATAAGGACATTTAGTTCAAATATAGATTTCTACAAGTAAAAAATATATGACTAAACAATAAGTAAAATGGATAACGGTAAATGAATGTGTTCTTCGCAATTGCTTTAAGTACGTACTTACTTCTAACGACTTTTTTTTTCTTTTTGGTCTCGCTGGGGAATGCGTTTAGGCATACCATCTCTCTCTCTCTGCGCCCGAGAAGATGGTAAGGTGAGCGCAGACTCTACCCACTAAACCCCAGCGGTGTTCTCCTTGTCGTCTAGGTGACCCGGCGCGAGAGCTATGGACATCCGCACCGGCCACAACGTTGTGCCATCCGGCACTCTTCTCTGAAAGTGGGGGTAGCGTCCCCCCCCCCCTTCTCCGCTACTTCTAACGACTAACTTAACGGAGTTTGAAATAATACTTCCTAAATTTTCCTAATTTATTTTAAAATATTTTATTACTAGCTACTGCCCCCAGTTTCATCCGCGTAGAGTTCAAAACAGGCTACCTTTTCGAACTCCATTGTGTATTTCCTTGCTAGAATGAAAAAAAAAATCGGCCAAGTGCTAGTCGGACTCGCGCACGAAGGGTTCCGTGCCATTACATTAGACACTTTACCAAAAAATATGGTTTATGTAAAGGTAAATTGCGGTTTACGATTTATGACGCATTAAAAAACTATTTACTAGATCTCGATGAAACCAATTTTCGGTTGAAGTTTTTATGGTAATATACATCATATATTCTTTTTAGTTTTATCATTCTCTTATTTTAGAAGTTACAGGGGAGGACACACATTTTTCCACTTTGGAAGTGTCTCTTGCGCAAACTATTCAGTTTAGAAAAAAATGGTAGAAACCTCAATATTATTTTTAAAGATCTATCCATAGATCCCCACACGTATTGGTTTGATGAAAAAAAATATTTTGAGTTTCAGTTCTAAGTATGGGGACCCCCAAAATTTATTGTTTTTTTTCTACTTTTGTGTCAAAATCTTAATGCGGTTCACAGAATACATCTACTTACCAAGTTTCAACAATATAGTTATTATAGTTTCTGAAAAAAGTGGCTGTGACATACGGACGGACAGACAGACAGACAGGCATGACGAATCTATAAGGGTTCCGTTTTTTCCATTTGGCTACGGAACCCTAACAAACAAATAAGTAGTAGGATAAACTATCCTTACTAATTTTATAAAATGCAAACGTGTGATAATGTAACATAATATCTCTAAATATTAGGTCTTTATCTATGGTGTTGCTGAACGAGGCTGGAAAGGCCCTGGAGAGAGTCGTGGCTTCCCGGCTCGTTCAGCACCTGTAAGAGGGCCCGGGACCGGGACGGGACTCTCAGAGTCCCAATTTGGGTTCCGGGCACGCCGGTCGACGATCGACGCCTTCAAACGCCTGCGGGCGGTGATGCGTGAGGCGGAACACATAGGGGAGGTGGTGGTGACCGCCTTCAATAGCCTCCCGCACAGTGTGATACGGGAGGCCCTGAACTACTTCGAAGTGCCTCCCTATCTCAGGAGGCTCTTGGATGCGTACCTCTCCGAAAGGAGGGTAGCCTGCGAGAACCGATGTGGGTACGTCGAGTGGTGGCAAGTCGGCTGCGGTGTCCCACAGGGATCGGTTCTTTGTCCGATCCTGTGGGACATTGGGTATGACTGGGTCCTGCGAACCCGTCTCCTCCCCGGGATGGATGTCATCTGCTATGCGGATGATACCCTCGTCTACGCCCGGAGACGAGACGAGAGAACGAAGCGGCGAGGCTGACCGAGGTTGGGCTCGACCTCGTGATCAGCCGCATAGAGATGTTAGGGCTTCGGGTCAGACCATCTAAGACCGAAGCCCTTCTCTTCAGCGGGACCGAGCGGAAAGGACCCCCACCGGGGGCTGCCCTCCAGATCGGAGGGGTGAGGATCAGGATGAGCCCCCATATTAAATATCTGGGGCTCATCCTTGACGAAGCATGGACCTTCGGCCCACACTTCGCACAGTTGGGTCAGAAGGTCGTAAAGGCGGCGAGTGCGTTAGGCAGACTCCTCCCGAACCTATGTCTCGGATGCGAGGTCTCTCGGCAAGAGCCTGACGCTGGACGGGATCCTGCGGGTCCGGGTTAATGCTGAGGTGGGGAGAGGACCAGCCGGATTACTCTTGACACTCGATCCTATCGAAATTTAGGATTGGGATCGAAAAGACGCTACAACTAGCGCACAATTTGACTCGATTACAGTGAAATTTTATGTAACTAATTGACATCGGGATTTCTCGATCTTGTTCATACATATTTCCTTAATTCGTACTCTTGAAAACATTTTTACGTTGACGTATCGACTTCGAAATTGAGATTGGGTTCGAATTTACATAGTTCATTGTTCAACAAAACTTAAGTTGTGTTCGATTGCGTTGTTTAAAGTGTTTTTTATTAAAATTATGGCACGATTGGCACTTCTTTTTGGATATATTAGGATAGATCTAAGACAAAGGCGAAATCTAAGAAGAATGGCGCGTTATATGCCAATAATGCGTTCACCATGAGTGATGGGGAGTTTAAGAGATATTAATATTGCCTCAGCAAGGAGCTTTGAAGTTGTTCATAGCGATTTGGATTTGTATCTACTATCTAGTATCTACGCGTTATAAGGTATGTTAATAGAAATATCTATAATCTAACCTCTTCTATAGTTCATCTTTTCTCTTTATTTACGGCCTATGTAGGATACATAAAAAATATATCTCAAATTATTTTATTATTGATTGGTTCTACATTGTTCTTCATATTATGTGATACCTATCTTTTAGACAAATCAAAGTGCTAATTAATATAATCTATTTGACTTATTGAGTTACATATATTTGCATTATTTTATGAAAACTTCCAAATAACATCCGTAGTAAGTGAATAGCACTTACTATGGATGTTATTTGGAAGTTTTAAGTTGATGGTACTCATATAGCTATCATACGTCCAGCCCAAAATGAGAGGTTTTATAATAGAAAAGAATTTCACTTAAGAAATGTTTTAATTATAAGTTGACTCTTGGATTCTCTAATTGTATAATTTAGTTTTAATAATGCCTTTTCTTTTATTAGTAATACCTTTAAATTATGTATATATATATATATATTATATTGATATAATATATTATACAATTTAAACAAATTAATTATATATATTAATAGGTATATCCTTTTAGTAATACCTTTAAATTGGCAAATAACATAAACATTATAAAGGAATCTTAAAATGTGTTCATTCCTTTTTAAATTTCGGGGAACTTGTTTATTTATTACATTAATATTATATTGCAATAATTATATGTTTTAGGAGACTCGGGCTATGGCCAAAGAACTATTATGATGACACCTATTTGGATGCTGCGGCTGGCTTACCTGAAGAACACTACACCAAGTTTTATTGCATGGCACGCAATACAGTAAATCATACTATTGGTGTTTTGAAGAATAGGTGATGAAGTCTTCTAACGTAACGTCACGAACGTAGACACGATTTGTTCAAGAGTACCAATATACTCCAGATTGGAACTGGAACTGGATTGAATTCGTATTGTTGTGAGATTGGAACTGCAGTCAAGAGTAGGCCGGCTGGCGTGGGAGCCGTATGGCAAACGCCTAACGTTTGCCCTGCGTCCGGTCCTAGAGCGGTGGATGCGTCGTAAACGCAAACTCCTCACCTTCCGTCTAACACAGGTGCTCACCGGCCATGGATGCTTCGGTGAGTACCTGTGCCGGACGGCCCAAAGGGAGCCGGAAACTGTATATCACGCTTGTGGCGCGGCGGAGGACCGGGCTCAGCACACTCTAGAGGTGTGCCCGAGATGGGCGGCGCTGCGTCGCGATCTGACGTCAGTTATCGGAGGGACTTGTCTTTGCCGCGCATCATCACCCCGATGCTCCGCAATGACGAGTGCTGGACGGCGATGGTATCCTTCTGTGAGGTAGTAATGTCCCAGAAGGAGGCCGATGAGCGAGTGAGAGAAGAGGCCACTGACGAGGCCTCCCCCCGCAGGCGAAGAACAGGGGTGCGTAGGAGGCGCTACTTAATGCGCCTCCAGTAACACTCCTGTGCTCGTGTCAGGCCGAGGCTGGGATTAACCTGGGTCCAGATAGGCACGACGTCGTCGGGGACTGCTAAAAGTATCGTGAAAACGAACGGCCGAGCAGTCCCCCCTTTTGAGGAGAAGTCTGGCCTCTCGTCAGGGCCAGCCTATCACCAAGGGTTCTGTTTTGCCTGCAAGATCCGGGACCCCTCAAAAGGCGGCGGAGGGCGCTTGCAGCGGTTTTAGTGGGTAACGACACTGCCCATGTGCGAACCCCACACATGGCTAGGTTTAAAACCAATCCCGGTCCTAGTTATGGTTTGGGTTGCAAATTTCTGCTGCAGACCAAAAAGATAAAAAAGGTCTTTATCTATGAAATTGCCGTTTTGTATGAAAACATTTAAACGATATTTTTTTTATGTATTTTTTATTTGTATTAATCGTAGTAATAACCCTGCAATCAATGCATCTTTGCCAACGCAGTGGCAGTTTATTGATGTCCTTCTTAAATAAATCAGCTGGACGGGAGGCAACAAATTCTTCAAAGGCATTTTGTACTGCCTCTTGGGTATTGAATTTTTTCCCTGCCAAGAAGTTATCCAAATTCTGGAAAAAGTAGTAGTCTGTAGGCGCAAGGTCTGGTGAGTAGAGAGGATGACGGAGAGCTTCCAACCCCAAATGTTGCAACTTGGAGACCGTCTGCTGTGCAGTATGAGGTCGCGCGATGTCGTGCAGGAGCAGTGGAGACGAGTGATTGACCAATGCTGGTTGGAGATATGCCAGCTTCTCCATCATTGTGTTAAGTTCTTCACAGTACACATCTGCAGTAATGCTCACCCCGTTTGGTAAGAAGCTGTGATGAATCACAACGGCGCAAGACCACCAAACAGTGACCATCACGTTTCTACGGGTAAGTTTTCGTTTAGGGCATTGTTCAGGTGCTGAACCAGGATCCAACCAACTTGCTGAGCGATTTCGGTTATCAAACATAATCCATTTTTCATCGCAGAAAATTGCATGCGGTTCGAAATTCAGTCATTTATGTGTGTTTGTTGAGCAGTGCAAGGCACGTCTCGACGCGTACTTCGCGCTGGCAATCATTGATTTCGTGGGGCACCCATTTGTCAAGCTTTTTTACCTTGCCAATTTGACGCAAATGGACCAATATTGTTTTGACGCTAACGTCGAAAGCTGCTGCTAATTCAGCCGTAGATTGCGTATCATCAGCTTTCACAATCGCCTTTAATTCTTCATTGTCGACCAAAGTCTTCGGACGACCGCGAGGTTAATTTTTCAGGTCGAAATTTCTAGAACGGAAGCGAGCAAACCAATAACAGGTAGTGCGTTGGTTTGTAGTGTTAGCTTCATAAACATCGTTGATGTTGCGTGCCGCTTGTGCCGCGTTGCTGCCACGACGGTACTCATATTCCATAATTACTCGAATTTTTAACATAATATTCATGATGACGAAAAAGATTGAAATACGATGAAAATATAACATTAATCAATAAACAAATTACTACTTTTGGATTGGAAAAAGAATTCAATGTTTTTAATTAATTTAAAATTAGAATTATTGGCCAAATAAAAATTATTTTGATTTGAAATGGCCAGTATAACTGCAGAACGGCAATTTCATAGGTAAAGACATATTATTATATAATATCAAAATATATTATATTAAACGACTTGTTGCATTCGGCCAGTATATATAAATGTTGCTTTTGACAATTACGTCGTTTTTGACATTTCAATTGACATAATTATGAATTACTACTGATAATTTTAAAAAATGTAATTCCCGTAGGAAGTTTGATTTTTTATATCAGTTAGATGTACTTTTTATAAAAGTAATGACCATAATGTATTTTCTACCTCTCTCCCGTAACATATACAAAACGTTGGTAGCCTTTTATTATATCATTTGGTTGCTACAATGTCGGAAATTTATTAGGATAATTTATAATTCGATATCATAATTTTTAGGCCATTCATTTCTCGAATTTTGTCTCGCTAAAGGTTTTTAGGCATTATATGCTCCTTGTTCTGTCCATTGTTGGACATAGGCCTCCTCATATGAACGCGAAGACAGCAGTCAACCTATCCTTCGTCCTCCCGATCGAAAGAATGATTTGTTTCAGAAGTAGTGAATACAATGTAAGTTAACAATTACTTTGAGAGCAATGCAACGTAATTATGTTAAAGACACTGGTCGTAACAGGCGTCGTTATCCTATATACTGAGGTCGATATACTGCGGGACTGCGACGCGACTAGTCGGCGACTAATTTACATAACTGATTATATAGAATGTATATTATGGCTGCTAGAACAACAAATAATAGAAATAAAATGAAGTAAAAATATTGGAAACCCATATAAGGAACATAATATTATTATTTCTTTTATTTTGTGCCTTTTTTTGTTCCCGATGGGGAATGTTCTTAAGCATACTACCGGGGCCGGGGAGCCCGAGGTTACGTGGGATACTCTGCGCCTGAAAAGATGGTAAGGTGAACGCAGACTCTACCCGCTTAACCCCAGCGGTATTCTCTTCCTCTGGAGATAGGGGGAGAGGAGTCCCCTCTTCCTTCTCTGCTTAAGGCATCTGAACATATTATTATAAGGGTGTCTTGATGATGATGCTTTTCAAGGCGATTTCGGCTACGGCGAAAAAACCTCTGACCAATATAAAAGAGTCAAGTGTCATTACATTGATGGGCTCTCACATGGCTAGCATAAGGTGGTTTGCATTTGATGTGTTTCCTCTTTGCATCCAGATCGCGCCTTCGATTATCCTCAAAGACATAAACATTATTTTGGACTCAACTGTCTAAATTCCGAACGTTCGGCCGCTACTAACTCCCAAGTGGAAGATTCTAGTCCACACCCCTTCAAGTACCTCTTTAGCACATCTTTATACCTTAGAAACTGATCACCGCGTTTCCGCTTACCATCCTTTATAGTTCTGAGTAAAAGATTACCTTCGCTATTCCCTCTTCTGGCATAATAGATAGATGGCCACACCAACGCAGTTGTCGTCGCATCAGGTAGGCTTCCATTCCGCAAACATTCGCGCGCCGTAGAACGTCAGTGTTTCTCACACGATCGGACCATTTTATATTCATTATTTCGCGAAGGCATTTCGAATGGAACCTATCCAGGGTGCGAATATGGCGACGGTACAAGCACCATTTTTCAGCTGAATAAAGAATGTTCGGTAAGATAATGGCCATGTAAACTTTGATTTTAGTTTTTAATTTTTCAATTCAGCGACCAACACTAGGACCAAGAATCCACGAAGATTGGTTTGATGAGAAAGATAAGGTGCTTATAGAAGCTATCTCCAAGCATCGTCTACTCTTGCGTCACCAAGATGATAATATACACGCTAATTCATTGGATGAGGTCAAGCAGAGCGCATTTCACTTAAGAAAGCTCACTCGCGATGTTAAAGACAAGTGGTGGGAGGACAAAGTTCGTCGTATGCAGTGGCTTGCAGACACTATCCAGCTAGGTTATTTTTTCAGTGAGGTACGGAAGTTGACTGGATCTACGTTCCGTAGAAGTGTACCTTTAAAGTCATCCGACGGCTTGTTTGTGTCCAATAAGGATGAAGTTCTCAAACTTTGGGCTGAGCATTTTAATCACTTACTTAACGTTGATCGAACAGCAGATCTCGACTTCATTAAATCTCTACCAGAGTATCCTCGAGCCTCTGCATTAGATGAACCATTAACTCGAGAAGAAGTTGTTAACGCCATTAAGGCCCAGCAAAATAAGAAGGCAGTCGGTGTTGACAACATCTCAGGTGAGTTGATCAAGTATGGCGGTGAGGAGCTGATGTAAACTTTGATTTTAGTTTTTAATTTTTCAATTCAGCGACCAACACTAGGACCAAGAATCCACGAAGATTGGTTTAATGAGAAAGATAAGGTGCTTATAGAAGCTATCTCCAAGCATCGTCTACTCTTGCGTCAGCAAGATGATAATATACACGCTAATTCATTGGATGAGGTCAAGCAGAGCGCATTTCACTTAAGAAAGCTCACTCGCGATGTTAAAGACAAGTGGTGGGAGGACAAAGTTCGTCGTATGCAGTGGCTTGCAGACACTATCCAGCTAGGTTATTTTTTCAGTGAGGTACGGAAGTTGACTGGATCTACGTTCCGTAGAAGTGTACCTTTAAAGTCATCCGACGGCTTGTTTGTGTCCAATAAGGATGAAGTTCTCAAACTTTGGGCTGAGCATTTTAATCACTTACTTAACGTTGATCGAACAGCAGATCTCGACTTCATTAAATCTCTACCAGAGTATCCTCGAGCCTCTGCATTAGATGAACCATTAACTCGAGAAGAAGTTGTTAACGCCATTAAGGCCCAGCAAAATAAGAAGGCAGTCGGTGTTGACAACATCTCAGGTGAGTTGATCAAGTATGGCGGTGAGGAGCTGATGTAAACTTTGATTTTAGTTTTTAATTTTTCAATTCAGCGACCAACACTAGGACCAAGAATCCACGAAGATTGGTTTAATGAGAAAGATAAGGTGCTTATAGAAGCTATCTCCAAGCATCGTCTACTCTTGCGTCAGCAAGATGATAATATACACGCTAATTCATTGGATGAGGTCAAGCAGAGCGCATTTCACTTAAGAAAGCTCACTCGCGATGTTAAAGACAAGTGGTGGGAGGACAAAGTTCGTCGTATGCAGTGGCTTGCAGACACTATCCAGCTAGGTTATTTTTTCAGTGAGGTACGGAAGTTGACTGGATCTACGTTCCGTAGAAGTGTACCTTTAAAGTCATCCGACGGCTTGTTTGTGTCCAATAAGGATGAAGTTCTCAAACTTTGGGCTGAGCATTTTAATCACTTACTTAACGTTGATCGAACAGCAGATCTCGACTTCATTAAATCTCTACCAGAGTATCCTCGAGCCTCTGCATTAGATGAACCATTAACTCGAGAAGAAGTTGTTAACGTCATTAAGGCCCAGCAAAATAAGAAGGCAGTCGGTGTTGACAACATCTCAGGTGAGTTGATCAAGTATGGCGGTGAGGAGCTGCACACAACCATTTGGCAGTTATTCTCAAAGAGGTGGACGAGCTTGTTCCTGCCTGCTTTAAGGTGTCCCATATATGTCCTCTTTATAAGAACAAAGGGTGGCTTATAGCTCGGGCATTAGGCGCGCGATGGATCCCCCGATTGGCCCCGCACAGATCCCTCATGGCGGTGCGACCACCTAGTCGCCACCTAGGCACCAATGCGATCCCTCTCCCGCTCCACCTTCTCCTTCTGCGACATCACGTCCCCGAAGAAGGAAAGGACCACCTACCATGTGCTGTCAGTGACGGTCATCACTCGAGGTATCCCGCGGGGGATGGAGGACCTAGGCATTTGGGACTCACTGCACCCGAAAGATATGGTAAGTTGGACGCAGCTCTACCCATTAAAACCCGGCGAGAGCCACCAATGCCGCCTTTGGTAAAGTGTCCCGGATCTGTTGAGCAACAGGGCACATCGACGTCTAGTCAGTCCGTCGGGACAGTGAAATGGGGTGAGGTTCCCATCCTCGCCCCTTGTCCCCCTGCTCGTTTGACCCTCTTCTTATAAGAGGGGTACAAAGAGCAGCTCTCTCTATTCAATTGGCTTTGCCCAAGGTGCTGTGTTCACCTTAGGCTACTGAGCTCCACCGCCACGACAAGGCTCGAACCATGGTGGGCAGGGTTTTATACCTTTCTCAATAATGTCTATATATTAGTAGCGAAAAATATATTTTATATCAAGAGAGAAGGGTGTAAAACCATACCTAGTTCACCTATGGGCTGGTCCAATGGACGGTGGTCAACTTCACACATCTTCAAAAAGAATTAATCTTATGAGGCTAGCAAGTTTCCTCTCGTTGTTTTCCTTCACCGGTGGGCAAGCGATGCTCTCTTCAGTTACATGGAGAAAAACCCACACCGCTCATTACGGGGGCAAACCTATAGCAAAAGCCAAGCCACATGATCAGCATATAATAATATATTCCTGACATATATGCCGATCATGCATGATACAATTGATAAGAGTTACTCTTATATAAGATGATAGAGGCATGTAGTTGTAATGATATCTTCGTAAGTAAAAACCTTTATAATAGTAAAAGCAATGAAGCGTTTAGACTTATCAGTTTCACGAATAAATTATATTAATTTAACAATGTAACAATCAAATACAGATACCGCAATAGCTGTCCCCGACACTTAGTTCACTAAAAACATAATTGACTCGTACAATACAATAAAGGGAAAATAAATCAACATTCAAGCACCTTGTAAAATAACAATAAGAAATAGAAATATATAAATACAGTTGAGAAATATACAGAGTACTCTCCTTCAGAGATAACCTTGATGTTTTCTTCGCGATAAGAGCTCTCAGACATACTGTAAGGGAACAGTTATACTTAACAAAACGAAGAACTGGTATACTTAACAAAAGTGACGATCTTCGTATAATCAGTACAAGTGATATGATGTTACGAATAAAGTTTACTTGCGAGATAAAGGATTACAACTAATAAAGGTTGTAAATATAAATCGATATTACTTGAAAGATAAGACATAATTATAATGCGTATTATTTTCATTTTCATGAATCACTAGCTGTTGCCCGCAGCTTCACCCGCGTTATTTTATATTTACGGACGTATCCGTAGGTACCGATGATGATAATTTTTCTACTTTTTTTGTTATATCTCTAAAGGGAATAAGGCTGCGTTTTGAAAATAAGCTCCAAGCGGCTTAAATTTTTCCGACTTTTACTTTCTTGTGAGTTAATCTTAAAAGATAGACATATACTGTCACGGACTTTTTTTTTAGATAATTTAAAGAGAAATAATTTTTTCACACATATTTTTTGTTTTTTTTTTCATTTTCGCAGCGCACGCACGTGAAGACCTCAAAGATGAATAATTTTCCCCGTTTTTTACACATTTTCCACTGTTTCTTCGCTCCTATTAGTCGCAGTGTGATGTTATATAACCTATAAGCCTTTCTCGATAAAGGATCTATCCAACATAAAAAGAATTTTTCAATTCGAACCAGTAGTTCCTGAGATTAGTGCGTTCAAACAAACAAACAAACTCTTCAGCTTTATAATATTAGTATAGATAAACGTTCCATTGCACGGGGTCCTTTCTAAAAATTAGGGGATAAGGCTTATCGGTCTCTTGTGTGCGTTGACCAAATGACGTTTAAAGAAGTACCTAAACACCATCAAATTGACGGTCCCTATGTACTTAACTAAGGACATGTCGAAAATGATTTTTCTTTATTGCATAAATGGCTTCAGACAGCCTAGACGCGCATACCATACAAAAGTTTGTTCAAAATATTGTATATACCATACAAAAATTTGTTCAAAATATTGTATATACCATACAAAAGTTTGTTCAAAATATTGTATATACCTTATACGCAAATCGTATAATATGACAACAAGTATTTTAATGTAAAGAAAAAGTCCCTAAATACGGATAAATATGCATAGCGTTAGACTTTAGTACAATGTTTTAAAATGCGGGCCATTCGGTTCCCAACTAAGACATGTCAATGCTATTTCGGATTTTAAGACTTAGCTTCATATTAAAAACTGCATAAAAGATACCAATTGAAACAAAATTGGTTGGAATCTTAATATGAGAATTAAAAATGCAATACAGCTTGTTTTTTTTCTTTAACGCCGGGAAATACTCTGAGGCATCCCGCGGGGAGTGGGTCTCCCCAGGCGGGTATGTGGAACTCGCTGCGCCAGAGCATTTCCTGGCGTTAATGAAGAAAAGGCCTATGTTCACCTCTCGCTCTCGAGTGTGGCACACTGCATGATCGAGAGCTATGAACGACGTCACCTTCTGCGAAACTGTTATTTCGCAGAAAGCCGCGGAGCGGGACAGAGAGGACGATGCTACGTCCGTCCCGCACCATTGACGTAAAATGGAATTGTAAAGGAGGCGCTACGTGCGAGGTGCACCTTCCTCTTGTCTAACGGGACTCGGGGTAGGGTTAGGTACCTGCCCCCGTAGAAAAGTTCCGGCGTCGGCGGGGGTGCTTCAAGTTATGGGAGTTCCCTTATAGCTAGTAGGAGGTAGTCCGGTTAGCCCTTTTGAGGGGGTTCTGTCTTAGCCAGATCCGGGACACTCCCCTCCAAGCGGCTGAAGGCAACTCGCAGTGGTTTTAGTGCGGTATACCGGCGCCGGAGGAAACGTGGGGGGCACCGGGAGTCCCACATATCCCCGGACGACCCAACCCTGGGTGAATGCACATAGCTTTTCCATTGCGTTAAAAAGGCCTATGTTCGGCAGATAGAGGTTTATGATGATGATGATAATTATGTCATTTTAGTTAGACTACTGGTGGTGGCTACTTCTACTACTACTACTACTACTACTACTACTACTACTACTACTACTGGTGGTGGCTACTACTACTACTACTACTACTATTGGTGGCCCAGTATTCTATTTCCGACCGTAATAAGTCGATCGTCGAATATTATAAAAATCTTTTTTCATTACTCGTGAAGCTTATCACTAGCTAAATGATTTTTTTTTTTATTAATAATGTTATATTCAATAATGCTACAAACCACCTAAAACTTAGTAATCAACAATCTCACTCCTGCATATTGTGTCTTCGCAACCAATCAAAACCAGATACTTATTAAATTCTTTATTCATAGTTTATTTGTCGAATACATAATATTATAAGTTACTAGTGGCATCGACAGACTTTGTCCTGTACAATTTTTTTTCTGAATCTAAACCATCCTCGAATCCCCTTGAACTCACACAAAAAATTTCATCAAGATCGGTCCAGCCGTCTAGGAGGAGTTCAGTGACATACACACGCACAGAAGAAATATAATATATATAAGCTATACAATCAGCAAGTTGAATGATGTAAGGCTGGAGTTTATATTCCGACGCGACGTTTGAAATAAAAATCAAACACTACGCTACAGAGACTCAAATATAAGTAACAAAAAAACCATTTTCGACCTACTAATTATCAAATAAATAATTATTGTTAATTGATCTCGATGAGTAGATAATAAGCTATAATTATTATTTAATGCTATAATTATAATTTATGCCTATGAGCGACGATGGCCTAGTGGGTATGGGCTCGGCCTCTTGAGTGAGAGCCGAGAGGTCCGGGTTCGATCCTGACCCGCCCCCCCTTTTAATACCTATCACTTTTCTATTCTACGTGCACTTGAACATAATATCATCGCTTACTCACCGGTGCAGGAAACATCGTGAGGAAACCTGCATGCCTGATGAAGTTAAAAGTCTTTGAAGGTGTGTGAAGTTCACCAACCTGCATTGGGCCAGCGCATCGGTGAACGATGGCCCAAAAACCCTCCTCCCCTGATTTCGAGGAGGAGACACGTGCCCAACAGTGAGAAATAAAGGGTTTGATATTATTATATTTTATATACAAAATACATATTTCTTTGTCTATACTGAACTGTAACTAGCGCTTAAGTGCCGGAGTTTTGAGACATGGAGCAAGTCTGTGTTGATACAGTAATAATACTACACATTACATGCTCAGATAGTCGTTATTGTTCATTAGTGAAACATTTCTCGTCTCAACTTCGTATTTCGATATATTTCGAGACATAAAGTGAAGATAAATAGAAATTGGCCGCCACGGGACGGCCGGCGGATGTGAAAGATCTATTTACCGTAGATATTTCACATCCGCCACATTTAATGTTATTCTTTACAAATAGGATCTTTATAATGATCACAATATGATTGTCTTAGTGGCTAAATTTATAATGAGGTTTCGCAACGCGCCCACGTCAGAGATGATACCCACAAGAAACTCTGCTGGGTTCCTATCCTTCTTTTAGTTGTGATCAGTATTTCACAAAAGTCAATTAATCTACAGCATAAACGTCCACATGTCGCAAAGGCAAAAAAAAAATAGTTTGCTTTGTATAGAAAGTCATACATGTGCGTCCTGATACGCGCCGTACGGATCTTTATATACAAAGAAACTAACATTCGTTACGTACCGTGCGTGCAGTGCGTACGATACGAACATAATATGGACGCTTACCTTTATTGCACTTCAGAATCCTCGTAAGATATATCACGATATGACAGTGCCCTGTCATTGGTGACACTCGCCGGGTTTAGTGGGTAGCGCTGCGCCCACCTTGCCATCTTTTGGTCACAGTGAGTCCCACATACCCGCCTGGGGTATGGCCCCCGGTGATCCCCCGCCGAATGCCTAAGAGCATTTCCTAGCGCAAAAGAAAAAAAAAAACTACTGAAAGAAAGGTAAACAAAATCTAATATAAGATTTCCAATTAGCGCAGCAATGGCATTTAATTAATATAACTGATATCCGTTCTCTTAAGTGTGTAACCAGAGGCCTTAGATAAAGTAACATTAAAAAAACGATAACAAAGTTCGAAAAGAATAAAATGTATGGGATTGACATAAGCCGTCGTCAATTATGTCACTCGTTATCGTTATCGCAAGTTGGTAGACAATGTTAAAATTCGTAACAAAATCATAAACTATCAATTGGTTATCGAACACTTATGTTATTTTATTATTGATATTGATTCGTTATCCGTGGGCCTGGGCCATGGGGGGCAACATTTTCACAATTTTTATGAGTTATAGTGTGTATGAGGTCTATTTACATAGAAATTAATTTAAATTTTTTGGTCCGATTTGACACTTCTTGTCGAACTTTGTTGACACTTGACAGTTGTTGTCGTTGCACTGTCACGATCTTTGATTGATCATTGGCTAGAAAATTATTATCGTTATCTCAAAGACGATAACGAACTTCGGCTACAAAGCGATGTCACTTTGTCTACAGGCCCTGCTCACGGCCACTTTAACGAGCTTATTCTTCGCGTAATATCGGTAACTTTAGTTCTCTGGCGGACGTCTTCATTTTGAATTTTATCTGCCGAAGAAACACCCAGTACAGCACGCTTCATTGCACGTTGACCTACGGCAAACTCAGGTGAACGGATGGCCGATAGGCCAATAAGGTTCAAAAGTGGAGGGTGCGTTTAGGCAGACGATATTGTATTGGTTGACAATTAACCACGTGGGAAGACGATCTCCGTGCTGTGGCCGGTTCGTAATGGATGCGACTGGTGAGGGATCAGTCGTCTTGGCGTTCATTGGGGGAGGTCTATGTCTATTCAGCAGTGGACGGATAGGGGATGATGATGATGATGATAATGATGATGATGATGATGATGATGAACAGCTGACCACACCTTCAATCGAAAACTTTTAAACGAGAAAGAAACGCAAAATTAGTTTTTCAAGAGTTTTGTAAGAGGTAGTGCCATGCTGCTATGCAGCCGAATTGGGCCGGTACGACCGGGATGGTACCTCTCACTCACATAATACCGGCGTAAAGTGATATAGCTGTGGCATTTCGTTCGGTTTGGGAGATTCCAGTGGCCCGGGAAGGCGGGGAAGGACATGCAAAAGGTGGGTAACGCATATGTATAACCTCCCGGTTATGCGGATATGTATGGGCTTCTGTAGTCACCATAAGACTCCAACTGCTCGTTTGCCTCCTTATGAAAAAAGTGTTAATTATTATCTATTTTCTTTGAGGCTTCATGTTGTTCACAATATACTCTTTTTTTTCTGATGGATCTATGCTAACGGCCCGAAGGCCCTAATGCTACATCGGATTAGTTTTTTTTTTCGGATGGATCTATGCTAACGGCCCGAAGGCCCTAATGCTACATCGGATTAGTTTTTTTTTTTTCGGATGGATCTATGCTAACGGCCCGAAGACCCTAATGCTACATTGGATTAGTTTTTTTTTCGGATGGATCTATGCTAACGGCCCGAAGGCCCTAATGCTACATCGGATTAGTTTTTTTTTTCGGATGGATCTATGCTAACGGCCCGAAGGCCCTAATGCTACATCGGATTAGTTTTTTTTTTTTTCGGATGGATCTATGCTAACGGCCCGAAGGCCCTAATGCTACATCGGATTAGTGTGAGCCCATTCGGCTCTCTTTTGGTTTATAAAAGTGGGGGGTTGCCCCCCGCCAACCGTGCAGTCTGCGACCACACGGCCTTCTGGCGTCGGCTGTAGCATGGGATTAGTGTGAGCCCATTCGGCTCACTTTTCGTTAATAAAAGTGGGGGGTTGCCCCCCGCCAACCGTGCAGTCTGCAACCACATGGCCTCCTGGAGTCGGGTTGGCCAATATACTCGTGCGTATGAATTTTATATGAAAAACAGACTCTGTTTTTACATAAAATTCTTCGTATAAAATTTTCGCTAATTTTATACATAAAGTTTACTTATTTTATATTTTTTATGTTTGTCCGTGCTTTAACTTTTAAAAAATAATAAATAATAATAATAATATGTTTTATCTGAAAGTAGTAAATAGTACAGAAATATTTTTGAGTAGTATTTTCTAGACCAGCGCCGGTGAAAAATAAAATAATAGCAATCCGAATACACAGAGTCAATTCTAGTAAAGTGAGCGAGAGGATAACTGTTGCCGCGTGAAAGGAAATAAACATCAATTGGATCCACAAATTTGCTTTTCCGTTTTATTAGTATGCAATGTAACTAGTTATGACTCATATTATAGCTATTAAAATACAATATCAATAATTATTATAGTTATTTCTTTTAATAAGATAAAGCAATAGTTTCTACTGAGTTCTGGAAGCCTTCATAATAACTTTAAAATATCGCAAAAAATTTACGCAAGCACAGCAGCGATAAAAACCCAGTGTAACATATTTGTAACATTAATGTTATCAGATCAGTAGCGTGGATCAGAGAAGCACTCAACATAAAATATGTTTGAATATTTTCTCATTTATTTGCCTCGCGAAAGAAAAATACATATCTCATGTTATATTTTAAGAATATATTGTCACAACGGCGAAACTCATGCCAAATTTAGGCCCGAGCGCCGCCTAAAGCTAGAAAATAAGGGAGTTAATCTTACATTCTGTATTATTTGAGTCTGTTATGTAGTTGACCCAAATGCGAACTGCAAATTTCAAACAACATTGCAAGTTCAACAACGTCGTATCAGTAAAATGGCCGTCTAGGCCTTAACTTATCAATTTGTAAATATCGACTTTTGACTTGGGCTAGTTTGATTAGTAGAAAAAAAGTCAATAAATACTATCTGTATTTATTGAATTTTTGATATCTGATTCGATAGATATTCGATTGATTGATATATGTACCAAAACTAAACTTATATAATACATATACATTACAAACTTTTCAGTACCTAAGAAAAATTCCATCTACAGATAGTTCAGTTAATAATATAAAAACTTGAAATCCAGCTAGCGTAATTTCGTCATTAGGAATTAAAGAAAACCATGATACTATTCTTAAGTATATTATATTAAATTCCAAACTCATATTCCATATTTATATTCTAAATTTAACCCACAGCACCTCGATGTCCTGAAATCCACAACAACTCGATATTTACGGCATCCAGTCGTACGACCACTACATGAAATCAGCTGCAATCTACGGTATGTCCGAATCAATACGACTTAGGGATATTCAAGAAAAGGTCATACTCATATTTGGAAGGCCAGCAATGCACCTGGTGTAGCGGATGTTTGTGAATATCGCTTATAACTTACCATAAGGTGAATCGACTGTTCGTTTGCCCCCACTACTATAAAATATATATAAGATATATTTGTAAAATTAAGTAAACATGCGGCCCTTACACCTTCCCCTTTGTTGTGCACGGGTCTCCTCCTCTAAATCAAGCGAGAAAAGAAGGTATAATTAGACAATTTGATTATTCTTAGCTAATTAATATTTATGTATTCATTCCATGAGTCTAATCTTTCAAGATTTTCCCCAAATTTTTGGAAATGTACGATAGACTTCTTTTCCTTTATCCCTAAAACAATCCAGGTTTAAGGAAAGAGAAACGATCAATTGTAGGTCCATTATCTTTTTTGTCCATGAATTACTGACAATGATAAAGATGTGTTATATGTGAAGGTCGAACTGATTAAATTGATGCAGATTGCGAAAAAATTGTTTGAACATATCTGTTTCTTAAACTTTTCCAGTAAAAGATTCCGCGATTACATCTATTGAAGTTAAAAAAGCTACCTTCCAAAATAAGTTTAATAATAAAGGAATTGGATTATCTAATGTAAAAATTTATTTTAAATCAAACATTCATACAAACAAACTGTTCAGCTTTATTACTCCTTTTTTTTTCTTAACGCCGGGAAATACTCTGAGGCATCCCGCGGGGGCGCGGGTCTCCCCAGGCGGGTATGTGGGACTCGCTGCGCCCGAAAGTTGGTAAGTGGACGCAGCTCTACCCACTAAAACCCGGCGAGTGCCACCAATATCGCCTATTTTCTGGTGCCCCGGATCTGTTGATCAAACAGGGCACCTCAACCTCCACAGAGGGGTTGTCCCGCACCACAGAATCACCCCTCCTAACGTCGGGACAGTACAATTGGAGTGAGATTCCCATCCTTACCCCTTGCCCACTGCTTTTTTGTCCCCTCTTTTTATAAGAGGGGTACAAAGAGCCCCGTCGGCGCAATTCGCTTCGCCCAAGGTGCTGGGCTCACCCTAGGCTACTGAGCCCCACCGCCACGACAAGGCCTGAACCATGGTACGGGAGCTTTATTACTTTTTTTATGTTAGTTGGATAGGCAAACTGGCAAACGTACCATCTGATGGTAAGTGCTCGACGTCGCCCATGAACATAAACTAGTTTACCTGGATCGAGCCCAGGCAACTCATTTATGCGTTGCCTATCCTGAGACATAAGAAGTTAAGTCTCGGTGCCAGTAATTACACTGCCTGTCTTGCCCTTCTCTCCGAAACACAGCAAAGCTGTTTCACGGGAGAAACAAGCAAGATGGTGGTACCCATGCAGCCGGGAGCGCAGCACAGCTTCCCTCCGGTTAGACTGATTTTACTACATATATACAGAATCTTCACTAATATAGGAGATTACTAATAAGCCCGAAGAAGCCAAAAATCAAGCATATTCGAAATATTTAATCAAAGTAACATTTAATAAAAACCACCAAAGCCAGATACAACGGTCTACGCGATCCAACATTTCTTTTATTATTCGGATTATGCATATTTGACAGCGAACCGTCTAGAACGCCGGTTTATTCGTCGGTTATTCGTCTTTTGTCTTATTTTATTATGCCATTATTCGAAGCTATAAAGACTAGCGAGACGGTTTGTCTGCATGTTCCCGGTTTTCTCGCCCTTGTTTATCTGGGGGTAGTTAGCGCGGCGGAGTGGCGCCCCGCGGCAGTATTTCCGCCGCCCGCCTAGCGATGGCACGCGCTCCCTCAGGCAGGCTCCTCGCATACGTCCGCTTGCATAGGTGAACTTCGAAACCTTTTTTCGGAACGTATTTTTACGATGATAAAATGACTCTTTTTATACATTTATACTGTATATGGATCACGTTGTTGACGGCATGCAGCAGCACGACAGGTGAGTGGAGAGTGCAGAGTGCACTTATCTTTATTGAGTTACGTCAAAAGTTTTATTGATATGTTCATCATGTTATATTTCTATATTTAACTATATCCTTATAAATATTAATAAAATAAAATTGATATTGCTAAACTTTTATTTCATATTAAACTGATTTGGATGCACTATAATCATTCGTTATTATTAAATATTAAAAATGTCAAAAATTAATATACCTCAAAATAAAATAAATATTGTGTGTTATTTTTAAATAACTTAAAAATTATATTTGACTGTAGTACTTCAAATCTGGTATTAAGATTGGTGCAAAATTAATAGATAAATGTTTTGAATTATTAAAATAATCCAAAACTATAATTTATATTATAATACAACGTATAATTTCGCTACGTTTTTAGAATTTCAAATTTTTTTTTATTCATACCTATTTTAAATCAAGATATTTGATAAAATGTAACTATTTCATAAAAGACGTATAATAAATAAACGGTATCCTATCATGAACTTACTATAAAATACTGTTCTTGTTTTATTATTTTGATTTTAAATAACTATTAAGAGGATTTTAATTTGAAGAGGTTTTTGTTATCTATTTGTTAACAAATAGCCTAGCTAGTACCGTATTCCTACTTTAATATATTATGTATTCAACCTTAATGTTTTTTTTCAAATCTAATGCGTGTTATGTGTTACGGTCTCATTTAATTGATATCCTGTGAGGATCGACGCCATCTCAATTTATCACTTCCTGTTTGTCAATTAACCAGATGATGGAAATTCCGACGTTTCTCGGTATCATTTGATTGTTCATAGCTTCATAACTAACTCGATTTCATTTTGAAATAAAACACAGTTTTTCATTTCCTTTTGACAAAAGGAAATCTATTGTCGAAAAATGATTTGTGAAAAATTATTATTATTAATATTAAACAATTTCAAGTTAAATCTAAACTTGTTATCGCACTTTGCCCAAGTTTAAATGGGTGATGTTGACTATGATCCTTTTATGCTTTGCTAAACTCTATCATCAAAACATATTCATTATTGATTTATGGATTTATTATTTATATTTTAATATTTATGTAATAAACTACCATAATCATCCTTACTAATATTATAAAGATGAAAGAGAGTCTGTCTGTTACGTTTTTCATTTCCTAAAAGGACAAAGAGCTGATGACTGATGACTTTAGACTGTTGATGATTATCAAGGTTATTAAAATAATTATCATCAATTGAATACAGTAAGTGTAAGATAAACTAGGTTAAGCTGCGGGCAATAGCTAGTGTTAAATACAATCAAAACTATAGATATAAAATTTGTATATTCTATAATAATACTTTTAATGTAATTTTAATCAAACCAGAACCACGTTAATAGATTTTAATACTCTATGTAACACACCTTCCTAATAGCAAACGATCGGTTCGGCACTCTATACTTCTGCAACTTCAAAGTAATTGCTGGTGCCTTAAGAGGCACAACTTACGTAGCCTATATAGTATATCATATACAGTCAGTTCATTAAACACTTACGTATTTTCGGGTTTAAATACGTAATAGGACAATACAGTCTCATATTATGTATGTAAGTATGAATGACTTAAAGATAGAATCTTGTCTTAAGAGCACTAAACTTAAATCTTAAAAATCGTTCAACACGTGCGTCAAGCTTTAAAAATTCTTCATACCACTGACTGAACCACTGTCTCAAAATAACTAACGCAGCGCTAAACGTTATATGATTCATACTTTTGATAAAAAAATATTTAGACTACTTGAGTAGGTAGTCTTAACGTAAAATTCTATTTATTCTAAAATCCAGATGTAAATTGAATTTATACTGAATAATTATTAGTTACAAATAATAATTATAACCATATAAATAAAATATAACATACAAAGTAGGTACTTACGCTTAACTGTAAACTTCAAAAAGAAATATTCCTTTCACCATTGAACGTGTGAAGTCGGAAATTCCCTCACAAATAAGTTTATCTAAAGCTTATCTAAGCAAAACGATTTGACTTGATTATGTGGACTTTGTTGACAAATCGCACGCAATTACGTATAGTGGGATATCTTATTCTGATAGTCTTTATAAATGCGTGGTATTTACCTGTATATAAAATACATATAAAAACAGATAATATACCTAAATAAATATTCATTGAAAAATCACACTTTCGCAATCGCAATTAAGTTATTCTGGTATAAAAATTACCGTCACGAGGCATACGCTGCGGACCCATCTAGATGTACATCTACATTTGTACCACCATCTTGCCAATTTTTTCCGTAAAACTGCTATGGAGTGTTTTAGACAACCCAGGCAGTAATAATTACTGGTGTTGAGACTTACCATCATGCATTTAAGGATAGGCAACGTGTGAATTGCTTGGGTTATCAAGTGACACGTGCCTATCCAACTGGCATAAGAAAGTAATTATAGCCCATGAAGTAGCCTACTCAGGTCTCGCATGTGCCAATTCTTTTATTTGTTGCTTATCCTAAAACGTAAAATAGCTCAACCTCGACGTCTTGAAGCGATCACACAGAAATAGGCCTTCTTTCATAAAACGCAGGCAGCTCATTCATGTGCGCCTATCTTGAGACACAAGTTTCGTTGCCAGTGGTTACTATCTATACCTCTCCTGTCCATTATTCCTGAATTCAGCGAAGTGACTTCACAGAAGAAATAAGCAGGATAATAGTCTCTATTCAGAGGACACGCATCTATTTAACCAAAATCTGCAAATACCGATATAAAAGTTATCAGTACAAAAACATCTCCACAAATTCATGTGAGGTGAATGGCCTTGGGAAAAAAGAAATATCTTGTGAAAAATATTGGACCAACAACGATAAGCTTATTGGACTATATTTGTCAGCTCAATCTGAAGCATCATAGCGCTGTTGGTGTGGTTTACTTAGGTCCGCCCAGTGCCCATAATATATGCAAACTACGGTGGCATGATTTAAAATTCATGGCAAAGTGCCAAGAGTTAATCGTTTTAAATTGGAGAGATTGGGAGATACCAGGCTTATAATGATACGTCCCTTTCCTGGGCTTTTGGGAACCATTACGAAATCAGGTGACACTTTCTACTGCCCTCCATATTAATACATAATTTCCTTTGGGCTGGCCAAATGCGGTTGTACAATTTGCACACGCCCTGAAAACAGACATGCAGATTTTTTTACAAAGTTTTTCTTCACCTACAAGCAAAAAATGTTGACAATATCTTTTTTTTTTCACAATTTCAAAATCTCTTTTGCGGGCTCAAACCTGAAACTCTACTTCGAGGCCGAAGCTATCCTAATATAATTGACAATAATCACTTTTCAACGCTGAAAACAAATACCTATAACGCGACGTTTTATAACTCGTTGAATACCAAATTCTAATTAGAAACCACAATTTAATTCGCTAAGTATTTCAAGAGCAAAATAATGACGGTCTCATCGTCTGGAGGACGGAGAATTTCAAAAGTTAGATTTATTTAGAGGGTTCAAGATAAGAAGCTCTCGTATTTCTTTAACATAATTCAGTTAACAAGGGGAAGAATCACAAACAAACGGACAGGGGTCGGCTCGGTGAGTCACCCACGGATATCCGGGAGCCAGCGACAGATATTGATGTATTCTATTATTCTGATCAATATTATACTTTACTATATCGATACATGCGAATTTAAACTATTCTATATAATAAATAGGTTAAGTTTGTAAGTTTGCACGTTGGAGTTAATCTTCAAAACTCATTATCCGATTGAAAAATAATACCACGTTATGACCAAGTAATATAGATTATCAAAATGATCATCATTAGTCGGGATGCAGCTATGAAACAAAAGTTCTAGCGAGAAAAGCTGCGGGAAAAGCTAGTAACTTAATAAAATACCTATAATAAATCTTAAATTAGCCATTTTAGTCAAACCCATTTTTTTGTTTGAGACCCAATTCGTTGTTATTACTATAACAAGCTACACGTATAAGAACTATAAAAAACAAGTCATATTGCAGTATTTTTATAGTATTGAAACAAATACATGATTATTCTGAAGCTAAAATTTTAGACATCACAAAGAGTATTATTCTTGGTCAATATTTTTTTATTAAATTACTCGCTGACCCTATTCGCTTGAGTTCTAGTAATCATACCAGCCTTTTAAGTACCATTGGACATATCCAAGTACTTTCTTATAAGATATACAGAAAAATGTATACTTACTTTCTTTTTATGAACAATATTTTGTGTCTGCTATTTTTATATCATTAAATTACTACGAGATTTATAGAATCACAATTTATTTAACTAGATATTCACAATAGATGCCCGTTTACTAAAACACTGTCCATGTTTTACTTAATTTAAAGTAGTATGAAGACTAATCTGGAAATTCAATCGATGGTAATTTCTTGGTGGTAGGTACATACGAGTGGTAATGGGATGTGAAAGAAAAAATCTCGAATAAGCCTGCATGCCTAATGAAATTAAAAGTCTTTGAATTTATATGAAGTTCTCCGGCCCGCATTGGGCCAGCGCATAATAGCTATGTGAACTATGACCCAATACTCTTGCCTGATTTCGAGGAGGAGACCGGTGACTAGCAGCGGGATATAATATTATAAAGGTCGATACGCACTAGCGTACCTAAAAATGTAATTATTGAAGTGAAACTTCTTAGCGCGCATAAGGGTAATTTTTTTACGGATGAAACGTCACGAAAATATGTAATAGTTTTGTCCAAGAAGAGGGAGACAGACCGATTGAGAGAGAGTGAGAAAGGGCGAACGTAGTATGAAGTACATAGCCATGGAGTGAGAGTAGGGAGCAAGCGAGTGAGAAAGATCGAGAGAGAGTGAGATAGAGCGAACGTCGCATCGCAAGTCTCGGTTTAAAGCTTTAGATAAGTATAAATATAAACAAGATTTAAAAATTAGTTTGCTAAATAAGTTTCACTCCTGACATATTGTGTACTTTATATTTTTTAATTAAAGAACATCTGCACTCTTCATTACATATAAAAGATAAATTCTGGAAAAAAACATGTATAAAGTCATTTATTACTAGAGTATAAATGTACAATTTATACTGGAAATATTTTTATCATATAGTGGTCTAACAATCGTATGTTGCCGGTAAATTGCTGTGCAGGTTTGGCGGTTACAATGTATTACGGCTTACCACCTTCACAATGATTCCAATATTCTCAATTTGATATAGTTTGTTGTTAGGTTTAAATATATAAAATAAATGCAGTCATCATTTACATGGGTTATAAATTAACACGCCCAATAAAAAATAGTAGGAGAACTTAGCGAAAAGAAAAGAAAGAAAGAAGTATTACTATTATACTTAGAAATTATATTAGTTTATTTTTAGTCTTTAATAAACTTATATCCAACAAATTATACAGAACCAATACAGACTTCCCCACCATGGTTCAAGCATTGTCGTGACTCGTGGCGGTGGGGCACAGTAGCCTAAGGTCAGCCCAGCACCTTGGGCGAAGCCAATCAGACCGAGGAAGCTACTTTTTGTACCCCTCTGTATCACCCCATTGTACTATCCCGACGTTGGGAGGGGTTGTTCTGTGGTGCGGGACAACCCCTCTTTGGAGGTGGCGTCGATCCCTTCAGAGACTGACTAGCCATCGAGATGCCTTGTTTGCTCAACAGATCCGGGGCACCTCACCAAAGGCGGCATTGGTGGCACTCGCTGGGTTTTAGTGGGTAGAGCTGCGTCCACTTACCAGCTTTCGGGCGCAGCGAGTCTCACATACTTACTCACCGGCGGGATGCCTCAGAGCATTTCCAGGCGTAAAAGAAAAAAAAAACAATACAGACTTGTCTTAGTAACTAGCACCACCAACCTAAAATATAAACGCATCTTTGTAAAACTATATTCGAAAGTTTCAGTGCAAAGGCTTACGATATTCACTTAACTTGTTTACTGACTTGATTGTGCGTATTGACCATGAGCAAACGGAGCTTTAAGACTACTTCTAAAAATCGAAAGAGCTTTCAGTTTTCCTATCTATTAGTGCGATAAAAACTAAGTCTTAAACTGTTTTAGTGTTATTTCTTTTCTAACTTTACGAGCTTGTCAATTTTATCTTTGAAGAACGAAGGATGATTACTTAGACGTCTTGCAAATATTTTATGTGTACAAGTATTGCCGAGTATTAAATTTGTACATTAATGAAGGTTTAAAATTTAGGATTATGTACCAACAAAGAAAGAGTTATACTGTTATAAAATTGGTTCTAGACTTCAGTTGTTGATTGAAATTGATTTTAAAGGATATTGGGAAGTCCATGTAATATTTTACTTTGGAATGAGTTAGAAACTTAAGGTTTAAAATATATTGCAGGAACTTGTGATCTTAAAAATCGTTGGGTTTGAAAAAGTTAATTAAAAATATATAATACTAGCTTTTGTCCGCAGCTTCGCCCGCGTTAACCTACTCAACTTAATTACTGTGAGTCACAGCGTGATGTAATACAGCCTATATATAGCCTTCCTCGATAAATGGGCTAACTAACACTGAAATAATTTATCAAATCGGACAAGTAGTTCCTGAGATTAGCGCGTTCAAACAAACAAACAAACTTTAGCTTTATAAGATTAGTATAGAAAACATTGAAATTTGACTTCTATTTATTTTGCGTGTAGGTACACGAAGTGTTGGTCGGCCATTGACTAGGTGAGAAGTTGATCTTCGTTCAGTGGCCGGTCAGTTTTGGATGCGAGTGGCGAGGAATCCGTCATCTTGGCGTTCATCGAAGCAGGGATGTTCAGCAGTGGACGAATAGAGGCTGATGATGATGATTATGATGATAAGGTTTTTAAGATTACGAATTAACCCTACCTTTTCAAGACTCAAAGCAAGCAAGACTCAAGAAATAAAGCTATATTGGAGTAGCAGCTGCAAATGCTTGTGGGCGCCAAAGCTATAAACATAACACGGGCTTATATGGAATTTTTATTGTTACCTGTTTATTTGTGCAACAAACAAGGCTTACGAAGACCTATTGGAAGTCATGTTGAATTGTCCCTCTTAAGTTACGAAGGAGAATTATATATTTTCATCTGAACACTATGAAATTTTATTTAAATTAGATGTAGGTACTCTTCCTTTAAACTAATTTTAGATAGGATTGGATTTTGGAAAACTCATACAACATCTTTATAAATTATAGCTTTATATAATATTATATATAACATATATTGACGACCTCCGTGGCTCAATGGTAAACGCGTTGGCACTCAAACCGGAGGTTGTGGGTTTGCATCCCGCCAGGGAACAAAAAGATTTCGGTGTTCTTGGGTCTTATTTTAATTAATATATTTTAAAAAGATCTAACCGTTCTTATACTTCTTAATGAAACTTTACAATAACACAGCTTATACATCAGAATAACACATAGGCTGTAATATAAGAAAATATTGTGTGAGTTTCTTAAAATCAAATCCTATGCAGACGAAGTCACGGTCACCAGCTAGTTCGATTATAAGTGTATAAGTTCATTCACGTAATGCTTTTTGAAAGGATGACCATTGAGTCGGAATTCAATCCACTTATAACAAAGTTGGCAGTTGGGTGGGAATCCGTGTTTACACTCGCTGACCCGTGTCAACGACGCTCGAACACGAGCCCACTACGCCGTAAGGACCAAATTACTAATAACCTTCTTCGACCGAGTATTGTGTACATTGTAATCGAAGATAATGTCGAAATATATGTTTATATTATTATATAGGTGAACTAGCAGGTATATACAACTGTTGTAAGTAAACGTCGCACATTATGGTGAAAAAGATCATACGGGATTAGCCCTTGTAGTACACCAAACTCTCACAACACAGGAGTAATAAGCAGTTGGTAGTAATCATGCTCATAAGCATCAGGTGAACCGAAAGTCCGTTTACCCCCTCTTGTATAAAAAAGCACGACTTTTTTTTATTTTACGCCGGCAAATGCTCTAAAGCGTCCCGCGGGGGAATGGGGACTTCCCCGGTGGTTATGTGGGACACGCTGCGCACGAAAGATTGTAAGTAGACGCAGCTCTACCCACTAAAACCCGGCAAGTGCCAGCAATGCCACCGTTGGTGAGGTGCACCGGATCTATTGAGCAAACAGGGCACCAACGTTGGGACAGTAAAATGGGGTGAGGTTCCCACCCTCACTGTGTCCCCCCTGCTCGTTTGTCCCTCTTATTATAAGAGGGATACAAAGAGCAGTTCCCTCGGCTCAATCGAGCAAAAAAGGACAAAAAATAACGTTGGTTGTATGGGAACCCCCCTTAAATATTTATTTTTAGTATTTGTTATTATAGCGGCACTATCACGATTCTTTAGATACAGCCTGGTGAGAGACAGACAAACAAACAGACAGCAAAAACTTAATAATACGCAAATACTTATTAATAACTTATTAAATAATAATAATAAAATAAATAATTTTGACCCTTCGGATAAGGAACCCTAAACATCACACCTACTTATATTTGAGAGGCCGGCAACGTACCGGCGTTGGTCGTCGTTCAAATGGCGTCGTCACGCCATTTGTTGATTTTTGCCGCCAAGGCGCGTCAACGTCCTTCTGATGCACAATTCAATGAACGTGAAAAAGGCAGAATCTCTGCAATTCTATTTCGATCTTTATCATATAAGTTGCTAGTAGTATATAAGTAATATATAAGTATATATATATATATATATATATATATATATATATATATATATATATATATATATGCAACGTTTTGTTTGAGGTATTCTTTGACGTATTTTTTACGTTAGGTATATGATATAGTTTTGGACTTTCCTCATAGAATACACATTTCCCCAAACTATACAAAATCTTAACGAAAAAGTCGTCAAACAATACGTTGCATATATATATATATATATATATATATATATAAGTTGCTATGATAAAGATCACTTTTGGAAACATATAAAACTCATCGTAACCAATAAACACTTTCAATCAAAAACGGCTTACCAATACAGGTAAAGCAAAGTTTTTGAAATATGAATTCTGAAAAATACTTCTTGCTTCCATGTTGGAGCGTCGGATTAAGCGCGTATAAAAATATTTTAAAAGATCAGTTGATGTAAGATTACCTCAAGATTAAAGAGTGTTTTGTTATACAGCCAAAGCATTATTAATGCTTCGCTTGAAATCGTGTTATGATCATAGAAAAATAGCCACCATGGTCTTACAAATTACAGGAATTATAATGAAACAACTTTACGGATTTAATCGCAATTTAGATTTTTACATACTCGACGTTTCGGATACTTTACAGCAATCATGGTCACGAAAGGAGAAATTTAAAAATCTAAATTGACAGTGATAAAATCCGATTTTTAAGTGACAAATTCTTTAGGCACGTTGAGCGGGTGAACAAAAACCCTAGATAGAGAAAACGCTTCCAATGTGACATTTATGACGTCATTATGAAATTAAAGTTTTTTTTTATATTCAAAGGCATTAAATATGTAAGGCTATAATTAGCCATACAAATACAATATTTAGTCTGTAATATGGAGAAACGGCGGGAAACCCCAAGGAGCGCGGCTTTGCCCCTCTATTTCTCACTTCCCATTCCATCCACCCAGAACAGTCCACCACAATATTTGTCAACCAATCACATTATATTATATTACACAAATTAGTTTTTAAAACAACCGCCAGAATAGTGCTTTTATAGAAAGCCACTCTAGAACAGTCCTCTACAAGATTCGCCTGCAATCACAATAATATATAGAGATCAAGTTTTAAAACAAGCACTGTAGAAAACCACTCCGAATGAACAAAACACAAAATAACAATTAATTAACGGGAAACAAAAAACACCGCGCACTCTTATGCTTCCCGACGTTCATTTCAATTTCATCTTTATATATATATTTCTTCTGTGCGTGTCACTGAACTCCTCCTAGACGGCTGGACCGATCTTGATGAAATTTTTTGTGTGAGTTCAAGGGGATTCGAGGATGGTTTAGATTCACAAAAAAATTCACAGGACACAGGACAACGTCTGTCGGTGCCACTAGTAAGTTATAAGTTTTTACTTCTATTGACAGTCCCTATGACTGCCAGTATTTTTTTTATTACCTACAATTTCTATAATCTGTAAGATACACCTTGGTAGCTATTTTTTATAATTATGATCATTATAATGAGAGAAATTCGTGTAAACATTAGAAAAAAACAATGTAGAAATATTATTTATTATATTGCTAATCTGTAAAAGTAGTGGTAAATGTTAAACGAATACTCGAAAATATTGAAGAGGTGGGTACCTACATAATATAAAGAACAAGCTGGTGTCAATTATTCATCTGGGCGCCAATAATGGAACAATCCTGTCGCTCCCTTTGAGAAGGGCTGTCATCGCCGCCCGTAATGGTATACATTATTATTCAGCAAAAACTATGATGTTTAATGAGCTAAGTTCATAAATAACTAAGTGGTGCTATAAATATGTACGTGAGTTTTGACTTGCATTCAAGTTTATGTAACAACTAGCGGACTCGACAGACGACAATACCTACTGTCCAATTTCCAAATTTTAGTTAGTTATTCTCACTTGTTCTGCCACGTCATATTCATCAAAGATTTAAATCTTTGATATTCATACAATTTTATTTTGTAATAAATTGTAACTACGCCTGGGAAAAGGAATTATAGATTACTAGTGGCACCGACAGACGTTGTCTTGTACATTTTTTTGTGATTTTAAACCATTCTCGAACCCACTTGAACAAACACAAAAAAAAATCATCAAGATCGGTCCAGCCGCTTAGGAGCAGTTCAGTGACATACACAAGTACAGAAGAATTATAATATACATAAAGATGATTTTTAATGATTACGTACTATAGTGGTTAAGTAAATCGGTCTTTTTCGGGTCCAATTGTATTTTCAAAAAAATTAGGACCTCCTTATATACGTACAAAATTTTACCTAAATCGATACAGCAAAAAGGTTTACCTTTAAATGACTAAATCTATCATTCTGAAGTCATTTACATAATATTTTAAGTTAATCTATTACAATATCTGGCTGCAAGTCACGCTTTGCATTAAACGAATACCGACTGCAGTTGCAACTATCACGATATTAGAGGTAACGAACTTAAAATGAACCAATTTTGTATTGTATTCGTAGTGGCCGTGATTTTTAAGCCAAGTAGTTTAAGCTTGGAAATAATATTACTACAATGTCTAATAAATATGATCTAGATGTATTTGGGTTAATAGCATTAACTATTATTGTGGGCTTTAATATGATAGGGTTATTAATAATTTGGTGGGGCTCAGTAGCCTAGGGCGAGCCGCTGCACCATGGGCGAAGCTAATTGAGCCGAGGGGGCTCTTTGTACCCCTCTTATAAGAAGAGGGGACAAAAGAGCAGGGGTCAAGGGGTGAGGACGGGCCTCTCACCCCATTGTACTGTCCCGACGTTGGGAGGGGTTGTTCTGTGGTGCGAGACAACCCTTCGGTGGAGGTGGCGTCGGTCCCTTGAGGGAATGACTAGCCGTCGAGGTGTCCTGTTTGCTTATTAGATCCGGGGCACTCACCACCTCACCAAAGGCGGCATTGGTGGCACTCACCGGGTTTTAGTGGGTAGAGCTGCGTCCACTTACCAGCTTTCGGGCGCGGCGAGTCCCACATCCCCCGCGGGATGCCTCAGAGCATGTCTCGGCGTTAAAGAAGAAGAAAAAAAGGTTATTAATAATTTAGATTGTAATAGTGTCTAGTGATAAAATCACTCATAATGTAAGACCTCTTTGTAAGAGGTAGTGCCATGCTGCTTTTCAGCAAAAATTGGGCCGGCACGACCATGGTACCTCTCGTTCGCATAGTACCGCTGTAAAGTTAGTTATATAGCTGTTCGTGCGGTTTGTCAGTTTCCGGTGGCCCATTAGGGGGGATAAGGAAAAAGAGGGCAACGCATCTGCATAATCTCTGGTTGTACGGATATGTATGGGCGTCGATAGTTGCTAAAATGCTTAGGCTGATCGTATGAGCTGCTTGATATAAAAAAGACCAAAAAAAATACCGGTGGACTCCCAGTACTGTGCCGCGCGCCCGTCTTCTGGATACCACTATCCTGCTTATTCCTCCGTTGATATCAATCCGTTGATAGTTATGTGTGGTGATGGCCATTTACCATCAAATGCCACGTCTACCAGTTTGCTAATGTAGCTAATGAAAAATGGGATTGGGGGAGTTGAAAATAGTTTAATTAACGAGTTTCTTCTAATCAAACGAAACTTGATAAATATATTTAGTAGGAAACTAAATTGGTGATTGAAGTCAAACTTTTTTGTTTAGTCTACTTTTCGCTTATAACATGCTATGGTCCAACCAAAAAGTTTTCTAATGGGCTAAATTGAGGTCGCTTAAACATAATATTTATTATAACAAAAACCAAAATTCTTACCTGAACGAAACTAAGTTTTGCTGATTTTGTCGCTATTTGTTAAAGATTCCTATAGGACCTTTAGACATCTCGATACTTTACAGCAGCGAAATGACCGAGTTGAACATTCTAGATCACTAAATTATTTCGCAAATGTACGGAGAAAGTCTTCGGAATCAATGAGCTTAATTTATCATTATTCTTACATAGATATACGTATATTGGTGCTCAATAAAAGATGGAAATATTTAGCAGAATGGACGGAAAAATGTTATAACGATGACTATACTACAGTAATATTTGTTTAAGATAAGACAAAATGATTCATTACAAAATATTTCTCTCACGATTGAATTTTATTTCCTTTGGAAGAAATAGCCTCGACGACGCGTAGGATTATTTAGGCAGGCCGATTATGTATGACGCCTGACGGGCCTGTCTCAAGTTAGATCAAATGACAGCCATATTAAACATCCTCTGTACCGTGTCATTTAATATAACTCCTGTCTTGAATTTAGCAACATTATATTACGCTTTACAATATCCTTTACATCTTTTTATTAATTTTGCTAGTTTAATATCAAAATCTTGGTATTATTAATATTATTAAAATGATGAAATATTTTATGAAAATTGAGAGAAATATGGTTGGACCTTCATTAGAATAATTCATCACCATCATCATCTTCATTAAAAACTTCATCTTACTGGCCATATACTCTTTAGACTTTTAATAGGTCCAATCTAAAATTTTATGCTAACAATCACAGCTCAACAACCTAAAAGTACTTAATAGGCCAATACCTTATAATACTAGCTGTTGCCCGCATCTTCGCCTGCCTTAACATAGAAATACAGCCTTACCCGGACTGATGTTTATTATTTTTAATAATGTGGATTTCTATTGGTAAAAGAACTTTTAAAATCGATTCAGTGGATTCAGAAATTACCCCCTACAACCTCACAAACTGACAATTTTTTTTTTTTATAATATAAGTATGGATAGGTATGCTGTTGGCATTCACAGTCACACATATTATGTTTATCCTATCTCAGGGATTCTGAGTAAAAAAACATTTCCCAACGCATAATAAAAAAAATCAGTAATGCAGTTTTAGATAAGAAAGCAGTGACTGATAATTTTTATTCTGTCATGACTCCAAAAATATGTAAGAAAAAATATATAAATATGTAAAGCCCGACCAAAAATATATTGCACCCTGCATTGGTGTTACTGTATCTTATATACGGCAACATAGAAGTCCATACAGAAATTAGTTCCGAAATTTTCCGCAATGGCGAGGGTTTTTATTTTTCTGGCCTGGCTATAAATATTATATTTTCGCTAAAAGCTAATGACTACCGAATCGTTGTTATAAAAGTGTTCGGTTCTGAGACGTCAGACAGTTTCCTGGTATCAATATTGAACGTCGCTAAAGTAAACCACACCTTAAGTTTATGTTATTGGCATTAGCTATATTATTCTATAATAACTTAAACATGGCGGTGCCTATGCACCGCCATGTTTAAGTTATTGTAAGCTTATTTCACAAATAAAATTTAAACAGAAATTTCTCGATAGACGACGTTAGCTATTTTCATGCTTGATGCGGAATGTTTTTTTTTTATCTTTAATGCCAGGAAATCCTCTGAGGCATGCCGTGGGGTAGTGGGTCTCCCCACGCGGGTATGTGGGCTCGCTGCGCCCGAAAGCTGATAATTGGACGTAGCTCTACCCACTAAAACCCGGCGAGTGCCACAATGCCGCCTTTGATGAGGCGCCCGGATCTAATGAGCAAACAGGGCACCTCGACGGCTAGTCAGTCCCCCAAGGGACCAACGCCACCTCCACAGTGGGGTTAATCTTTTCACCTGGTGGTAAGTGATAAGCGACATCCATAGATACCCGCTACACCTGAAGATTAGCAGGTACATTGCCGACCTTAATTATTTTAAGTCTCCTCCTCAAAATAAAGTGAGATGGTAAAGTTAAGTCATACTACTCTTTTCGCTGGCTCAATTTGTACTGACGAGATTCACAGGTTTCAATATAATTTCAATGTCATCAGGCATGCAGGTTTCTCAAGATATTTTTCCTCACTGGGAAATTATAAAAATCCATTTTTCAGTCTTGCACCCTGACTTCTCGTTTAGCCTAGCCTACTTCCACCGACCTAAAACTAGACCATCGTCAATTATCCACAGCCCAACTATTTTGAACAATTATTATGTTCATATAAATTTTCAAAAACTATTACTTACATGTCGCTTAAAATATTAGCGTATTATGTGTCGTATTGCAACACGTAGAAGGCAATTAAACAGTAGCAACTTTTAAAGACGCCGTAAACTTTTACATGTAATTATTGTACTCGAATAACTTTACTTGATAGCATTAACTGAAGGTTGTTTTAATATGATAATGAGCGTTCATCGCAACGAATGCTTCAGCTGTAAAAGTAAACTATATTTTTGTTTTTACAGCTTAAAAAGTTTTCATTGTAGCATATTCATTTAGGTTATTAATATAGGGAACATTTTGTAAAAAAAAATAAGAGTCAGAAATCTGTAAGCAGATTGTGATTATGTTTTATTATACTAAGAGCATATTATATGATCAGATATCTAAATATAAGAAAGTGTATAATATTATGTATCTTTGTTCAAAAAATTTATTATTCATAGAAATAATGAAATAATAGGAACAGTAACTTCTTTATACGTCATCAGCAACTACATTTTATATATAAATAGCCTCTTGAATTTTTAGATAGTGTTACAAATTAGCACTATCAAAAATAATTTATATCATCAATATTTCATTTCCAGGTCGGGAATTCCCTAACGGACAGAATGTAGTGTCAGTAGCGCCTATAGAAGTTGCTGACGGTAAGTCAACATATCACGCGTTAAAGCGCTAAATTTAATTGCATAGTAATAAAATTTATACATAACCTTTTTATAGCTTTAGGGGTCTCCTTCTAGAAATTAGTCGGGAAATTTAGTAGTCCGGTTATGACGTATTGCGGGTTGGCAAAAAATTTAAACTAAAATTTTATATTTCTGACTACTACGATCCTTTACAAAATTGTATGAATAGAGATAGTAAGGAGAACTAGTACTCTCCGGCAGATATGGTCTATTATACTAGCTTTGTTCTTTCGATCTATTGAGGCTAACTGAAGGAAAATACGAGTATATTAGCAATAGTTTGACGCAATCTGATTTATCTGATAAGTCGCCCCAAGGAATCCAAATAAACGAGGTGAAAGTTCATCAATAAAGAGCAAGAGAGTTAAGAGTGTGATTGGCTTAAGTCTAGTCTTTCCAACTTCATCATCATCATCATCCTCTATCCGTCCACTGATAAACACAGTTCTCCTTCAATGAATGCCAAGATGGCCGATCCCTTGCCACTCACTTGATCTTTTTCCAACTTGTTCTAATTCAATTGAGAGGACAGGGTTTGATCATGACCGGTACGCTAAAATGGGGTTTATTTCAATCTTTGAGGGTGTCTGAAGTTTCATAATCATCACCATCAGTCCCTATCCATCCACTGCTGAACATATGCCTCCCTCATTGAACGCCAAGACGGCTGATCCCTTACCACTCGCATCAAACACGGACCGACCACCGCACAGAGATCGTCTTCCCACCTGGAACACTTCGTCTACCCAAACGCGTGAGTGACCAGCCCACTGGCCACTGCCACTTCAACAAGCTTTTTCTTCGAGTGATATCGGTAACCGCATCGGTTCTCTGGCAGGTATTCGTTTCGAATCTGAAGTTTATCCCCCCCTTGGGTCACGAATGAGTTAACTATGGTTCTCGTCAATTTCGAGTAGGAAAGCTGAGAGTTGGGCATGCCCAACAGTGGGTCAATGATGATAAATAAATAGATGAATAATAAAAGAAGTAATTAGTTTCAATGTGAATCGACCCATAATTTATTTTATTAAGGACAAGGTAAAATAAATTTCACCCCACAAACGCCATCATTATCAAATTTTCCTGTCAGTAACTACACCTTGTATAGCTGTTATTATATGATTATTTATTCAGCGTGCAATTTATTATTAAACTTGTGGGAAGAAATGTTACGAAAAGGTGGCTTCGAATTTCAGTATTTATAATTATTTTAAATTACAGCTTTTAATACTCTGTGTGAGGATATTATATTACACTAGCTGGTGCCCGCGACTTCGTCTGCGCAGGGTAAAATTTTAGTTTTTTTTCATAAAAAATATCCAATGTTACTTCTAATACCTCCAAGAATATGGGTAAAAAACTTCATGATGATCGGTTAAGTAGTTTTCGCGTGAAAGCGTAGCAAACAAACTTACTTTCACATTTATAATATTAGTAAAGATTGTTTATATGCCTATTATAGCCTATATAACAGCTACTATCTAACTTGCCAGACTGGCTAAAACGAGTAGGATATAGGCTAAAAGTTGGCCTGGGAATGACAGATTGTAAAATTAGTTTGTATCGTCAATAATATAAATATATTAATAATCGTCAATAATTTTATGGCTAAAAGTTGGCCTGGGAATGACAGATTGTAAAATTAGTTTGTATCGTCAATAATATAAATATATTAATAATCGTCAATAATTTTATGGCTAAAAGTTGGCTGGGAATGACAGATTGTAAAATTAGTTTGTATCGTCAATAATATAAATATATTAATAATCGTCAATAATTTTATGGCTAAAAGTTGGCCTGGGAATGACAGATTGTAAAATTAGTTTGTATCGTCAATAATATAAATATATTAATAATCGTCAATAATTTTATGATCACCTGTAATACTTAAAAACATGCGGTCATAAACCAAGTCAAGTTAATCTCTATTTTTATAGAGTCTAAATAATAACGATTGTTATAATGGGAAACGTTATATTATATAAAATAGCCGTATACGGATTGATGATGATTATTTTATAGCCTAAGTTACTCCTTATAATATCAACTATCTGTCAGTGAAAGTCCCGTCAAAATCAGCCCAGCCGTTTCAGAGATTATCCGGAACAAACAGACTGACAGACAACACAAAAATTGTAAAAATCGTTATTTTGGTATATTATGTACCATCCATATGCATTTAATTAAAAGCGGTAATATTACAAACAGACACTTTTATTTTATTTAGCTGTATAGATATTCAAGTTTCCCAGTATATTGTCATGTCTGTTGTCATAATTTTCCAATTATAGTGAAATCACTGTAGGATATTTGTGATGATATACTAGTAGATGTTTTTGAGATAAACTGACAGATAAGTGGCTATTTAAAAGCCCTTTGGTAACCTTTGAGGGCATCAAATCTTAAAAGGAAGATAATAAAACGGTAACAGTGTCTATAAATTAACTAACATAATTTTAAGGTTTAATCGTTGTTTAATACTAACACAAATGTAATATAATATACATAATATGTTAGTGTGTAAGGTATATATATATATATCTATGGGTCATATTATAGTGCCCGAGAACAAATGATTTATTATTATTATATAATCATGACGGAATAAATTATCGGTGAAGATATAAATTTAAATTGATATTGGGAAAAGAAAATATAGAATGTATTAATAGACCAAGAAAACTGGCTTGAGCATATTAATTTTACCTACTAATATTATTGTATGCATCTTCGTAGAATCTTCATTTCTGTACGTGTCATACTTTTATAACATTTATAGCAAGTTTTATAAAGAAAAATAACGTTGAGCTATATATAAATAAAATTCAAGATTTTTCAAACATAAAATCATGAAAGAACGACGGAAACTTAGTTTTCTTAAAAAGTAATTAATGAAATCTTTTATACAAAACTTGGTAAAGTGGAAATATTTTTATAATATTTTATACAGCTTCAGTTTATACTTGTGTTCTTCTTCTTCTTCGTCGTTCCCTCACTGCTGAGGATCGTGACCACATATGATCTTCCACTGGACACGGTTATGGGTCAAGTGGACTGCCCGGTGAACATTGCCCCCCACTTTGGTCTTCACAGCATCGGACCATCTTACCGGTGTTCTTCCTCTAGCACGTTTTCCGTCTATCTGTCCCAAAATGAACGTCCTCTCCAGACCATGCTTACATACTTGTGTTAGAAAGAGTAATATTGTGATCCCTTGCTTTTTTTTTGCAAGACGCTTATTCTTACTTTGATAGATCTGGGTTTCTTTGAACCTGCGTTAGTTGAAGGTCTACAAAAAACTTTATACCCAAGTCAAAATGAGTCCTTTAAATTAGCAACACCTCACAATTATAACAAAGCTTTTGGTGTGGTATTGTAGACCTATATTAAACGTCTGATAGCTCCCTAACTAGCTAATAATAGCAACACAAATGAGAATATCAAGATCTTTCGAGCTTAAGAACCTCCTAGACTTCGAATCTTGCCTCTCAAGTAATATCATTCTGGAAGGCCATGTTGTGGCAAACTCCTTAAGACAAATGGTGTCCTAATTGATGTTTATGCGAATTTCACTTAGTATAATGAAAAATATTTTATGGATTTTGTCGCGGTTTATTAAGCTTTTTACATGTCCGACGTTTTGGATACTTTGCATCAGTGTTTTTGAATCTTTGGATCGCGACCCTTAGAGGGGTCGCCAAGAATTACTCGCGGGGTTGCCGTTATAAGATAGTGATTAAGAAAGAAAGGCAAGGTTCTGCATTATTGTAAAAACCTATACTTAGTCTTTTAATAATTCTAACTTTTTGACTGTACACAGAATAGCCAGAAATTTAAACCTGTATAAGTTAGATTAAAAAATATATATTTTAGTTTAAAAAGACGCCAATGGCGGTTTTGTGAGGCATTCTACTAGTATACTTTGTTAAGGGTATAATATATTGTGACCGAGAAGATTCAATTGTTTTAATCTGACATTCCTATGAGAGTCGTAACGGTAGGAGGGATGCGCTGTGCCACGCACCCAGCTGCATTGCTTGTTGATCTCGTGAAACAGCTTTGCTGTGTTTTGGAGAGAAGGTTTAGACAGGCAGTGTAATTACTGGCACCGAGCCCATGCAACCCCCTTGGTTCAATTGGCTTCGCCCAAGGTGCTGGGTTCACCTTAGGCTGTTGATCCCCACCGCGCTGACAAGACTTGAACCATGGTGGGGCGTAGACGGTACCTACTCTGCGCGTAGAGTTTGTAAAAATCAAGCCGCGGACGGAAATTTTGTATTTAAATTCTATGAAAATAAAATCTAACAAAGCTTATTGTACAGACTAGAGGAGCCGAGTGCTGGCCATCGCACGGTGTCAGCCGTCGGTCCAATCCGGGAGCAGTGGGTTGGCCGGAGCATGGCGTTATTAGCTTTCACCTTGCGCAGATCCTGACAGGGCACGGATGCTTCGGAAGTTATCTGTGCAAGGTGGTGGGTTCGCAGGAATCGCCAGGGTGTCATCACTGTAGCAGTGAAGAGGACACTACTGATCACACCCTGGTGGAGTGCCCTGCGTGGGCGCTAGAAAGGGCGGACCTCGTGGCTGAGGTTAGCGCCGACCTTTCTCTTCCTGCGGTCATCCGCGCGATGACCGGCAGTGAGAATGCATGGGAGGCGGTCCTCTCCTTCTGCGAAGTCGTGATGCCGCAGAACGAGGAGGCGGAGCGGGTGTGGGAGCGCACTGGCGCCCTTTCTCGCAGAAGAGCGCGGCGGCGACTGGCGGTCGCACCGCCGTGAGGGACCTGTGCGTGGCCGATCGGGGGATCTGCCGCGCGCGCGTAAGGTCCGTGCTATAAGGCATCCTTAAGTGTTCGGGGTGCCTTAAGCGGAGTAGGAGGAGGAGACGCCACCCCCTGCCTTCAGAGGAGAGCGCCTCCAGGCACACCGTCGCCGGTGCGGACCATAACGTAGTTCCCGCATCGGGCCAGTACGACTAGGAGAACACCGCTGGGGTTTAGTGGGTAGTGTCTGCGCCCACTTAACCATCTTTTCGGGCGCAGAGAGTCCTACATAACCCCCGGGCTCCCCCGGGCCTGGTAGTATGCGTAAGAGCATTCCCCAGCGGGAACAAAAAACAAAAAAAAAATAGACTTATGTTCAGCAGTGGACGGATGGAAGCTGATGATGATGATGATGATGTAGGTTATGATGTTAGTCCTGCGCAGTTGCTGACGTTTTACATAATTATATAACCAGGACCAGCATCACCTATGGAACTACAGTTAATGTTAGCAATTAATAGCTCGTCGTTTCAGGTAAAGAAAGCTTTTCTAGTGATGAAAATAATTTAATTTTGTCATTCGTATAAAATAATTATTTTTTATTTAATTTAGTTTATTATTTGTATTTATCTAATACTAAAACTTTCCAATCTGTTTAAGTTTAGTTGTTGTCTTTCTATACAACATGTTTTGATCCATTTTAATTTGATGATGTTCTGATGAAAATCTTTGGTGATATATTACAATGAAATTCAAGCAATCACGGCAGCTAATCCGCCGTGATTGCTTACAACAGTACTACCCATATTTTAGACAAAATATTGTATAATATGTCTAAAATACTACTACCTATATTTTATAAATAGTACTACCAATATTTTAGACAAAATATGCAATATTTTGTCTAAAATATGGGTAGTTCTGTTTTGAATCCCGGAATCACTAAAAATTAAGAAATAAATAATTGAAATTGACTTAAATAAATAAAAAAGTAATAAATAATTGCGCTTCTTTAGTTTTTGTACTTAAAACTTATAATCAACTTATTCTTCTATTTCTTTGCGTTGACCACGTCATTATTGCTACTTTTGGAGTCAGTGTCAGCCAAGGTAGGTAGTAAGTGTGGGTACAGAAACAAATAAGACACCGACCTTTATTTTGCCGTTATATTCTAATTACCTGTCCACATAATCTACATCTCAGAACAATAACTAAAGCATGTTCCGAGCTCTACATACTATTCTTAATTTCTTATTACCGTTAGACTAAGATTTCACTACCGTTTTGCAAATATGTTTTTATCGTAAGTCCTTTTGTAAAACTCAAAAGTAAATAGATATAACTAAAGAAAGAATGTATTAAAACATATTCTTCAACAAATAAAATCTCCAGGAACCGCTAATATGAACGAATGTAAAGAAATGCCCAAGAATAGAGTTCAAGGCCTACTTTTCAATACAAAATACGCTGTCATTTCAAAAGTATATTGAGTCAAAATAGGCACATTGTTTAAGCGTGGAAAGATTGATACTGCGACGAACCACCATTTGTCGTGTGTTTTGGTACTGGGCATAAATCAACCGACCCTCCGTATCGCGGCAGACACGCCGGCACCTCCACTCTACGCCGCGAATATATCACACGAGCTAGCGTGTCCTTCGCAAAACTTCTAGAACTTTGATTCCGTTAAGAAATATTTTGACAACAGAACATTTAAATAGAAAATATTTTGCGCGTATTCAATTATTGCACAACTCACCAAAATAAACACAAAACTAATTACAAATAATTTCCCATATGAAATAATATTATTATCTTATTTAAGAGATAAATATGAATCACCGAAAGATATGTACGAATATAATAAATCTCACGAGTTAGTCCGTTTGTTTGATCGCGCTAATCTCCGCAACTAAGAGGGATTTGAAAAATGTTTGAGCGTTTGGTAGCCCAATTATCTGGAAAAGTTTCGGGCTATTTGTTTTAGAAAAAAAATATATTTTTTTTAAGGAAGAATGTAAAGGATAAAAAATCTAGGATTCAATATTCAATAATGAACTATTGAATAATAAGAAGTACCAAAGTAGTGAAAAACATAACATATTTTATTATTTACTGGAACAATCCCTACAAACGCTAGTAAACATGTTTGTCTCTGAAGCAAGGAGTGTAATGAATGTTTTATTTCAGAATCGATGTATCCGAGATTCGCTGAGCCGATCCCGAACGTTACCGTCACAGTCGGCAGGGACGCCTTGCTCGCGTGCGTTGTCGATAACTTAAGGGGGTTCAAGGTAAGTGCTGTAGCGTTTAAACAAAAATATTAAAGTCAATGCTTTTAATTAGATAAAGCATCGGACAAACGCAAGTTAATTGTGACCCAAACTCTCCTCGCCTGATTTCGGGAGAGTCTGTGCAGCAGTGGGACCTAAGAAGGTCACTTATAATGATAAGGAAAAAAAAGTTTTTTTCAATAGTAAGCCATTTTATTATATGGAATAAATGGCTAAACGCCTTCAATATGGCAAAAGTATAAGGGGAACAATTCGGAAAATTTGAATTTTAAGTTAACATGACTATTTTCATTATTAAATTTATTTAAAACGTGATATTTACCGTGTTTTCCATTTTTATTTCGCGGAACTCGATACACATTGTCTACGACTTATTCTTGTGAACGACAAAATATGCAAGCAGTAACTGAATTTCATTTTGCAATGAATATAAAAAAATCAACGAATATATAATTAATTTAAGTTAGTATACTTTCATACATACCTACGTACCTATATGTATATGAATGCTTGGTGAAGTCAATAACCGATGTTGGTTATTTGCCAGAAACTCCATCAGTCATTTTTATTGTAGTTATTGATTATATACCTAAAAAAATGTTAATATTTTCTACATTTCATTCATTCATTTGGATGATATGATCGTATTACGCCCTGAATGTGGCTCTAGTTCCAAAAATAAAATAACCTATATTTTCAGGTAGCATGGGTTCGGATGGACACCCAAACAATCCTGAGCATACACCACAACATCATAACACAGAACCCGCGAATCAGCCTGTCGTACAACGACCACCGATCGTGGTACCTTCATATCAAGAATGTTCAGGAGATAGACCGCGGCTGGTACATGTGTCAAGTGAACACGGACCCCATGCGATCCAGGAAGGGATATCTCCAAGTTGTTGGTAAGTCGGAGTTTTGTTTTTATAATACATCATGGGTGGAATTTGCTTTGTACCGCGCACTTTTGAATCTTTATCATATATGTATATTATATATGTTCATTTCTTCAGTGAAGCAGATTTATTAAGTTCTGAAAAAACGGGCAGGCTGGCACCGAGACCATCATGCGGCTCTTTACATGCGTCCATATTATATTAGCGATATTTGGACGCGTTGCCGATGTCTAGCACAGAATTGTCATAATATTTATGTAGGCTGCATGCATTTTTTATCTTTAAGTTAATAACATTGAATCTTTTACCATAGGTAAAGTGGCTTATATACCTACATACAATTATTAAATAAATAAAAATAAAAAAACTTGTTATTCTAGAGGATTTTTTTATACCACTTGACATGGGCAATAGGGCGCAGCTCCACCGCGGTGCACGCAAAGGCTACGCATGTATGTTAAAATGTCAATTGTGGGATAATGTCAATTAATGCGTAGTGTCCGTGGCTTGCAATGGAAACAATCATATACATTTTCTTACAAAGGGAAACTTGAACAACGTGGAGTCGCGCCCATGTCACCTTTCTGGAATAACAAGAAAATATGGAAGAGAAAATTTGTTATTTATTTAATATTTATGTATATATTTAAGCACGGGTAATATCTTTGTGTGTTTTTTTATATATCTAATAAACCTAAAACCTTTACGTTTGTGAGCTGTCATGGGTTGGATCGTTTTTATGTGATACTAGCCTTTGCCGCAACTGCGTTCGCAAAAAAAAGTTTTATTACAACATATTAAATATGTGTGATTCTTATTTGAATATGATCCAATTTTTGAAAGTATGTTATTTATATGAATAGCCTGGTGTTAATTATATTTAAACAATAATTATTGTATTTCTTCATTGAAACAACTTTGCTGTGTTTTGGAGAGAAGGGCAGGCAGTGTAATTACTGACACCGAGACTTAACATACTATGTCTCAGGATAGGCAACGCATGAATATGTAGGCTAATTCTAGTTGAACTCGCTAATGGGCGACGCTGACCACTGACAGAGGAGCCAGCTGATAGAGCGGGTTCCTCTGCTCGTTTAGCTATCCAAGAAAAAAAAAGTAATTGAAATACCATTTTGTATCGCACCGAATAAATCGTTTAAGAAATATTTTGAAAAGAAAAAAAAAACCTTTATTATTAATAAAGTCTTTTGTTTTGACTTTTATGAGAAATAGTTATATATCTGTTTCATAAAACCATTTCTTGATTTACTAACAAACAAGATAGAACTACAATCATATTTTATGTCCTGTGTGTTTGTATGTGAAACCATCCCGTTCCGTAAATCAGAATATTTGGTCATATTCCTTTCAAACGTGTACGTCGATATGAATAGGTTTAAACCGGTTTAAACCGAAATTATCTTTGACATTTCAACTGCAGAACGCGAGTGCCATTTCTAACTACGCTTAAACGCCTTTGCCAGTTGGTATCGTTCACATCATTGTGTTTGATATGCAATTGTCTATTATCCTCTATTTAAAGCGTATTTCAAACTGCAATGGCCTACATTTTATTGAAAAGCTATAGGATTTATTGTTGAATAACATTATGAATAGTATAATAATAATTATTATTTTATATAGAAGAGGGGGCAAACGGAAAGTCGACTCACCTAGTGGTAAGTGATATGCGACTTCCATAGACAACCGCTACATCATTAGCAGGTGCTTGCCAGCCTTTCAAATATGTCTTTACTTTTATGCAGAATATATATAAATATATAATATATAAATAAGCGCATCCTAATTACATACTTATACGCCTAGATATAGAGTATAAAATATTTTTCGCAAATATAATATTTCAATAATCCTCACTCGCATCTAAAAGTAATTTTTATTAAATATAATTAAATAAATAATAAAATTTCTTGACGTTGTTTTATGCTGTAAATATGGCCAATTTTATTTTAATTTATATTATTATTCAGTCAGTTACAATAGCTTTAATAAAAACATTGTTAAAAAATATGAAAATACATTTTCAAATTGTTCACCTCCCAATTTATAGAAATAAATATTTAATGTCCCTCCAGTGCTGTTAAATTTTTTGTAACAAAAGAAGGCAATTACAGAAATTAGCTCGAAATGAGAACTCTGCGCTGTCTCTGAGATTTCAAAACTAAATTAAATCATGTTTTACTTTCGAGACACTTGTATTAACTACAAACTTTAAATCAGCTAAATCGTTTTGTGTAGCATATAATAGGCGCTCTTAAAGTATTTAATAGGGGGAATCAAATATTTTTCCACGTTAAGAAAATGTTACCTATGATGACGTACTTATTAATTAATTAATGAATATATCTTAAGTTATTTGATACTCTGTATTTTTAACTTAAGCATACTAATCAAATTATATTTATATGTAGTCACTAATGAGCGTTTAACTTATTACATGTTATCAGCTATATTAAGAATAGCTTTATGTTGCTTGTATAGGCAAACTGGCGGATATGCCACCTGATGATAAGTGGTAGGCATCACATGAACATGAAATAGTTTACGTGGAACTAACCCACGCAACTCATTTATGTGTTGCCTATTCTGAGACATAAGATGTTAGATCTCGGTATCAGTAGCTAATTATACCGTCTGTCTTGGCCTTCTCTCCGAAACACAGTAAATCTGTTTCACGGGGAAAAAAAGCAAGATGGTAGCACCCATGAAGCTAGGAGCGTGGCACAGTGCATCCCTTCCATATTTAAAACCTTCTTTCAAATAAAATCTAAATCGATTGACCCGTTGAACTACAGAGCCACAAGCAAACATACATAGCGCTCGAACTTATAATAATAATAATATCTATGGACGCTTTCACACCACGTTAATCTGGTCTCGTGGTAAGTTCTCGAAGAACTTGTGTTACGGGTACCAGACAACGTAAATATATGTATTTAATACTTTTATACTATACATAATATATTTAAGATTTGTATTATATAATACACACATTTAATACACATCCATGACCCAGGAACACAGAAAATATTTTTGTTCCCTGGCGGGATTCGAACCCGCAGCCTCCAGCTTGAGCGCCAACGCGCTTACCACTGAGCCACAGAGGTCATCAAACTTATAACAGCGAGGGGTGTTATGCAATGCGTTATATGTATTATGTCATGTATGATATGTTTTACATCAGGATTCTAAAAATAAATAACAATAAAATTATTGTAAAACCATTTTTATTGTACAGTTCCACCATCCATCATCGACAACATGACGTCCACTGATCTGGTCGTCCGGGAGGGCTCTGACGTGTCTCTGGTCTGTCGAGCTTCCGGCTATCCGGAGCCTTACGTCATGTGGAGACGGGAGGACGGGCAGGACTTCAACTATAACGGAGAATCAGGTGAGGAACTGATGTGTTCGTAATTCGTATATTTTATAACCTTATTAAATACCTACCTTATAAAATTGTAAATTAGTGATTATTGTAATAAGAATATTTATTATTAATTATTGTTTTTTGTAAAAATGTGCACAAATTATTAATAAACTAAACTAGCCGTTTCTCGGGGTAACAACCGCCCCGAAATTAAAAATAAAATCTCTTTTCCTAATATTATAAATAGACAGTTACCTTCTTCCGTAACTGGACTATCAAATGCAGAAAGTTTGAAATTGGACTAACACTTTATTGGTACGAAAAAATCTACAGTTTTCGTAAAAAGGGGTGTTGGTTTTGGGTTACCCCCTTTTTGGTGTATGATGGTTCAATGGTTACGAAGACTAAATAAGGAGAACGGAGTTTATGGTTATTACTATGTACATTATTTTTATGTACATAGTTTTAAGTATTACAACGTATTATGTTACATTATTGTATATTATACAAGCAGCGCCCGCGGATTCTCCCGCGTACTTCCCATGCCCAGGGATAAATTATAGCTTATAATATGTTATTCTAATGTGTTTTTGTCTATGTTATTTGTAAAGTTTCACTTAAATCCACTCAGTAGTTTTTGCATGAAAGAGTAACAAACATAGTACATTCATACATTCCTAGACATTACTTTCGCGTTTATCATATTAGTAGGATAGGATTAAATTATATTTAACTCGCAGCGCCCCTCGGTTTCACCCGCGTTCTTCCCATTCCCGTACAGGGATAGCCTATTTGTTATTCTGATATATAAACTATGTTATTGTAAAGTTTCATTAAAATCCATTCAGTAGTTTTGCGTGAAAGAATAACAAAAATACATTATACATATATGGATGTATCCATACATTCCTAGAAACTTTCGCGTTTATTATATTAGTAGAATAGGTTTAAATTATATTTAATAGATACATTGTGATATGTAACGCACCAGGAGTAGGGTAAATAATATATTTATACACATTATATAGTCTTTCTAAGATAACCCCGCCCAATAAATTATATTCCACTGTGTCACTAAATTAATATTTTTTGTTTTTTTTTTTTTGAACAGTGAGCGTCGTGGATGGAGAAACCTTAACCATATCAAAAGTTTCGAGGCTACACATGGGCGCTTACTTATGTATTGCTTCCAACGGTGTACCCCCTTCCATAAGTAAACGGATTATGCTAATGGTGCAATGTAAGTGCTACTTTTAAAATATTTAACTGCTATAATGTAAGGTTTATTTAGATTTTAACGGTTATTATATCTGTAATGTTTACTACGTAAACTTACTAAATAATACTAAAGCTAATTTATAATTTTTGAAAAGACTTGTATTCTTCTATAAATAAAAAGAAAATAGACAAGGTTATTAGACGAACTTATGTTAAGAAATACATTTGTTCGGTGGATTTAAAAAGCTCTGGGTGCCAGGCATGACTAAACAAGTAAACATCTAATCTGTGGCCAAACTGACTGAAATACCTAATGGGCTATGCTGGACAAGGATGCTCAGTAGCCTAGCGGTGGATGCGTCGTAAACGCAAACCCCTCACCTTCCGTCTAACACAGGTGCTCACCGGGCATGGATGCTTCGGTGAGTATCTGTGCAGGACGGCCCAAAGGGAGCCGGTAACTGTGTGTCACGGTTGTGGCGCGGCGGTGGACTCTGCCCAGCACACCCTCGAGGTGTGCCCGAGATGGGCGGCGCTGCGTCATGATCTGACATCGGTCATCGGAGGGGACTTGTCTCTGCCGAGTGTCATCCCCGCGATGCTCGGCGACGACGAGTCCTGGACGGCGATGGTCTCCTTCTGCGAGGCAGTAATGTCCCAGAAGGAGGCCGATGAGCGGGTGAGAGAGGAGGCCGCCGACGAGGCCTCCCACCGCGTGCGACGAACGGGGGTGCGTAGGAGGCGTTACTTAATGCGCCTCTAGTAACGCCCCTGTGCTCGTGTCGGGCCCAGGATGGGGTTTTAACCTGGGTCCAACTAGACACGACGTCGTCGGGGACTGCTAAAAGTATCGAATCAATCGAACAGCCGAGCAGTCCCCCTTTAGAGGAGGAGTCTGGCCTTTTCGCCGGGGCCAGCCTGTCGCCGAGGGTCCTGCGTTGCCTGCATGATCCGGGACTCTCATAAAGGCGGCTGAGGGCACTTGCAGCGGTTTTAGTGGGTAACGCATCTCCAAGTGCGAACCCCACTCACGGCTAGGTTTAAAACTCACCCCGGTCCTAGTTATAGTTTGGTCTGCAAATTTCCGCTGCATAAACAAAAAAAAAAAAAAAAAAAAAAGGATGCTCAGTAGCCTAAGGTGTGTCCAGCACCTTGGGCGAAGCTAATTGAGTCGAGGGCTTTTTTTTTCAAATGGATATATCCTAATGGCCCGAAGGCCCTAATGCTACATCGGATTAGTGTGAGCCTATTTGGCTCACTTTTGGTTTGTAAAAGTGGGGGGTTGCCCCCTGCCAACCGTGCAGTCAGCGACCACACGGCCTCCTGGCGTCGGGTTGGGCTAGAGTCGAGGGGGCTCTTTGTATCCCTCTTATAAGAAGAGAGAATAAAAGAGCGGGGGGCGGGACGGGAACCTCACCCCATTGTACTGTCCCGAAGTTAGCAGAGGTTGTTCTGTGGTGCGGGACAACTCCTCTGTGGAGGTGGCATCGGTCTCCTGAGAGACTGACTAGCCGTCGAGGTGCCCTGTTAGCTCAACAGATCCGGGGCACCTCACCAAAGGCGGCATTGGTGGCACTCGCCGGGTTTTATTGAGTAGAGCTGCGTCCACTTACCAGCTTTCTGGTGTAGCGAGTCCCACATACCCGCCTGGGGAGACCTACTCCCTAGCGGGATGCCTCAGAGCATTTCCAGGCTTTAAAGAAAAAAAAAGGATAGGTATCTTACTCTAAGGTTCTTCTAGCTCCATAAATCCGAACTATATGTATAACTATAGATTCTAGGCATGTAGTAAAATTTTGTAATTGTAATGTATTAAGTTGTCATGTATTTCCAGTCCCGCCGATGTTGTCGATACCGAACCAACTGGAAGGGGCTTACATCGGACAAGACGTGACGCTAGAATGTCACACCGAAGCTTATCCCTCTTCAATCAATTACTGGACCACTGATCGAGGCGACATGATCATTTCTGGTGAGATTTTATTTTAATATTTTATTATAATATTAATACAACTACAATAGTTTCAAGGTTTTGGGGGACAATATTTTAGTAGATAGAAGGGGATCTGAGGCTCCTCTTTCTTGAAGACTTCAGGGCGGGACCAAGGAAATGCCAGATGAGAACGGCTGAGATAAACAAAAGTTTAACTACTTACTATTAGCGACATATAGAGTATGTGCTAGAATCACTTGAATAGTATAAAATGTATCATTCATTTCGAATGTTTCCGCAAAATTTTCTATTAATTAGATGACTTCTATACATTCCTCCATACAGTCGTCTCTTATTATAATAGTTGGTATAAAGTACCTACTTAAAACGTCGGGTAGGTACTAGGTATGCTAAACTATAGTAAATTAAAAATAAAAAATAATCCGGGATAAAATCTTTTAAAAGTTGTTTCTATATGCTTTATAAGTTTCATTTTGTTGATTAAATTCTGAAGCAATATTTAATGTGAACATGTGATATTTAATGTAAGAATTTCTTTAATGTGAAAATACGAAAATTCGTGTACTGGTAAATAAGCATAACAAATAATAAAAACATAAAAACATCAACATAACATAAACGGTCCGTGTTGGAAGCGGGTGGCAAGGGATCGGCCGTCATGGCGTTCATTGAGGGAGGCCTATGTTCAGCAGTGGACGAATAGAGGCTGATGATGACGATGATGATGATGAACATAAACATAAAGAATAATGACGACCTCTGTCATGTGACTCAATGGTTAGCGCGGCGTTGAGCGCCAAACAAGCCGGAGGAAGCGGGTTCGGATCCCGCCAGGGAATGGCGGAACTAAAAGTTTTCTGTGTTCCTGGGTCATGGATGTGTATTAAATAATTATGTTTTTATTATTAAATATTATAAAAATCTTAAATAATATATGTACATATAATAATATAATTATATTATTATATTATTATATGTACATATGCTATACATGTTTTTTTTTTTTTTTTTTCGGAAGGGCTAGACTTTTCGGCCTGAAGGCCTTTAAGCTCAATCGGTACAGTAAGTGAGCAGATGGCTCACTTAAGAAATACATGTATGTATAGCATAAAAGTATTAAATATATTTCCGTTGTCTGGTACCCGTAACACAAGTTCTTCGAGAACTTACCACGGGACCAAATTGACGTGATATAAAAGCGTCCATAGATATTATTTTTTACAATAATAATATGAAGCATGTCAATTCATAGTACTTAGAGTACTTCTAATATACACACACCAACACGTCCCTCTCACTTTCTTTCTCTCACACACACATACACACACATATTTACCCAACCCAGCTAATCCACTTATTATTATGAATAGCATAAAATATACTACAGATAGACAGTTATATATTACATAAATATATAACTGTCTATCTCAAATAATATTGTTTACTAGAATACTGTGAATGCCCGTAGTAGTGATAACCCAGTGTCCCACAATATTAATTCTCATAATATTATTATGCACCTACAAAATCTCATTTTTAGAATATTGTGGTGTAGAAATATTATGGGCTTATTTTTGTCATAAAAAGTAAATACACTTTACCCGAATTAAAAAACCCTCTATAATATAAACCTATATAAAGTAGAAAATTACGTTAAAGTAACCACTGTCCTAAGTTAAAGCATTTTGTCATTGGTTACTTAGAATACTAGAAACAAACACATTAATCGTGCTTAAATAGCATGTGTCTCTGTCAAATAAATATCGTATGATTGTATCATTGATTTATGGGCAGATAGTGACAATAGTTTCCTTGTATCGAAGTAACTGAGTACGTATTATTTCGTTATACGAAATTGACGATCGTTTTTCACATACGATACGATAAAATATTACCATTTATAATATTATTGATATTCGTGATAACTAATTACGAATACAATTTCAATTCGACATACGTGCATTAATAAATTTTACCCTGCTATATCTGATACGAAAAATAAACGATCAAATTTGGGTCAAGGCATTAAAACTGGGAAGTTCATTAACTAACTTAAAGTTCGCATAACTGATAACAATTTTTGATATATTAATTAATCAATTAAATTAAATCAAAACTATTATATTTACCGGTGGGAGGGAAGCGATGTGCCGCGCTCCCGGCTGCATGGGTACCACCACCTTGCTTGTTTCTCCCGTGAAACAGCTTTGCTGTATTTCGGAGAGAAGGGCAAGATAGGCAGTGTAATTACTGGCACCGAGACTTAACATCTTATGTCTCAGGATAGGCAACGCATAGATGAGTTGCCTGGGCTCGTTTCAGGTAAACTAGTTTATGTTCATGGGCGACGTTGACCACTTACCATCAGTTGGCACGTTTGCCAGTTTGCCTATCCAACTAATATAAAAAAAACTATTGAATAGGTATCTGAAACATTTAGAACAACTTAAGCAAAGGTGGTTATTAAATATCAAAACATCAAACCTTTTTAGTCAGGTATAATATATTTCTTACTACCCAGCGGGTGATAAAATTATATTTGAAAGATAATAATACCATAATATACCTAAATCCATTTCAACAACATAAATCTTAACGCCAATGCTCGCTGTATGGTCTATATTATGTGACACGATTGTCACGAGTCAACATACGATATATCGTTATCTGATCGGCTTGTGAAAACTCTCTATGGCCACTATTTGAAAATTGTATGCGTTTTAGCCTTTCAGAATGAGTATACAAGCACTATTTACTCTTGTGTGATAATATAATTAGATATTAATAAAATAATTATTAAAACTGACATTGGTTCAATTTAATAATATTATTATATAATATTATGTATATTAATTATTACCCATCAATCACACCACGTCCCGTGGTAATTTCGTAGAGCTTGTGAACTGAGCTACGAGTACCTACTTAAGGAATAAGTATTTAAAAAAAAATTTAAAATAGTACTAATACATCTTTTCAAATAATATGTATTATATAACAATTTTAACATCTTATCCTGAAATGCCCGGGAGGAACGCCTTATTCCCAGGGTGTGGTATCTTCCATGAAATCTTTTACTTTATAATATCCTTTACCACACAAACGCACTTTAACAACTTTTTTGATATTTTTTATGGAGAGCTTTTGAACGTTTTCTGGGATCCTATATTATTGTAAAAACGTATACAGTTGCTTTTAAAAGAATTGCTTACTTTCGAAAGTCTAATCATTGGTGCGTGTAACCTGTGTCTATTACGTGTATTCCTACTATGAATATCACTTCTTACAAAATTCATTTATGTTTTTCCGGACATACAGTAAATTTTCTAAGATGTATTGAGAGGCGACAGTCAGAATTCCTATTTCTTTAAATTTTTCTCTCAAAGATGAATAGGGAGGTAACTTGTAAATTGCACGAATAAATAAGTAAATAAGTTTTATATAAATACTTATAAATACGTATACATGGTATCTGTACTTGGCGGGATTCGAACCGGCGACCGCTGCGTAAAGTGTCCAGTAGTCTGACCACTCCACCAGCCGACCGTCATAATAATCTAAGGTACTTAATATTACTTTCTCGTCTAAATCTGGTGAGTAAAATAATATCTTTGTTATTAAAATAATTTGGATTCCTACTCACCAAGGCATATCGGGAAATGAAAAAGTAGATGTAATATTATGACAATTTTAATATTTCTTATCTTAAAAAATACTTGTAATTCAATTTAAAGACCTATGGAACAGTTATTAGCTTAAAAATAATAATAGTTCATTATAATTTTTTTTTAAATATGTAATTTGCAAGTTAAGGAAGAAGAGACGAAATAGTTTTAAATAGATTAAAAATAGGTTGTAGCTGTAAATTACTATTAATACTTTGATGGTATATGATATACCAAAATAGGATGTTTGATTTAATATATCATGACTTTTATTAATGTCTCCCGCGCACCTTTCCTCGAGATCCCTTGGACACCAACAATTTTTTTTCCTTCTTTTTATTTTTTTTCTTTGCGTCGATAAATTTTAGTTGACGTAGACGTCGTCGTCGTCGACGATTCTAGTAAGGTAATGAAAAGTAAAAAGGTGAATTTTGTCGTTCTTAAAATTTATCAATGTTATGAGAATAGTATTATAATTAAATATTTGATTTCCCCAAAGTGAATAATCATATTTTTTTTCGTGAGGTACCTTTACTGTATTAGTATTACAACAGATATTTCCTAAGTCTTGTAACTCCTCAGAAAGCGATCACATTTTTATGACATTTAGGTTAATAGGATTACCTAGGGTAAAATAAAATGTAATTAAAACGACCGACTATCCGAGCAGTTACTTTTGCCTCGTAAATATTATCATAACATTCATTATCATCACCCTTCATCAGCCTCTATCTTTGGGGTATGAAAAAGTAGAATATTACCGTTATTCTATCTTAACGTAAGAGAATCCTATTAGCTCTACGTTATTCAAATAAGGTTTCATTATAAATTCATCCTTTGCATTATTTCCATATAAAGCAGTCTTATTGCCTTTATTTTATTATCATGCCTTTACTAAACTTAAAAATAATAAACATAAATTTAAATTCATTAAAACTGTAAAAAATAAAATATTTTTAATGAAACCATCTTTAAGAATTTATATCACATACCAAAGAGTAAATTATATCTTTAGGTCGATTTATCTAAAACGGACAAACATGGACAGTGTAACACAAGAGTTTGTAAAGGAGCCAAAAAGAAATTCTTAATTAATTTACAATTTCCTAAAATATTTCTTTATTGGAAAAGACTTTTATGGAACAAGTACTTTTTATTTTATTTTTTAATACATATTGGAAACGAAACCAGCAACAATTTAATCGGCAACTCGTTGACAAATTGTGCGCGATCTTTCGGATAACCATACCATAGCCCTTGAAATGATAACTAATGTGTTTTCAATAATTATTATATATTTAGTTAAGCTTCTGAACTGTGATATTTAAAGTTCAAACGTGAAAAGCATAGTTCAATCGATATCACGATTTTATAATACGTCGAGTGAGAAATAAGACGAAATTTTTTAACCAAAAAAGTTTTTTAGATTTCCATTTAGTTTTATAATTACAAAATTGAAGGAGCATATATAATCACAATAATAATAATAATAATATCCATGGACGCTTTTTACACCACGTCAATCTGGTCCCGTGGTCAGTTCTCGAAGAACTTGTACTGGTACCAGACAACGGAAATATATTGAAGATTTTTATTATATAATACACATCCATGACCCAGGAACACAGAAAACTTTTTTATTCCCTGGCGGGATTCAAACCCGCTACCTCCGGCTTGAGCGCCAACGCTCAACATTGAGCCACAGAGGTCGTCTTACAATGTTATTATTATACTGTTTTCTCTCCTATTTTGTACCAGTATCGTATATCGTAACATAGTATGGAAATAAAGCTCTATTAAGACCGTCTTTATAGTCTCTTTGTACAGCTGTATTATTTAAGTAGAGATGGAAATTGTAGGTGGGAAATATGAAGCGTTCCCGGTGGACAGCGGCTACAACAAGTTCATGATGCTCAAGATAAGAAACATATCCAAAGATGACTTCGGGTTCTACAAGTGCATCGCGAAGAACTCCCTCGGCGAAACTGATGGGATCATCAAACTTGATGGTAAGGATTTTATATTTATTTTGATTACTTTTAAAAGAAACCAGCATTGCCTTAATGATTGACCTCATTTTCAGAATTTTTGAGATTTCATTTATTAAATAAAAAACATTCTGAGCAAAAACGAAAAGGAACAAAGTTCAGAAATCTCAACAAATCTCAAATTCCCCAATGGTTAACTCCACAATTAGAGTTTCGTCATTTTTATTTCACAGCTTATGTAAACACGAATGCTCGTACGATAAAAAGTAGAGCCAAAATGTGTATATTGAAAGAAGTCACATGTTTATCTTACAACAAGAGCTCAGAGAGTCAAGCTTTTCTAACCGACTTCTGAAAAAGGAGGAGGTTCTCAATTCGGATGTTTGTATGTTTTATGTATATATAGTTTTCGCGCCCATCCCTTACCAAAACCATAAAAGAGGTTTTATGTTTTACGAAATATATCAGATTTAATGGGATGAAAATTAATTCAATACATTTATTCAATGACCATCGAGAACATGTATAGCCGGATAGAGGAGTAATGTAAGCCATAAAATTCCGCAACTGGTCAGTGATTAATTGGCACTTACGTAATTGCAATTCAAGCAACCAGTGACCTGTATGCACGTTCCATTCGCCAATCATCCCTCAAAGGCCATCAGTCGGCCAATCAGAGCGCAGAACCGGCGCAGCGTCGCGGCACAAATTTGGCGGAATTTGTTTTCATACAAAACCCAACATTGCCGCTCTATTCCGGTTATATGCTCGATGCCTACCTACCTATTAAAAGAAAAACATTTTTTTAAGATGATAACTCCGATATTATAAGCCCCTCAAAGCATGCAACAACTTCACTATTTTTCAGACTATAACCATAAAGATAAGGCCGTCGAGATAGATTTTTAATGTAGAAAGGCCTCGTTACTCCAGTGGACGGTTACAGAACAAACACTATGATAATGTTGATCGTGATAATGTTAATAAACAATCAACTCATTTTATATTATTCACAACTAACTTTTAAGAATTGATTCCTTTTAGAAGTAAATAATGAATACCCATTAATCTCGTAGCCCTTCCAACAAAGAGAACATATTTATTTTGTCTAATCGCCCTTGTTATCTTTGAATTAATACTATCGAAACAGAGCTTAATAATACAGTGTATTCTCAATTCAAATATATTATACGTTTCACTTTTAGGTGAAGAGTAAATTTGCGTGTGCAAAATGTGTTTGATAAATACGTTATTAGGTACATCTATACAGTACAATTGTCATGATCTTGTCATCATTGGATATTTTTAAGAGTAAAACCAGCAATTAATATGGATTTCTAACTGTTTTAATGTTTGATATTATATTGGGTCCTGGTTTCGCCCGCACAATTTTTTTTATTTTGATTTATTTACAAGATAAATAAATAGTCTTTAAGTTTTTTCAATTTATATACTATTAAATGCGTAAAGAGTTTTCAAATTCCACTAATAAGTCGGGAGTTTAGAACTTTCAAAAAATAATCTGTCCCGTTTTATCTAATATATAAAATTCTCGTGTCACGGTGTACGTAATTGAACTCCTCCGAAACGGCTCGACTGATTCTCATGAAATTTTGTGTGCATATCGGTTAGGTCTGAGAATCGGTCAACATCTATTTTTCATCCCCCTACATGTTAATGGTGGTCCACCCCTTAATTTTTTAATAGTTAACTCAGGCGAAGCTGCGGGCAACAGCTAGTTATATATAATATATTTTCTTTATTTTGCTTTATTCCTTTAATAATAAAATCAGTTCACATGCATTACGACTAGAAAATCATTGACCAAATTTCAATAAGAATTTTGATATAATAAACTCTTATTTCTCGTTTATTTGTATATCTTTAGTTTTGTTGGTAAATAAATATGCATACCTTATTAACTTCGCCATTATCCTCGTTAAATTTAATATCTTACAAAATATTATACTAGAAATAAACTAATGTGTACCTGTTTTTTAGAAATACCTGCGCCACCTTCAGCTTTTACGACAACGCAAAAATCAATTTTAGACAATCAAACAATAAGAAAAAAAGGTTAGTAGTAATTATAATGTTTCTATAATAATATCTATAAAATAAAGTATGATTACTTTTCAACACGTTTTTTTTTACGTCACCTACCATATATAATATACACTTTTTTTTCGGATGGATCTATGCTAACGGCCCGAAGGCCCTAATGCTACATCGGTCGGCTCACTTTTGATTTATAAAAGTGGGGGGTTGCCCCCCGCCAACCGTGCAGTCTGCGACCACACGGCCTCCTGGCGTCGGTTGCGTATATACACGTCATATCTATATTATGTAATGAAATCTTTGAACGTCATTTTTATCCGCTTTAAGTCATCAGACTAAATTGAAACTTCGCACACATAATATCAAAGACCGGTGACAATGCGAATTTCTACAAATAAAAATGTTTTACATTAGTGTGTTGATTCCAGGTCAATTGCAAATAGTACAGTCGAGTGATGCAATCAGCTCAACATTCCAAGGTGAAGCTTACGGTGAACAAATGAGAGATTTTGGTAATGATATCAAACAAAATAGTGTTATTAGAGAGAACTTTTCCAGTGGGAATGAGTGCATTGTACCACACATCCACCTGCGTGCGTTCTACCTTATTTCTTCCGTGAAGCAGCTTTGCTTTAATACGGAAAGACGGGCAGAATATACTGGCACCGAGAACATCTATCATACGTCTCAGGATATGTGGCTCATAAACGAGTTTATCGACGACCACTTACCATTAGGTGACTCATCTACCAGTCTTTTAAAGGCAACTGTATACGCTTTTACAATAGGATCCCAGAAAACATTCAAAAGCTCTCCATAAAAAAATTAAAAAAGTTGTTAAAGAGCGTTTGTGTGGTAAAGTAAAAGATTTCATGGAAGATACCACACCCTGGGAATAAGGCGTTCCTCCCGGGCATTTCAGGATAAGTTGTTAAAATTGTTATATAATATATATTATTTGAAAAGATTAGTTCCACTGGGTTTGTTTCGCCGGTTCTTCTCAGTGGGCTCACCTTGGAACCGGTGGAAGATTCAATTGACGTTCAAAAAAATACTGTATTAGTACTATTTTGAATAAAAAAAAATTTTTTTTGATAAAAAAAAAGTTTGGTCTTAAAAGAAAAAAAGAAAAAATAAAATAAAAATATTTTTATTCAACTATGTACATCAAAGTATCTTATTGAACGTCAAATGACTCTACTGTCGTTGACGACCATTAGAGAAACTTTGTCAAGTCCCTGATAAAATTAATTTTAACTTAATATTTTTTTACTTAATATTCTTTCAAATCTAAAGTGAAAAATAAAAAATCACAAATATTCAAAATCATATCCAAATAAGAATGTCAATTTCATGTAACGTGAAAGGATTATCCATATTAATAAATAGATTCCTTTTGAACTTATAAATTGATAAAGTTTGATAATAACATGAATATTATGAATACATAAAAAACTTTTTAAAACTAGAATGGAAAAGTGCGACGAACTGACTTACTCTGTTATTGCAGTCTGTGACTTTTGTTATGAGAGTTAAGTACAGCGTATAAAAATTATATTATAAGCAAAGTTTTTGTGCTCGAACTTACCTTAATAGACATAATTTTACTCAAATAAAAATATTGTCTAGGTAATAATAAAAACGTATAATTCCTATTCTATTATAAATCTACATTTAAATTCAAATTCATATAAAGCTCAATTATTTTCTAGTCTTCAAAAATTCGAACTTATTATGAGTATAATACATAAAAGTTTGTAAAAATATAATTGGAGGCACTTATAACACATGGAAAGGTTAATCGAAATACCAAATTAGTTTTTACTTTTTATATTTTTTATTTTTTATACACACTAATAATGCTAATTAAGATAAACAAAGTTGTTTATAATTTTTCTTCTTGTTCAAAATAAATAATGGCAAAATGTGAACGGCGAGTAACAAATTGTCTTTTAACAAGTCCCTAAAACAGATTTAAAGTTTTATTCTAACTGCGTCATAAAAGCAAAAGAGATTATCCCTTAAAGTTAGTTCATATATCCGCAAAAAAAATAATATCTCTATTAAATTTGATCGCAAATACACGGTACGCAATAAATACCCAATTTAAAGGGACAGTGTGACTTATGAGATGTTAATTCTATACGCAGAAAGTCTTTGAGTATTTTTTCGAAAGGGTTGGCCTTTTGGCGTGATGACCCTTAAGCTTAAGCAATCGGAACAATAGGTGAGCAGATGGCTCACCTAAGAATTATTCGAAAAGGGGTCGTCCCCCTCCGCGCCCCGCTCGGGAGAATAGGATAGGTAGTCTAAATCCTACTCGGGACATTAGGATTTAGGCAAGTCAAATCTGATACGGTCGACGAATCTTTTTCGGTTGAATTTACTCTATCATTATGAGGGCTTGCCCTCATCATACTCTCAGGAGAGAGAGACGGGTCACGCGTGGTACCCGTACAATCTAAGGGTAGCATAGTGCTACCGTTAAATTTTACGGGTATTAGCTGAGATATTTCGTCAGCTGGATCGGTCTTTGAGCATTATTGCTACTGTTCTATATGTTATTCCTCATTATCTCTTACTTGTAAAACTACTGCGTATCGCCTCATAGAACGACCAATGCCATAAGAACTGCCATGGCAAATTTGTAATCATCTTGATTTCAACAAAGTCAAACCAACTGGCAAATGGTCATAAACGTTTGGATAAATCTCGATTCAACTTGTTACGTACCGAACATCTCGGTGGCAAAAATACTGCCTAACCTGTCCTCCTTCTGGGGGTGAAAATCAAAAGCTATTTAAAGAAAAAAGCAGATCCATAAAAACGCGAAACTCACCACTAGCATAATTAAACAAAATCCAAGTTCTAACAATCCGCTATAAACCCTAGCAACAATTCGCCACTTTGTAATTTAATCTAAACATGAACAAAAAAGTGGAAAAGCTTTATTTGATACAATAATGAGAATTTAATTTTCAGATTTCTACGAGAACGATAACGCCGCCTTCACTCACAAATTAGATCACATTGTGTTAGTACTTGTTGTATTCTCACACAGTATATATTTTTATAGGTATTCCTCCTGATAAATGTTAAGAGACTTTAATATTTTTTATATTAACATGTTCCTAAGTTAGTAGTTTCTTTGAGCTGAACAGACAATAAGTGTTACTTCAAGATCAACCCCCAGATTTTCAATGCTATAGAGTAAATAGATGTTTATATTCTGTAACTGTTTAAAGCTAATAGATAATGTTTATGCATCGAAGTAGAAGTTCGAAGTCTGCTTGTTATTAATTTTTGTTGACAACCATTTGTAGTCTCTCTTAAATAGTAACAATGTTTTGTAAAAATAAATTATTTATATAGATAATTGTGAGTTGCATATATTTTTAAATAGGAAATGTGATTTTTATTTATATTATACTATATTTTGTTTTTTGTACTTTAGTGTAATTAAGCTACATGTATTTTAAACACGTCGCCATTGCGTTCATGTATTATACAAAAATAGAGCGTCTGTCAGATATCGGTGTCCATTTATTTAAGACTAATAATAAATCATTCTAAAACAAGTCCTGTACCGTAAGCTCATTATAAAAATAATTTCACAGTTTTTTTTTACAATACAACATAATAATAGTGAATTATAATTCCTAAGATCGTTATCGTCCGATAATGCTGTAAATGTTAGATTTAGATAAGATTTTAGATTATGTATCAAGATGTAGGAAAATAAAACTTTTGTAATTTACTGCTACGAAAAAAACTGCCAAATACATGTGGATAAAAATAAATCAGCTTGACATAAAATGTTATTTTATTTTATCATCTTTACAATAATTATACTATTTCATAACATGCCTTCCCACCGCCTACAATTATACAAGGCGCAGGCATGACCTCACAAGGTCTCACCTCTGGGCTGGAGTAGCTCCTTCCATTTGATTGCGTTTAACGCCGGGCGTTCTCTCTGATCGCCTTAATTCTTGGGTGCTGCGTAGATAGATAATAATATTTCAAATCACTCTGCATCTGCCACCGCATCTACAACGGGGAGTGTTCTAAGGAATTGTTCAGATTAAAACCTGCGGCAGAATACCACCACCGGACATAGCGTAAAAATTTCAAATTTCACCCACAGCAACTCGATACGGTACGGATAAACGCAACAACTCGATTTTTACAGTATTTCCTGCCTCGCACCGCCACTATAATATTATGGAACAAAGTGCCACCTACGGTATTCCCGAACTGTAACGACTTAGTGACCTTCAAGAAAAGCATACTAATTTGAAAGGCTGGCAACGCACCTACTAATGATGTAGTTGGTGTCTATAGATGTCGCTTGTCACTTACCACAAGGCAATTTGACTGTCCGTTTGCCTCTTCTTTAATAAGAAAAAATATTGATTACATTTGTGATGTGGTTAATGTATTTTTAAGTTTCTTATTGTAGTTTTCTGTTCTGCTTTATGCTGAAGCAATTAACAGGTTTTTTTTTTAAGATTATCAAAACTAAAGTAATTCCTTCTGGATGCCTATTTAGTATATTTTAAAGACCAATTTCCTATATCATATAAGTCCTAAAGAGTGTTACATCAGTAATTTAATAAATGATCATCTCTTGTATTGCCAGTCAAAAGTTCGTTTACTCGTAATTTGCACCAAGATGACTAAGGCCCTGCTGCTACATTTTAACATAAAGTGACTACACATGATATGCAATATAGGCAATGAAAATAGGCAATATAAATTAATAAAATATACTAATTATAACGATAATAATATATAACTTTATTTCCATTCTCTTGCATGTTTAAGTGACCAATAAGATCGCTCGTATAGACAAATAAAGACAATAAAGTGCATAAAATGAACAAAGATAAAATACATAAACGAACCAAACATATCTGTTATACTACTACTTTTTTTTTTCTTGCGAGGCATCCCGCGGGGGAGTGGGTCTCCCCACGCGGATATGTGGGACTGGCTGCGCCCGACAGCTGGTAAGTGTACGCAGCTCTACCCACTAAAACCCGGCGAGTGCCACCCATGCCGCCTTTGGTGAGGTGCCCCAGATCTAGTAAACAAACAGGGCACCTCGACGGCTAGTCAATCCCGCAAGGGACCGACGCCACCTCCACAGAGGGGTTGTCCCGCACCACAGAACAACCCCTCCCAACGTCGGGACAGTACAATGGGGTGAGGTTCCCATCCTCGCCCCTTGCACCTTGCTCTTGTGTCCCCTCTTCTTATAAGAGGGGTACAAAGAGCCCCCTCGGCTCAATTAGCTTCGCCCAAGGTTCTAGGCTCACCCTAGTTTACTGAGCCCCACCGCCACGACAAGGCCTGAACCATGGTGGGGTTATACTACTACTGGTATATACTACTTATATGGTATATAAACTGGACAGAACCAAACATATCTGTATACAACGGAATATCACAAGACATTTTGCCGGCCATGGAATTACGTTAAAGTTAAACTAATTATACCTTAACTGAAGTTAAGACATAAGAACGACAGTTTCATTAATAAGTAATATAGGCGATGCAGTGGCCGCCACTGTCCTGACATCGGACAGAATCGATACCTTATTACGGCTTACCACATTCTGTTGAATTTTAATACGCGTTACTTCACGGTATGTACTTAAAGTGTTTTTTTTTATAAATCTTAAAAACATTTTCTCTGGTCTTAGCCTAGTCACCATTTTATACAAGTGTGACTTAAGGAGGAAAAAATCAGTATCTTAGGTTTTCAATAGTATCCCTTTTTTTTCTTTAACGACGAGAAATGCTCTGAGGCATCCCGCTTGGGGAGTGGGTCGTCTCCCCAGGCGGGTGTGTGGGACCCGCTGCGCCCGAAAGCTGGTAAGTGGACGCAGCTCTACCCACTAAAACCCGGCGAGTGCCACCAATGCTGCCTTTGGTGAGGTTCCCCGGATCTAATGAGCAAACAGGGCACCTCGACGGCTACTAAGTCCTTCTGGGAACTGACATCACCTCCACAGAGAGGTTGTCCCGCACCACAGAACAACCCCTCCAGACGTCGGGACAGTACAATGGGGTGAGGTTTCCGTCCTCGCCCCTTGCCCCTGCTCTTTTGTCCCCTCTTCTTAAAAGAGGGGTACAAAGAGCCCCCTCGGCTCAATTAGCTTCGCCCAAGGTGCTAGGCTATTGAGCCCCACCGCCACGTCAAGGCCTGAACCATGGTGGGGTTCAATAGTATCCCAAAGCAACCATAATCAATTCAAATATCTATTAATTCCAGTGAGTTGTATACACTACTAATAATAATAGTTCAATGATTAATTCTTTTTGTTTAATGATTAATTTATGGAGCTAATTTGTTTTTGAACATTATTGTTAATGCCGCAAATTTTGTAATATAATCTCGCGTCAATATTTACCCAGAAAGATGGATCAAAAGGCGAAAAGCGTTAATGATTTACTCGAATGGTTCAAAATCTTAGGATATTATCGTGCGCTATGAAAGGAACACTAAATGTTCACCCAGCAGTAGCATTAATATGGCTGTTATGTGCAAATTTCTTTTAGCGAATGCCGAACAAAGTACTGACAGTCAAAATTTTAACGACAAAACCACATAACTGAAAAAGCGTGTCGAAAAACCACGTGGGCGTCACCCGACGCGACGTATGTCATTAGTGCAAAACACGGCAGTGTTGATACGTCGAGAAACGATTTTTTCATACAAAATTGCTATGCATTGTTAGTACTGATTGTTCAAATCGTGAAAGCTACATTTTATCCACTTCCACTCATCCTATGAAGTTATAATTTTATATACTATTTATGTACCTACCTATATAAATAATAATTTCTTTTTTTATTAAATTCTAATATATATGTAAGTTCGGTAGCGAAACAATTTTATGTGCCAAGTATGCGTCCAAGTGGTCTGATGATGAATATGGAAGTGGTTATAGGAACTTCTAACTACCCATTATAGTTTGGTTCGGTATCCTTATACTACAAATGGTAGATGCTAGTAATTATCCTGCTATTCTTTCAGTGATACAGCAAAACTGGTTTCGGGCAGCAACAAACAGGATAGTATAAATGGATGGCAGAAAAGGCAACACTAATACTAGTGATGTAATCAAAATCCCAAGATTTTAATAAAGAAACCGGGTCACTAAAATAATCCATCCCCCCATTTTGCCTTCGTCTCCATCTATTTAAACATAATTTAAATTAATGACTTCTATGTTTCTACCTAAAAATGTAAATTGTTTGATCGAATTTTAATATTAAAAGATTCTAAGTCATAATCTTGGCTTGGCTTTGTAATTAGGAAGGTCTTGATCTTAGTATTTAGTACACAATTTGTATATTAATATAATAATATTGTGTAATACAATACTAAATTAATTTATCGTACAACTAGCAGCGCCGTGTGGTTTTACCTGCGTACTTCCCATTCCCGAGGGAGTACAGGGACAAATTATAGCCTATATATTATTCTGATGTATAAGCTATGTTACTGTAAAGTTTCATTAAAATCCATTCAGTACTTTTGCGGGAAAGAATAACAAACATACATCCATACATTCTTACAAACTTTTGCGTTTATAATATTAGTAGAGAGTAGGATATTAACTAGTTGTATGATTGACAGACGTGAGCTTAAGATAGTATTATTTTAAAATGTTATAATATTAAGTGAATACAGATATTTTCCTCAGTTTAGTGTTTAAGATCAACAAATAATTATAATCTTATAAATTATACATAAACTTACTTCTCATAAAAAATATCATAATTATTAGCTTTCGCTGAATACATTAGTAATAATTATGGTGATCTATATTTCATAATGTAAAAGGTTTTGATTTGAGTGTTCTGACTTCCCAAACATGGTTACCTCTTTTTTAATATACAGTGTTACCATTAATTACTTTACTAATGGATATATTATATGGGAATTATTTTTCTATCCTTATTTAGTCAGAGTCTGAATAAAGTAAATAATGTATTAGATAAAACTGTATAATGAAATGTTGATGAACGATCGCACCATAGTCATCGGGGACTTGTCTCTGCCGAGCGTCATCGCCAAGAAGCTCCGTGACGACGAGTCCTGGACGGCGATGGTCTCCTTCTGCGAGGCAGTAATATCCCAGAAGGAGGAAACCCCCTGCTCGTCTGCCTCCGCCCCCGCGGGCGTCGAACGGGGGTGCGTAGGAGGCGCTACTTACTGCGGCTCTTGTAACGCCCCTGTGCTTGTGTCGAGATCAGGATGGGAACCTGGGCCTAGAATGACAGAATGACACAACGTCGCGGGAACAGCTCAGTATCGGGCAGTCTCCCGTCAGCCGTCAGCTGGTTAAACCGAGCGTTTGGTTCCTCCTTACCTGATCACTAAGCTAGCCGTCAACCATTTTATGAACCCAAAAGAAAGACAAATAGTATTTGATTTATGAATGAAGAGGCACTTATCATATCTGCCTAATTTGACGACCTCCGTAGCTCAGTGGTAAGCGCGTTGGCGCTCAAGCCGGAGGTTGCGGGTTCAAATCCCGCCAGGGAACAAAAATATTTTCTGTGTTCCTGAGTCATGGCTGTGTATTAAATATGTGTATTATATAATAAAAATCTTAAATATATGTATAGTATAAAAGAATTAAATATATTTCCGTTGTCTGGTACCCGTAATACAAGTTCTTCCGGAACTTACCACGGGACCTGATTGACGTGGTGTGAAAGCGTCCATAGATATAATAAAAAAAAACATCCCTCCCTTAATTACCGTAGCATATGTCTTTTTTATTTTACGCCGGGAAATGCTCTGAGGCATCCCGCGGAAAAGTGGGGACTCCAGCGACAGGTATGTGGGACTCGCTGCGCCCGAAAGACGGTAAGTGGACGTAGCTCTAACCAATAAAACCCGGCGAGTGCCACCAATGCCGCTTTTGGTAAGGTGCCCCGGATCTATTGAGTTAACAGGGCACCTCGACGGCTAGTCAGTCACTCAAGGGACCGATGCCACCTCCACAAAGGGGTTGTCCCGCACCACAGAACAACCCCTCCCATCGTCGGGACAGTACAATGGGGTGAAGTTCCTACCCTCACCCCTTCTCCCCCCTGGTCTTTTCTCCGCTCTTCTTATAAAAGGCATAAAAAGAGCAGCTCCCTCGGCCCAATTTGCTTCGCCCAAGGGTTCACCGTAGGGTACTGAGCCCCACCGCCACGACAAGGCTTGAACCATTGTGGGGACGGTAACATAATTATATCTAACATAGTACATATTAAATGAATTTCCTTGCTGGTATAAAAAAACTTCCAACCCTTATAATTGGCATTATTAAAGACATTTCCCCATTGGCTTGCGCAGGACGTATGCGGTAATTGTGTAATTAAGTCGATTGCACCGTCTGCTGCATATCCCATATCAGATATGCACTACTTTTTTTTGTTATCGCAGGGAAATCCTTTTCACGCATGTAGCCAGGATCCTGGCTCCTTGAGGTAGATTCTGACTCTATGTGGGACTCGCACCTGGGAGTGCCCTACCCATAAACTAAAACCGCTGCGAGTGCCTTCAGCCGCTTTTTGAGGGTTCCGGATCTGCATTCAACGGGATTACCTCAGCGACAGACTGGCTCCGGCGAAGGCCAGACTACTCCTCGTAAGGAGGGACTGCTCGGATGCACTACCTTCTTTTCACAACAAATAACCATTATAATATAGCTTTTATTATACAATAATTTAGGAACATTTTATATAATTGTGAGAAAGGCACCGAGACCGTTAGAGAACTCAACTGTGTAAACCATTTTCATGAAGATAAATATGATTTAGCTTTCTGAATATCAAAAACAAACGAAGCAAAAACGAATACGAATATGTTAGAACAATTTTTTTTAAATTCCTGTGACCTTTTTAATAAATAATATCCAAAAATAACATTTCTTATTAGTTTTTTAAGCCGTAGAAATTGAATATACATATTTAACATTAATTATTTATCTATAACACATTTTCACTACACAGCTATATTTTATCATGATGCTTACAGATCCAGAGAATGTCATGTAAGTTGAATAAAAAACTAAATTTTTGTATGACCATATCAGTTAGGTAACAATATACTATTGTTTTCTTATAGAATATGATTTTAAATACTGTTTTTTTGTTTATATTCATAGTATATATATATTAAAACGAGTAATTTATCGATTGTGTCGTGTCTCATTGCTTTAATGCTCGGAATATAATGGTTAATACTATTAAATTTTAATTTTAATGAAATTAAATAAAGGTTTTTTTAATGTTTGTTTGATAGGCAAACTGGCAAACGTGCCACCTGATGGTAAGTGGCCGACGTCTCCCATGAACATAAACTAGTTTACCTGGAACGAGTCCAAGCAACACATACCTATATGTGTTGCCTATCCTGAGACATAAGATGTTAAGTCTCGGTGCCATTGATTACACTGCCTGTCTTGCCCTTCTCTCCGAAACACAGTAAAGCTGTTTCACGGAAGAAACAAGCAAGATGGTGGTACCCATGCAGCCGGGAGTGCGGCACAGGAGGTGAACCAATTGATATTTGGTAGCAGATCTGTTTACAGTAAATATACTGAAAAATGGTTAAAAGGAAAGTTCTCATCCAGAAGGGTTTCCACAATCTGAGTCAAATATCTCAACTCACAGCCTGATGTCTTATTATTTACTTATCTATGGCCAGTAGAGCCATATAAGCAATTATTAAGGACTAAGTATCCTTAATCATTGCTTATATGGCTTCTAATAAATATAATGGCTATCTAAACTTAATTCGTTTTAACAGTATTTTATATTTTCGCCAAGGGTATTAATTTCATTAAACAGTAAAAATATTTAGTAGTCTATTAAATAGATTTAGCGCTAAGCAAGCAAGCAAGCATCATTATTTTTCGGTGAAATCCTGACAAATTGGTGCTTTAAATATGGCGCTTTAGTCCCCTGTAAATTCAGATTTAAAATAAAAAATAAATACTTTTTCACAAACGCCCAGCAATTGCTTAGTGATTTTCAGCCGTCCTTGGTAACCATTTAGAAATAAAATTTACATTAACTTTTTCAAATTAAACCTTTTTTACATTTAAATTGACCTGTTCTTTACCTCGGAGCAATTTAGTCCGTTGCTCTTCTCGAAATGGTCCCTGCGGCATGTAATAGGTTCCTTAAAAGAAAATCAAGTTAATAAGGCGTGATTGACTTAATTGTAGCCAGCTTTATTTCCAAGATTAAAGAATTCCGTTGGAAATTGGACTCGACTAGATTGCTATCTTTAAAAAATCTTAGCTGCGTCCCGAGACCGCTCAATAACACCGATATCCTTTAATGCCTTTGTTTTTTTCTCGAACACTCCATTCGATTTTTGCGCTGCAGAAAATCGACGCCAACGTCTTCATTTAATGGCTGGCACTTAGAAAATTGAATCGCTTAATCGCACTAAGGAAGTAAGAAATTATTGGCAGCCCTAGTGGTAATTGAGCCTAAGCAATCTTAATACTAGCATTACTTTAGGTTGAGCGATTTCTCTTCTTTGGTTTGTTTCATTGTTTGTCGTGCCTAATGCATCTTAATACTTGTTAACAGTTACATAATAATCAAAATTATTTAGTGTTTTTACTTTTTACTAGCTGTAAAAATTGGTTATATTCAGTTATATTTAATTGGATTTATGGAATAAAATAATTAATTAATTTACTTTTACTAATTGTACCATTTTATTTGTTAATTGTAAACAGGGCTTAATAATACTAAGCATAATACGATTGATGCGATATGCACAATCTAACCGCATTAATTGTAATGGTAATAGATTAACTAATTAATATGAAACTTTTGATTAATATACGCAATCATTTTTGTACCTACTTAACCTGGCATGTTTAACCACCCAACGTGAAATATAACAAAGCGTGTGTTTGGCACAATTTAGTAAGGACACTTCAAATAAAAATTGACATTTATTTTTAGGATCTGAGCCTTAGAATAAATGAAAGAATACCCTTATCCATCAGTCCGACATTTTATGTAATTATTATTGGGATTGAAATTCGATTTATTAACAAATATATTTTTTTATATTTTAAGCAACGCAATATTTAAGAATGTTTTTTTCTATAAACATGTGTTGACGTTAATGATATTTTTGTCGAAACATATAGGTATATAGATAAGCAAACAATTATGTAGAAGATGTAAAATATTAATACTGTCACCGAAATCGAAATACAGCTAAACTTTGTCACAGAAATACGCAGGATGGTGATACCAATCATCGGACCGCTCTGCCGAGCATCACCACCGCGATGCTCGGTGATGACGAATCCTGGACGGCAATGGTCTCCTTCTGCGGGACAGTAACGTTCCAGAAGGAGACCGACGAAGGGGTGAGAGAGGAGGCCGCCGTCGAGGCCTCCCCACCGCTACTTAAAGCGCCTCCAGTAACGCCCCTGGTGCTCGTGTCGGATTCAGGGTGGGAACCTGGCCCAGTTAGGCATGACGTTGCGGGGACTGCGTGGTTGGTGGCCGCGCAGTCCCCCCTTTACTAGGAGTAGTCTGGCCTTCACCGGGACAAGCCTGTCGTTAAGGTGCTCCCGTCGCCTGCAGATCCGGGGCCCTCAAAAAGTGGCTGAAGGCACTCGCAGGTATATAGGATAGGTTAGGAACTCACCCGGGGTAATCTGGCTACATGCGTAAATAGCATGTCCCTGAGGTATCAAAAAATAGGATGTTGGCATCCACCTACTGGTTCATCAACATGCATTGGGCCAACGCATCGGTGAACTATAGCCCGAAACCCTCCTCGCCTGATTTCAAGCATGCCCAGCAGTAGTTATATTAATATTATGTACATCTAACTAATAGACAGAAGACTTATTTAGTAGTGGCAATATTAATTAAAAATTATTCAATGATACAATTTATTCCCATATTTATATTAAAGAACATAAATGAGATAATTATTAACTTTTTCATGTATTTCTCTACAGCCAGGTCATATAATAATACCCTTTTCACCTATTAACACCAATCCGAGTGTCGTAACTTTTCCAACTCTACGTTATCACTTTTACTGTCATTATCTTGACTTGGCATGGCTTGTGCGGTAATTGCCCACGCTAACATTCTTATACCTTGTTCACTTTGAACCCCCACGAACATATGCACGCATATCGCATAAGCCCATTTCTATGACAGAATAAGTATTATCCGTTTAGTTATTATATACGACGGACTAAGGGTTCTTAAGATATCCGCTGCCTGGCACTTGTAACTTAGAATTTGAGTGTACATGGTATGTTTTTAATTTTTAAGAATTTAGGAAGAAAATAATTGGATTGGGAAAAAGCTTTAGCATGACCTTGCGTACGGCATTGTACGCAATTTTACTGTAGATTAAGTAGAAGGGAGCTATTAAAGCCAGTCGAACACACACAGAACGGCTCCAGGATTGTCCTCGCTTCTTAATTTTGTATAGAAAATTTAACATTAATTGTTAATTAAAAACCTAATACAAAAACTCTGGTAATTTTTCGTTTCGGCCTTGTCCATTGTATAAATATAAATTGGATTTAGCAAACCTAAGCTCCTAGCGAAATAATTTATTTAAGATTCGCGTCTGTGCATTATGTTTGTTCGTTCCCTGATTTATTCGTACGTGAATGGACGGAGAAAATTGAAATTTTCATTACTTGGTAACGTTGAAAAGACTAGTTCACCGCACGTCGTACGACGCTGTACCGCTCACGGCGAGCATTCTTTCACCCGTGTTCACATAGCAGTATGTATTGGCTTATTCTCGATCCACGTTTTTAAATAATACAGACCTATACTTACATTTTGTTTCAGTGCTATATACATTTATAAATGTGAAATTTCTGTTTGTAAAAAGCCATAATAATAATAATAATAATATAGCCTTTTATTTCCCATCACCATTATCTTACACTTATATTTTATATTATTTACAAATCGTCAATATTTATGCTACTTTTTTTCTTGCAATTGATAATAATAGAAAATAATTCGTTTTTTGGGATAGGAACCCCTATTTGGGTATAGGCCTCCTCCAGTCTGATCCAGTTATCTCTATCTTTAGCATGCTTCATCCACTCCATTCCTGCTATGGCTACAATAACGTCGCTCCACCTTTTCATAGGTCGTCCTTTTCGTCTTTTCCCATTAGGTCCTTTCCAACTCGTCGATTCTAATGTCCATTGGTTATCGCTATATCGTGCTACGTGCCCAGCCCATTTAGGCCTTTGACTGTATTCTAGAACGTCTATAAGTTTTGTCCTTTTTCGTAAATATTCGTTTCTTATTTTGTCTTTTCTTCTTATTTTTGAAATGCTTCTTTCCATAGCTTTCTGGCAATTAACCAATTTTGTTTTTGTCTTTGCGCTGTAGGTCCACGATTGGCAGGCATATGTGAGGGTTGGTAAGATGCATGTATCCATCATTATTTTTTTAAGGTGAAGTGGATAGTCTCCTTTCATTATCTCTTTGAGTGACCAGTATTTTTTCCAGTTTATATTTATCCGGCGTTCCAGCTCTGCTTCTTCATTTCTGTCTCCAAATGATATTTCTTTCCCTAGATATATATATTTATTTACGTATTCAAGCTCTTTTCCTTCTATTTTTATTGTATTTGTGTAGCTGTTAGTCATTAGTTTTGTTTTTTCTTTGTTCATTAAAAGACCGACTTTTTCACTTCTCTCCCTGAATATATTTAGCATTTTCTCCAGATTTCTGCTGCTTTCGGCAAAGAGGACTATATCATCTTTGAATCTGAGATGACTTAAGTATCGAGTACCCATTTTAATACCTATGTTTTCCCATTTAAGTTCTTCGAAGATGTTTTGTAAGACTGCTATGAAAATCTTGGGAGATAAGGGGTCTCCTTGTTTCTCTCCACGTTCCAGATGAATTTCCGGTCCTCGAGTCTCTAGTTTTACACGGCTGCTGCTATTTTCATATATATTTTTTAAGGTATTTATGTACTTTTCGTGAATATGACATTTGTTTAATGTTTCCCAGATTGCCTGATGTGCAATCGTGTCGAATGCTTTTGCGTAATCTATGAAAGCTACATATATCGGTCTATTGAACTCCTTATATTTTTCTATTATTTGTTGCAATATATGGATGTGGTCTATTGTTGAAAAGCCTGATCGGAACCCCGCTTGTTCTATTGGTTGAAGTTTATCGATTTTGTCGCTGATTCTACTTAGTAATATGGATGCAAAAAGTTTGTATATGCTGGGAAGCAGACTAATTGGACGGTAGTTGCCAATATTTTGAGGATCACCTTTTTTATGTAATAGAATTATATCAGATTTCTTTCATTGTTCTGGTATTAAACCTGTATGTATAATTTTGCTGAATAGGTATGATAGTGGGCGCGCTAACAGAGAAGAACCAATTGTTAGAGCCTCGTTTGGTATGCCATCTGGCCCTGGACTTTTTTCTGGTTTTAGTTTTTTAATGTGCCTTGATACCTCCATTTCGTCCACTTCAGCAGGCTCGTCTCCATTGTCGTTATACTTTTCTAGTTTTTTGTTTTCAGCGCAAGTTTCGGAGTTGTTTTTATAAAGCCCTTTGTAGAACTCTGTGGCACAATCTATGATATCTTTCCTCGTTGTAGTACTTGCGGTTTTTGTGTTAAAATTTTGTATCCAATCTTTATGAGTACAAAGTTGTTTGTATCCTCTTTTCGTGCTTCTGTACTGTTTAAGGTTTGATTCTATTATGTGTGTTTTGTAGTTCGCATAGTCCTGCTTAATGGCCTTGTTAGATCTCTTGAATAGTGTACTGAGCTCTTCCTTTATTTGTTTAGTTTTTTGTTTCCTTTTTAGTAGTTCGGAGCGTCTTTCCAGTAGTTGTATGGTGCTTTTTGTGAGTATTTTATTTGCTTTGATTTGTTTTTCTTCTTTTTGCTCCTTCGTTGACATGCTCTTTTTTATGACATGTTTAATTATATTGTATAAGGTCTGAACATTCTCGTCTACGTTTTCCAATTTGTTTGCATTTCCTTTTAATTCCAAACGTCATTCTAACTACATATTAAATATAATATATCATTATGGCTTTTAAAAGGTTAAAAGCCATAATGATATATTATATTTAATATGTAGTAAGAATGACGTTTGATGCCTAAATTAATCAGTAATATATTATTGACAAGCCAATAAAACTTCTACAAGTGCTGTATGTGATAATGTAAGTAGTTAGTAAGAAGTAGTGCCATGCTGCTTTGCAGCCGAATTGGGCAGGCATGATCGGGGTAGTACCTCTCGCTCACATAACACCGGCCACCGGAAACTCACATATCGTACGAAACGCGACAGCATAGCTGTCACTTTACACCGGTGTTATGTGAGCCAGAGGTACCACACCGGTCGTGCCGGCCCAATTCGATTGCAATGTAGCATGGCACTACCTCTTCCATGTGATATACAATGTTTTTTTTATAGAAGAGGGGGCAAAGGGACAGTCGGTTCACCTGATGGTAAGTAATAGCGACATCCACTGACACCCGCTACACCAGAGGGTTAGCAGGTGCGTTGCCAGCCTTTCATAACGGTTCGGAAACACCGTAAGTGGCAGCTGATTCCATATATTCGTTGTGCGAGGGAGGAAATGCCGTAAAAATGTGAAACGAGTTTTTGTGGATTCACAAACATCGAGATGGTGAGGGTGAAATTTGGAGCTTTTTCGCGATGTCCGGTGGTGGAATTCTGCTGCAGGTTTTAGTCCGAACAATTCCCCAGAACAATCCCCGTGGTAGATGCGGTAGAAGATGCAGAGCGATCCGACATCTCTACGCAGCGCCAAAGAAACAAGCCGATTGGAGATAACCTTGCTATCGATGATGTATGTAAGAGGTAGTGCCATGCTACTTTGCAACCGAATTGGGCCGGCACGACCGGTGTGGTACCTCTGGCTCACATAACACCGGTGTAAAGTGACAATGTGTAATTTCATCATCAAGTATTTATTTATATCTAATATTACAATGTTATAAAATATAAGCTAAAATGATATTATGCAAATATAAAAATATAATAAATTACAAAGAACCTAAAACTAAAAACCTTAAAAATAAAATAATAACTAAAATATATAAAAAGGAGTCCCTTTAGGTAAGGTTCCGAAAATACTGGCAGCGTTCCCCCTTTGAATTGCTAGACTAATTCTTTGTCCGAAGTAGCTAACGTGCTATGCTATGTGTAATTTGCTACAGGACTAATGTGTCCTAAGTATAATATATAATATAATAAAAATAATGTGTGTGAGATAATGCCAAAAATAAGCCCGTTGAAGTGGCAGTTCGTAGCATACACTGAAGAAGTTATATCCGAGGGCCTAATAAGTGTCTAAAATCTAAAAAAGTTTGTGACGACTTAGGACCGACTTGCGAATAAATAACATTATCTTCTCTCAGTTGTAGCTTCAAATTGAATGCTAGAGCCGGATCGGCCGTCTTGACGTTTATTGAAGGATGGTATGAGGTTGTCATGATGATGATACAGTGTACATAAATTACATTTATGAGCGTTTATATTACGTGATCAGTTACCCATTACTACATATTTGTGATGGATGCGTAAACACTGTTTGTACGTGATATCAGATATGTTATTCATACATTTATTCATGGATTCATCGATTAGTGCCTAAATGTGATGAGAGCCGGCGAGACAAGACTGGGTTTTAGTGCTAATCAGGACATCTTATGCTTGTTTCTCCCGTGAAACAGCTTTGCTGCGTTTCAGAGAGAAGGGCAAGACAGGCAGTGTAATTACTGGCACCGAGACTTAACATCTTATGTCTCAGGATAGGTAACACATAAATAAGTTGCCACAACCGACGCCAGGAGGCCATGTGGTCGCAGACTGCACGGTAGGCGGGGGGCAACCCCCCACTTTAAAAATCAAAAGTGAGCCGAATGGGCTCACACAAATCCAATGAAGCATTAGGGCCTTCGGGCCATTAACATAGATCCCTCAGAAAAAAAATAAAAAAAAGTTGCCTGGGCTTGTTCCAGGTAAACTAGTAAGTTCATGGGCGACGTCGACCACTTACCATCAGGTGGCACGTTTGCCAGTTTGCCTATCCAACTAACATAAAAAAAACTTGCTATACTACCTTTTCGCATTTGGATGTAAATTATTGTTGATTTTACTTTATATTCTAATTATTATATAGTTACTTTTTTGGTCTGGATCAAGGTACCTATTGACGTAATGAGAATATTTAAAAATAGTTTTTGTCTTGTATTTAAATATTTTCTTTAAGAATCGTATAGAGATGTTCTTCAAAATAAAAAAATAACAACTCTACCGTCTGTAATTTATAAAAAAACATAAAAGTAAAATCTATCTTTATCCTGTTAGAATAAATAAGTAAGAGTCCATCCGCACAAAAGCATTTTTACTAAATATTTATGACCACATTAACTTATGACATGCACAACTACCAAAGGAGAGAATTGTAATAAGCTGAGATATAGTTTAAAAAAGCGGTATTTTTTCTATTTCAAAATATAAAAAAAACAGCTCAATTCACAATCTGAGAGACGACAAATCTTAAAAATAAGTTTATGGCTCTGATGAAATAGAGTATCGATTACTATAATCGATTACTATAATCGATTATTGTGAATGATTTCAACATGAAAACAGTTAGTTGCACCGGATGATTGATTCGTTAAAAGTAAAATTAAAAAATTTGAAAGAACCCACGACGGTTAAAAGTCAATTGAAAAATGATAAAAAAAATTGCAGCATTGGTTTGTACAAATGAATATTTGCTGCAGCGTCCCTGGTGAGTCGTCACCGTAACACATTTAAGAACACGTACCACAATTATACCTGAACCTATCACCGAAATCCACATCTAAAACGGACTAGTAGTTTGGTTTTCCACAAACAAACATTTACTGCAGCGCCCCCAGGTGAGTTTTCGTCGTAACACATAATACAAGAGCATGCACCTATTAAACCAAAACCCAACACACTGAATGAAAACCGCATCAAAACAAATGTTTACTGCAGCGCCCCCTGGTAAGTTGTAATCGTAACGCCTATCTAAGAACATGCACCAATTAAAATCAAACAAATCATTGAAAATCGCATCAAAATTAGAATAGTAGTTTTGGAGAAAAATGGTAACATTGGATTGTACAAAAAACGTTTACTGCAGTGCCCTCTGGTGAGTTATCAACTAAATACCTATCTAATGCAGCAATCAAATCGGAACCCATCTCTGAAAACCGTATCAAAATCGGACTAGTAGTCTTGGAGATAAACGGCAAAATAGAGGTTTGCACACACAAACTATCTTTCACCCCAAACGCATATTCGCTGGGTGCGTGACCTCAGTGCCATCTAACGATACAACTTACGGTGGCTCTTTTGAGAAAATTTACATGTATTGGATGCCAAGTAGCAATTGAAAAAATAAAATAAACTTGAAAAAAATTTTTTTTCAGTGTTAAATGTGATAATATTTTACACAGTGTACATTATTTAAAAAAATCTGTGGGTCAGCTAAAAACAGTAAGTAAAATAAATACAACAACTAAAACAAGTCTCAATAAGTGAATTAGGTTAAGACATCTGTCAAGATGTTTATTGTAAAATTAATATAGAATAAAAAAATCATTATTAATATTAAAAAACAATCTAAAATAATATATAAAATAACAAATAGCTCTATTTAACATAATTATATATTAACGAATGTATCTTAAATTTTATTTTTTTTATTTAATTTTGCAGATAAAAAATGGAATTGGTGTTAAGAACGGGTTTTCAATCTATCACACATAATATTATTTTTCAACCACAGACTCTGATAAAGGGTAAAAATTTAGTCCTGGCTGAGCACGTGAGAGATGTTGAAGAACATCAAAAATTAAATCGCGCGTCATTCGACAAGCATCAGTCAATTCAACGCCTTACACAACATCATTGAATGTAATAACAATTTTTATAATACTTACATACAACAATTATCATTTTTTGTATTTTTATAAACTTTTGCGTTTTGCGAGCAAAAAAAAATAATTAAATTACTACTCCGTTTTCTTACACGATATACACATGTACATGATATTATTCTATATAATACGGTTATAGGTATTATAGGTATTACTTACTTTTGCCTTTTAACAGCAGTTATCCATTTTTTTCGCTGATTTAATTTCCACTTGGCAACCGGAAACTTATAAAATTTACAATTACTATTTCTACTAGTATTTTTGCAATCGACTACACAACAACTTTGATGACCCATTTTATTTTATTTATTTAATTAAACTGACACACGTGTTATTTTTATGGTCATAAATAATAAAAAGCCACCCGTAGTTCTGTATTGTCCGCAGCGGGCGCTGATATCACTTTTGTATCCCCCACTATGCCTTATGCACCCAGCGAATACAGTCTCTGTTCCGTCGCGGGTAAAAATGAATAAATTCTACGGAATAAATACAATTACATAACACAATGTCGACAGTTTAAAAAAACTGAAAATCTTATTTACTTATTGTTTTCTAATGTTTACGCGAATTTCACTCATTATAATGAAACACTTTTTTACGGATTTTATCGCGGTTTATTTACAGCAACCATGGTCACGGGAGTCCTCCCGTGACCATGGTTGCTGTAAAGTATCCGAAACGTCGGGCTTATAAAAATCTTAAAAAACCGCGATAAAATCCGTAAAAAAGTGTTTCATTATAATCTTATATACTTAATAAAAATAAATCTTAAAATCAATTCTCGTTTACAGATCAATTTCTTACTTATGTTTGTCAAAATATGTTAATAGTCACAACTCCCTGACTTTTATGGGAGGACTGAGACAATAGAAAACAATAATATGTACCTGTAAAGGTTTAAATATTTTATTTAATTATGAAACAATCTCAGGATGAGTATTTGTATCTCCTAAAATATAATTCAAAATTAATTAAAACTTATTAATACCTAACCTAATGCTAATGAATTTTGAATGGAACTTCAGTAAGGACGAAAGTTTTTGTTTATTTCCTGAATTAGTCCCCGTGACGCAAGTTTTTATGGGTTTATTTATTTATTATTATTATTATTTATTATTCATCCAATTTTGGCAGGACTTTCACTGACAGATAGCTGATGCTATAAGGAGTAACTTAGGCTATAAAAATAATCATCATCAATCCGTATACGGCTGTAAATCTAAATTAACGCGGGTGAAGCTGCGGGCAACAGCTATTTATATTTTACTAGCTGTTGCCCGCAGCTTCGCCCGCGTTTACTTAGATTTACAGCCGTTCGGATTGATGATGATTATTTTTATGGCCAAAGTTACGCCTTATAGCGTCAGCTATCTGCCAGTAAAAGCCTCGTCAAAATCGGCTTAGCCGTTTCAGAGATTAAACGGAACAAACAGACGGACAAAAATGGTTTTTCTTAATGTAAGTGCAGTATATTATTACATAGATTTTAACCGCGACTTCGTCCGCGTATAAGAAGTATTGTTTTAAATCTTATTTTTCAAATAAAGTAGTAGTAGCCATGCTGCTTTGCAACCGAATTAGGCCGGCACAACCGTGGTGGTACCTCTTGCTCACATAACACCGGCGTCAAGTGACAGCTGTGCTGTCGCGTTTCGTGCGGTTTGTGAGTTTCTGGTGGCCCATTCGTTAGGACACAAAATAAATACTATAGGACGTCTGACACCTCAATCCTCCCATGAACATGGTTGCTGGAAAGTATTTGAAACGTCGGGCATTTAAAAATCTTAATAAAACGCGATAAAATCCGTAAAAGTTATTTAAATATAATAAAAATGTACTACTAAATTAAATAAATATATTTTATAAAAACAGACTATCGGGCCTTACAGTGGAAGTAAATAGTATTCTTTAAATTATTATAGTTTGTTAATTGGAACCATTTTTTTTTTATGTCACATAGAGGCAACCGAGCAGTCGGAGCCGGAGGTGACTACCGACGCCCATAGATATCGGCACACCCAAAAGTTATGCAGATGCCTTGCCCTCCTTTTCCCTATACCTCCCAATGGGCCACCAGAAACTCACAAACCGCACGAAACGCGACAGCACAGCTGTCATTTGACGCCGGTATTATGTGAGCGAGAGGTACCACCACGGTTGTGCCGGCCTAATTCGGTTGCAAAGCAGCATGGCTACTACTACTTTATTTGAAAAATAAGATTTAAAACAATACATCTTATACGCGGACGAAGTCGCGGTTAAAATCTATGTAATAATATACTGCACTTACATTAAGAAAAACCATTTTTGTCCGTCTGTTTGTTCCGGTTAATCTCTGAAACGGCTAAGCCGATTTTGACGAGGCTTTTACTGGCAGATAGCTGACGTTATAAGGCGTAACTTTGGCCATAAAAATAATCATCATCAATCCGAACGGCTGTAAATCTAAGTAAACGCGGGCGAAGCTGCGGGCAACAGCTGGTATATTTATATTATTGACGATACAAACTAATTTTTACAAATTGTCATTCCCAGGCCAACTTTTAGCCTATAACCTATTAGTTTTAGCCAGTCTGGCAAGTTAGATAGTAGCTGTTATATAGGCTATAATAGGCATATAAACAATCTTTACTAATATTATAAATGTGAAAGTAAGTTTGTTTGCTACGCTTTCACGCGAAAACTGCTTAACTGATCATCATGAAACTTTGTACACATACTTTTATATATTAAAAAAAAAACTAAAATCTTATCCTTCGCAGACGAAGTCGCGGGCCAGCTAGTATTAAATAAAATATAAAGTCTTTTTTGGCCAATTTAGAAGACCCGATATGTCGAATGTGTCGTTAAAAAATTATTAATTAGTCAAATTTAGCCCAATATTGAATACAAGGTCTATAAATAAATAATGTTAACCTTCTGAAAGACACGTGGGTTGTACCTAATTGAAGCTGTAAGACCACCCCATGACCGGTGTTCCTATTACTTCTCTACACGTGGCGTCGAACTTTTTTCAGGTTTCTGGAAGAAATTTTCCTCAAGACGCAAGCAACGTTATAATGTCCGATTTGAGATCAAAATAAATTTCTGGTAATTTACCTGTTTTTGTTTGATATATTTGGTGATAAAATAGATACAAGGTTCTGATGCTTCTAATATATTAGATAAGATATTTTTTTCATGAATTTAACTTGGGAGCAATACAAATTTAATAATACGAGCATCAAAATTAGATCGGCTACTGTCCAATATATTATGGCACACAGTCATCATTGAGATTCTTAAGTTCCATCTGTATTCCATTCATAGTGAACAAACTAGATGATACTAAATGATCACAACATAATCATAACGACGCAATATATTTTTCTGAATGAGCGGTACAAATAGTGACTCTGTTACAGAGCCTTTCATACATTCAAAGATTCTCATTATTATGACGACCTCTGTGATTCAATGAATCCCGACAGGGAACAAAAAGTTTTCTGTGTTCCTGCGTCATGGATGTGTATTAAATATGTGGATTATATAATAAAAATCTTAAATATATGTATATTATAAAATTATTAAATATTTTTCCGTTGTCTGGTACCTGTAACACAAGTTCTTCGAGAACTTACCTCAGGACTAGATTGATGTGGTGTAAAAGCGTCCATAGATATTATTATTACTCACTAAGAAAGTATATCGATATTATATCTATCTATCTTTCACTAGAAAGTCATATTGAGAATATTTGCAACAAAGCATATAAAATGTATGGTTTTGTTATCCGCTCTAGTAACGATTTTAAACGACCGAGTACGTACATGTATTTATACAAATCTTTGATACGCTCACAACTTGAATATGCCATCTCAGTGTGGGATCCCTTTTATAAAAAACACACAGAACGCCTTGAAAGAGTGCAAAAAAATTATCTACGACGCATGCATTTTAATATTTTTAATAGCAAAATGTCTTATTCAAAATTATTACAACATTATAATTTATTTAATCTAAAAACAAGAAGGCTACAATTACAAGTTAAACTTTTATATGATTTTTGCAATAATAAGTACGATTGTATTGATATAGTTAATAAATTGAATTATAAAGTACCAGTTAGATCACACACCCTAGCCTGCCGTAAGTATAAACTATTTGATAACCCTGTGTCTCGAACGAATGCTGGAAAACGTTCTCCACTGACTCGAATGACTGAATCTTATAACAACCACTTTACTACCAAAGATATGTTTACAACAAATGTTATTGCGTTTAGAGAATCCGAACTTAATCTGTTGCGTGAAGTCCACATCACGCAGTAACTAACATTTTGTTTGTTATAAATCAGTTAATACATAGCCAGCTTACAAAAACAAAAAACGCCTTATATATTAATCTGTGGTTAACGGTGTTGGTTTCATAATTATGATGTGTAGTTGAATATATATTGTATGTAAAATTATTATTGTGAAACTGTTTGTTGACCCAAATAAATGAAAAAAAAAATCTAATACTTATATCCTCATTACTTCTATCTCGTAGTAAACATTCGCTTATGTATTTCCTTAAAAGCTCAAATAGAGGTGAAAATAAAGGGATTCCGTAACAATTAGTAACAGTAAACATTTTAAGTTCATTTAACTAATTGTAATAGCTTGGACATCTCAAGACCACTTTAAACGTTAAATAATTAAACGTAATAAAATAAATCCCGGGTGCCGCTGTAACGCCGGGATTTAATGTGGCTTACTGACGCTTATAAAGGCTGCGAAACGCCTCCATATGTCTACAGTCACTGTTTTCCTTTACATTTAACCTCAATCTTACTTGACGCGAAGACTAAATAAATATAACACACGTCAATCATCTTGTGAATTAAGATTTAAGAATAATATAAGATTTATGATTTATAGAAAATATTATCTCAGATTTTTCATTTGTTCCTGTCCTTTGTTATCACGATGAGGTGTCGACAATATTGGCGTAAATGATATAATAATAATATGTTGGTATGCTAAAGCTAAAGACTGTTTATTTAAACGAGCTTAGCTTTAGGAGCTACCTGTCAGAACAAAAAAAGTGTGTGTAGAATTATGCACACGCGCTGAAAGTTGCACTCCTTAAAGAAAAATTACATAGTACAATTTCATTACACTGTAACCTTTTTGGTTATTGTGTAGTTAAAAACTATATCTTCTTCTGACTTATATACTGTCATCATCTGAAAATTGTTCTATAGCTAACTTCGTGGTGTCGATGTTTTTCGTGACGGTGTGCGCGCGCATCGTAAAAATTTACTCTTATCATTTCTCCCTAACTCGCCAAAAGAAGTATAACTTCAAAAATATATATTTTGAATTCGATATCCTTATTATTATTTAGAAAAGTTAATAAAGGCTATTTTAGATTAAACTTTATTTGGGGCAAGGGAAACCATGGTAAACAACTAGTGTTCGTATTGACTTTATATTTTACTATATAAAGCAAAATACCACTCACTAACAGATTCATTATACTTCATATATAAATTGGTCATAGATATGATATTTTTCAATATTTGTATTTAACAGGATAAAACAGTCTCGTCCTAAAAGTCAATTATGATCTGAAACTCATACCAGCGAAGCCACAGGCAACAGTTTCATAAAATTTAAATATTACATATATATTCATGACTTCAACAAAGTTGAAACTCTAAAATGTAAGAAGTGAATCACATCTAGAATTTCAGCGTATTCCAATAACTTATTACTGAAAATTGATACCCGATATTACTCATCACTATAGATATGTAAATGTACATCCCAATACATTTTTATGTACTTGGGCAATATTTTATGATTATGTTAATGATAAGAAGAAGCTGTGCATTCGCCTTGGGCTCCCTCGCGTGATACCTAATGAACCGTGAAGTATGCAGCTATTGGAAATATGGGTATAGTTCAACGTAAAATTCTCTCCATAATACATATGAGATTACGTGCAAGAAATTTATATTTATTTATGAGACGTAATATTAAAGGTACGTAATGTACATTCTATTTTTAAATTACCAATTCATCTATCACTATAAAACTTAAGTCGTTCGACGGAAGAACGACCTCTCTCTATGAAAGACGGCCTTTGCCCAGCAATGATTTTGGTCATGATCTATTACTAGCTGTTGCCCGCAGCTTCGCCCGCGATAACTTGCTTAACTTTACTCCTGTTAGTCACAGCGTGGTGGTATATAACTTATAGCCTTTCTCGATAAATAGGCTATCTAACACTAAAATAATCTTTCAAATCGGACCAGTAGTTCCTGGGATAAGCGCGTTCAAACAAACAAACTCTTCAGCTTTTATTATGTTAGTTAGATTGGCAAACTAGCAAACGTACTACCTGATGGTAAGTGGTTGACGTCGCCCATGAATATAAACTAGTATACCTGGAACGAGCCCAGGCAACTCATTTACGTGTTGCCTATCCTGAGACATGAGAATGTTAAGTCTCGGTGCCAGTTATTATAATGCCTGTCTTGCCCTTCTCTCCGAAACACAGCAAAGCTGTTTCACGGGAGAAACAAGCAAAATGGTGGTACCCATGCAGCCGGGAGCGCGGCATAGCGCTTTCCTCCCATGGGTATATTTTTAGTATAGATGTAAAGATTTTTGTTTAGGAAATCGAAATTCACAATTAAATATTTTGTATTGATCTGTTTGTGTATCGATATCTTGTAAACTACTCAACGGATTTTGATACGGTTTTCATTGTTGGTTTCGTTATGGACTAGGGCATGTTCCTGGTATTAACAATATTTGTGGATTTATTTGTGTGTGTTCAAGAGGATTCGCGATTTAGATTCAAAACTAGAAATAAAATGTTTTGTACTTGGCATCCTCCGTCGTGTCCACTAGTTTTAATAAATTAAATAAATATATATAATATATATATATAATAAATTAAATAAATAATAATATCTAATATATAAAATTTCCGTGTCACGGTGTACGTAATCGAACTCCTCCGAAACGGCTCGACCGATTCTCATGAAATTTTGTGTGCATATCGGGTAGGTCTGAGAATCGGACAACATCTATTTTTTATCCCCCTAAATGTTAAGTGGTCCACCCCTCAAATTTTAAAAATTAACGCGGGCGAAGCTGCGGGCAACAGCTAGTCAAAACTATATGCTTAAACAAACTAGAATCTAATATAGAAATAAATAAATAAATCATCAGACGACCACTTAATTACGTTTCATAGATCGCTGACCAGAGGTGATCGATTAAGTGTTGAAACTTTAAGCGTGAAGGAAGTTTCTCTCTCTTGCCAGCCAAGAAAATAAAACTATGAGGAATTTTCCATCCAACAGAGTCATCCATCAAATAGTTTTTCAACTAATAACAATACCTGAATATTAATTTACGGTTTTTTATTATGGTAAGTATTCAAGTTGTTTTTTCACCGTATTATAGATTTATTTTATGTTTGCGACGTTCACCAATTGATTTTTTTTTTCAATTTTTCAGTTTTTAAGCGGCGGTTGCCTTAGGATACATTAAGTTCAGACTATAAAAACCGTATTTAGCTGCTGTAAAATCTAAAAATACGCGCCTACTTCGGCACAATAAGGGCGCGGCTCCACCACGGTGCATGTAGAGTCGCACGTTTGTCAAGTCTCGCTTTGCAACAAAATGTGTGTGATTGTTTCCACTGCAACCCACGGACTCGCTACGCATTAATATATTTTCTTGCAATTGACATTTTTACACACGTGCGTAGCCTATATCGTGCGAAATGAGGATGATTTTTTTATAGCATAGGAGGACAAAGGAGCAGTTGAATTCTTTTGGCGACTATCGACGCCCATACACATCCTATTCCCGATCCCCCCCAATAGGATATCGGAAACTCACAAACCGCACGAAACGCGACAGTATAGCTGTCACTTGACACCGGTATCATGTGAGCGAGAGGTCCATCCTGGTCGTGCCGGGCCAATTCGGCTGCAAAGCAGAATTGGGCTCTTACATTGATTTTTCTACATCTACAATTTTAATTAATGACACGATTGAGGCACATCAATTTAAAGGTCGCCGCAAACACCGTGAATATATTACATTTGCATTGATCCCTTGGTTAGCGGTAAGATGACCAAATCCAGGACGGCTGACGTTTTGACTGTGTCCATTGTGTGTCTGGACGAGGGTCCATGATTTATAGGACATCGACGACAAACAAACGGGTGCGGTCCGTTTGTCCAGCTTATACCCGTTTAACTTAGATTGTACGTTATTAATGGCGGCTATCTGATATGCTACTGGCATATATTTTAAAAAGCCTTTGAACAAATTATTACCAGTTTTTTCTTTTTTTTTAATACTCAAAGTGCCTTACTATTCATATAAATATGTATGAAAGCTCTCTAAATATCTCTAACACTAACCTCAGAAACCTAGTATAAATAAGTTACAGTATGATTTTCCGTTTTCCCGCCTTTGTGATTCCGCGTTTTCAGTTGAGTGACGTCATTACGACGATGCAATACGACACTAAATACTTTTTATATTTTCCGTGCTTATGGGATAGAAACCTCCGTAATTTTATCTATAAAATAATTATTAATTTTATATAGTTTGCGAAATGTACGTATAAGCCCTAATCCTGTCGCCTTAACCTCATAAATTGTTTGTTTAAATAAAATAACCCATTTTAATACTTTTTTTTATCAAAGGCAAAGGCAAATATAATTAAGACGCATTAAGGAATTTGTGTTTCCTGAGTAGGGAAATTGTGCAACTAACGTGTAGTTTCATCTCGGTGTTAATTAATTGGATTACGCAGCCTTTCCCATTAAGCTAGATGAGGGCTATTTGGTGGATGAATTTTGTCCGCGTGACACTGTAAAATCAGTCCGCGCTCACTTTAGTTTAATGGTCTACAAAAGGTTTCTAATCTTTTTCACGTAGCGTTTTATATTGAACGAATAGTTTTACACTCCATTTTATGTGTCCAAATGTTACCGTAGAGACAAAATGTCATTTTATTCATTCATTAAAGTGATGAAAAAATTACTACCTCACCCCATCAAACTTAAACTGGCTGCAGAGAAGTTATTGCTCAAATGTTAATATTTGTGTTTTTTTATGAAACAAATAACACATTTTATTCTGACAAAACGAAACAAAATATTATGAGTGAGTGCAATGAAATTATGAAACCAATTTGTAAATAGCGCAGAAATAACAGAATCAAAATGAAATGATAGCACTAAATAGCGCTTTTAAAATATTTATGTACGATCACATCCCACGATTACACCAGTAACTGTACCGATGTCGGTTGGATTTATATGTGGTTCCAAATATACCTTTTTTATATAAATTGCAAACTCGTACAATAAAAAAAAATTCGTCCTTAAAATAATATACTACTGGATTACTTTAATTCTACATTAAATCTTTTTTATATTCGATTTCCAAACTGGCAGAAGGGTTATGACACCTAATGGTAAGGGTCAACATTGTCTAGGAATATAAACAAGTTTTCAGGACATCGGCTTTTATCGTGCCAGACCCAATCATACGTTGTTCTGACGAGATGGTGAACCTCAGAATACTAGCTATTTTTTTTATTAATATAATATTATTAATCTACTTTCGCGAAAAATATAAGACATCAAATGATGATCGTGGCACACTAATATAGGTAGCTCTGTCTGGTTAAATTGATATTCAACAATAAGTATATAAATAAAACAAGGCTCTATTAACAATAAAAGGTAAAAAGAAAACATTTCCAAAAATATTTTGTAAACTTAAACTTGGAAAGATTTAAAAGGAAAAGCAAAAGACTTTTGAATAAAATTAATATCTATATTTTAATAATAAAATATTCAGGTAGTCTAATAGGTACATGGTAACATCGTAACAACAGTCAAAACTTGAATACAAAGCAATTGCTTCATAAAAGTAGATTCCTTCGTTCACAAAGACATAAACAGAATTTACAAAGTTTCAGCAGTAACTTTACAATAATCTAGATACCATGGACCTTCTAAATGAGTCCATTATTTTATTCAGTGAAATGGAGGGGCAGTGAAATAGGGTAAAGGGCAATAAACGGGTAGTGGAAATGAAGACGCCGTTTGTTCATAACCAGGTCGTTAATTCCATTATAACAAGTCAAAGGAGCGAACCGGCAGCAGATGTGCCAGTCGACTTGTGAATCCGTCTTAAAAAATCTTCAACTTGAAACGTGATAATTACTCGCAGAGTTACATTTGAAGTGGATCTTCCGGGAAATAAGTAATTTTTAGCAGGAAATCCGACAATTAATCTCTTTGTTCTGTAAATTATTCTGATAAATTCAGATTCATGGTTTTAAATAAGTTAATAAAGTTTAAAAAGAATATAAATAACAGTGATATAGTGATATAATGTTTAATAATTTTCAGAAACTTGACTTTACAATATTATACAATATTCTATTCTATTCTACAATATTTCATCATCATTATCGGCCTTTTCCAATGTCACCACTTTCATAGACAGCTAATCTCGCGCCACGCGCTACCGCCTACCACACAGGACCGAATACTACGCAGATCGTCGCCCATGCTAGTCAGTAGTGGACCGACCTGTGTCTTCCCGAACGTCGCCTTCAGCTAAAGGCACATAATATGTCGTAGAAATGATAGCTGACTGGCCTGACTATCCTATTGGGCACTCTGGGCCAGGCCCCATTATTTCTATCAGAATATGTTGGAGTGATAATTTTATCATAAGGAGGCAAACGAGTAGCAGAAACCTTATGGTGACTTCCGACGCCCATAAAAACCCAATTCAACCCAATTCAGCAGCAATGGCACTATGATAATGATTTCCTTCTTAGCACATCAGAATCACAGAATCTATAAATGCACAAGAAATTTTATACAACAATGGATATAGTTATTGGCGGCTGTGATTAAGACTATTTTTTCAAGACGAACACTTGATGCCTGATTTGAGACTTAATAGAGCAAGTACCGTGCTACAACTACCCGTCTTTCCCGAACATAGTGCCTAAAGCTATTTGGCAGAAAAAGTAGGTAGGTAGGTATTCGTCTATGAATTTAGGGTAAAAAGTTTTTTTCTTTTGCGCCGGGAAATGCTCTTAGGCACCCTTGGGAGGAGGGGGGAGTCCCCAGGCGGGTATGTGAGACTCGCTGCGCCCGAAAGATGGTAAGGTGGACGTAGTTCTACCCACTAAAACCCGGCGAGTGCCACCAATGCCGCCTTAGATGAGGTGCCCGGATCTGTTGATCAACAGGGCACCTCGACGGCTAGTTAGTCCCCGAAGGGACCGACGCCACCTCCACAGAAGGGTGGTTTCGCACCACAGAACAACCCCCTCCCAACTTCGGGACACTGCAATGAGGTGAGGCTCCCATCCCCTTTTCCCTTCCTGCACTTTTGTCCCCTCTTCTTATAAGAGGAGTACAAAGAACAGCTCCCTCGGTTCAATTGACTTCATTCATGCTGGGTTCACCATAGGCTACTGAGCCTCACCGCTACGTCAAGGCTTAAAGCATGGTAGGGAAAAAGTATCATAATTTAAATTTGACTGAAATACGTACCTACATCAAATATTATGCAGTACGGTAATGCGGTCACATTTCTCCAGAGACTATTTATGCAGCGGTAGGAAGACACAGTTCACTGGAACAAACTCCCAACGTCACAGTTTGCCAAAACTTTGGCGTACCTTTTCATTTAGACGTGTATTAAGATATCTAAGTACTATTTTCATATCTAAGACATCAAATAATATTAAATATGTATTTGTTATAACTGGACATTGCTTCCTTAAATCGGGTTAGGGTTTTATCTTAATTTGATTATGCTGAATATAATATGAGGGCTTTCCCATTGTTGCTAAGATATATTCGTTTAGATTATTATATACCTTGTATTATATTTATTTAGGATAAAAGCTATTATTTGCCCATTATTTATTTATTTATATCAATTATACAATTCTCTGTACTTACAGCTAAGCCAAGACAAACGTAGAACAAGTTTAAAATTTACAAACAGAATTTACAGACAGATATTTGATATACAAATTTATTATTTTGTTTATACAATTCTCATATTTATCAAAGATTATTTTGAAGGGCTAATACCTAAATAACCTTAAATGCAGCTAAATGCTTCCTTCTAGAAAGAGAGTTATAAGGATCATAGTACAATGATCGCTAATCGTAAAAATTATTCCATTCTATTTTAAGATTACTAATAATTATTACCCTAGAAGCATTGACAAGCTTATCTTTATTATTATTAACCGTTACATACAAAATATATTTAGTAGTTAAGAAACATATTAAAAAATACAAAAAAGCTACATTATGTATCTTTTATACAAAATATTCCCTCAATTTAAATAGCAACGTAAAACAAAATAATAATTATGAACATGTCGAAATCAGTGATAATGTCGAATAAGGTTGTAGGGCGTTTGTAAAATTGCTTAATTATGACAGGAAGCATTGAAATTCACTGATCATTTTTTTTATTATTAATATTTACATATTATATTAATTACCAGTGCCATGACAATACGGAATATAGGGTTACTAATTACTCAATAAATAACATGTTGGATCCGCAAAAATGAATGATGACTCAGTATCGAATGATTGTTGACAGTTAATTTAACGCTAATTATTATTTTTAACAGTTAATTAATGTTTGTCTATTAATGCACGGTTTATATTTTGTTGACACGAGATATCTCCGAAACATGCTTATCTCGGGTTTATAATAATGTTTTATTCTAACGTCTAAACATCGACTTGGATTAAAATATTTTCGATCAAATTGCAATCGAATCCAAGTCATGTTAAACCCCGCTTGTGGTCGGCAGAGCACATATCTGTTCAGACGGAAATATATCCCTTGCATTTCTTGTGAGTACACACGTGCAGATGTGCTATAGCTACTTGAAATGTAGGCATCTACATTTTCGTAAAAGTTAGACCAAAAGTAAAGGTCATCGCTAAATAGGACTTACCAACTAACTTTTCTGCCGTTTTGGCGTTCATCAAAGAAGCGTCCAGCAATGAACGGAAAAAGGTTGATAATGATGACTAGGACTTTGCGAAAACATTCGTTTATCATGATTTGGATTAAAAACTAAAGCTGTTTTAAAAATCATTTTACCTAATTATTACAGGTTTTCGAGTAAGGTACTTTGATTAAGTTTAACAATAACAGGAGGAACCTAACCTAACTCGAAAAACCTTACCTCCTTTGAATTTTCTTCGTTACACAACATTTAGAAACCAAAAATTGTACCTAATAAGGCAAAATCTTACTTTATTGAATATCTTCTAATATTACGATAATTATTTAAAACGGGATATTTACCATGTTTTTCATTTTTATTTTGCGGATCTTGATATTTCGACATTATCTACGAATGTCTTGTTCACGGGAAATAACCATGTTAACATAAAATCTTCTAATATTATTGATACCTTCCCAAATCTTTTACTCGCAGGTACACTTGGATATACTCGTATAAAAAGTTATTATTATTTTAAAATAAGAATGAAATATTTTCTCATATAAGGACAGTTGTAATTTATTTAAAAAAAACGCAGTAAAATTCTATATGGGCTACTATAATAGGTAGAACCTGGCTGTGGGTGTGCTGGGCTGAGTCCACCACCGCGCCATAATCGTGACACACTTTCACCAGCTCCCTGTGTGCTGTCTGGCACAGGTACTCACCACAGCAACTATGCCGGTAATTACCTGTATCAGACAACACAGGTGCTCCTCATTTAGAAACTTTAATCTCACTTGTGGGTCCTTTGCATCCCTGAAATAATATCCGACTTCAATATTTATTTTGGCTCTAAATTATAACGAAAAATTTGTTTTCCAACTCTTACTATGTACTTTGTACTGAGTATGTACTTAGGAGTTGGTCAACAAATTTTCAACTAAGGCTATGTCTCTTAGTGCAACATAAATCCGAAGAGATGAGGGTTCTTGACTACAATATCTGGATGAGCCAATTAATTTCGATCTTGGGGTCTCCCCTTAATCTGATGGTCACTCACGCCCAAAACTTGTAATTGAATTTCAGTTTAGGAATATTCAGGAAGTAGCTCCAATATCATAATATTACAAAGCTCTAATCAAAGAAGTTCCTCAGACGTTGTTAGCAAATTAGCTCTACAAAGTAATTTACTTCGTGGAAAAGAATTAGAAGCGTTTGTCAACATAATCGACTTACAAACTAAGTTCAAGTTTGTACTTTGATCATAAAATTAAATATACATTTTTAACGAAAAAAATATTTCCGCTTTGTTTTTTTTACATTGCTTGTAACTATAAAGTTTTTTTTTATATATAAAATGCACATGTATTGATGAATTTATACAAAACTGAGAAGTGCTTATTTATTTCTTTTTATGCTTTTCTTTTCGCATTTAATTAAAGATAGTTTTTGATAAATGTTAGTATCCTCTTTTTGATGGATTCTTCAAACCACAGCTACATTCTGCAAACAAGTGAAGGTTGTTTATTCTTTGTTATATAAAAGTTTTACAGGTAAACAAGCTTACAGGTCCCACGGATGCTCAGAAATTTTAAAGCTGTAAGCATCGTCTACTTTTTCCATATGGAGACTAAGAATGAAAAATAATTGATTATGGAAATTAGGATAGGATAACACATACTGATAAGATTGAAAGTTATTTTTCTTCCCTGTCGAAACAAGCCGTTAACTTTTTCACGGCAGTGTTCAGGGAGGTATCGGCAACACGCCTTTTTTTTTCTTTTACGCCGGGAAATGCTCTGAGGCATCCTGCCTGGGGAGTGGGTCTCCCCAGGCGGGTATGTGGGACTCGCTGCGCCCGAAAGATGGTAAGTGGAGGCAGCTCTACCCACTAAAACCCGGCGAGTGCCACCAGTGCCGCCTTGGTGAGGTGCCCCGGATCTGTTAAGCTAACAGGGCACCTCGACGGCTAGTCAGTCCCGCAAGATACCGACGCCACCTCCACAGAGCGGTTGTCCCGCATCACAGAAGTAGCCCTCCCAACGTCAGGACAGTACAATGGGGTGAGGTTCCGATCCTCACCCCTTTGCCCCTGCTCTTTTGTCCCCTTTTCTTATAAGAGGGGTACAAAGAGCCCCCTCGGCTCAATTAGCTTCGCCGAAGGTGCTGGGCTCACCTTAGGCTACTGAGCCCCACCGCCACGTCAAGGCCTGAACCATGGTGGGGATCGAGAACACGCCTAGATCAGCTCCAGTTTTGGGAGAAGTTCCCTCCCTTACACTTTACTAAATATAACCTGCATCCTAGTATTTCATGATTAGTTAAAATTAATACAAATATACTATTACAATCTAAGCTAACGAGCTGGAATCGAATTTTCTGTCATAACAAATATCCAAACCAGCAGCCTCTTTTAATAATAATTACCAAAATACCGAATCCCAAAAATAGACATTAATGAAATCATAATTCTGCTGACGCATTGAGGTGCAATTATAACTTTTTTTAAATTAACTTCTTGATGAATGAGGAAAAGGGTTTCAATTAAAAAATAAAAGATAATATAATTTCTTCATTATTTTATTTTTTTCTTGGCAAATATGTAATGCCTTTAAGTGCCTTTGTCTTTTAGCTAGTCTAACAAATATTTATTCATAAATTATAATAATATAATCTATTTTATGCTGTTTATTTTTTTTTATTCCCGATATTTCAGTCAACAATCTATACAGATAAATAAAATTGGAGTGTCTGTTTGTAATATTAAAATAAACGCTTTTATTCAATGTATATGGATGTAAACACGGTACATATTATACCAAAATAACCTTTTTTTACAATTTTTTCTATCTGTCCGTCTGTCTGTCTGTCTGTATGTCTGTCTGTTTGTTCCGGCTAATCTCTGAAACGACGGAGCCAATTATGATGGGACTCTCACTGGCAGATAGTATAAGTAGTAACTTAGGCAATAAAAATAATCATCATCAATCCGCGTACAGCTGTTAATCTAATTTAGCGCAAGCGAAGCTGCGGGCAACAGCTAGTATTAAATAAATCTCCGTGTTTCGGTTTTTCTGACTAATAATTAATCAATTAAGGTCATTAGATGCCTCGTCTGTTGTTGACACAATTATCTTAAAAAATCATTCAACTTGATATTTATTATTTTCACTATGTTTTGGTAAAAGTCTATTTGCCTTAGGCTGTATTAAAATGACAAGCTTGACGAAGCTTGTTTCAAAGTTTGTATTTCGGTATTATATGATTAAATCTTCAGCTATAAAATTGGATCAAAAAGTAATTCAACCATCGTATTTAAATTTATATAGAAAATCTACGCAATTCATTTTGACATCTTTCCGTTATTACCATAACATGCTTATAACATAATTATTAGCGTAATTTGTATATCTTTATATTAAAATGCTGAAAGACTTTTTCAGCATTCTTCTTATTCAGCAGAAATATATTACAATATTAGAAGTTCGTCCTCTAAAGCCGCATTCATGACTTTCACGTGTATTCAACCAGTTAGATGAAAAGTTGTAAAACTTGGCGACTAGTCACCGTTTTTACACATTTAAGGGAAAGAGATGTGTTACGCTCGACTTATAACAGTCCCTCTGTGGCGCCAAGGATGGCTATCATGGCATTTAATAGGTATAATAAAATCACATGATTCAGAATATAGGGATACCCATTAAATTTGTAACCCTATAGGGTGTACATATCTTTAAAAGAATTCTCAGCTAAAAAAGGCATGTCAATAATTTCGCATTACGTCCATAAGTCAAGCTCATGATAATAAAATATATATTTTCCTTCAATCAACAAATATAAATCTCGAGCCTATATACTTACAAGATTGATTCCTGTCTGTCCGTGCCGGATTTGACTTATATAATCTCTGGACCGATCACGTTTATCGTTTATGTGAAATCGATTCCAGCATTTTATTTGTCATTCAGAGTTTAATGACCAAAGTGACGACTGGTCTGAGGCAATAAATGAGCAAGATTCCAACACATTAGCCGATACGACGTAATTCCTTAACTGAGCCAGAAACGACTTTGTAAATCTGAATTTGTATTATGAGAATACACTTAATATTTCTCATGTTATTTGAATGAGAAAACTGGCAGACAAATTAAATTTTCTTTCTTTTGCACTCATCCCGGCGAGTACCACCAATACCGCCTTCGGTGAGGTGCCCCGGATCTGTTGAGCAAACAGGATACCTCGACGGCTAGTCAGTCCCTCAGGGGACCGACGCTACCTCCACAATGGGGTTGTCCCGCACCACAGAACAACCCCTCCCAACGACGGGACAGTACAGTGGGGTGAGGTTCACATTCTCGTCCCTTTCCCCCTGCTCTTTTGTCCCCTCTTCTTATAAGAGGGGCACAAAGAGCTCGCTCGGCTCATTTCGCTTCCTCCAAGGTACTGGGCTCACCCTAGGCTACTGAGCCCCACCGCCACGACAAGGCCTGAACCATGGTGGGGATACAAAACCACCCTAAAACAGTATGTATCTAGGCTCTGCCGAGTCATCCCTGAGTTGAATTGAAGAAAGTATACGTGGGTTAAAAACGGATAACTACAACACAATATCATAATATTTTAAATGCTTTCAATAGAGTGAATCTATAGGTACAATAATTATAGCCAATAATAATATTGTCCAAAATATCAATAGACAAAAGCCACTAATTACAATGGATCGGTTTCGTAATATAAGCCCTCAGAAACGAGGAAATAAACAAAATGAGAAACCATATCCATTAATTGAATATTGTTATTCTCTCGTTAAAGTAAAATACCGTAACAAAGATCAATGCTGCAAATTTTAATTGGTGTCGCATTATAATCAGCAATTAAACAGAATACCTTTACAACGGTCTTCGCTCAATCTAGCGTTAACGTGATGTTATTTTGTGTATTATTATCAAAATAATGTTTTTTTGTATTCTAATTTCCTTATTCTGATTTTATTTATTGTAAATCTTTTCTTAAAACGATATTATTTGCAGTTTACGCTAATTCCACACATTAGATATTTTATAGCTTTCTTTTTTTATCACGATGCTTAGAATATACTTATATTGTCCATGGTCACAGGAGGATAATATCTCCATAGATATGAACCATTTTCCATCCGACACTGGACCTAATATTATGCTTCTTTAATAAATACTAAGACTGTCGATGACCAACATTCATTATTAAAATAATTGTCAAATCGAAATAAATATTTAGTCCATTTAAGCAACTTTATTGCCGCAATTTTACGAAAATTAAACTACATACAATTTTATTATATTGCAAAAACTTAGTTACTTCATCTCCTTTTATTCATGAGCATAGTCTGTATATAGTTTACAGTGGAAGGTCCTGCATATCAAACTTCGGGTCTAAAGAAACTATTTTCCAATTAAAGTGTTTGAAATGTTAGCGAATTTGATTGAATGATTTTCAATTAGAAGTCAAGTTAATGTCTTTTATCGATACAGATACAGATAAATAAAATTGGAGTGTCTGTTTGTAATATTAAAATAACCGCTTTTTATTAAATGCATATGGGTGTATATTATGTATTATGTGTTATTTTGGTATATTATGTACAGGGTATATAATATACCAAAATAACATTTTGAACAATTTTTGTCTGTCTGTCTGTTTGTTCCGGCTAATTTCTGAAACAGTTGGGCTGATTTTGATAGGACTTTCACTGGCAGAAATACTTACAAATTTTTTAAGAGGTAGTGCCATTGCTGCATTGCAGCTGAATTGGGCCGGGACATACGGGGTGGTACCTCTCACTCACATAGCACCGGCGTGACAGCTAGGCTGTCGCGTATCGTGCGGTATTGGAGTTTGCGGTGGCCCATCAGGAGAAGGGGGGATAGGGGAAAGGGGTAAGAGTGCCGTTGCTTACCCCTTTCCCCTGCATAACCTATTGTGCGGATGTGTATGGGCGTCGGTAGTCACCATAAGGCTCAGCCTGTTTGTTTGCCTCCTTATGCCATGAAAAAATTCTCAATACTAACCTGAGATGTGTCTGATCACATAGCATAAAATACAATATTATTGTGCTTTGTGCTGTGCGTCCGTTTGCAAGTGTACTATTGTACTTATTATTTTCGGGAAAACAGTTTTGTTGTGATTCGAAAAAAGGGCAGGACAAACAGTATAATTACTAGCACTGAGATCCACGTCGTTCCTAAGGAGAGGCGACGCATCAATGAGTAAGATCACATACACACATACCACCAGGTAACTCTTCTACTAGTTTTCCTATCCAACAACATAAAAAAGGAACTTTTTTGCGTATACTATATTTAATTCGGATAATTCCTAGTCATTTACCACAGGTAACATTTATGAAAGTAATTAAAAAATTTAAAGCAACTGAAAATGATCATAAAAGGCACATTGTAAGTAATAAAACAGTTTATAAATGTATATTAGTAACATAATTGAGTGTTGTACTCCCAACGTGGGTACGCTGCGGTTTGGTGAGGAACGGTAATAGGTCTGTACATACGTCAGGGAAGACATTTTACTGTTCCAAAAGGAAATACATTAACGTAGCTACTCTAAAACACATGAATGTGTAAATTCACAGATAAATCAGAAACATTTCTAAACTACATGATGTATTTCGCTATTACTGTAAACATAAATTAAATTATTATATATTAAATTGTTTTAAATATTTCCTATCACATTTATATTAATTAATTACACAGAAATACCCTGGGGAGATTCTATTTTACATGATATGATATGCTATCAAAAGGAGATCAGATACAATCATCACCAGCCGTAGATCATAAATACCTTTGCATTTGACTTTTGAACAAAATCCCTCAAATTCAAAATACAGCTTACCGATCTAATAATGACAAAATAATATCAGAAACTATTCAAACCCACTTCTTGAATCCTTCTTAACGTGGCTACGTAAACGTACTATTAGGCTTTGGATATAAGCAGACGGAGCCATAGGTTGAATGCCTGGCATACCCATGACCCTATCCAATAGCAGAAAGGAGGAACATCGTTGGGTGTTAATGGATGCGAGTCCCACATAACCACCGGGTCCCCCCGAGCCTGGTCGTATGCAAAAGACATTTCCTAACGTAAAAAAGGCTTTGGATATAAAAAAAAAATTTGAACAAAATTTTATTTACCTTAAAGAACATGTAATAATACTTAATAATATGTACTATTTATAACCACTGTCTCTGTCCACAGCTGGCCTATATCATTAAAACTCAAGAACACTCGTATACAAATTTTATGTTAGTTAGGAAAACATATAGATATTATATTATTTTTTTCATATTTTATAAACGCTGCCGTATATATTTATATTTTTTCATTGCCAAAATTGACATCTGCAGATTCTCTAATAAGATTACACTGGCAATAAAAGCGAGCATGACTGTATTTCAATCCAATAAGGCAGATAGTTTGATAAATAATTCAATAAGTTGTAACGCGTAAGTGGCACTCGCGTGTTACGGCCGCCCAGAGAGTTGGGGAATCTGCGCCCTCACTGGGTGGGGAAAATCACTGAAAATTTCATATGACAGACCATGACAGTAATTTCTTTATTGCCCTACATTTGTTGTATTAGTGAACCGTACAATCGATTTGCAGCGACTTTTTTGTATACATATATTTTAATCATGATATTGACATATTATATACATACAGCCAACTAACGTAGAACAATAGTGTTGTGGCGGACCAATCAGCACCACAATCCTTCAGGATAGCGTGGGTAGATAGCGAGGATGGATAGGTGGATAGCGTGATTCATCACGCTATCGAAGTTCCACAGCTCTTGGCTATACATACAACAGCTGAATAGCAAGTGGGCTTCGGCCTGGCCGAGCATACCATCTCTCTCGGTCGGAGATCTCCCTTTACGCCTTTCACCTATATTTCCCACAGTGTCTTGTACAAAAATATCACAGGTTCAAATCCCGGCCAGACATACGTCGAAGAATCCAAGACCAAGGCTAAAAGAGGTTTGGACTTTGGAGTGAGGTCCACGTTCGGAAAGACCGAGGGTAGGTCGACCTTCAACTGTTTGGCATGAAGAAATACGTACGGTGGCCGGTTGTAGACGGTCTAGACGTTCACAGAGGGCTGTGTCCAGCATTAAACGAAAAAAAGTAATTATGATAATGATGTAATAGATGCTTACTGTGACCTTATATCTACTCGTATTATGAGTAAATGCATATGACTTATTTAAGTAGGTCCCATCTAATATTCGTAACACAAATGTTGATAAACAACAGAACTGGTAGCGTGGTGTGATTGATTAGGGGACGTCCATTAATCACGTGAGGCTTAAAAGGGGGGAGGAGAGTTCAGAAAAAATCACGAAATATGACCAGGGGGTGGGGGATGCAGTAAGACATCACGTGTATTTTTTTCTTGAATGTTAAAATTTTGGGAAAAAAACATGTCCACTGTGCCATGTACAGGTACAATTTAATACCTGAAACTATGAAAAATTAATTTAATTAATAAAATTTTTGTGTAATTTATTTTTCGCGAAAAGTCTGATATATTTTTGTACAAAAATACACGTGATAATAGGTAAGGGGGAGGCTGGCTAGTCTTCAACACGCATCACTAGGGGGAGGACTTAGAAAAGTTGCTTAAATCGCGAATGCGAATCCGCTGATGCTGTCCATGTTTAGGTACATTTCATGTTGAAGGATTGGTCGTATTTTTATTAGACGTATGTCCACTTTGACAGAGTTAACCATTAAAAACCTTGTCAGATTTTTTTCTTTTTTATACACGCCACGTTCATTTTATTTTTTATTGTCGCACAACTGAACCGGGACATACGCGTTGGGCCCGTACATATTTTTTTCTATTCTTTGAAAACACGTGGCTTTACATATTTTTACCGGACTGATACCTACTGAAAGGGGGAATGTTTTTCAGGTGTATGTATGTATAGATTTATAAGTTGTCTGGTACAGCCTGGAAAAAAGAGGCTAGAAGGATTTCAACCTATGAGGTGTCGTTTGATTGTTCTTGATAGCGCAAGTGACACTTAGTACATAAAAAAAAAATAAAAAACAAAATGGCAGATTTCCAACGCCATATTTTGAAGTTCAATTTTTTTCTAGCAAATCCCTCGAGTAGGGTATCAAAATGAAAGATTTTAAATAGCAATTCCAAAAGTACGTAATATAATTTGTAGTTTCATTTTTAATTTAAAAAAAAAAAAAAAACGTTTAACGTTGTTTGTAGTAAAAAAAAATTGTATTCAAATGACATAAAAATGTTTATAATGAATTAATAAAAAAAAAAAAAAAAAAACAAACATCATATTGAAACAACTTTTTACGGATTTTATCGCGGTTTATTAGTCGGGCTTGTAAAAGTCTTAATAAACCGCGATAAAAACCGTAAAAGTTGTTTCATTAAAATGAGTGAAATTCGCGTAAACTTTAGAAAACAATATGTAAACAAACATCACCATCATAAGCTACAGGGAACAACACTTGATAGAGCCGTCGAGGACTTCAATTCAGACATATTTACAAAGGGCCAAGCTGACGTGGCTTTAAACCGAGTAAAAACATTAGATGGACTACTTATTAGCATCCATTACTAATATTAAACCGAAACAGTTATATTGCAGCGGCCACATGACCATCATTCATTAAAGGAGCTCCATCGTCTACGGTAACTTACTCAGTAAGCGTCTGAACTCTCCGTATTAATTTCCTTAAAAATAAAGAACTTATAATGCTTTAAGAATTCTAAACTGGGCCACTTATTTAATCATAATAAACAAAAAATATTGAAATAAAAATAATTATAAAAAAAAACAAAAACCAGACTTGAAAAAATAAGCACTAACTAAAAAGGGAAATACAAGCTCTATAATTTAGTGTGAAGAGTTTAAACAGTGCATCGTGTATTATATTTTATTCTATACTTACAATAAACAACAGATATAAATATAATTTACACGTTTATAATTATTGCAGACGGGGACAAACAAATTTACAAACCACTATAATATCTACCATTAATAGACCATTAAAAAACATTTTTGTAGAAATCTAATTAACTACTACGTATCAATCAAATTTTTCAGGCCTGAGTGATCTATTTTATTTGACGAAATTTTGGCAAAAATTTGGCAAACCAGTACCAAAATAATATAACACGAGTGTTAGTACATCAGCTAGTATAATAGATTAAACAATTAATTTGAGTTTATAACGTGACAATTATTACAAAAACTTGATGAAATACCAAGCTTAATTCTCATCTATTTGACTGTCACTGAGGCTAAAATGTTACCAAACAAACGGTGAAACTGTCGCGTTTTCGCGCTTAAAGAAAATTACCAATGTCTAGTTGAGAACGGGCAGAGAAATCTAGAATTAAGGAAGATTAATGTTCCCGTATTTTGTGATTTGAGTAACGAAACATACATACTTCAACTATGAAGCATATTGTTCGCTATTTTGTTGATTTACATATACAAAACCTCCATGTCGTAAAAATATCATGAATCACAGATCAAAACTTAAGTAAGAAGCAAACTAAATTACAATTATAAACTGTTTGATAAATATAATAATATTAATATTTAACCCTTACAATATGTCCCACTGCTGGGCACGGGTCTCCTTCTCGAAATCAGGCGAGGAGGGTGTTGGGTTTACCCATGCGCTGGCCCGATGCAGGTTGGAGAATTTCACATACCTTCAGACAAGCATGCCACAGGTCTCCTCACGATGTTTTCATTCACCTGTGAGCAAGCAATCGTCTCATGTTCAGGTGCACGGAGAAATTTAGAAAAACCCATTTCATGGCACGATAGGGGTCAGGATCGAACTTGGACCTCTCACTTAAGAGGGCGAGCCCACTTCCACTAGACCATCGTCGCTCGTTAATAACAGGTCACATAAATTAATATATAACTTAAAAAAATACTAGTTATAGATTAATAATTGTCACCTGTTTATTATAATGAAGTACTAATAGTATGTACATTTCATATTTTGAATTGAATTTATCAGAAACTTATTATATATAAAATATATTATATAATAAAGAAACAGAAACTTATAATATATTTTTTAACTCGTTACAAAATGGCAGACATTTTAATACGCAAAAACATATTGCGAAGCGCTTCAGAACTTTGCGTATTATTCGTATCATTGTTTTACTCACATAACACTCTCAATAAAGGGCTAAAACAAATCTAAGAGGGCTTATTCAAACAGTACACATACGAGTGGCGACAAAGAGCTTAACTATGAACTTAGTTTGTTAATCACTTTAGATAGGGGATGTCATTAACGCGTACGTTTTGTTATTTACACGTCAAACGAACAGTATAGTTCCACAATATTATTAATTCAGTGCACTTATTACAGAATTAGTTCGTCGTTTCAATGTTATTCAAGTTTGGCGGATTATCCCATGTGCCGATACGTAATTTAGTGGAAAAGGTTGCGACCCGGCTAGTTTGTATTAGCCCGACAGTGATATAGGATATTAAGTTGCCTTCCCACCTCCCTTAACGCGTAAACAAGACGGAACCTTTCTACGTATCGCATCTACAAGGTTAATAATTTAAGAGACTAAGCGGGAGAGGCTTTCAGTCTATTTTGTGAGGGTCCCTCAATATTGCTTTTCGTACACAATTGTCATTGTATAATGGTCTTAAATCTGTAAATGGAGTTGGACAAAAATGTATTATTTTGTTTAGGGTTCCTATTAGGATGTGATGAATTAATTTATGGGAGTGTTCAAATGAAAAATTGGCGTATAGTGGTAAATGATTGTCTGTTTGTGGGTATTATTACAAGAACTAGAAGCCCTACATACGAATTAACGACAATATTATTTAATAAAAAAATGTTTATCGCGGTTTATTAAGATTCCAACCTTTTTTTTTTCTTTTTTTAATCTTATTTTGAATATTTTTAATATCAGCATTTTCAAAAAGATTTGCTTAAGATCGCTTAATGTAGATCTCAGAATTTGTACCGAAGTAAGTTTCAAAAAGGGTTACTCGAATTTTTGTTGAATACAAGTTAATATGGGACGTCAAATTTTGTATGTTATGTAAAATCATTATGAAATATTGAGTTCCTATACACTGCTCCTGTTGCCTACCTATCTGAGACCCTCAAAAAGGCGGATATAGGCGCTCGCAGTTGTTTTAGTCGGAGTAGTACACTGCCCAAGTGCGAGACACACAGTCAGGAGCCTTACCCGAGGTAACATAGATACATTTATTGTGTTAATCTAATTTTCACTGCATTTCACTGCGTCCGCGTCAACAAACAAAGAGTTATTATATATACATACCTACTTACAATAGAACCGAAAAAAAATAAAAGTAAAAAAGTATATTATAATGTTTTCTAAAGTTAGCGCGTCATTTACTGATCATAATTATGACAACTTATATGTATTTAATCCCTGTTTACTATGAGTTTTAGTCTAGACGTTTCGGATACTTTACAGCAAACATTTATTTATTTATTTTTATTTAATTTATATCATTCATTACACTACAATTACAGATTAACCAATTCGATAGTGTCGTAAAAATATAGTTAAACTTATACAATACAAAAATTTAAAATATACATAAAAATTATACTTATTACCTTGGTTTAAGCCTTGTGGCGGTGGGGCTCAGTAGCCTAAGGTGAACCCAGCACACCTTGGGCGAAGCCAATTAAACTGAGGTGACTCTCTTTGTACCCCTCTTATAAGAAGAGGAGTTGTAGGGGACAAGGGGCAAGGATGGGAACCTCACCCCATTGCATTGTTCAGACGTTGGGAGGGGTTGTTCAGTGGTGCGGGATAACCCCTCACAAAAAAAGGACTGTATAGGCTTGGGAAGGATCCAATGAGTAAGATCTTACTACTCAAAAGTATATATCTGCTATATCTCTTTGATAAAATGTATTAATCATCATCATCATTATTCGTTCTTTTCCACCCATTTCACTGCTGGATGTCTGTGTCTTTAATTTCTATATCCTTTAAATTCATATTTGATATCTGTTATACAAGTTACAAGGCTCATGGTACTCCACAAGTGCTATTGTTACTAGAGTAGGTACCTGCGGCATTTAAGACCCACCTAAATTAATAATGCTATAAAATGTATATTATTATAACTAAAGAGATAAATTTCTTGTCTGCATGGTTAATCCATTTTATTTTGTACCTACAAAGTAAATGAACAAAGGTCATACTTTCAAAATTATTTAACTTTTTTTAAACCCTTCCCCTGGGCCTTATTTGCCTCAGGTACCTTATAAGTTCTCAGTCTGGCGAGATCTCTACTTATGTAAAAAAAAAATTATAGACCGTTGAACATTATAAAACCGCTATCGCTGCTTACTTAAAAATCACATTAATTTTAATACACATTAAAATGATATTTTAACCTGTTACACATTTAGTATTAAATAAATGACCCCCACAATATGGTTAACGAAGCGTAAGCCGATTTGCAAATTCGATAAGTTTGGTGAAATCGCACGGACACAGCCCAAATAAACCCCGGTCTGATCCTATTAACGCACGGACGGCGGAGGATCTTGTGACAGTGCTTCAAACTGATCCCCGTGTAGTCCCTGGATTTACATTTCATTCATTTAAACTCCCTTGTATGAATTTTCAAAATGTTACGTGATTTAATCAGTGTTTATGTTTGTCTCTATTTTAAAGTAAGCCTTTATGGTCTCAAAGTTACCACGGGCCAAACCTTTATCTTAATATTATTTTTATTAAGAGGATCTGTAAATAATAAATATAAGAACATTTACACCGCACCGAGATTTCATCGGGATACGCCTCGGGATAAAACAGCACTTGAATAAGTTACCCGAATTAATTCCAGGTGAACTATTTTATCGTCACGAGCTGACTACTAACCATCAGTCGTCTCGTTTGCTTATTTAACCACCAAATACTCAAACGAATCTCAAATTCAGACGTACTTAAACTCCCCCACCATGGTTCAGGCCTTGTCGTGGCGGTGGGGCTCATTAACCTAGGGTGAGCCACTGCAACTTGGGCGAAGCGAATTGGGCCGAGGGGGCTCTTTGTACCCCTCTTATAAGAAGAGGGGGCAAAAGAGCAGGGGGCAAGGGGCGAGGATGGGAACCTCTCCCCATTGTTCTGTCCCGACGTTGGGAGGGGTTGTTCTGTGGTGCGGGACAACCCTTCTGTGGAGGTGTCGTCGGTCCCTTGTGGGACTGACTAGCCGTCGAGGTGCCTTGTTTATTTACTAGATCCGGGGCACATCATCAAAGGCGGCATTGGTGGCGCTCGCCGGGTTTTAATGGGTAGAGCTGCGTCCACTTACCAGCTGTCGGGCGCAGCGAGTCCCACATACCCGCGTGGGAAGACCCACTCCCCCGTGGGATGCCTCAAAGCATTTCCCGGCGTTAAAGAAAGAAAAAAAAAAGACGTACTTAAACACATGCTACGACCTGTCAGATTCAAAGAAAAAAGAGGGACAACACGAGTTTAAGTACGTCTTAAATTTGAGATTCGTTTGAGTATTTGGGGGTTAGTAAAAATTATAAAATAGTAAATACAAAACATCAAAATAATAAAAATACTAGATTTTTTGTTACTTTATCTAATTGCATTCTGGTGCGTATCCTTGCAAAATAGCCCCTAGAATAAACAGTGGCTAGAATACAGCCATCGCAGGCTTCTATAAGTATACTAGTTTTTGCTTGCGGCTTCTCCCACCTGCAGTCCAAAAAAGTAGCTTATGTTTTTCCTTGCTAATATGGGATAAAAAAAAGTAGTAGTGTTTATATAATGACTAATAGTATAAAATGCAAACATTTTTTTATGTAACATATATCTTTAAACTATAATGAAAGACTTGTTGGGTTCGGCCAGTACCTATATATTATATATTTTGTGCGTGTGACAATCACGTCGTTTTTACATTTCAATGACAATGAATAACTGCTAATAATAAGGCAAATTTCCCATATCCCGTAGGAATTTTGAAACTTTCGGGACGAAATGTAGCCTGTGTACTTAGCTCTCGTATATAAGCTACAAGACTGCTAAGTTTCATCAAAATCAATTCAGTAGTTTTGTGAATAAACCTCTAAACATCTGTTTCACATTTATAATATTAGTATGAATTATCATTACCAGTTTTCCGCACACACAAATCTTCTTAACATCACCCTGTGACAAAAAGATACAGCGTAATTGCTACTCTCAAGAGAAGATTATTCATCTAGCATTAATTATTCGTAATTATTCATCTATGAACAACGTAATGAAAACCACAATATGAACTTAAGCCGATAAAGGAAAATGAGTTTAAACTCTAAGCACATTAAAACTGTTGTTACACGACTGAGGAACCATTAAATGGAGATTAAACTGGATAAGGAGACTCGAAGATGTTTATAGACCTGGATATGTTTGAAAGAAATAGAAGTAAGTGGTGATAAATAATTAGGAGGAAAAAAAATAGGGAGGCCTATGTTCAGCAGTGGACGGAAAGAGGCTGATGATGATGATGATGATGACAAAATAATTAATTATAAAAATATAAAGTGAAAAATTACTGCACGTTTACGTGCGTGTTAAGAGCACTAGATATCTGAAATAAATAAATAAAAACTATATACATACATATACAGATATCTATAAAGTATGTTTAGTCATAATACAAATTGCTCTTAGTGAAATTTGAACCCGTGATAAAGCGGCATAAAATATCCTAATATTGTGTAAAATCTAAATCCTAACACTCTTAACAAGGCCCATTTAAACTAGCCAAACCTTTAAAAATTAATCTCGTATAATTCATATCATTAGATACTGTTATAATTTTTAGTAAATCTTGCGAATTAAAAAATCGCTAATTAATTATAACAGGCGATGTACTGTGCAATGGTAGACAAATGGTAGACACACACCATAATATGTCTCATGTCTGTATAATAATTGAGATATTTTGTCGTAATTAACAGTATCGTTATATTACTGATCTTATGGCAACACATTATACCTTTACATAATAATTTAAAGTGTCGTAATTAGTAATTACCAGTATCGTTATGTTATCGATCTTAAAAACAACAAAAACGAGTAACAAACATTCATATCCATCTCGCATCTAAATGTTTGCTCGAGGCGAGTCCCTTACGTGAGGGCGCTTACTTGACCGCCCGGCCACGGGCAAGTCGTAAAATAAAATGATGTTTATTAACACCGAAGCTGTGAAACGTTTTCTTTTCACCTTATGAATAATATATTTGTATATTAGCTCGCGTAAATCATAGTCAACTAAAAATCCACACTTTACACAAATTTACACTTTTATTCATTAAAGCGACAGTTTCAAATAATTAATCATTATTATGAATGCATTTTAATAAATGTCATAAGCTTCTTTAAAATGAGTCTTTCGTTGATTATTATTATCTTAAAATATTAAATGATATTATAATATTAGTAGCAATCTCAAACTAAAATATTGAAATTGCGGATATAATGTTGATATTTAATTAGGTACTATTAAAATATTTAATAAGTAATAATATTTTTTTTTTTTTTTTTTTTTTTTGTTTTGCTGTAAAGTATCCGAAACGTCGGGCTTGTAAAAATCTTAATAAACCGCGATAAAATCCGTAAAAAAGTGTTTCATTATAATAATAAATAATTTTATAAAGTGATACTATTAATGCATTGAATTCTAATAGAAAAAAATATTTTAAAATTTTAGGTCAATTTTCAATTGAAGCGTGTTTTTAGTTTTTTTATTTATCCTGATTATCCTGGTTAAGACAATCTGTCAAAATTATTATTTTTAATTAGTGAATTATCCTCGACGCTGAATTCGTGTGTAAATTTGCAAAGTACTTAGACATCGGGATTGATAAAAAAATATTTAAAAGTTTTAGTTACATTGCAACATTCAGAGATACAAGCTAAGCTTTTCTTTTTTTTTTCTTTAACGCTCTGAGGCATCCCGCGGGGGAGTGGGTCTCCCCACGCGGGTATGTGGGACTCGCTGCGCCCGACAGCTGGTAAGTGGACGCAGCTCTACCCACTAAAACCCGGCGAGTGCCACCAGTGCCACCTTTGGTGAGGTGCCCCGGATCTAGTAAACAAACAGGGCACCTCGACGGCTAGACAGTCCCGCAAGGGACCGACGCCACCTCCACAGGGGACAGTATAATGGGTGAGGCTCCCATCCTCGCCCCTTGGCCCCTGCTCTTTTGTCCCCTCTTCTTATAAGAGCCCCCCCTCAATTAGCTTCGCCCAAGGTACTGGGCTCACCCTAGGCTACTAAGCCACACCGCCACGTCAAGGCCTGAACCGTGGTGTGGCAGAAATACAGGCCAAGCTGATAAAAGTGTGTTAAAAACATTACTACCAAGGATTTGTATTCAGGATGAATACGAGTCAGGACAATAGTCGTTTCGGCGTGCTAGAGCTTGGGAAATCTATATCTAACACATATCTAACCAGCTGACTAAGCTTTGTAAGCTTTTACCACTATCCTCTAATCTCAGTATCAGTATACCTCTCTTTACAGTATTGGAATAGTTGTAACTTTAAAAACTTGGAGCTCCATCTCGTGTTCAAATCCAAGGGCGACATCTCGTGGCCTATAAATAGCTGTATTAAAAATAGAGTATTCCATTGCGAATGTAATAACGAGACTAATTATATAGAGATGGCTGCGGCACAGCTCATTTCTTATGCATTCAGCGCGCGTTAATGCCTTCATTACCAGTTTAAAGTATTAAGCAAACTTCGGATCTGGGAGACGTCTTACGGAGGTTTAAGGGCACGAAACCTTATTTTAAAATCGGAAATATTGAAACCAATATAACATAATATATTGCTTTCAATATTTCTAGATTCTATGACGGTATTATTCTTGCTTGTGTCTTTAATCCGCTTTGTAGCAAGATATATATTACTTCTAATATATGCCGATATATTGCAGAATATTGTCGCTGAAAAATGCTTTATTCATTTTAGTCGTAATATCTCATGACTACTGGAATGATAAAGATTATTAATTTATCTATACTTATATTATAAAGAGGAAAGATTTGATTGTTTGTTTGTTTGTTTGCATTGAATAAGAATTAGATTTGAAAAATTATAATAATTTTACTGAAAGAATCATATTACATTGTTATTAGCGAATAACATAGGCAATAAATCGTTTCCCCACCATGGTTCAGGCGTGCCGGTGGGGCTCAGTAGCCTAGGATGAACACAGCACCTTGGGCGAAGGTAATTGAGCCGAGGGGGTCCTTATAAGAAGAGGGACAAAAGAGCAGGGGGCAAGGGGCGAGGACGGGAACCTCACCCCATTGTACTGTCCTGACGTTGGGAGGTGTTGTTGTGTGGTGCGGGACAACCCCCCTGTGAAGGTGGCGTCGGTCCCTTTGGAGTTTGGGGACTGACTAGCCATCGAGGAGCCCTGCTTACTCATTAGATTCGAGTCACCTCACCAAAGGCGGCATTGGTGGCACTCGCCAGTTTTTATTGGGTAGAGCTGCGTCCACTTACCAACTTTCGGGCGCAGCGAGTCCCACATACCCATGTGAGGAGAGCCACTCCTCAGCGGGATGCCTCAGAGCGTTTCTCGGCGTTAAAGAAAAAAAAAAGGCGATGAATTGTTTACCCGGGTAAAGCCGGGACGGAACGCATATGTAGAATGTAGATATTATCTACTTTGCAGAAAATAATATTTGGATGTTTTCAGATTCTTTTTGCTATCATAGATATAAAAGTTATCATATTGGGATTAAAAAGGTTTTATCCCCGTTTTCTGAATGAAATTGGAATTTTACACAAAATAAATTGGATTATGGATTGAATACTGAGGCTAGGTAACAGCTCTTTTTACTTGAAAAAAATCGTTATTTACATTAACGTTACATAAACGTTTTTAATAAGTTTACTCTTCTTGTATTGTTCTCATCATAATACCGCAAACCACTGGAAGTCGAATAGCGTCAAAATCCTTTTTAAGTAGACAATAATTCTAGTGAAATTTCATGCTTGTTTTCAACAACCAGTTTTACTATCTTAAAATCCTGTTAAAGTATTATAAATATTGGATGTAAATTACGATTCTACATTTTCATTCTCTTTCCCATTTCTGGCATAGTAGTTTTTTTGACAGATGTTCAGTGCGATAATTCTGCGAAAATTCATTTCACATAGCGGTTATAATTAATTATCTGACACACTTTTGTGCGTCCATCATTTTGGAACAATGCATGTCGATTATAAAAATAATTTAAAATTAATGAAACCCAATTTTTCGGAGATTGGATCTTGAGTTTATATGTTGGTTGAACTTTTTGAGATCGAATTTATCTCTTAACTACGTGTACCAGTCACAATGTTATGGTGATAAGAGTTCGAAATAAAATAGAAGAAGATAATGTAATAAAATCCACATGTGAACCAATGTGAATAATAGCAATTGGCGTATATTTAAATTTATTAAAAAGTATATAACAACATATCTATGTTATTTCATAATATATACAATACATCCCTTCAAAGAATTCTCGCTAAGACTTCATCAAGCGAGGGTTGTTTATGTTTTCGTTTAGAGAAGTTATTTAATTTTTAAAGGTTTCATGTCTAATTTTTTTTTAGTTATGGATTATAATTTTACTCTATTATAAATACATACTCTATTATATTATAATATAATGACGAGCTTTGTCTAGACTATGTTCACAGATTGACCTCACCATCGGCGGCATTGGTGGCACTTGTCGGGTTTTAGTAGGTAGAACTGCGTCCACATACTAGGTTTCGGGCGCAGCGAGTCCCACATACCCGGGAGACCCACTCCTCCCGCAGGATGCCTCAGAGCATTTCCCGGCGTTAAAGAAAAAAAAAGATACTTGAATTATGTATTTTAAAGTTTATTTACTGTCTTACGAAATTACAATTTAAATTTTCTTATATTATTATGAACGTCAGAAAATCTTTAGCAAATATAACGTCGCTGTCAAAGTTTGTCGCCTAATTGGAAATTTAAGGAGCAGAACATTTTCCCAAATAACCGACTTTACAAATGGGTAACTTAATTCAGTGACTATTCCTTGATCAAGATTTTAAAGCTCTGCTAAACGGGAAACAGGTCTTTATTTTCCCCTCTTTTTATAGTCTATTTAATGTATTGGTTAATGTGCTGAATTTTATGGCACCTCAGAATTTGGTATAATGCAGGCTACAAAGGGGAGTCCTTTTTTGCCCTTCTAAAAGCAATTGCGGAGTGTTAATGGGGTGGTATTAAGGTCATGCTTATGAGCTTCATTAGTAGTGATTACGAAAGCGGTTCATATAAGAACGTGCTATCATTAAATGAGACGTGAATCTTTTAAAAATTACCTGTTTTTCGCAATTTGGCTGAAATGTACTCACCGATGATGAGAAAAAAGGTAACTTTGTAGATCAAAGAGCTTGTAATGTTGAAGGTATAAAATATGGTGTAGCTGTACTCGCAGCTTTGCTTATGTTACCTTCGATTTATAGCCGTATCCGAACTGATAATGATTATTTTACAACCTTTTACAGATTGTATATAATTATATGAATTTTAGGAAGGTTATAAGGTCCGTTATAGGTTATTATTGGTAATATGTATTATGACCTATAATACCTACTTGATGTAGATTATTTTCTAGCACCAAGACGTCTTATCTCATCATCATCTCAGATTAGACCATCTTCCAATTTAAAACTTAAAATTACTTCAGTTGTAAAATAGCTTACACATTTTTTCATGTAAATAGGGTCTCAACAGATGTGATACCAAAATTTTAATCTTTAGTTTCCATCTTTGTTTTCCTAATTCCCACTTATTCCTTGTCTATCCTGAAACGTAAGTAGCGGTGCCAGTATTTACTCTGCCTGTCCTTCCTGAAACATAGAAAGTTGATCATCTCCACTAATCCTTATCTTAATAATATTAGAAATGCGAAAGTTTGTACGTTTGAATGTTTGTTGTTCTTTCACGGCAAAACGGCTGAATCGATTAAGTTGAAAGTTTAAATGGCTTATACCTTGTATTAAAACATAGGCTACGTTTTATCCCAAAATAATCAGCTTCTACGGGAATTACATTTGCCTTATTATTAGTAGTAATTCATAATTATGTCAATTGAATTGTGTAATGTATGTTGTAATAATTGTCAAACGTACATTTATATGTAGGTACTGGGCACTGGCCGACCGCAACAAGTCTTTCAATGCTTTCAATATAGTTTATATTATGTAATATTGAGATGTGTTACATTATTATACATACCGGTGGGAGGGAAGCGCTGTGCCGCACTCCCGGCTGCATGGGTACCACCATCTTGCTTATTTTTCCCGTGAAACAGCTTTGCTGTGTTTCGGAGAGAATAGCAAGACAGGCAGTGTAATTACTGGCACCGAGACTTAACATCTTATGTCTCAGAAAAGGCAACACATAAATGAGTTGCCTGGGCTCGTTCCAGGTAAACTAGTTTATGTTCATGGGCGACGTCGACCACTTAACATCAGGTGGTACGTTTGCCAGTTTGCCTATCCAACTAACATAAAAAAATACGTATGAATTTAATATTATTAGCAAAGATAAACACTACTTTTTTACTCATTCTAGCAAGTAAACACTTGCTCCTTTTTTAAATTCCGCGCGGGCAAAACTGCGGGAATCATCAAGTATAATAATAATATAGAGGATTGTTTTGTGAATTCGGATGTAGGAGACCCGTCTTCGAAATTTCTCATTTAGTTACGTTATCACCGAGAGACATAGGTAGGTCTGTAAGTTTAAGTTAGAATTTGCACATAAATACATTTTTGAAAATGAAACTACTGATATGTAAATTATCTTCATTATTTGAAACCACATTATTAAAAGCGATATTTGTATTTACGTGTAAAGACCACGTAAATACAAATATTGCTGCTGAAATAAAGACTTCGACGTGGCTTTGACTTCCATATTATTGATAAATTAGCTGGTGCTATGGTAATCAGGATAACACATAGGTTATAAGTAATAAAAATATTGTGTGAATTGTCCTACATCTAATCCACTCAATATTTTTATTACTTATAACCTATGTGTTATCCTGATATTTTCATTAAAATCTATTCAGTCGTTTTGTGTGAAAGAGTAACAAACGTGTTTATAATATTAGTAAAAATCTGCGTGTTCGCACTCCCAGCTGCCGTATAAACAATATTCTCAAAATGTAATTATTTGTAACATTGATTTTTTTTTCGATAATAAATTAAATTCCACGTACTAATATATAAAACAATTGGATGTCGAATATTAAATCCATTATTGGCAGAAACACGAACCAAATTTTGTCCGTGGAATTACGATTGAAAAACATTAATCTATTTTTGACATAAAAATTTGATTTGTCATGAGCTTTAACGAGACTGATAACTAGATTCCTAAATTGAGTTTTATGTAATACTTATAAATTGAGCAAAGCCACTTTATAATTGGCTTACTAAGCTTGTCAAAGTGAACCAGGATTTTGACAACGCATAACTGATATCGTCGATTAATCAATGCTTTCAGTCTTTCGTTGGGAAATAAATAAAAAAACTTTTGTAATGTAAAAGTACCTATGTATTACAATATTGATGTTACAATTTTATCAAAATATTTATGCAATTAAAACATATTCGATATATTAGATATCTGTTGTGTAAATAAAATAAACTAGAAATTTAAAAATGGTTTTATCATTATTAACACACTAAAATGTAGATGTGGGCAAAGCCATTGACAACAGCTTGTATAATATCATTTAGTATTCATATCAATTCAAGACATAAATATGAAGCACTTATAATATCTACTTATTATATATTAAAAGATTTTGATTTAAATACGGAGTTTTATCAATTATAGCGATCTCTTTAAGCAACTTTCTGCTCCGAAGCGCTTCACTGACTGGAAAATGTGTTAACCAACTTTGCTTAAGCACTTTCAATCATTTTGAACATAATTTTTCATGATACGTTTAGTTCTACTTTAATGTGATGATTATTTTTTCATTTCTTTGAAAATCTTATTTAAAACTGAACCCTACGGTTAGGTATTAACCGACCAGTGAAGGCAGAATTATTGCATGTCATTTGTAATTGGTCATCATTTACATTTCCTAACAACAATTTTCGTAAGTGAAACAAATTTTTGATACGTTGCAGAAATCGTTTTTCTTTTTACGCAATCACTCATTACAATAAAACTTTTCCTTTAATGTACTTTTGCGGACGAATCTTTATATTTCCGACATTTCGGATATTTTACAGCAACAATGGCGAAGCATTACAAATATAGCAAAACGCTGCCTGTTTTTTATGTGCATCTTAAAACTTTGCGTTGATACGTTATTGCTGGTGATTGCCAGGTGATCAAATATTTTGACATTTACCGAGAGAAGTCAATATCCAGATTAATAAAGAATTGGCAAATTGTCATACTTAACAGCAAACAATTAAATGATATAGATGTACTTTTTCTTTACGCTACTTCAATACATATTTTACTGTTTTTTTCTCGGAGATTTTCCAGACACTAGACTTGTGCTTGAAATAACTTTGAGCGATCACCTCTAGATAATCACTTCAAAATAATTACTTATCTTTAATCTATTTAAAATAAAATTACATAATAATATTTCACACATTTTAATATCCAATTATTTTGTGACATATTAAGTGTTTCACTGCTTACGTTGTAATAAAATCTACATAATATTTATTTTTGATGAAAAATAAACATACAAGCAAGGTATAGTCTATGCGTTTGAAATAAGAGTACGAACGTCAATGACCTCTATCTGTCAAATACCACTTGAAAAGTACGGTTTGCACGAAAAAATATTTGCATAATAAGTCTTACTTCGAATTTAAATAAAAATGTTAAATAATAGTTACTTATCCAAACAAAAAACTAGTTATTTAAAGTCATAATTTGTTTTTAAAACCATACAATAACATTTTTTATTTTCATTGTTGGCGCAAAGGCCCTGAAGCCATGCAAAGATTATTAAAGAAAATAAGGACGCCGGTCGACATCTTGTCGTTTTTAGTATGCTTCGTCGTGAGGACCTGAAGGAAATATTATATGGTCTGACTCGTGAAATGTACGCTACCATTTTGCAAACCCTGCAAAATGCATTTGGCTACGGGGATAAATAAAACACGTTAACGCGTATCCGACGCGCACTCGGACAGAAATGCAGAGATGAGCAGAATTGAAAGAGCTAGATTCTGATTGATTTTTTTTTTACTTAATCTCTGTAAATAAATTTCATTAAGAGAAAACTTTTTTGCCCACCCTACCTAACTGGTTTAAATTGACAGCTATGACGTCACAATATGACGCTAAGTCCGTCCTATTCTTATTTGAAACTCATAGTACGTATATAAACATAAAATATTATTTAGAGAATATCTCACTACTATCTCACTGTTGCTCACTACCAGCTCCCAACCGGGCCCTCTAGCTTGGCCCACAACCAGGCTCACTATCCGGACATCATTATTCCGGATCATCCGGATCAAACCGGAATCACCCGGCGAGCTGTTCCTGGCCATTGGCGTCGCTGACCGCTGGACCTGGATGAAGGGCTGGGCTCCACGTTAAGTGACCCACATAACTATCGTAGTCAACCCCCCGCATATGCTAGAAATGTATAAGTAATTTTTCGGACCCACACCTACTTAAAATATTTTTTTTTCCTAATTCCTCAACCTCTTTTGTAATAGTCGGCTAGTCATATTTTTAGTATATAAATTAAACCTCTCTTGATAACAAACACGTAACAAGTATTCAACTATTTTTATTCATCTCTCTTATATATACACTTGAAACGTTACATTGGCGCCCAACGTACATTTTAATCTCTCTTATATAAATATACACGTGGTGGCCATTTGCCCACCACTTTGTGACTTATACTTATTTTTTTGAAGATATCAAAGATTTTAGCAGCAAAAAACTTAATTTATCTTTACATATTATAACGTAAATCTACTTCTTAGACAGATTCCATATTTTAAAATATTTATTCATAACCCACATACACGCCAAAAAATTATGTACACAAAGGCGCCGCTCCACCGCGGCGCTCGCAAAGGCTACGCTCAATTAATTTCTTATAAATTATTACAGAACTAAACTCTGACTCTGCCCATCTTGGAAACATAACTATATATATATGTACGTACGTGCATTTCAATGCTGAAGTGTAAACTGGAAGGTAGAGTGAATCATTCAGCAACTTTCCTAATTGTAGATATCAAGAAAGGCACATTATAAAAGAGTTTTGCACGTAGCGGTTTCGGGTTAAAATTCCACCAAGTGCAGAATTTGTATTATTATTCATCACACAAATTCTGATTTTACATTTCCAACGACTACAGATGTGTATGTAATATATTTATATTACATTTACTATTCTAGTACCCAAACACAAATAACTGCCACTATTTTAACAAAGTTTTACTTGTGGTTAAATTGATTTATTTAAAATTACAATACAATATAAAAAGCCATGTCCACGAAAAAATTTTCTCCTCGGTAAAATGAACGTAAAAAACGTTCTTAGGGGTGACACGGAAAGTACAAGCAGAAGTTACATTAAATTACTTGAACAAAGTATAAAACTTACTAATGCGCAAAAAGTGACTACGGGGAACTTGGGTTTCGGTGTGCTTTTGTGTAATTTATGTATGACGGCGCAAATGCCAATTTATTGCTGAGTAATGGCACAGTTTGGAGATCTGCAAATGGGCTAGCGGAGTAAGAAGAGAAATGGTTCAAGACGTGCGTTGCTAAATGTATTTATAATTTTCGGTTGATATAGCACTGAACGATTTTCTATAGTTGTAATGACGACCTCCGTGGCTCAGTGGTTAGCGCGTTGGCGCTTAAGCCGGAGGTTGCGGGTTCGAATCCCGCCCGCGAACAAAAAGTTTTCTATGTTCCTGGGTCATGGAAGTGTATTAAATATGTGTTCTATATAATAAAAATCTTAAATATATGTATAGTATAAAAGTATTAAATATATTTCCGTTGTTTGGTACCCGTAACACAAGTTCTTGGAGAACTTACCACGGGACCACATTGACGTGGTGTAAAAGCATCCATAGATATTATTATTATTATAATACGTTCAAATCAAATCTGCAAAGAAAGATGTTTTTGTGTTATACAAGATCTCAAGCAATAAAACGAATAAATAATTTTAAGCACGAAATAACAACCTGTTTTAAGCCAAATCGCGGAACGAAATGTTCGGAGATTCGTAGGTACTTAGCTTACGTTTTATGCATTGTATGTAAATCTGTAATCTGTTTAAATAAAAAAAATCGGTTGTATGTAAAGTCGGTTTACTGACGATAGTTGAACGTGACAACGTCATAGGAAAATGGAGGAAAACGCCTCAGAGCGAGGTAACGCCGCATACGTCATCGCATACGTCATGTTTTTTCGTTCGTGCAGCCGGCTCCATCGAATTATAAGACGTTGTCACGTCAAAATATTATAATTACAAAGCACAAACAAAGTTTATATACCTGTGGATGGTACAAATTTAAAAATAAAAATAAATATCAAAAGATTTTATTATGTACTTTTATCAACGTCAAACGGCATCTCACAAGATTGCCGAGTGTTGAATATTTAAAGACTGTATTAGTAGATAATGTAAAAAATAAACGTGCTTGTAAAACAATGTAAATATTTGATGAGCATAAAAACCTTCTACTTTTTACCTTTAACTTACATAGTACGCAATTTTTCCAATCTTTACTCGATTCGAAGGTGAGGCGAAATTGTCGAAAAAGCAATTTGCAATCGGCCATCGGTTCAAAGGAACGAATCTCGTAAGGTACTAAAGATAGTCTATTAAAATTTGAAACTTCATTTTACTGAATAAATTGCTTCTTGACTTTTATCTCCAAAATAAATACATAAGTCTTAGCGAGCGGGAACCAGGAATTAGCTTTATTATTTTATTATGTTTATCATTGGGGTTGGAGTAAATGAGGCATTAAATTTGATCAACTTTTAAGCACGATTCCGTTTTCTAAAAGATTCAGTATTTACAATGTTCTCAAAATTGTAAATGTTATTTCATATACTCAATCAAGTATAATATATTTTTATAGACATACTTAATGCACCCTATTGCACCTTTTTTTGTTTTCGCTGAGGAAATCATAATGATTACCCCGGGCATATGTGGGACTCTCACCCTAACTAACTATTACTGAAACCCCAGCGGTGTTCTCCTCGTCGTCTGGCCGGCTCAGCGCGGGTACAGAGACGTCCGCATAGGGCCTCGACGGCGTGCCATCCAGCACTCTCTTCTACAGGGAGGTTCCATCCACTCTTGTTACTTCCCTTAAGGCACCCTGAACACATAAGGGTTATAGCCTTACCCGCGTGCGGCGGATACCCCGATCTACCGCGCACAGATCCTCTCACGGCGGTCGACCTCCCGTCGCCGTCGCCGCCGCGTTCTCTTACGGGAAGCAGTGCGCTAACTCTCCCGCTCCGCCTCCTCCTTCAGCGATATCACTACTGCAAGATTGGACCGACGGCCGACAAAGTAAAGTGTCCCGCAGTCAGCTCTTTCCATTTATGAAGCACCCTCCTTCGCAAGCGCCTCCGCCAAGTCTCCTCTTCTCCCTCAGGGACATATTCCTCCTTGGCGTCTTCGTCGATACCACTCCTCTTCTGCCAGGAACGTGCCAGGGCACCTGCCAGTACATAGGCAGCCTCGTATGAGGTAGTGCGGTACGCAAGGACTGTTATGGATCTCTGCGGATTTTGGCAAGAGAGTCACGTTCTCTCCCGTCAAAGTGGCCGCCCATACCGCCGTACAGCCTCATGAACTGAAAGACCCCTCCCTCCCTCATATAGGTGGGGTAGCCAGCGCTCGATCCACCCCCTTTAGGGAGGAGGCGACTTAGCGCCCGCGCGGCTCCGGAACAACTTCGGTCCTAGTCGCTGGAAGTGCTCAGTTACCTTATGTTCGACTCGACAGAGATTGAAGATCAAAGAGAGAGATTGAAGACAGCCTCATTATGCTGGATCCGGGTGGAGGGACTCGCCATGGCACATGAAAGCATGTAGCCCCACTCTACTCCAGTCCTATTTATAACCTAGTATAGCCTGACTAGGTACCAGAAAGTATTTAAACCACCATTTGACCATTCTTTTATTGTATCTTTATTAATAAGTAAAAAATAATTATTACTATATCAGTACTATAGAAATAATATACTTTTTAATAAAAAAATGCTCACGTCAAATGAACGAATCATAGTGATTCTTTGCCGGTTCTAATCTCCTCTAATTTACAACTTAAACTTTTTCCCCAATATTCATTCGAAGTTTCAGGATATTTGGGATTCTATTGCAGATTAGAATTGCTTTTTATTTCTAACTCTGATTACAGTACTGCTGACTATTACAATGGCCGGACAATGAGCCACATTTAATCTAACTTTCTTTTCCCTTCGCGAGCAAACAGAAAGAATAGACACACCCACCGGGGGACACGAGAGCCTTAATTAATTAGCGGCCATTTCTTTATTGTGACGAATTTAGTTGAAACGTTTTAGGAAACACATCTGGAAGTAATTGCATTTACTTATAATTACAAACAAGTAAAGGACAAATTGATTGTTATTATTTTCATAACTACATCCTTATCCTTACTAATATTATAAATGCGAAAGTATCTCTGTCTGTCTGTCTGTCTCTTCTTCACGCCTAAACCACTGAACAGATTTGGATGAAATTTGGCACAAAGATAGTATGGAACCCGTAAATTGCAACCATATTATTTGAAAAATAAGATTTATAAAATACTTCTTACATGCGGACAAAGTCGCGGGTAAAAGATATGAAATAATATACGGTACTTACATTAAAGGAATCAATTTTGTCTGTCTGTTTGTTCCGGTTAATCTATAAAACGGCTAAGCCGATTTTGACGAGACTTTCACTGGCAGGTAGCTGATGTTATAAGGCGTTACTTTGGCAATAAAAATAATCATCATTAATCCTATCTGTTCATCCAGCGTTTGCAATGTAAGTGCAAAAAATGTGTTTATTTACGACATCACATTAGAAACCTCAAAAATAACAGTATTTCTCCACTTATTATATATAAAATAATGTATATTATAATATATATATATATTTTTTTATGTTAGTTGCATAGGCTATTAGCAGTATTCTTACACAAAATCTGATTCAACACATTTTAATAAATCTTGTAAAGGTTCTTTTGCTAACCATTTTTTTTCTTTAACGCCGGGAAATGCTCTGAGACATCCCGCGGGGGAGAGGGTCTCCCCAGGCTTCCCAGGGTATGTGGGACTCGCTGCGCCCGGAAGGTGGTAAGGTGGATGCAGCTCTACCCACTAAAACCTAGCGAGTGCCACCAATGCCGCCTTTGGTGAGGTGCCAAACAGATCCGCTGTTGAGCAAACAGCGCACCTCGACGGCTAGTCAGTCCCTCAAGGGACCAACGCCACCTCCACAGAGGGGTTGTCCAAAGAGCAGCTCCCTCGGTTAGTTGCATAGGCAATTAGCAGTATTCTTACACAAAATCTGATTCAACACATTTTAATAAATCTTGTAAAGGTTCTTTTGCTAACCATTTTTTTTCTTTAACGCCGGGAAATGCTCTGAGGCATCCCGCAGGGGAGAGGGTCTCCCCAGGCTTCCCAGGGTATGTGGGACTCGCTGCGCCCGATAGCTGATATTGTGGACGCAGCTCTAACCACTAAAACCCGGCGAGTGCCACCAATGCCACCTTTGGTGAGGTGCCCCGGATCTGTAGAGCAAACAGGGCACCTCGACGGTCAGTCAGTCCCTCAGGGGACCGACGCCACCTCCATAGAGGGGTTGTCCCGCACCACAGAACAACCCCTCCCAACGTCGGGACTCGGGACAGTACAATGGGGTAAGGTTCCCGTCCTCGCCCCTTGCGTCCTGCTCTTTTGACTCCTCTTCTCATAAGAGGGGTAAAAAGAGCCTCCTCGGCTTAAGTATTTAGCATATTTTATATACATAAAATTTAAGTTTCAGAAATATTTTCAAAACCATTAAGAATGATCAGCCTAATAATAAAGTATTTAAATGATATTTGTAAGCCGTAAATATTTATGTAATAATATGGCTGCAAAAACAATATTTGGTGGCGTATAAAATTTTTCACGTACTTCCAATTGATAGACATATATCCCATTGAGGGTCGATCGGTTTTGAAACGTCCGTCCACTGCCCAATATTCCGTCACAATAGAATTGTGCGGGATAGTTGAAAATTTGCCGAATACGCTTTTTATTTGTTTTATTAATATACAACAATGGGGATGGATTTTCTAACTTAGAAGAAAACGTTAATGTCAGCTATTATTCCTATTGTACTGTCAACTATTATTCCTTCTTTAATTGACTAGAATATTTGAACAGGTATAGTCATAATCAGCAGATGGCTTCTAGTATTAAGCGAACTGGTATACCTTATTTTCATTCTGATGTCTTGCGACATACAAAGCTGAAAGCCTTTTTTTTTTTGTTATCGCAGGGAGACGCTTTTTACGCATGTAGCCAGGATCTTGGGTAGATCCTGACCCTATGTGACACTCGCACCTGGGAATGCCGTACGCGTAAACTAAAACCCCTGCGAGCGCATTCAGTCACATTTTGAGGGTCCCGGGGCTAAAGGCAACAAGATCACCTCAGCGACAGGCTGGCCCCGGCGAAAGCCAGACTACACCTCTTAAGGGGGGACTGCACAGCTGTTTAGATAGTCCCAGCGACATCGTGTCATACTGGGCCCAGGTTCCCATGCTGAACCCGACACGAGCACAGGGGCGTTACTGGAGGCGCTGTGGCACTGATGGGCTCACCTTAGGCTACTGAGCCCCACCGCCGCGACAAGGCTTTAAGCATGAAGTATTCCCTATCGCCAAGCGTGGAAGTTGTTCCAAGGTGATGAATGTATCCCCACCAGTCTTGACGTGGCGGTGGGGCTCAGTAGCCTAAGGTGAACTCAGCACCTTCTTTTTTTTGTTGTCCTGGCGCTTAATGGCCCGGCCCGCGTGTCGCCTTTGACGTAATCAGAGAATATTTATTTACATTATAACAAAAACATGTTCATTAATAGCACCTTGGGCGAAGCAAATTAAGCCGAGGGAGCTGCTCTTTGGACAACCCGTCTGTGGAGGTGGCGTCGGTCCCTTGAGGGACTGACTAGCCGTCGAGGTGCCCTGTTTTCTCAACAGCGGATCTGTTTGGCACCTCACCAAAGGCGGCATTGGTGGCACTTGCTGGGTTTTAGTGGGTAGAGCTGCATCCACCTTACCACCTTCCGGGCGCAGCAAGTCCCACATACCCGCCTGGGGAGACCCCACTCCCCCGCGGTATGCCTCAGAGCATTTCCCGGCGTAAAAGAAAAAAAATGTAGAAAGCCCGACTTCATGTTAAAAAATTGCAACAATTTCCCAAGATACATCCATCTCCTATTAGATACTACATCAATGGACTTCGTTGTATCTTGTATTCAACATAACATTTTAGAACGCTTAAAAGATGTTTATGCTACTACTGCACAGGAAATTTACAGGTACGATTTAAATTCTTACAGGTCAGAAAATGTTCTGTTCGTAAACACCTAGACGAGTTTTACTTTTGTCATTGACGGATGTGGGTGCAGCGTGATCGTTACAGAAGCGGACATTCCATCAATAGCCTTGCAATCTCAACGAGCTCCGGGCACAGCGTTCTTTTTTAAACTCCGTCAAACGAATCGCTTTCGAGTAATTGACTTAGACTGGGTCAAAAAATACAAATGCAAGCTCTACTCAAGATAGATGTTCTAACAACATTAATTATTGTGTGAAACTATACGATTCCCATATAAATAAAGTTTTTTGCAAAAGGGTTTGTTTTGCAAAAAAACGGGCACTAGATTATTTGCTTTATATTAATGAATGTTACATAATGTAAGAAATGGGTCCCCACCATGGTTCAGGCCTTGTCGTGGCGGTGGGGCTCAGTAGCCTAGGGTGAGCCCAGCACCTTGGGCGGAGCCAATTGAGCGGAGGGGGCTCTTTGTAACCTTCTTATAAGAAGAGGGGACAAAAGAGCAGGGGGCAAGGGGTAAGGATGGGAACCTCACCCCATTGTACTGTCCCGACGTTGGGAGGATATATATGGAGGTGGCGTCGGTCCTTTGGGACACTGACTAGCCGTCGAGGTATCCTGTTTGCTCATTAGATCCGGGACACCTCACCAAAGGCGGCATTGGTGTCAGTCGCCGGGTTTAAGTGGGTAGAACTGCGTCCACTTACCAGATTTCGGGCGCAGCGAGTCTCACATACCCGCGTGGGGAGACCCACTCCCCCGCGGGATGCCTCAGAGCATTTCTTTCAATTTTAAATGTTCAAATTACAATTAGCTTCAGTATTTTATAATTATAAATACACATATCCATATCACAATGTTTGTTCCAGGTTTTTGTTTTATAGATCCACCAAATACTTATATTTTAGAGAGTGAATCTTTTGAAATCATTGCTTCCATATCTTAAATAATGATTGATATATACATAGTTTAAAAATCCATTTTTACGCAAGCACAAATTACTTGATGATCCATACCGTAGCTGCTGCACGAAGACTATTATAGTTTAACAGATTGACACTCCATTTTTCTAAGCACGATATTCGTTTCAGAATCCATTAACCTCCGACGCGACGGCGCTCATGTCATGATAGGTATGTGCAAGGAAACTTTACGTTTACGGAAGGCTTAGCTAGTTTTAGAAAAAAAATGCTAATAATAATAAAAAATGATGTGGCATTTTGTTAGGTTGATAGGCCACTACATAGCTTTACAGTTTACAGCGCCGTCCATTTTGCCATTTGTAGCGGCGGACTAATTACGTATTTCAAAGCAACCGCTGCGCGACAGCCACCCGAAAGCAAAGCAACAGCTGAGCGACAGCGACCGGTCGAGAGGTTGCGAAAAGAAATGTGTTATCTAAGTTTATCGTCTGCTATCTACTCACTAGCCGCTAATGCACCTTCACTAGTGCCACCAGCAGCCAGGTAGCCATCGATGGAACTACAAAACGTCAAACATACTTCAAAATTCAAATAAGGTCAGTTGGGGCAAGTGCCTCTACGAGGCAAGTGCGACGAACATCAATATCTCTTAAACCAATAGAGTATTTAAAAAACGCGCCATAACCTGTCCTTTTACAATAAACTCTAGTTTCGAAGTAAAATTAAGGATGTTGCCACTGAGACTAGTACGGTGTGAGTGCCTATTTTGTTTTAACCATTTTTTTCTCGTGAAGTCTACGTTGACAAGCGCTGTGCACATCCGTACGAATCTGAAGAAAAATCGACTACCGAGTGATTTGAACCCGGTAATTGCCATCTCAAACCTTTTTCTACATAAATCTGTTTATATTTTGTTTGTATCTCACAAGTAATTAATTTTATCGATGTTTACATTTTTATAACCTAAAAGAATCGAAGTGAGGCAAGTGCGCCTAGTAGTAATGGGTAAGTGCGCCACTCTATCGCACTTACCCCGAACCAGAAGTTGACAACATTTTAAGAAAGTAGGTAGTGGTTAGCAACGACTACTCACAGCTAACCACCATCTAATTTCAACAACATCTTTTACCGGTGGGAGGAAAGCGCTTTGCCGCGCTCAGTGCTCGGCTGAGTACCACCATCTTGCTTGTTTCTCCCGTGAAACAGCTTTGCTATGTTTCGGAGAGAAGGGCAAGACAGGCAGTGTAATTACTGGCACCGAGACTTAACATCTTATGTCTCAGGATAGGAAACACATAAATGAGTTGTCTGGGCTTGTTCCAGGTATACTAGTTTATGTTCATGGGCGATGTCAACCACTTACCATCAGGTGGTACATTTGTCAGTTTGCGTATGCAACTAACATAAAAAAACCATCCACTTATTAGAATATAGGTAGGTAAATACTTATTTATTTATTTATTTTTATGCTAACATAAGTTATTACGTACTACCAGCCATCTCCTAAAAAAGCAAAATAACACTCACTGACTAATCACAAAATCCGAGATTATAAAGACTACAAACTTGAAATCTAGCACGTAGATTTCTTATATGGTGTAGGCATTCGCTAACAAAGTATTTTTGTGTATTCCTCTCATAAAAAGGGGCAAAACAGTGAATGAAAGTTACTTTCGTTCGTATGAAAACTGGTTATTTTAGTAAAATCAATTAAAAAGTTCTTAATCAACGCATACTAAGTCGTCGGCATTTATTTTGTACTCATTAACGTATGTAAAAATCATAATATTGCTATTTAATTAAATACCATTTTCCGTTTAAAAAATGTTCAGTACCCCTGAAAACAAATGTATGTCGCACTTACCCCAAAGTTTGGTTTTCAGTGATAATACTCCTTATTTACAGGGTACTATATACATATCTGATTGCATAAACTATTTCCGATCATAAGCTTTTGTTCGAAAAAATAAACACTATTCTAGTAATAACTAAATAAAGACTATTTATTAAGCCTAGCCGCACTGACCCCTGCTCCAAGGGGAAGTGCGTCTAGACTATAGGCGACCAGTTTTATTTAAACACGTAAAATCTTAACAAAACGTTGTTAGGTACTGAACTTTAATAATGTTAAATAAAAATAAAAATAATTATAATCAAAAGTAATGTTTGAAAAACTATGCAGCACTTGCCCCTGCTGACCTTACTTATATAAACAATACGTCCGTCATTCCTCGCGGTATTTTTTTTTTGTTGTAATTTGTAAACATCTGCTAAACATTGAAGACTAGTTTTATGTACAAAAGCCATCCCTTTTTTGCTGATGCGTGTGAAATTTAACGAAGTTCTTTTTTTTTACTCAATTTCGAGGTATTGTGACTACCAAAGTTGGAGAAATGTGCGTTCGCTTCAAGTGGCTTGGCTTCTACACATTATTTTGAATACTTAGCCCTCAATCTGGAATCCTACTGGTAAGTCGCAAAACTCTGACTTTTATACAGTAGATCAATTTAATTTCATAAATTAAAATCCTTTCCTGTTTAGTTTTGTACCATGGAACACCGCGTATCCAGTTACCAGCTTGCTGAGCTTCTAGACTTCCTAGAAGCAAATCCAGCTGTGGCCAAAGGTATTGGCCTGGGTTTCCGGTCAAAAGAGAACATAGATAGAGAATGGGATAACCTAGCGGCCACACTAAATGCCCATGGTGGAGGAGCCAAGATACGAGAAAATTCTAAATACGTAATTTGCCCGCGGATCTCTCTTTGTAAATAGTATGGGAAATGTATACAGAGGTAGGTACCCACACCCCACCATGGTTCAGGCCTTGTCGTGGCGGTGGGGCTCAGTAACCTAGGGTGAGCGGTGCACCTTGGGCGAAGCTAATTGGGCCGAGGGGGCTCTTTGTACCCCTCTTATAAGAAGAGGGGACAGAAGAGCAGGGGGCAAGGGGTGAGGATGGGAACCTTACCCCATTGTACTGTCCCGACGTTGGGAGGGGTTGTTCTGTGGTGCGCGACAACCCCTCTGTGGAGGTGGCGTCGGTCCCTTGCGGGACTGACTAGCCGTCGAGGTGCCCTGTTTGTTTTCTAGATCCGGGGCACCTCACCAAAGGCGGCATTGGTGGCACTCGCCGGGTTTTAGTGGGTAGAGCTGCGTCCATCTACCAGCTGTCGGACGCAGCAAGTCCCACATACCCGCGTGGGGAGACCCACTTCCCCGCGTGATGCTTCAGAGCATTTCCCGACGTTAAAGAAAAAAAAAAGGTACCCACACGACGATTGACATTGTGAAGATATTGATAATATACTTATTTATCTAAGCCTGTACTAGAAGATGCCTTTACGCTTTGTTTGTCAAATAGCGTGTGTGCAAAATAGGTAAAAACGGAAGTCGCGCGACAGTTAGTAAATATATAGTTAAATAAAGAGTTTAAAAAATATTAGGTAAGTATTCTAAATTAATTTTATTTTGCGTGAGAAATATTTATATCAACGCGCACCTCTCTCCGTTTCACTCACACTTCCAGGAATTGATTGTAATAATAATAAATTAATTTTAAAAAATTGTAAGTATTTTGTGATTTTAATATTATGCTCTGTATCTAAGTAACGGGTATATTTTATTAAAAATTGGATTGGAAATTAAAGTCTATTTTAATTTCCAATCCATTGGAAATTAAAGCCTTTAAATGGATTCATCGAAATCGATATGTAGGTACTCATCTGAAGGAAGCAGCTTGGAATGGGTCATGGGATCGCGGTAAATTTAGAAAATTTGGCGGGATGCCTCAGAGCATTTCCCGGCGTAAAAGAAAAAAAAAGTACAGCTTGGCAAAAAAGAGTACGTGGTAACAGGTGGAACTAAATATTTTACTAAATGGAAACCTATGATGTTGAATTGTTTCACATTTATTTTTAACGATTTGATTAAATTATCTTACTGATTTTCCATAATATTATGATGAGAGCTAAGTGAAAGTGGCGCCCTCATTTTTTCCATACTCTTTTTTGCCAAGCTGTATAATATAAATTAATCTCGCTGTTATCTATGTCTGTATGTACCCAAAATCGTAAAAAAATTAAACATTTTAAAAATACAAGCTTCTAAACTTTCGTATTTCAACACTGTTTTTAGCCCAACTTTTTGCGAAACAGAACACGAAAGCTCAAAAATAAAGCCCATACAGACATAGGTAGTTTAGTTATTTAAACGTTGCAATAAATTCATTTTAAAAAAATAAACTTAATACTTTTTTTATAATACCAGTTTTACTAAAAGGATATTTTCGGAATGAATCATTTTGTATTTCATTCTAGCGCATATGTTCGCGCACTATGTCAGGTGAGATATCAATAATTTCATTAGAGTTCGCGCCGTCGACTAGTTCAACTTAAGGACCGCGCTATGCGTTTCACTTACAAGCATTATATAGACAACTAGTGGCCCCCGACAGACGTTGTCCTGTACAATTTTTTTTTTTTTGTGAATCTAAACCATTCTCGAATCCACTTGAATACACACAAAAAAAATCATCAAGATCGGTCCAGCCGCTTAGGAGGAGTTCAGTGACATACACACGCACAGAAGAATTACATATATAGACAATGTGTGGTCTATTGTATGTATAGAAAATAAATAACTACTGCTTGCGTTATCACCATCTAGACCCCCCATAAATAAAAAATAAGCAAAACTAAAATTTGTGAAATTACTAGCAAAGAATAAAACTAAAGTTTATTGTAAAGATAATAATAACTAATAATTATTTAAAATTAGTAAAATACTTCATATTGGTCTGAAACATAAATATTTATTAATTTCAAATTATAATCATAACGTAATATTATTATAATATTATATATATATATATATATATATAATGTTGGTTGGCGAATATTGTGGTAAACTTTTCTGGATGGGCGGGGTAGGAAGTGATATTTAATTGATGGGGACTAGAAGGGCGAAGCCGCGCTCCTTGAAGTTTCCCGCCGTTTCTCCATATTACAGACTAAATATTGTTTTTGATATGGCTAATTATAGTTTAGTAGCTAATGCCTTTGAATTAAAAAAAAATCTTAGATATAAAAGCTTGTGTTGTGTTGTTTTTTTTTTTGTTTCTCGTTAATTAATAATTGTTTTTTTGTATTTTGTTCATTCGGAGTGATTTTCTATAGTAGGACTGTTTTGTCGGACTTCTTTAATTTGCTTTAAAAACTTAATCTGTGAATGTATTACAGACTCAATATTATTATTTTGTATGGCTAATAGCCTAGTAGCTAATGTCTATAAATGAAAATAATAATAACACACTACTGTCACTTGTCAGAATTACTATTTATTTTATGGTCAGAAAGAAATCAGATTGTTGATTAACACTTGCTATTTTTTAAGTAATCATTACTAATAACCCAAATATTGTAATTTGTAATCTCAGGCGTCGTGTACGGTGTAATCAATAAAACAACACTATTTTGCACTAAGTTTATGTAGCAAATATATAAATATATTTTTATGTTTACTTGTAAGGAACTTCTGATTAATACACGCAGTTAATCGACAGTCTTGAATTTTATTTGTTATAATATTGAAAGAAATCTTAAGATCGATATGAATAAAAAGTTTGGGGATGAAATCTCTGCAATATTAAATACAATTATAGAGAGATGTAAGAAAGAGAAAGATAATGGTTGTTTGCTTGTACCACTAGATGATTACTATGAACGTGTATCATATTATACAGCATACCCCAAAATATTCATAGAAGAAGTAACTGGTGTAGCTATAGTGACACCAGTAGATAAGAAACATTTTGATTTGTACAGCCATTTACTACTTATGGAGTGCATGATAACTCTTATAACAAATACTAGTATGCCGCCAACATTATCAAATTTATATATTATGTTTAGAGATAAGAAAAATTCTGACATGACTACATCAAGCTTTTGTTTACAAGCCAATGAAGTAAAATATGAATTTAGGAAAACTACTGAAGGATCTGTTATTCTAATGGAGAATCCAAAAATAACATTTGAGAGATTCAATTATTTTACTAAAATGGAGAACTATAGAAGTCAAGATAAAACTATATACTATATAGATGAAACATGTATTGATGCTAACTTACGGGTAAGAAAACCATCTCTAAACAGACAAAGTGAGGATGAACAAATATTATTTCTTATGATGTCAAGTGATGGTTATGAAAATGGCTTATTTACGAATCAAGCAAATGAAGAGGTTTACAAAAATTGGATTGAAAATCTTGTATTGCCATTACTTAAACCGCAGAGTATTATTGTTATGACTACCAGCTATTTACATGGAGACAAACTCAATGAGATCACAAGGTATCATTCAAAAATGCAAATGATGAAATGGCTGAGAGATAAAGGTATCCCATACTCCGAGGATATGAGAAAAGCTGAACTTTATGATCTCATAGACAAGTGTACCATTAAAACAAGACAAATCACTATTGATACATTACTTAAGTGTCATGGTCATCAAGTCATTCACCTGCCATCTACATTTGAAGAAATCTCTCCTATTTCATTTATGTGGGAGCATATTCAACAACAATCGGCTTTGCTAAGTAATGAAAATGTGTATATTGCTAGCAATAAAATACACTCCTATATCACAAATTTAGGTTTGTCCACTTGGAAATCTTTTTTAAAAAAAAGTGAGCAATATGAAGTGAAAATTGCAAACCTTGATAAACAAATTGAAACTAATTTTGATTCACTTTGGAAATTAGATGAAAAATATGAATTAGATGCTTCTTGTGTGTGTCCATTTCATCATTCATTTGTAGCTGAAGGCAGGTTGAATAAAATATTTGATTAAGCATGATTATCTAAAATAAATTTGGAATTTGCAATTACTATTCTTTAATTATTGATGCATCCAGTTACATAGTTTTACTATCTAATATTATTACCTAGCTATTCTATAAGCTTCGCACATGTGGACTTTGAAAACAACTCGATCAATTTTCATGACATGGCATGCGGAGGGTTTTGGAAGAAATAAAACGATCAAGCTAGGTTTAATTTTTAGGAAACATCATTTTATCTGTGTTTTCTGGCAATAAAAACTGCTAAAATATCATTAGAATACATGCCTGTAAATTTTGGAATTACATAATTATTATATTATACAATAATATCATAGCTCAGATGGGAAATCAGGTGGTTTCGAAACCTGTAGACCCTAGTTCAAGTCTCTAGTATGATTATTTTTCAAATTCATTCTATTGCGAGAAAAAGTCCAGGTACTTTTGTCCCTTTAATTTTTCAAGTTCCTTTTGTGAGGAAAGCTATTATTGTGAGCTCTTATTTGTATCTATGTATAATTTCTACAAAAGCAAGTAATGAGTAGGTATTTGGTTTGAGGTTAGACCAAGAAAATCAATGGATGGAGATTTACCAAAAAACAAATCAAGCAAATGCTTGGTCATCCAGGTATAATGCTTAATGGACAAAGGTTAAATTTATATCTTCAGTACACTGCACGTTATTTCAATTAAAAAACCTCACAAGTACCTGTAATCTAACTATCTTTTTAATTAATATTGCTCCTTGAAACTGACAGTTTTGAAATAACTCTCAGACGGAAAACAATTCTATAAACAGTCCATTATGATTAAGTAAAATATATATATATTTTTTTTTTTTTTTTGCAGCGGAAATTTGCAGACCAAACCGTGAATAGCCGTGAGTGGGGTTCGCACTTGGAGATGCGTTACCCACTAAAACCGCTGCAAGTGCCCTCAGCCGCCTTTTATGAGAGTCCCGGATCATGCAGTAAAATATAATAAATAACTTAATTGTTAGGTAATTTTATCATTAATTCTCAAATATCCGATGTTCATTCATAAATCTAATCCTACTATGTATAAAAAATATTAAATTTCACACAAAAACTACTGAATGGATAATAACAAGTGTCAAGTATACGCACGCGGCCCACTGAGGTTCATGCCGGTACTTCTCAGGAAAAAGCTAGGGTTCGAACCAGTCGTAAAATCATTTCTCCTTTTTTTCTATCTTGGTTCAAGCCTTATTGTGGCGGTGGGGCTCAGTAGCCTAAGGTAAACCCAGCACCTTGGGCGAAGCCAAGTGAACTGAGGGGACTGTTCTTTGCATCCTCTTATAAGACGAGGGAATAAAAGAGCTGGAGGGAGACAAGGGGCGAGGGTGGAAACTTCACCTCATTGTACTGTCCCGACGTTGGGAGGTGTTGCTCTATGGTAGGGTTGTCCCGCACGATGCAGGTGGCGTTGGTACCTTGGGGGAACGACTAGCCGTCGAGGTGCCCTGTTGCTCAACGGATCCGGGGAACATCACCAAAGGCGGCATTGGTGGCACTCGCCGGGTTTGAGTGGGCAGAGCTGTGTCCACTTACAATCTGTCGGGCCCAGCGAATCCCACATACGCACCTGGGGAGTCCTCCCTCTCCCGCGGGATGCCTAAGAGCGTTTCCCGGCGGAAAAAAGGGGAATGCTTTTTACGCATGTAGCCATGATCTCTGGTAGATCCTGACCCTATGTGGGACTCACACCTGGGAGAACCCTACCCGTAAATTAAAACCATTGCGAGCGCCTTCAGTCACTTTTTGAGGGTCCCGGATCTGCATTCAACTGGATCACCTCAGCGACGGCTGGACCCGGCGACGGCCAGACTAATCGTAAGGGGGTCTGCCCGGCCACTACTAAGCAGTCTCCGCGATGTCGTGTCATACTGGGCGCAGGTTCTCATCCTGAACCCGACACGAGCATCGGGGCGTTACTGGAGGCGCATTAAGTATTGCCTCCTACACAACCCCGTTCGTCGCCCGCAGGGGACGGCCTCGTCTCTCACCCGCTCGTCGGCCTCCTGAGAAATTACTGCCTCTCGGTAACCGCTTCTTATAAGAGCTATTTTTATCAACACTCGATTAACAAACAGTCATAAAGACATCCAATATTCTCTTTTAAAAGCCGAATAACCGGCTTACTTCGTACCACGGGATCTTATCTCCGTATTCCATCTTAGGCTCACCTACCTAAAAATAAAAGAAAGAAATTTGAGTTCTCTTCGCACGCATTTGAGTTCTAATTTCTATATTTTATAAGTGTCATTTTTGTGGCAAAAACGCCATAACTATTTGTAAAAAGTATCAGGAAATATGGAACTCAGCTGCATGTGAAGAGAACTTGAATTTATTTGGTATCTGCTGAATAATGATGTGCTAAGTTCACCATAATAATCTAATACTGCGCAGACGATATCGCGTGCACCACACTGCACCCAACACAGCCACCCACACAATTTGTAGTAGTTTTAGTTTGCGTAGGGTACTCCCACGTGCGAGTCCCACATAGGGTCACGAACCCAGGGTAACCTGGTCATATACGCAAAAAGTATTTGCGTCATCAAACAAAAAAAGGTTACAAAAGAGATCTTCATCAGCCTCCTGATCCAGCTGCAAATCTATGTTATCGCGGGCGAAGCTGCGGGTAACAGCTAGTATATTATATAGTAATAACATTTTGAGCTATAAAATAACTTTATTGCTCTAAAAATTAAAATCATAGCATACAATAACAAAAATTTTCAACACTTGCAGTAAAATCATAAATGCAAATATTTCACTATGATTTCTCTGGCGGTTACACCGAAAAAAATTGTCTTTGGGGTATGTTTTTTATAAATCTATACAAATAAATAAAATTGGAGTGTCTGTTTGTAATATTAAAATGACCGTTTTTTACTAAATGAATATAGATGTATACACGGTACATATACCAAAATAGCCCTTTTTACAATGTTTGTCTGTCTGTCTGTTTGTTCCGGCTAATCTCTGAAACGGCTGGGCCGATTTTGATGGGACTTTCACTGGCAGATATTATAAGGAGTAATTTAGGCTATAAAAATAATCATCATCAATCCATATACGGCTGTAAACCTAAGTTAACGCGGGCGAAGCTGCGGGCAACGGCTAGTCTACAATAAAATACTTTACAGTATACTACATTCGGCATTCCACGGTATCTTCATCATATCCGTAAAACTTTTTCGCTATTTTGAAAAAGAAGGACAGAGCAGGCAATGTATTTATTGGTACCGCGATTTGCCTTCCTGCATCTCAAGATGGGCAACGCATGGATGAAATGCGTGGGTATAACGAATTAAAATCTTTTTTTTACGCCGGGAAATGCTCTGAGGCATCCCTCGGAGAAGTTAGTACTCCCCCGGCGGGTATGTGGGACTCGCTGCGTCGGAAAGATGGTAAGTGGGCGCAGCCCTACCTACTAAAACCCGGCGCGTGCCCGGTGCCACCAATGCCACCTTTGGTGAGGTGCCTTGTTAAGCTAACATCATCACTCACCTCGATGGCTAGTAGCCCCAAACCGACGCCACTTCCGCAGAGGGGTTGTCCCGCACCTAAGAACAACCCCTCTCAACGTCGGGGCAGTACAATGGTTTGATGTTCCCACCCTCACCTTATAAGAGGGATACAAAGAGCAGCTCCCTCGGTTGAATTTGTTTCGCCCAAGGATGCTGGGTTCACCTTAGGTTACTGAGCCCCCCGCTAGGGTAATATTGTTCTGTGGCCCCACCCCCACTACAAGGCTTAAACCATGGTGCGATAACGAATTAAGATCGAGCTCCGCGTAATATTTTACACGACTTGTGCGCCTCACGAAGTAAAACGAACCTGAGGGTGCGTTTCCACTAACGGGGAGATGGGCGGTGGTGCTCAAAGGATTTTTTTATTTATGTTAGTTGGATAGGCAAACTGGCAGACGTGCCACCGGATAGTAGGTAAAAAGGTCGACGTCGCCGATGAACATAAACTTGTTTACCTGGATGGTGCCCAGGCAATTCTAACTTTATGTGTTGCCCACAGGTATTGTCTATCCTGAGACTTAAGATGTTAAGTCTCAGTGCCAGTAATGCCAGTACACTAATTATTCACAGCTCTAAACAGTCGAGATCGGCATCGCAGAGTTAGGTAAATAGTATCAACGCAGCTGTAATGGACGAATAAATACTTAGAGCGAGATGGAAATTAAAAAAAAAAACAATGGGAGGGATGCGCTGTGCCGCGCTCCCGGCTGTATGGGTACCACCATCTTTCTTGTTTCTCCTGTCAAACAGCTTCGCTGTATTTCGGCAAGAAGTGCAAGACAGGCAGTGTAGGTTTAAACCAAAGATTTAACATGTTGTGTGTCAGGATAGGCAACACATAAATTTGTTCCTGGGCTAGTTCCAGGTAAACTCCTGTTAGTGCCTAGTGGGCGACGCCGACCCCTACCCATCAGGTGCCACGTCTGCTGTTGGCTTATCCAAGTAACATGAAAAAATATGTTCTTGTTTATATTCCGACTGTTTGTTTGTACAATATAACTGAAATATGTGTAATAAAAATATGTGTAATGTAATCAAAATCCAAGCATAATATGTCACAGATTAAAGATACAGTTAGCACTTTCTGCGTAGATAGGACTGACCAAAATATTGATGTATCATAGGGTAGTTTCGAATAACTTTGTAATAATAGGACGTATGACACCTCAGTCCTCCCGTGACCATGGTTGCTGTAAAGTATCCGAAACGTCGGGCTTGTAAAAATCTTAATAAACCGCGATAAAATCCGTAAAAAATTGTTTTATTATAATGAAATATGTGAGTTTGTTACTAAATTGTATTTTACAGGTATTTCTTATATGGTGTATTTCAACAGTGGTAGCCGTAAATGAAAAGTCGGGTAAGTGTTAATCCACGAACAAGGTAACCTTCCATAATCTAGAATTCCAAGGTAATGAATTGATTGTGTCAATCAAATTTCAATCAGAGATCAAACTAAAGCTAAATTAATAGTCTGCGTTTGTGCTACGTAGGTACGTACCCTCTGAAACAACTGTTCTATCTTAATACAGAATGGTAGGAAGAGCATTTCAGTAAGCATTGAGTTGCCTCGGCTAGTCCCCCTTATACTCGTATAATATTATGTTTATTTTTGACATCATTATTTACCACGATGCTCATTTGCTAGTCGGCCTATCCAACTTAAATAGAGGCGTGGATTTTTACACATAACTTTCTTATAGCGACACCAAATAAGTAGATATACCTGACGAAGGTGTACCTACCTACCTATTTAATGACTTGACTCATTTCTTTCGGTAGTAAGGAAGGAATATTTTTATCATAGGTACCTATCTAAATTCTTAGGGAGTCCTATAGTTATTATAAATTAGTGAAAATTACACCAAAAAATGAATTGTTCCAGTAAACATTAAACTTGGGTTTGAAATTGATCCAGTCGGAGATGACGAATCCTCGGTCAAATTAAAAAGAAGGCATGGTAAAATCGAGATTCGAATTCTGATTATAATCAATTTTGTGTTATGAGTACCTAATAATTATTTTATATAATTATTATTAGTATATTTCACATATTTCATGTAAATATGAACTGCCTTTATAAATTGCCAGTCAGTAATTCCCAAATAAAGACACATCATCTTCTAATCCCTAACACATTTTTTTTTACTTTAACTCAATCATTTAAACATTGAGAATTTTTTAATTGATCAAGGTTTAATAGTAACCACTTCCAAAAAAAGTTTGTATATACTATACAACTGAATGGTGAAAAAATTGCTCCTTGGTAGATCTACATTACCAAGTTCCTGCCCATTTGGCTCACTTTTGGTTTGTAAAAGTGGGAGGTTGCCCCCCGCCAACCGTGCAGTCTGCGACCACACGGCCTCCTATAACTATAACTTTTGTTGACCAAGTACGATATGAACAATTCTGATAATATTATGTTTATTAACTTAAGACAATATTGAATAGATGCGTCGGACACTGGTTCGAGCGATGAACATGTAAAACTTTTAGAAAGTTCTTCCGATGGGAAAAAAGAAGAAAAAGAAAAAAGTGATTCAAGTCCTAATGATTACGACGAATCAGGTTCGTATTCGACTTAAAATCAAACAGATATTTTAGAAGCAATAAAATGTGACAAACGGTCCAAAATTGTATGGGACGTTGGTCTACTTTTGTACATGTAATGAGATGAAGGAAAGAAAATATTGAAACAGTTTTGATTTGTTCATATCCATGAATTCATCTCAATTTCAGTGGTAGAATAATTTAATATTTCCAAGATTTGCAACACTACGTGTATAAAACAATGGAATTTGGCGTTTATTCTTTGGCGTTATCTGTCAAATGTAAGGAAATAAGTCATTGTTCGATCTGTCATCATTTGGTTTGTCATTTGTCAGAAACTCAGATGAAGTAAAAAAAGGTAGATGACGCACGGCCTTAGCTAATACTGAAGCCACAAAACTAAGCTCCTTCATGTAAATACACTCGCTCACGCACACAGATACACCAAAACTAAGCTCATTTTTGTTAGTATCTTACGAGTCGTCGTGCAGTAAGTTCGCCAAAAAAATACCGTTCTGTGTAATTAAATGGTGTAAAAACAATACAACAGTGACCAAAGAGTCTAAAGAAATATCGTTTCACACATAAATAAACACAAGACTATATTCTTTTAAGATATTTTAACACCATTTTGAGGTTAATCAACATAAATAATATTATTGCCCCGAAATGACGTCTCGGGAGAGTGTTGCCAGAAGTTAGTATTTCTAATAGCCCAATAGTGGGTAAGTCAATTGCAGGCAAAGCCATAGCAAAATAATTAAGTACAGAGGTGACATAATTATTATTTTATTATTTGATCGCTATATGACTGAATCGAAATGACCTCGTATAACCTATGTTGTATTTTTTTTGGGACTCACGTACCCACAGCGGGACTATGTATTTAATTATTTATAAATTTAAAGATTTACCATTTAATAAATAAAAATAAAAAAATAACAGTATGGCTTGCAGAGAAATGTTTTTATAATTTAAATATTTTTTTAAAAATGGAAAACGACATATTATGTATTTAATTTAAATTGTGTATTGATAAAATGTGACTTTCTAATTACCATTTTAATCAATTATTTTGAAACTGTTATTCTCTGACAATGATTTTAATGACATGTTGTATTTATCAAGTTTATTTAATTGTTACTATTTTTTCCTGTTAATTTATGTTAATTGTTTATTTATGTAAAGTTTTATTTTCACACACCATGTTATGGTAGAATGTTTAGAACTTGTTTTTTTTTTAATATCACCTATGTATTTACTACATTCATGGGAAAAATAAATAAAACAATTGTGTCAATAAGATATCTATTGAGACAGTTTATAAAGTGATCCTACACGCCTCCTACATATTCGTAATATTATTGTATTTTATAAAAATATTCACTGTCGCATTCAATTTTTGCCTGTTTTTATTAATATACAATTTTAAGGGATATTTAAAAAAATGGCAACACTTCATTCACTCACACATACTTAAAAAAGTGGCTTCACTTTCTTGTTCCAAGTGCGCTATCTACCTTTTTTTACTTCATCTGAGACTGTCGCATTCACTTATCTATTCACTGTCGCATTCACCTATTTTTATTAATATGCAATTTTAAGGGATACTTTAAAAAAATGGCAACACTTCATTCACTCACACATACTTAAAAAAGTGGCTTCACTTTCATGTTCCAAGCGCGCTATCTACCTTTTTTTACTTGATCTGAGGTCAGAAATAACATTTAGTAAGTAACGTAAGTAATAATTAACCTAATAATTAACCGTCTGAAGGGCGCCATCTTCAAGAATAAGAATTGCCAACAAGTTAAAAAACTTGAAAAAGACTTTTATTTTTTGCTTGTAAATTAGTTTCTTAAACTAATTTATTTAAACTTAAACTAACTAGATAAGCATCTCTTCCTTTGTTGCTAACCTATAAGCAATTTTCTAAAAGTAGCCGACTTAGCACTCTGCCAATAGTATTCTTGCTGCCAATACTATATTTGTTTGGTTCCTTACTGTCGACGTTCTTACCACCGATTCACTATCGATTGTCGATTAACGATCAACAACACTATTTGGACCTAGATTGGTCAAACGGTGTAAGCACATACATATCACTCAGGTTATCTATTCAGGCTGTGTCCTGTGTTAGTCATATCCAGAACACTCCCCTTTAAGCGACTGAAGGCAACTCGCAGTGGTTTTAGTGCAGTAGCCCGGTGATAGTCGCCGGGAGTACCACGTATGTCCGGGGAAGACCCATCCCAGGGTGAAGGCGTAAAGCTTTTCCACTGCGACAAAGAAGGGATATCTATTCAGGTCCTAAGTTACATATATTGTTATTCTGAAGTGGTTATTAAGAAATTAGTCCAAAGCAATAGTCGGGAATGATTTTAAGGTATATTTTTGTTTGCATATACTTTTACACGTATAAGCTCAGGGGTCTTTATCTTGTTGTTAGTCCAATGGCTATAAATCATGTAGAAAATATTATTGTAACAAATGAATCACAACCTATGACTAGGCATTGGAGATATACCTACGTATGACTGAAATGTTGCATACAGAGTCAGAAAATTATCTCATGTACAACAAAAGCATGTACATCATAACGTAAGTATATAACATTTAATCTAAGATTTTTTTAAAATTTTTTACAGGTTCTGATGATACCGCGCGAAAAAGTACAAAAGGTCTTAGATTAGAAGACTATGAACCGGAACGTAAGTTTAAGAAATTATTTTGTTCTGCCTTAATTTAGTATCATATTGCCTTATGAAGTAAAATATTTATATACTTTATGAATTTACAGGCAATCCCAAAGTTCACGGTATAATTAATGATGATGATGATGATGATGACTCTAATTAATCTAATATGTGAGTGTTAATAGTTATGTTATTGTCTCTGTCAAACCTGCTAGATTTTCTTTGAAACATATAATTTTTACACTAGTACAAGGACTTATTATTTATTCGTAGAATACAAGGCAGTTTAATGTAGGTACTTAAGTACGTGCTTATTGACATATCAATTGTAAAAAATCTTATCTTTTTTTTCCACAGGTTAGAGTTACAACAAAATTAAATTAAACTTTATTGTACAAATTACAACGTGAATTAAATTTATAAAAGAAATTATTGTGTTTTTTCTGTTCAATTAAAAAATCAGAGATTCTGATTTAGGGAAGGGGATAAGGCGTAAAAGTTGCCTATTCCCAAAGTTGTTGAAGATAGAGTGAACTATGTAGTGCTATGCTGCTTTGCAGCCAAATGGGGCCGGCACGACCGAGGTGGTACCCCTCGCTCACATAACACTGGCGCAGTCAAGTTACAGCTATTCTGTCGCGTTTCGTGCGATTTGTTAGTTTCCAGTGGCCCATTGGGGGGATAGGGAAAAGAAGGGCAACGCGTCTGTATAACATTTGGTTGGGTGGATGTGTATGGGCGTCAATAGTCGCCAAACGACTTGCACTGATCGTTTGCTCTCCTATGCTATAAAAAACTGATGTTGGTTATAAAAAACGACTTCTTTAGTAGAAATCTATGTACCTATTTCAGTACAACTTGTGTTGACAATGAGTATGGGTGCCATTTACGTAGAATAGGGTAACTATTTTGTTTGTCCCTTAAAATTGCATCATAGATCAGTAGGTACTAGCTTTATTGGAGAAACAAAACTGTTTGTATTAGCACTAAATTGGCCAGGCTTAGGCAACTCGTTCATCCCTTGCCTATCCTGAGACGTATCAAGATTTCGGTGCCAGTCATCACCTTTACCTTCCACGGCAAAGGCTCCTGCTGCTTGAGCAGAATAAATACTCGGCAGGCAGAATAAACCTATGCCTTCCACCAACTGTTAAGTAAGTATGTAGGTAACCCATAGATTGTTTTGCATATCGGAATTATACGTTATTAATTAAATTAAATAGATCAGACAATTATTGTATGCATACCTCGAGATAGCGACGTCTACTCAAAACTTATAATTGAATCTCAAATCTTTAATTAAACGGTAACAGTCAAAGGATAAATGAATGAAGCATTTATCTAGTCTCAGCATTCACAAGGTATGGAAAAGATATTAAAAGAAATTAATTAAGTTGAGTACTTAGAAGTTTGTGTTGGAAGAAAATATTATATCGTTTTTTCTAAAAGTTTACGTGAATTTCACTCATTATAATGAAACAATTATTACATATTTTCCCCGATGGTTAAGATTTTTACATCGTTTTTTTCTTGTTTTATCGATAAATCGTTTTTTATATAAATATTGTGTAAAATCTATTTAACTATAACTTATTAAAGAAAATTTTAAAAAGCTAAAAAACATGATTACTCTAAAAGGGTTTACTTTTGCATAATGCATAATATGGGAGCTAAAATTATCGACAATAATTATAGTCTAATTACCAATTACCTGTATATAACAACTATTGTATTATATTGAATACCTACATTGTCTGCAATTCATTATCATGATCGCCATAGATATTCATATATAGCGTCCGTAGATATTATTATTATTAGTATTATTATAATTCCATTAGATTAAAAAGTGGCTATCTGTGTGCTGATAACAGCTCTATCTAGCGACTAAATTTGCACACATGAGGACACCGTTTAAAGATTACTTTTCTATAAGAAAATGAAAATCATAATTCACATAAAATCACGACGTGACAGCGTCATACCACTTCCACTTGCCGTCACGGCATTCGAAGCCATGATTCGATTCAATAGAATATAGATGTTTCACATCAAAAAGTTTTTTAGAAACAACTGTTTTAATAAATCTTCACATGGAAGTTTGACGACCTCTGTAGCTCAGTGGTAAGCGCGTTGGCGCTCAAGCCGGAGGTTGCGGGTTTGAATCCCGCCAGGGAACAAAAATATTTTCTGTGTTCCTGGGTCATGGATGTGTATTTAATATGTGTATTATATAATAAAAATCTTAAATATATGTATAGTATAAAAGTATTAAATATATTTCCGTTGTCTGATACCCGTAACACAAGTTCTTCTAGAACTTACCACGGGACCAGATTGATGTGGTGTGAAATCGTAAAAAAAAAATCTGTGTTTGTTGAAATATTCATTACTGTGACTTATGAGAAAATGATTATTATTAATTATCATAATCAGTATTTCACTTGATTATCAGCTTAATAGCAGGACAGGACAGGATGTACTAATGACCTCATAACAACAATGTTTATCAATAATAACCGTATGCGGTTCTGACACGACCGGATATGTCCTGTCCATCCTGGAAACGTGTCAGAATTGCTAAAGCATTATTAATAGATTGATGTGTACAAGAAAGCTCGGCACGATGTTATATGAGTCAATGAACACTTCTATACATAATAACATGTAGTTGCGATAAAATTAGTTTAGAACTCATTAGAAGATTTATGTGCTAGTTATCTGTCTATAATTTTTGAGAATTTTTATTTTAATTTTTTATTTAACTAAGTATTTGCCTATTTTTTTATTTATTGATTAAATTTTCTTTAAATCATTTTTTTTTCATTTTTATAAAATAAATTAGACTCAAGTTCGTTTCATAAGTAACCGAGCTTTAAAATCGAGGATCACTGCGACTGCAACGCACATTACAATAAAACTTTTTTCTCTTCCGTATACATTTTTATACATTACGATCGTTCTACTTCTCTATCTTAGCTCCGCGATTCTTATACAAAACTGCGTGTATTCTTAACGTAATTGTATATGTGAAATGGGTTTAAAGTATCAAATTTTGTTGTTTAATCCTAATGATTCATTTAATATCTTATGATCACTAAAATTGTATTAATGAAGCTTTGACGACAAGGCTTAAGAGATTAGCTAATTCAATGTTACTGAAGTAGTCCTTAGATTTGGCGGCTGTATCCGTGAAGGGACCATGATTGTTTTTTAAACCCCCGACGTAATAAGGCGGGTGTTATACATTTCAGAAGCTAAATTGTTCCCTGGAATATTTAATTTATTCAATTGATTTCAGTGAAACACTTACAGCTTGGCAAAAAAGAGTATGGAAAAAATGAGGGCGCCACTTTCACTTAGGTCTCATCATAATATGGAAAATCAGTAAGAGAATTTAATCAAATCGTTAATAATAAATGTGAAACACTAAACTTTACTCAAAATCTAGTATTTGTAGGCAAAGTATCATAGGTTTCCATTTAGTAAAATATTTAGTTCCACTTGTCACCGCGTCATACTCTTTTTTGCCAAGCTGTACATACTCTTACGTTTTTATGCACAGGAGTATTTTTCATATTTTTATAACTCATATAATGACATAAAAATATATGTAATGTCCCAATAATAACTTAAATAATTTATATTACGGTAACAACTACGTATATATGTATTTTACGCTTGCACAAAACGTCTATTAATATGAATGAAAGCTACCCCTGCTCGTCATTGCACTAAGTGCAGTCCATTAAAAAAAAACTATTACTGTCATTGTCAAAGTGTTAGTTGCCAAATGTCAACTTTCATACTAAAAGTTTTTAAAGTTGAAACAAAAAGAAAAACAAATAAATTTTCGGTCTTTTATTGAACATATAAATTTAAAGATATTTTGACTTGTACCTAGTTATAATTTATCAGAAAATATAAATTATGTAATTTATCACATTACTATAAAAGGATATAGCATGACATCTGTTTGTTTTGATAAAAACAAGTTAGAAATTATTTGTTATCCCAACTAAGTCTTCAAAACAATGGAGGGTGGCGAGTGGAGAAAGAATATTATTCGTCAACTACAACAACGGAACAAGCATGAAACTGTTGCATTTCATGATATTTTCAGCTTTCGTAAGTAACATAACCTACTCTATTAACCAATATCTGTTACCCATATTAAATTAACATAAATTAATGTTATCTATTCTTAATATATACATGACTAAGGATGGCATAGGTAATTACGTCTTTATTGTTTACATTAGCGATGTTTGATCTAAGGATACATATAAATATTTGTTGTTCAATGAATTGTTTACTTTTATTTCAGAGAGCAGACTCTTTGATAATGTTAATACTCTTAAGAATGAGAACCTACAACTAACATTAATGAATGAAAGGATAAGGTACTCCAATACAGAAAGTGTCGGAGCCAATGGAGGTATGACCAAAGTGTATTTTCAAGAAGTTAAAACCAATGTTTACTAATCTAGAGGGGGAAATATTAACCTTGGTTCTGGGGAGAAACACTAGGGTAAATTTAGTCGGCTATAAAGTAAATTGTGTTTAAATAAAAAAAAATCTTAAGTTGGAGCTAGCAATACACATTTTATATATATAAATACACATTTGAGCTTTTTCAGAGTTAAGAATGAACAAAAATCTGACTCACAACTCTTTTTTATTATATTTTTTCTTGGTTATTATTAACACAACAGCATTATAATTTACAGGAAATCTGGCAAATGAAAAAATACAAGCCCTAGAACATAAACTTTTAGCACTACAAGAAGAACTAACCTCCTTACACAGAAGACGAGGAGAAAGTGCTCAACAGATTATAAATTTCAATGCGCAAGTTAATGAATTAGAAAAGTTGGTGCAAGCGAAAGATATTATGTAAGTAAGCTGTGTTTATTTTATCATACTAAGTACTAAAAATATAGCAACACCAGTAGTGGACCGATCAGACTTGTGATGATGATGAAAAAATCTATACAGATGAATAAAATTGGAGTGTCTTACTGTAGTCTGTAATATTAAAATGACGGTTTTTTTGCCAAATGCTGGATGTATGTACACAGTACATATACCAAAATAACATTTTTTACAATTTTTGTCTGTCTATCTGTTTGTTACAGCTAATCTCTAAAATAGCTGGGCCGATTTTGATGGGACTTTCACTAGTAGATATCTGATATTATAAGGAGTAACTTAGGCTATAAAAATAATCATCATCAATCCAGATACAACCATAAATCTAAGTTAACGCAATACTAGCTGCAGCTTCGTTGCAGTCAACAGCTAGTATTATATAAAATGTAAAGTTCATAAGTTCTCTAGATGTGCATTGTAGTACACTTCCTACATATCTCCTGGTTAAGAGACAATAATGTAGTCGAATTTTTTTCTTGTAAGGTATATAAAGGTGGTAAATTCTAGATTGTTATCTATGATTTGATTTTTTTCTTTGATTTTTTTCTAATTTCATATCATTGTTTAATAATGATTAACTAGTTTTTAGTCAGTTGGCTAGTTTCCTTACTGTCAATTTAGGTGTACTTATGACAAGCATTACATGGAAAATGGTTATGAAAATTAAGAAAATAAAGTATTAATCATATTTGTTTTTGAAAAGCAAAGGTATTGGCTGTACTGCTTTAATTAAAAGCCTACCTCTACCTATCAGTAGCCGTATACAGAATAATGGTGTTGAATAATAATCATTGTATATGTCAGTATTTCAGAAAACACAGCATTAATAGCATCTTTAAGAGCTGAAATTCAGTTATATGAAACAAATATGATGGAATTGCAAGGATTAAATCAAATGGTAAGGGATGAACACCAAGCATTACAAATTGCTTTTGCAGCCATTGAAGATAAATTAAGGAAAGCGCAGGTATGATTACTCTTACGTATTCACTCTAACATTATTATGCTTTTTAGGGTTCCGTAGCCAAATGGCAAAAAACGGAACCCTTATAGATTCGTCATGTCTGTCTGTCCTTCCGTATGTCACAGCCACTTTTTTCCAAAACTATAAGAACTATTATACTGTTGAAACTTGGTAAGTAGATGTATTCTGTGTATCGCATTAAGATTTCGACACAAAAAGAGAAAAAAAAACAATAAATTTTGGGGGTCCCCATACTTAGAACTGAAACTTTTTTTTCATCAAACCCATATGTGTGGGGTATCTATGGATATAGGTCTTCAAAAATGATATTGAGGTTTGAAGTATCATTTTTTTTTAACTGAATAGTTTGCGCGCAAAAAAATGATACGTACGTACGATTCGTAAACGAAGATGGAAATGAATGCACAAATATACTATACACGTGCGCATACACTAAAGAGTTTAAAGGTATCTACGTAATCCTTATCCTTACTAATATTATAAATGCGAAAGTAACTGTCTGTCTGTCTGTCTCTTCTTCACGCTTAAACTACTTAACAGATTTAGATGAAATTTGGCACAAAGATAGTTTGAAACCCGAGAAAGGACATAGGATAGTTTTTATCCCGGATATCCCACGGGAACGGGATTTATGCGGTTAAAACCCCGGGACTGTCTATCTTCTGAACCACGTAACAGATTTGGGTGAAATTTGATATGAAGATACGTTGAAACTTAAAATAATTTTCATCCTGAAAATCCCACGGGAACGGGACTTATGCGGGTAACACCCCGGTACTGACTATCTTTTAAACCACGGAACAGATTTAGGTGAAATTTGATATTAAGATACTTTGAAACGTACCGTAGGACTTCAAAAAGTTCTTATCCTGAAAATCCTTCGGGAACGGGAACTATGCGTGTAAAATCCCGGGACTGTCTATCTTCTAAACCACGGCACAGATTTAGGTGAAATTTGATATAAAGATACTTTGGAATTTAACGTAGGACTTAAAATAGTTCTTATCCTGAAAATCCTTCGGGAACGGGAACTATACGGGTAAAACCTACAGACTGTCTATCTTCTAAACCACGGAACAGATTTGAGTGAAAATTGATATGAAAATACTTTAAAACTTAACGTAGGACTTAAAATAGTTCTTATCCTGAAAATCCCATGGGAACTATGCGGGTAAAACCCAGGGACTATCTTCAAAACCACGGCACAGATTTGGGTGAAATTTGATATAAAGATACTTTGAAACTTAAAATAGTTCTTATCCTGAAAATCTCACGGGAACGGGAACTATGCGGGTAAAACCTCCAGACTATCTATCTTTTAAACCACGGAACAGATTTGAGTGAAATTTGATATGAAGATACTTAAAACTTAACGTAGGATATAAAATAGTTCTTATACTGAAAATCCCACGGGAACGGGAAATATGCGGGTATAACCCCAGGACTGCCTATCTTCTAAACCACGAAACGGATTTAGGCGAAATTTGATATGAAGATGCTTTGAAACCTAACGTAGGACATAAAATAATTGTTATCCTGCAAATCCCACGCGAACGGGAGTTATGCAGCTAAAACGCCGCGACTGTATATTTGTTAAACCACTGAACCGATAAGAGTGAAATTTGATATGGAGATAGTTTGAAACCTAACGTAGAACATAAAATAGTTGTTATCCTGCAAATACCACGGGAACGGGAGTTATGCAGCTAAAACGCCGCGACTGTATATTTGTTAAACCACTGAATCGATAAGAGTGAAATTTTATATGGAGATAGTTTGAGACCCAAGGTAAGATGTAAGATGTATAAGTGTAAAAAAGTTTTTAGATGCGTCAATAGATGGCGTTAACACAAAATGTAGATCACGCTATCTATTACAAGATGCGAATACTTATGAGGATCGCACTTTTGTATTGCACGCCTTTCAAATAATCTGTATCCTGTATGTTATATAAATTATAATTGTTTGTAAATTGGAAATATATATATATATATATATTCTTCCAATATTATTGGAAAAATAAGAAGAAATACTTCTTACGTGCGGACGAAGTCGCGGGTAAAAGCTTTGAAATAATATACGGTACGGTAAAATAATTTTTTGTCTGTCTTTTTGTTCCGGTTAATCTCTGAAATAAAAATAATCATCATCAATCCAAACAGCTGTAAATCTAAGAAAACGCGGGCGAAGCTGCGGGCAACAGCTAGTATAATATATAGGGTATCCGAAATCCGAATGACAGCGTCATGCCACTTGCCGTCACGCATTCGAGGCCAAGACGCGTCAATAGATGTTTCACATCAAGAAAGTTTTTTAGAAACAACTGTTTTTATAAATCTTCACATGGAAGGAATTTTTCTGTGTTTGTTGAAATATTCAATACTATGACTTATGAGACAATGATTATTATTAATTATCATAATCAGTATATCAGTTATCAGCTTGATAGCAGGAGGATGTACTAATGACGTCATAACAACAATGTATAGCATTAACCGCATATCCTGTCCATCCTGGAAACGTGTCAGAAATGCTAAAGCATTATTAATAGATTGATGTGTACAAGAAAGCTCGGCACGATGATATTTGAGTCAATGTTATTAAAACAATTCTATACATAATGTAGTTGCGATTTAATTAGTTTAGAACTCATTAGAATATGTTTGTTATCTGTCTATCATTTTTTTGAAGTTTGACTGCTCGACCATAATAGCTACTATTTTGTAAACATGAATACAAAACTGCGAGTGTTCTACGCGAAAATTGAAATGGATTTAAATTATCAAATTTTGTTTTTTTAATCCTAATGATTCATTTAGTATCAAAATGTTTTTATAAGATCTCTAAAAAAGTTTTAATGAAACTTTGACGACGCGCTAAACACGACAGCATAGGGTCGTTCCGACCCAAATCGGCTGCAAACCAGCATGGCAATACCTATTAAAGAGTTACTGAAGTTAATGTAGATTTGGCTGTGTGTAGTGACCCAGAACGATAAGGTTGATTTTTTTAACCCCTGACGCAATAACAAGGGTGATACAAGTTTGACCGCTATGTGTTTCTGTCTGTGGCACCGGGCCCGTGGCTCAAATGAGTGGACCGATTGGGATTCGGTTGTTGTTGGAAAGCATGTTTTTAGCGGTGCTTCTTATAGTTGTTTCAAAAAATGGGTTCAGCCGTTTCTTTATCAGCAATTTCGTTGGGGGTTATTATAAAAGTAAACTTTTCCTAAACTAATTTAGTAAACTAGTTAGAAACAATTCCTGACATTAAAATTGAGCGTTTGACATATTTTATATCTTTATATATATAATTCTTCTGTGCGTGTGTATGTCACTGAACTCCTCCTAAGCGGCTGGACCGATCTTGATGACTTTTTTTGTGTGTGTTCAAGTGGATTCGAGAATGGTTTAGATTCACAATTCAAAATTATTTTGTACAGGACAACGTCTGTCGGGGCCACTAGTATGTATATAAAAATGAATCCCTATTTCCCTTGGTCACGCCATCACATCACGCTGCTGGAACGATTTCGCTAATTATTTTTTTGTTATGTTTGTTATTGTCAGGAGAAGATTCTTATGAAAGAAAATATTTAGAATATTGCGCGGAAAATTTAAGAACACTTAAACACCATATAAAATTTTATATAAGGCTAGATTAGAAATAAATGTCGATATAGCATTAGAATAATAAACACTTTTTGAAAATATTTTTTTATTAATTATACCAATTCGAATTCAATATTCATAAGCAAGACAGGACTACGTCTGTCGGGTCAGTTAGTTTGTGTATAAAAAAGCTGCATTTACATTCTCGTGTATCGTAATTGTAATCACTACGTTAACATGGTTAGGTAGTTATTTTTATAATCAAAATGATACCTCAATAGTTGTGTATTAGTGTGCATTCAATGTCACTATATTAATGTTGTTTTTGTAAATAATGAATGAGTGACCTTGTTTATCCGAGTAGACATTTGCATAATGTATATTTAGAACTATCCAAATTGTACTTTGAATCAAGAAAGCGCGTGTGAATTTTTATGCAAGTCTTAACTCTTAACACATCGTTCGCAAAGACACAGCTGCAGTACAACTCGCGAACTACACTTAAACTAAACAAATACCGTTTGAAGCAAGCAAACTATTCCAACCTATCCGAAATTTTTTATTGCATCATAGAAATGATGGCACGATGCCAAGGCAAATTGCGGTATTTTTTATAATATTCAGCGTGATCCAAAAGTGAAACGATTGAAAAATTATTCTGGAGAATAGTTTCGATGTGATCAACATTTTTATTCAAATTATATGAAAGTGTTAATAAATGCTAATAGCATTGCTTAGGTAAAATTAATTATGTCAACACGAGAAGTTTCTAAAACATGACTGAATAAAAAACGTTACTTTTTAGATACATACAATTATATGATGTTTATTGTTTTTTTTTTTTGCCTTTTTGGTGGTTGTGTTTAAAAGTACGTGGCATCAAAAATCTACTTGATACTGGAGTAGTATCTTAGTACTATAGTATACATTCTCTCTCTATCTCAGGCTAGGGAGTATATTGTATTGACGTGGCGGTGGGGCTCAGTAGCCTAGGGTGAGCAGCACCTTGGGCGAAGCTAATTGAGCCGAGGGGGTTCTTTGTATCCCTCTTATAAGAAGAGAGGACGGGAACCTCACCCCATTGTACTGTCCCGACGTTGGGAGGGGTTGTTCTGTGGTGCAGGACTACCCCTCTGTGGAGGTGGCGTCGGTCCCTTAGGGGACTGACTAGCCGTCGAGGTGCCCTGTTAGCTCACTAGATCCGCGGCATCTCACTAAAGGCGGCATTGGTGGCACTCGTCGGGTTTTAGTGGGTAGAGCTGCGTCCACTTACCAGGTTTCGGGCGCAGCGAGTCCCACATACCCGCGCGAGGGGGCCCACTCCCCCGCGGGATGCCTTAGAGCATTTCCCAGCGTTAAAGAAAAAAAAGAGAGTACGTTGTATGTATATGAGAATCTACCTGTTGCGCGCCGCTTCGCCTGCCTAGACTTAGGTTTACAGTCGCATCCAGACTTATTATTATTATTTAGTAGCCTATTATTACGAAACTTCCTGCCTCTATATGGAACCAGCTGCAACCTAAGGTATTTTCGAACCGTTACGACTACGACTAGAAAGGAGGATATATTTATATTTTGAATGCTGGCAACGCTACGCTCATCCTTTGGTGTAGTGGATGTCTATGAATTTCGCTTATCACTTACCACCAGGTGAACTGTCCGTTTGCCACGTCCTCTTCTATATAAAAAAAATGAAAGAATTTTGTTGAATCGGATGAGTAATTTCGAAGTTTACATCCAAACATTGAGCATTTAACCGGAATAGAGCGGTAATGTTATATGTTTTGTATGAAAACAAGTTTCGTCAAATTTGTGCTGCGACGCTGCGCTGGTTCTGCGTTCTGATTGGCCGACTGATGTCCATTGATAGATGATTAGCCGATGGGACGTACATACAGATCACTGGTTGAATCACTATTACGTCAGTGACAATTCACTGACTAGTTTCGGAATTTTATACTCTACCGGTAGCATATATAACCGGTAATAGAATACTATTACCGGTTATGTATGCTCGATGACCTAATATATCGTCGCAGTCGTAGAACAAAGTCGGATTTGACATTTTTACGAAATTACGTTTATGACGTAAATTTACTTGAAATATGTTGTTCTATATACTGTATAAATTATATTAATTAATTACTGAAAATGACCAAGATACACAGTTGGAACAACGGCGGTTTTGATTTTTGAGCGTAGTAAAATGACGAGTGATACATTTCGTCGCCGTACGCCGTTGACCCCTGCCTCCCGCTACCCGTTTCCTTAAGACGGATTGTTATAGCCGGCTGTGTTCTTCGGACTTCTTCTTGCAATACGGAAAGATGAATTGAAATAGACGTTTGTTTTGATTTTTTTTTTGTTTGTAAGTTTTATTTTTAAATTATAAGTGGTGGTTTTTACAAAAAAAAACTTTAAGTTTATAGTCGATTAGTTAATTATATCTTAAAATAGATTAAAAACAAATATTAGCTTTAATACAAAACAGTGAACAACATAACAATAGTGCAGATGAAGAGAAAATTATTAGGTTTTACAATTAGGAATCGATTAATATAACTGGAGAATATCATTAAATTAAATCTGTCAAGTATTAATTGCATAATTACTTCAAATAAGCTTTAATTTTCATGAGATATACTATTTTAGTAGGATCCCCGAGGAACAGTGGCGGTTGTGTTACATCCGTCGTTGTACTTGGGACATATAGTAATGTTCGTATTTTGGATTTTCGGTATTTATCTCAAAACAAAAGACATAATTATTATTGATTTTAACATTTCCCATCTAAATACAAATTCATTTTTATTAGTGACGGATACTACTATGCGACGTTGTTCTATGTAATAGTAATAGGCGCTTGATAAAATCCGTCATTATTTTACGGATAAAATTCAGTTGGATGTACATAACCGACGTTGTTCATCGGAGTTAGGGTTGTCAGATTTACACAACCGTCCTTGTTCTTTGAGTAAGTGTAATAAATACGTCCTTATTTTCATACAATATTTTACAGTTAGAAAAAAACAAAAGATGAAATTTTTGATGAAGTGCTTTAAAGATTTTTTTACTATTTAGTTATTTATTTGTCTTTTATTTTTTTATTGCTTAGTACTTAGTATTTTATTTTTTAGACGAAAAACAATCATCGCCTGTACCATCTGGAGTAAATGCAATATGCGAGCAAATGCTGAAAGAGGTAGTGCCATGCTGCTTTGCAGTCGAATGGGGCCGGCACGGCCGGCGTAGATAGTCGCCAAAAGGCTTCAACTGCTCGTTTGGCCTCCTATGCTATAAAAAGTGCACGAAGTATTAGATGACGTATTTATAAAAAATAAGTGTTATAATTTCTAGCCATCGAGATTAGTCAGATTATCACTTCAGCAAATCTGAGGAGTTTTCCTGAGACAAGCTCCGAGTAAGTTACATTTGTAGGCAATCTGGAGGACTTCATGCGCGCAAGAAGTCCACACAGCGCAACTGGGACCCTCCATCCCCATCAGATTAGTCCGACGTAGAATCTAAGAGTTTGGTACACCATTCTGCCATCTCACCCGAAGAATTGTTCGAAGACATTTCAGGTGAAAGGCGTCAAGGCACCTCATATAGTCTTATAAAGGCACCAGGTATCCGAAGCGTAGCGCATTAATGGCAAAAATATTTTCTCTGTAAACATTGAGCTTTGTATGGAGGTTCAGGTCGTTTAATTTCGAAACTTTCTGATTTACTCCACCAAAGGCTGCGGCGGCTTATGTCATCTTGATGAGATCTCAGACTCGAGACGATTATAGTCGCATACTAAAGATTCAAGATACCTAAAGGTAACATCATCCAGTAGATTTCCGTTTAGGTATATAGCGCCGTCGCGTGCAGATTTCTCCCTCGCGATTGCTTAAAATCTGGGTTTTTGAAGCAGTAATTACCAAGCCGAATCTGTAACAATATTCTTTAAATTATCAAGATAGGTCTGCAAACGATGCAAGCCGTCAGCAATGAGGCAAACATGATCGCGATCGGCATATTTTCAACTTCTGTCACTGGGACAGAGTGCACTTTACGTTTGGCTCTAAATCGTGTGTGATCGATAACGCTTTTGTCCATACAGACATTTATGAGAACCTGGTTCTTACATTATTATTGTTGGCATCGTTTATAACCGCAGCAAAGTAGATCTCAAAAAGGGTGGAAGCTATAACACAACCGTGTTTATCTTCCCAAGTAACTGGGAACTCTACGAATTTGTTCTCGTGACGAGCACGAGCTTTTATACTCTCTTGAAATTGGCGTTCCGAATTAACAAACTTTACAGAGCTTTTAAACTGCAGGCAAAGGCCGATCCTAAGTCCATAAAAATATATAGAGGTCACTATGTTGTTTAAGACTCTTTACTTGTGACTGTTTAACAACGGAAATGGCGACAACCGTGCCTCTATTAGGTTGAAAACTACATTATGTCTCAGGACTTAGGTTGATTATGAGCCTTATGCACCAGTATGTTTCCGTGTTTTAAGTTTTATTTTATCTCATTACTAAAATATAAAGTTAAAAAGGTTAAATAAGTATCAAATTATTATTTAAAAACAATAATTCTTGTACATAATAAAGTCGTAATAGGATTCTATTACGTCTTTATTACGAGACTGGCATCTTCAAAAGATGCTGATAGACGTAATTTGTACCTACCTGCAGAATATATTATGTGATGTGAACTATGCATTTATGGATGAAAATATGTTTTATGTTTTATGATTATTTATTTAATAATAATATGATGCGACAACTCATACACGGCCATCTGATCCCAAACTAGGCAGAGCCTTTTCTTATGGTAACCAGACAACTGATATATACTTCTATATATTTTTAAATACCTTCATATTATAGATAAATTACACCCAGACACAGAACAAATGATCATGCTCAATCACATAAACATTTGTCCAGGGTGGGTATCGAACCCACGACCTTACGCCGCCCACGGCTTAGCACTTAGGTTCACTAACCGCAAACCAACAACAGTCAATATTTTTCCAAATAAGCTTAATTTAGAGATAATATTATACGTAGATATATATTTTATGTAATAAAAATTTCAAAACCGACGCTGATTTTAAGAAGATGCTCCAAAGAAAAACGTCGGAATTCACTATGCGTCATTTTATGCATAAACTTAGTCCGCAAAATAATGTCGTATTTAATTATACGCCATATTAAAGTCCACAAAACAAAGACGCATGTGATTTTTTGAAAAATCTAACCATATTTGGAAATAACCCAAAGTCAAGTACCCAAATTTGAAGGAGATTGAATAAGGCATATTAAAAATATCATACAAAATGTCGTTTCAAAACTTCTAAGTGCTGTGGTGTAAAGTTACAGATTTGCAAATCCGTCTTTGTTCTACGATTGCGACGATATGTACAGAAAAAGTTGATATAGCAATTTAGTTTAATTAGTCAAACAAAGGTAACAGTTAAGGCCTCGTAAAAAAAAAACTAATTCCAAAAGATGAATACAGTGTTAGTCTGCGCAAAAAATCTGAAACTAATTACTTTTAGCCTCGCCTAGCGGCAGTCGTAAACAGCAACGCCCTATATATTTTACGACACTCACGTGAATATGTATAGAAGTTTATATCTCCCGTATTACAGTCCAGTTGAAAATACAGCGGTGGACTGCGAGGATACCGAAATAGTTTTCCTTTCATCTAATAACCGGTCTGGACATATTGATTGATTGTGTGTGCTAATATGATTAAAAAGTTTACTAGTAAGGTAATTTAAAAGCTTACAAAGTTTTTATTGATTTTATAATAGATTTTTTTATTGATAAACTAAAAAAAAAAGATTTATTAGTCTTTTAAACAGCACAAAAAAAATTATATTTGAAAACTTTATATCAATTATTTTATAAATAAATAGTAATTTGAAAATGGCAAAATGATTTGTACTGCAATTACATACTTCTCTGGTACCTAGTCTTGAGCGGATGCGATGGAAACAGAGCTTTTTGGTGTTTTTTTTTATTTATCTACATCTGGATATATTTTTTAGAGTTCTATTCCTCCAAATGACAAATGGAACCCTTTGGAATTACTTTGTCCGTTTGTCTATCTGTCAGTTGTTCAAACCACAACCTATAGGGTATTTCTCATTGACATAGAATCATGAAATTTGGTAAGAAGCTAGGTCTCACAAAATAAGTATTGGAAGAAATCCGCAATCCTTCATTTTTTGTTATAGGTATTGCAAAAAAACACGTTTCTTGGAAACCACAGCGCGCGAGGCAGACTCCGCGCTTTCTGGGCTGGGTTTTTTAGATAAATAGTTAGGGATGTTTAGCATACTGTTAAATATTGAATAGAAGCAAGTTATGAAGTAGGTATATAAGAATTTTTAACGAGCTATATCAATATTAAGTAGTATATACCCGGTTCAAAGTTAAAAAAGACACATTCTTCCAAAGTATAATGTATATTATGACCTTTTCTTTCCTCATGAATTGAGCTATAAATTCAAAAATAATCTTTCTGATCCGATTTATAGTTTCTATCCGGAAATATTGATTATTCAGAAATATTAAGCACGTTAAAACTAAACAAACTGTTTTTATTATATAATTATTACACTCAAATTTTATGTTAAACGAGCTGTTTCCCGCAGCTTCGCCCACGTTAACTTAGATTCACAGCCGTACCCGGATTGATGATGATTATTTCTATAGTCTAAGTTACTCCCTATAACATCAGCTATCTGCCAGTGAAAGTCTCGTCAAAATCGGCCCAGTTGTTTTAGAGATTAGCCGGAACAAACAGACAGACAGACAGACAAAAATTGTAAAAAATGTTATTTTTGTATACCTATGTACCGTGTATACATCCATATGCATTCAATATTTGGATATTACAAATATACACTCCAATTTTATTTATCTGTATAGATATCTTTATTAACAGTACATTTATATCTATTTCAGGATGAAAACCGTGCTCTCGTAGATAGATTAATCAAGTACAAAGCGAAAGATGCGGACAAAATGAACGAAGAAAATGAACATTTTCTAAAGTAAGTAATGATTTATTTATTATATTTTGCTTTTTAATATTTTGTAAGTTGTTTTGATAATTCTTGCATGTTCTATTAGATGAGTTAGTGAAAAACGTTATTACAGTTTTATGGACTTCCGTAAGTAATTAATTGCTCATATTTTAGTACATTTATCGCTAGTGCGTATCAAAAAATACAAACAGGGGAATTCTTTACACAATTTCAAGTCCCGATTATTATATCTATAGTATCGATTATTTCTATACACAATGATAGTGTAGATTTCACCTATTTTGACTATCATTTAATGAGAATAAACATGTTATGCACTTAGATTTGACTTTGATGTAGAATCAAAGCTATAAGCTCATAAAACAAACAACAGATCGTTCTGCTTATTTTCAATTTCAATCATTAATAAACGGAAATCGATATAATTAGTAATTTACTTTAGGGATACTAGTACGTTTATTTTTGCCACCGAATGACGCATCCATTAAAGCTGATTACTTCAGTATCCATTTTAAGATACTTTAAGATATATTGGTACCCTTGCGTATACCCGAGAAAAATAAAAACCCGAGTAGTACTTATGGAATACATGCATGATGCAAATGAAATTGGTTTTAAAACCATTTTATCTATAATTTACCAAAAATTTTAGTTTTGCGCACAAAATATTTTTCCGGGATAAAACAGTCCTAGGGTTTTTCTTAGCTTTGTCACAATAACAGTTTCAATATTAAGGATATGTAGGGTGTCATATGTCATGGTAATATTGTCATTTTATAATAAGTACCTGGATGACCGAGCTTTGCTCGGTATTTTTTTTTTTAAATAAAATGACATTTTCTAAAAATGATTCCTAGCTAGATCGATTTATCGCCCCCGAAACCCCCTATATACTAAATTTCATGAAAATCGTTGAGAGCCGATTCGAGTATATATATATATATATATATATATATATATATATATATATATATATATAAAATTTCTTTCACGGCAATTATATTTACCATAAATTCATTAATATGTATTAATTTTAATACTTACTTCACTTAAACTTAATGTGATAAACATTTAAAGCATATGATATAGTTTGGGACTTTCCTCATAGAATACACATTTCCCCAAACTATACAAAATCTTAACGAAAAAGTCGTCAAACAATACGTTGCACATATATATATATATATACAAGAATTGCTCATTTAAAGATATAAGATAAAATAATAAATTTAATAAGAAAATAATAATTTTCCCCCAAGTCTTTATTTGTAGTTACCGTTTTACACTTTTCATTGTCGGTTCTGTAAATTTTATTGGCGAATCATATTTTTTTATATAAATTTGACTTCAGCCCAAGACAGTTTAATGAAATTGTAGTTGGAAATTGTTTACAGAAAAGGTTTTAGATAGTAATTGTTGTGGGAATTGTTCAAGCACTGTGTATGATTGGTATTTTCACATAGTATAAGGGATAAATAATGACAGGTTAGTTAAGGAGGAACAAAATTAAAGACGTATGTATGAAAGTTCAAACGTTTAACGGGCGATATTTAATTCAACCAAAAAATGTTTAGGCAGTTTTTGCCCTAATTTATTTAAAATGTTATAAAATTAATCTTACAATAATATTTCCTTAATGAGAATTGAATTTTATTGCATTAACAAATTTTCCCAATTTTTGCTTCAAATAGTTATCTATATATATATTATAATTTTTATAATCTATATTATAATTTTTTTTTTCATTTCTCGTTACTTTAAATCCTTCTAAACGGTGACTGAGATGATATTGATATTAAGTATGACCGAAACACATTATTTGTGTTGTTAATATACTTGTTTGTATACATACTACATACTTATATATATATATACGTACTAATTTGTGAATATTTTACTACTTACCATTTATCAAAAACAAATCACTACGTCCTACAGTCACCATATAAATATTATGTGACACAAACTAACTCAAATTTATTTCAGTGCATTTTCAATTATGCAAAATACTACGGTATTCGCGTTTTATAATAATCAGAGTACGCACATTTAAACGTAAACTAAAAAAAACGCGTAAAAAGATGCTTTGAATAAAATTTTATGTAGTTTGTGGCATTGGCACACACATTCGTTGTGAAAAATAGTTGTAACCATTACAAAAAAAAACTGAAAGTTATATGTTAGTGGTATGTTGTTTACACACGCTTGCATAAGTGTTCATGATTGTTTGCTTTTTTTTGTATAATTTTTTCTACAGGTCAAGCCCTTCTGCGTTTTTCATCAACACGTTTGGTAGAGTTAGTTTCGGGTGAGTTTGACATAATGTGAATGAGGCTGTACTGGCATTGTGGCGTTCAAGTATACCTATATAGGGTCCCGATGTTTGTCTTAACTTACACTCAACCTGATTCATCGTGATAGTTTCTACTTTCCTGTACATTGAAATTATTCTAATGCCTGTTTAATATTTTTTGATGATGTTTTATCATTGTTTTGTTCTGTAAATTGGTATATATTTTGTAAAATTTAAAATGTTTCGAAATTCTTGTGTGCTGTCATTATTTAAAATTTCATTTTCTGTTTAATTGGGTGTTTTATTTTCTAATAACTGAAAATAAGGTAATACGTACTCTATAAAACTACATTTGTTAAAAGTATGCATAATTATTGAGATTTTATTATATTCGATATAAATAGACTTTTTCAAAATTTGTGTAGCCATGTTGAAATTTTTAAGTGAATGAGCAGATTCAGGTTCGCATATTTATAAATTGTACAAATAAATCTAATGTATAGGTACTAACAATTAAAGCAATATTAATACGAATTGAGGATGTTTTTAATTTTGAAATAATACACAGTATTTTAGTTGATATTCCACACGTTTTACACTTTGATTTAATAAAATCACATGTTTAAAAAGTATAGTATATATCGCGTAGTTCACAACCAAGTGAAACACAATAAACTGCTGACAATATATTTAAATAAAAGTTCATCTATTATTATTGTCTTACATTCACGCGTCATTCATTCATTTTTGTTTACGGTTTGTTAATACTCAAATTCCTCAAGTATTTGTAATCAACTTCAAAAGGAGGAGGTTCGGCGGAATCTTTTTTTTTATACTCAAAGGGATAGTGTCTTCTAGTCGTTAGTCATCGTCGTCGTTATTTATTGTTTATATTGTACTAGCTGTTGCCCGTAGCTTCGCCCGTGTTAACTTAGATTTGGGTATAGCCGCATCCGGAGTGTATATTTTTATATTACAAACAGACTCTCCAATTTTATTTATCTGTATAGATATTATGGTATTGATATGAGAATCTATTAATTTGTTTTTGATAATGGATGAACTTTTATGGTCAGCGCAGACTGATGATGAGGCAATAAATCGACACAATAAACATATTAAGATACTGTTTTATGATTTATAAAAAATATTTTGAAGTTTCTAACGCAATAAATAAAATAAAACTTTGAATAAAGAACAATAGTTCGCTTCGTCGCCACTCCAGTCTTATCCGTTTGTAAAACCAAATTATTACACATGTATATGATTGCAGAGTACGTTTGATTCAAAACTAACATTTTAACCACATTAAGCCATTTTTGGTTTTGGTTAACTAACTAAAATGTATATATTGTAAGATATGGTAAGAAAATATACCTAATAATTTAGCATGTTTTTGCATAGTTGCATTGCATGCAAGGAATGCATTTGATTGTGACTTTTTTATTATATAAGAATGTTATAAGTATTTTTAACAAAAATAAGGTGGTAGGAGATGCCAAATGCTCTTTTCTGCTATACTATAAATGGTATCTTCTTATTATTTTGTATTTACTGTTTCTTATAATTGGCGTAATTATAAAGTTTTTGTATGTAAAATTTTTATCTATATTTTTATGATTGGATGTACTAATTATACCAGTATCAAATTTTTATACATATTTTGCTATATCGGAAAAATATTTCGATGGTAAAATTGGCAGATGCTTGCAAATGCTTGGCTGAAAATAAAAAAGTACAACCTTTTTTTAAGTATAATATTTTCTTTCAGGAAAAAGAATGATAAATTACGTAAAGACTTAGAGGAAGCAGCAAGAGAAGGTGGCAGTAGAAGTAGTGGGGGGTCCGGTAGTTCTGCTGAGGAGAAGATAGTTGAGTCGATGCCTTATTATGCGATGGTGCTTCCAAATAAAGTGGCCTTGAGATTTGTGAGTATATATATACGATTTAGTAAAATAAATGTAACAACCGAATAAAACTAATTTAAAACTTCCTCAGATGTAAGTTAATCTAATCGTATAATGCCTGATTTTGATTAATAAATTAGATTTCTTATGTTAGTTTTGTGTAATTTTATACTTTATGATAAATTACTTTTCACCTTTTACTGTAGCCTGTTGTTGAATAGTCTTTATTATTTTTATACTATTTTTTTTACTTAAACCTCCTCTTAAAAAAAACTTAAGAGCTTTACAGAAGCCAGCACTTTATTGACTATCTTCGAATAAAGAACATTCTAGAACTTGTAGACAACGCGGAGAACGTCGCTGGAGCGGCAGTCCCATCACGCGGATGACACATTGTACAATGACTATTTGTCGCAGGACGCGCACGATGGTGAAGTGAACGCGGTGAAGTGGAGTCCCACCGACCGGCTGGTGGCGACGGGTGGCGCGGACAGGAAAGTCAAACTGTGGGACGTCTCTAAAAGTACGTCGACTTTTTTGTACTCGTGTTTACTATTTGTTTTGCGATTAGTGATTTGTTGTAGCTGTCAGTAGGGGTAATGAAAAAAAAACTCTTTGGCTGCATGCTACTTACCAATAGTAGGGGTAAAGGAAAAACTATTTCTTTTACATGCGACTTAACATAAATAGCAATGGGCGTTGCGGAAAGGTTTGCCTTAGCTTTGTTCAGTGTATTGGACCGCAGTTCGCCTATGCTTTTTTTTTCGGAAGGGCTAGACTTTTCGGCCTGATGGCCTTTAAGCTCAATCGGTACAGTAAATGAGCAAGTGGCTCACTTAAGAAATATTCTAAAGGGGTATGCCCCCCTCCGCGCCCCGCAGGGAGCGCGGTTTATCGTGCGCGCTGCTCGGGAGAGCAGGATTTGGACTAGTCAAATCCGATACGGTCGACGAATCTTTTACGGTTGAATTTAACCTATCATCATGAGGGCCGGCCCTCACCCCTCCCTCTGGAGAGGTAGGCGGGTCATGCGCGGTGCCCAAGCAATCTAGTGGTAGCGTAGTTCTAGCGCTGTTTGCGCGGACTGGTTTCGCCTATGCACAAGCCCCAATACTGGTTGGCGAACATATATACGCTCATAGATTTATAAAATTATCAGGCATTCAGGAAATGGGCCATGGGGTCGTAAGCGATGTCGACCCTATACATGGCAACCACATCGATTCGGATCGACCATGAAAGCTTAGGTTCGAATCCGATACTCCGACGAGTAGACGCCAACTCAGACCGCGCGAACAGCGATAGCACTACGCTACCGTTAGATTGTACGGGTATCACGCGTGACCCGCCTCTCTCTCCTGAGAGTGTGATGAGGGTCGGCACTCATGATGATAGGGTAAATTCAACCGAAAAAGATTCGTCGACCGTATCGGATTTGACTAGTCTAAATCCTACTCTCACGAGTAGCCTGCTCTATGAGCCGCGCTCCACAGGGGGCGCGGCGGGGGGCGGCCTCTTTGGAATAATTCTTAGGTAAGCCATCTGCTTAACTACTGGTCCGATTGAACTTAAAGGCCATCAGGCCGAAAAGTCTTTAAAAAAAAAAGGCATTCGGGTTTCACGATGTTTCCTTTTACCGTTTAGCAAGTGATTTTAACACGGTTTGTCGCTCGGGAAATTAAGAAATAAAACAATCATAGTCATGATTATTATATTTTTGTAACCCCAAAATAAAAATAAAGATAATTTGCAGTTGGTGTAGTGGAAAGTAAAGGTGCACTAGTGGGGTCGAATGCGGGCTTGATGTCTGTAGACTTCGACTCCACGGGAGCATACATAGTGGGCGCTTCCAACGACTTCGCGAGCCGCGTGTGGACTGTCTCCGACCTGAGGCTAAGGGTAAGTGAAACTTTTTGCTAATTCAAAGATTCATGTGCCATGACTTCGCTGCAAATTTGACGTCATTATTTAGTCATGTTATATATATAGCATTGGGCTGATTACATACGCCGAAGTATTAAGCCGATGAGCCAATAAATTTTCGGAGTTTAGGTCACGTTCGTGATCAAATGAAATGACGATCTCCGTGCAGTAGCCGGTCTAAGGTGGATGCGAATAGTGGATGATCGTTTTGGGGTTCATTAAGAGAGGCCGATGTACGATTACAGGCTGATAATTATGAAGTTGATAGGGATATGCAAAAGCGTACGTGCGGACAGAGTGCGGACACGCGTTATTATTCCCGCTTGGCCTCGGGACATTCGCTGCAGCGTAAATTCGCGGACGGCGGTGCGTATTGCGAGTAAAACAAATGATGTCAAAGTACTGGGCGTGCCATTCGTAGCGGCAATGTGCGGGACGAGCGGCGAAACTTGACGAGCGAACTGCACGAGCGTCGGGCGCTGTGGAAGACGATTCAAACAAACGGATGAAACTGTACGGTGCATGCCATGATGTCGAGCGGCCTACGCCCATACACATCCGCACAACCAAGACCACGCAGATGCGCCGCCCTTCTTTTCCCTATCCCCCCAATTATGGACCACCGGAAATTCACAAACCGCACGAAACGCGACAACATAGCTGTCTCTTGACGCCGGTGTTATGTGAACGAGAGTACTCTTACTATATGTATAGTGCAGTGATCAAATGAGTTTAGTTGGTTTCGCCGTGATTTTTTTAGTTAAACCAGCTATTTGGAAGTAGTAAACATGTAGTGAAAAGATTGTGGGAAGAAATAAAATAAAAATCTTTCATAGAAACGACTACTCTCCAAACAATGTTGAGACAACTTATATAAAGACATCTCTCGTTCTTGGCCTGTGTTGGTTGCGGCGGCAAACGCAACTGCCCTTGGCGTGCAAACTGTGCCGCGTGGATTGCCGCCGCGCCTGGCCCGCCGCACCGTCGTTCGCAACGCTCGTTCCCGTGGCCAGGCTGTTCAAGCGGCCGTGTGGTCGAGCTCTGCCATCGGACATATATAACCGGATAGAGTAGTAATGTGAGCCATAAAATTCCGAAACTGGTCAGTGATTTATCCCTAACGCAATAATAATTCGACCTACCAGTGATTTGTGTGTACGTTCCATCGGCCAATCATCCATCAATGGCCATCAGTCGACCAATCATGCTCTGATTCAGAACCAACGCAGCGTCGCAGCACAAATTTGGTGGAATTTGTTTTCATACAAAACACATAATATTACCGCTCTATTCCGGTTATATGCTCGATGAGCTCTGCTAACCCGTCAGCACGATTTATGACGTATAAAAAAACTATTTACTAGATCTTGTTCAAACCAATTTTCGGTGGAAGTTTGCATGGTAATTAATGTACATCATATATTTTATTTAGTTTTATCATTCTCTTATTTTAGAAGTTACAGGGGAAGGGACCAAATTTTTCCACTTTGGAAGTATCTATCGCGCAATCTATTCAGATTAGAATAAAATGGTATTAGAAACCTCAATATCATTTTCGATGAAAAAAAAAAATTTTGAATTTTAGTTCTAAGTATGGGACCCCCAAAATTTATTGTTTTTTTTTTCTACTTTTGTGTCAAAATCTTAATGCGGTTCACAGAATACATCTACTTACCAAGTTTCAACATTATAGCTCTTATAGTTTCGGAAGAAAGTGGCTGTGACATACGGACGGACAGAAAGACAGACAGTCAGACAAAGAGACAGACAGACAGACAGACAGACATGACGAATCTATAAGGGTTCCGTTTTTTGCCATTTGGCTACGGAACCCTAAAAAGATAAAGTATACACACGAGGCTAGATTTACAGTGTTCATTTTAAAATTAATATAATATCTTATAATAATTAATTCTAATTGCACCGCTAGTTTCTTATATCATAGTAGCAAATTCACTTGTATAGAACTGTTTTATTCTCATTGTGATGATATGATCTATATATCTATCTTTCTTAAAAAAAAGACGCTAGACTTCAGGGTTATTATGACATGCCCTTCTATCAGAGGTTCGGCTAAAATTTTTGTAGTAAATACCCTTAAAGTTGTTTGTTGTGTTTCTCACCCCCAGGAACTTCTACAAGACACTAGCTGTTGCCCGCAGATTCGCTCGCGTTAACTTAGATTTACAGCCGTATCCGATTGATGATGATTATTTTTATAACCTAAATTACTCCTTATAAGATCAGCTATGCGCCAGTGAAAGCGCCGTAAAAATGGACCCTGCCGTTTTAGAGATTAGTCGGAACAAACAGACAGACAGACAGACAAAAAATTGTACATAAATGATAAAACGGTAAATGTAAGTACCGTATATACTTTCATATTCATTTAGTGCAAAGCTGTTAATTTAAAATTATTAACAGACTTCAATTTAATTTATTTGTCTCTCTCTATTTAAGAGCTTTGCGCGCTCTGTCTTAAATAGAGAGACAAATAAGAGGAGGTTGTATAGCTTATGAACGTTTATGGATATTTTAAATATTTATTTCCTTCCTTTTTATCGCTATTTATTACTGACGTCAATGACATGACGTACACATAAACTCAATCAAATTGTGGAAATAAACAGTCATGTTCATCGTTATCCTATGAGATAAACTTTTGATTGATACCCTGAGCAAACAAGTTGTCAATCTGGCTTTATCGATTGTATATGTGATAATCTCATTTAAATAAGATTAATTAATATCGTTCTGCTTACTGATTGCGAATTAATAAGTCCATATATTATAGAATAGCTGTTACCCGCAGTTTTCGCCAAGTGCACTAAAATTTCCATTGACATAATAGAAATATTGCCCCAAACTATTCTTAATCTATGTGTGTAAAAAAATATATTTTAGAAGTTTCGTAGATTAGTGTTACTACATGTACAACACCTAACTTTAAATCACCAACACTAATATTTTGATAAATTCGTTTTATGTACAAAAACCTTTTGAAAACAAATATATCAATAAATGAGACACTCATCTTTGTTCCAAAGATGTATCTTTGGAAATCTATGTCAAATTTAAAATATCATAAATTGTATTTATGCATCATTTTTCATGAGCTTATAGTTGTGAAAACTTAAATCACTTTACTAACTAGTGTAAGAAGATTAATAGCCTAGACTCCTGAGGTCTAGAAAAGACTCAAGTAAAAAAAGCACCCCATTATCATCTGACAAGATATTAATTATTTATCCATTGTATCTCGCCTTTAGTTATACAAGGTATGATTAAAGAGTGTTAGGGGCCCAACTGAGGAATGCGTATAATTAAAATAATACTGTGAAAATAAAAGTAGGTATTGTATGTGCGAAGTACTAAGAGGTAAAGCCATGCTGCTTTGCAGCCGAATCGGGGCGGCACGACCGGGGTGGAACCTCTCGCTCACATAACACCGGAGTCAAGTGACAGCTATGTTGTCGCGTTTTGTGTGGTTTGTGGGTTTCCGGTGACTCATTGATGGGGATGGGGCAAAGGAGGGCAACGCATCTGCATAACCTCTTGTGCGGATATTTATGGGCGTCGGTAGTCCCCAAAGGCTCCGACTGCTCAATTGCCCCTCTGTGATAAGAAGTAATTCGCATTTATTTTTAATTGAAAGTAACGTTCAATGAATTTTGAAACCTATTCGGGGCTGCATAAAAAACTTAAAAAGTAAGCAACAGTATTTAGCTAAAAATTAAGATCCTGGTCAGTTGGTTGATAGACATTTCGTCTTTCCTCTTTCTTGAAATAGATTTTTATTTTTTTATTTTTAAACGTAATAACCTTTTTACTGTTTAAAATTAACCAGATTTATATCGTCGGCGGATTGCCTATCTCTAATAAAAATAAAAGTTTTAATGAACGAAACAAATCTTGATATGCAATTAATATTTTTATGTTCATTGCTATTTCATTTCGAGACATTAAAAGATATTCTCCGAAACAAGTTTTACACTATGATAAATAGCTTTGTAAATTCCAACATCAATCAGGTTTACCTCACAAAACTGAAATGCGAATCTGTTATATGAATATTTAACTCGGCGATTCGGTATTAAGATCGCGGAACGGTTCAACAATTCGTGAGTAATAAATCGGAGTACCCAATAAATGGAATAACAATAATATCGGGACGAGGTGAGAGACGTCGGAAGTGATGAGCGAGATCACGACGTGCTAACGACCAGCTAATAGGCTTCGTGCTTCCCCGCCTTCCGTAGACGCTGATGGACAATTTTACAGCGATTGTTATATAACAACGATCAGAATCATAGTTTTGTATACTTTTAAGTACTATTGATCCTCCTGAGTAGCACATGTTGTGGTTGACTTAAGTACTATTGATCTTTGTAAATACCCACGTCGCGTCGTGGGTATCACCGTCCTTATAACCATGTGTTTTGAAAAGAAGGCAAGGTTTATAATTTAGCGCCAGGCTCGCTTCTCTGTATGAGGATCGTAATGTAAAATGTAGAGGGTTGTTGTTTTCCCCCGGACAACTGTTATTTGATTATGTTACGATAATCGCGTGTGCCAATTTGATCTGTGTAACTACAAAATTGAAAGACTAGCAACGAAAATTTTGTCTTACATTTTATATTGTACACAGCCGAAAATTATTACAAAATCATCATTTATAAATCTGATCTTGTTCAGAAAAGTGTTCAACTATACTGTATTTACATATTAAAGGACTGTTTTAATCTTATAATCTATACGAGACATTTTATAAGTTTGGGTACCGCCCTACAATTATCACGTAAAATTAAAGCTGGCAACATTCTAGCTGTATAGTCTATGCAAGCCTTTTAGCGCTGTCAAACCAACTGTAATAATATGACTCTTGGTCATAATTACTCATTTCCGATAAGAAGGCTAGTTCTACGATTTCATATGTTAGAAAGCAATGAATAAATACATATTAAGTGACATAGGAAATCGTTAATCAACCAAATCCCTTTAACAATAGTTTGAGTAATTGTCCTGTCAAATAGCCTTATCCAGGGCTGCTACATGTCTCCGTATCTAGTGCACGTAATGTTTTTGGATATTTCCTCTTTTATCATAGTGATATATGTATATAAAAACAAAACAATTGCTGCAGGGAGCAATTGATTTGAAACAATAGATTTATAGTATATGTCAAGAGCAAACCAAACCAATTCCAGAATTAATATTAATGTTTACTCTTATTAATTTGGTTAAAATATTGACTAACACCTTCTGTATTAAAATAAATAACTTTCATAGCACTACAGTATATTTCTCGATAACATTTAAATACTAAAGGCAGGAAAATTTGGTAATGAAGGCCTTGTCTGCAAACTAATGTTCTATTGGCCCTAGTCACGAGTATGGTACAACCCTAATGTTATCTCACCTGTTTTACTCGTTTCTGCAAATAAGGAACTGTCAATCAGTGAGCTAATGATGAGCAGGTCCAATAAGCATGACGGATGAGTTTCACGCCACCCGCTGCGATGCCGACTTTAGTTACGTATTTTTGCATGTAGCGAAAAAGTTAATAACCGCATTGCCACCAATTGAAGACGCGCTGACAACATTTTTTAGCGGCGAAATTTGGTCATGTCTTAATCATGATAACGAGTTTTTTCACGAAAGTTCGGAAAAATAGCGGCATTCAAAAATGTAAGTAGGAAAAGTATCTGGAATTCCGATACCGTTATGATGTAAACCGATAATGTTATTATTAAATAAAGTGAATAAAGAGTTAAGTATTAAGGCGAAGCACTGTTAAACAATAATTTTAGTACCAGACACGCGCCAGAGGGGATTGATCCTGAGCGGGCTGAGGATCTCCATACGTGCGCGAGCTTATAACTAAAGGAAGTAAACGACAAAATGGTTTTTGTTATTTTATTGTGTTAAAAACTATAATTTTATAAATAAATATAAATTCCTTCTATTATTTTCATCATGTATAGACTCATCTACTAAGATATTTCCGAGGTTTAAACCGGTTCCGTTTGCCCATAAGATGTGAATCTCTTTTTAAAAAGAGGTATGTTTGATATTTTTTTCTCTGTTACAAAATTTACCTAATCATGGATTCAAAACTAACAAAATAAAGCTTTTATTAGGTTAACTATTAAGTCACAACTTATATTTTCATTCGTTTTGGAATTACTGAAATAAATTGAAATTACTGACGCCAAAATTTCCAATATTATTTTATGCGTCCCCTTAAGGAGTTATTTATTATCGCTTCCTTTGGTTGAGGTCCCGATGTTTGCGGGTTCAGGGAAAGAAAGTATATAAATAAAATAAAAAATAAGTATGAATACGTATATAACTCACTTAAGCGAATTGCAATTGTATTTGTCTTAATGTAAAGTTTCAACATATTGTGAACACGATAGGGGAGTTAGTAAAACGTTTTCAAAATAAACTTGTATTTAAATTATTTGAAAATATAAGTTCTCACTTCCCGTTACCATACCTTTATTCAAAACAGAATTCTTTGAATGAACGCTAACATTTTTATAAATATCGGTTCTGAGTGGAATTCAAGTCTGGTTCTAGGTAGCTAGCAACTTACCATTACATCAAAGGACTCGGATAAATGACTAAGATTGAACATAAACGGTGGTAAATAATGTGTTTATTTAGCATACACTCGACTTAGCGTGTCTATATTCAATTAAGTGTCGACTATAATAAGGTCGAAGAATTTGCAGTTGACACTCAGACACATTATCACATGGAAATAAATATACAATTGAATTTAAATGCCTGACAGGCAATTGAAAGGTATTTGTTTAGGTTGTTTTCTTTTGGGATTTCTTCCTAGGTTTACTTTTTTGTCTGCGTTGATGGGCAATCTATAGTTTTTTTTTTGCCACTTCAATTTTATTTTATTATTTGAGATCGACTTATCCTTTTTATTTAAATATTTATCTGAATTCAAAGCAAAGCATATAATACTTAGATATTTTTCAACAATTATTTTTAAGTAGTTTTTCTTTTTTAGGGTTCCGTAGCCAAATGGCAAAAAACGGAACCCTTATAGATTAGTCATGTCTGTCTGTTTGTCTGTCTGTCTGTCTGTCCGTCCGTCCGTTCGTACGTCCGTCCGTCCGTACGTCCGTCCGTCCGTCCGCCCGTCCGTATGTCACATCCACTTTCTTCCGAAACTATAAGAGCTGTTGAAACTTGGTAAGTAGGTGTATTCTGTAGGTGTAACCGCATTAATATTTTGACACAAAAGTAGAAAAAAAACAATAAAATTTGGGGGGGTCCCCATACTTAGAACTAAAACTCATTTTTTTTTCATCAAACCCATCCGTGTGGGGTATCTATGGATAGGTCTTCAAAAATGATATTGAGGTTTCTAATACCAATTTTTTCTCAACTGAATAGTTTGCGCGAGAGACACTTCCAAAGTGGAAAAATGTGTGTGTGTCCCTGTAACTTCTAAAATAAGAGAATGACCATGCAAACTTCCACCGAAAATTGGTCTGAACAAGATCTAGGCAGTAGTTTTTTTTATACGTCATAAACCGCAATTTACCTTTCATGCAATCAACTCAAATGTATAAAAAAACATTTAATTCCATAAACTTAAACCTTAATTTTTGTTAAAGTGTCTAATATTGTATATTATGTAATGGTATGGAACCCTTAGTGCGCGAGTCCGACTAGCACTTGACCGGTTTTTTATTTTCAATTAAATAACGCTGCACTAGTATATATATGCTAACATTTATAGCATATAGGTAATTGTAAAGTACGTTTGTATGTAGCGTGTTCACGAAAAATAATAAATTGTTAATTATAGTTGTCTTATTATTACTTTGACTTTGTAAGTGGTTACTGAATTCGTTACTTCGTTAGTGAGATAATAACGATAATGCGGCCCATAATAGCCCGCCACCTGTAATTATATAAGCACTGTAATATCACAGCAGGCGTCCATGCAATCAAAAAAGAAATCAAAGTAAGCACATATAAAAATGTCTATTTTACTATCAGCATCTTTGTCAAAAGTCGATTCTTATACACCGTATATATATACACATATATCTATATGTATAAACACGTAAATACATTCCCTGTAAATATGCTGTATACCCTATATACATGTGTCTATATTATGTGTATACATATTATCATAACTATATGTATATATCTAAATTGTAAAATTTATAGGTATAAACATCAAGATGTCTTTTTTAATTTACGTCGGGAAATGCTCTGAGGAACCCCGCTGGGGAGGAGAGGACTCCCCAGGCGGGTATGAGGGACTCGCTGTGCCCGGAAGATGGTAAGGTGGACGTAGCTCTACCCGCTAAAACCCGACGAATGTCGCCTTTGGTGGGATGCCCCGGATTTATTAGGCAAACAGGGCACCTTGACGGCTAGTCAGTCCCTCACGAGACCGACACCACCTCAACAGAGGGGTCGTCCCGCACCACAAAACAACCCCTCCCAACGTCGGGACAGTGCAATGGGGTGAGGTTCCCATCCTCGCCCCTTGTCCCCCATGCTCTTTTATCCTCTCTTGTTATAAGAGGAGTATAAAGAGCAGCTCCCTCGGTTCAATTGGCTTCGCCCAAGGTGCTGGGTTCACCTTAAGCTTCTGAGTCCCACCGCCACGACAAGGTTTGGTGGGGATCAAGATACGTCTAGATTCTACAACAACTACATTCCGTGTCAAAAACACTGCCCTTATTTACAAACAGACTATTTTATTTAATATCTTCATTACTTTTTACGCAGCTATTAAATAAAACCAATTAGGCGATTCCTATGTTTTGTTTTCTAATGTTTGCGCGAATTTCACTCATTATAATGAAACAATTTTTACGGATTTTATCGCGGTTTAAAAATCTTAATAAACCGCGATAAAATCCGTAAAAATTGTTTCATTATAACGATTCCTATGTTGTTTTAATTTTCTGTCAATATAATTTTATAAATGTGAAATAATGGAACTCTATGGATTTTATCGCGGTTTAATATTTTTATATTACCAAAATCCCAACCATGTTCACGGGAAGCGAACAGGTAAAAATTCCAATGGCCTTTAATATTTTACATTTTTATGCAAAAGCAAAGCTGGAACTTGGAGCCAAAATAATTGGCTTGTAAAAAAAACTGTTGAATAACACTTGTATGTCTTTATTACTGCTCTCCGACGCACCACTATAAATGGGCAAAAACCAATTTGGACTCGACCATAATATTTTATTGTATGTTTACGCTAGCGAAGATATTTATGATGTAGTTTGTGAAATAAATTTACCGAGGAATGCGTTCAAATGAAATGACTCTAATTAGTATTTCTAACATTTTTGGATAAGATAAGGATAATTTTAATATTTTTTTAAAGATGTCTTATTTTATATTTGCATGAAAATATAATTTACGTAAACATTACAGGCTGTGGTGGGTGTAATTAGAATTTGTGTTACTATAGTATTTTACGGCATCCAGTAAAATAATTGGACAGAGCTATAACAAAAAGTAAAAAAAAAGTTTAGAGTTTTTAATATAGATTTTGTGTTAATTAATATGAAAAGCTACATGATAATGATAGGCACGCCATTTTTTTAAAGAATATCTCTTTTTAATAAAGAACTAATTATAAAAAGAAGTCGTTTCAATGTTGCCCATCATTTTCTAGACGATGGAATCTTTCAGATACATCAAAATGGTCTTCAAAAATACTATAACTAAGTGCATTTGTAGATAATATGACGAATTTGTTGTGATTTTCAAGTAAATTCTATGAAATAGAAATCACTTGGTAGTAAAATTTCATTTCATCTTCATTCTCACGGTTTTACGATCTGCTAAAGATTTCGTTGATTTCCTTTTGAAGGAATTACAACCAATTTTTCCGATTACATAGCTACCGTCTTGCGTGCTTCCGACTAGTTTATAATTTACTTTGATACAGTACGTTGTACGCAACTTTAATTCCTGAGCAAATTCCACTCATCACGGAGAGGTAGTGTAATCAGTAAGATCAGAAGTAATTTTCTGCACGGGATGCAATGATAAAATACCAACAAAAATCCCCGATGTGCGCTTTGTTTGAATTAAGAAATGTATAACGTGATCAACGACCGGATTGAAACTTTTAAACCGCTTGAAGATGTCAAGTTAAAGAGAATAAATAGAGAAAGAATCCCAGACCGTTTTTTAAAAACTTACTTTTCATTGAATATCTCAAATGTTTGTACCTAAATCAGTTAATAGAATAAAGTGTTACGTTGCGGAAATCCATTATATAAGATATTACATTCTATAATAATTAGTAATCCCGCGAAACTCGTAGTCCTTACAGCAAATGTATGAGTGCACGCATATGCATGTATATAGTACCGCCCTTCTTTCCCAGTTCCCACACTGCATATGCGTACACTCGCATGCACCAAAATACCACCACCACACAATCTACGCACGTTTCGCTCCGACATCGAAGCATCCTCAGCAATCGTTAAGTCAAGTTGTAAATCAATTTTTCTTTAAGCGTTTTTATTGTCAGTTGTTCATGTTGTTTCATGAAAAGCTTTAATGACGTTTGGCCTATCCCTATATTATTTGCATCAAATATCAATTTTAAACCTCTGCTGTCATGCCACCTAGTCGAAGTTGAAATAACCATTTCCTTCATAGTCTATTCAATCAAACCGTTTATCAACCATAAACTATAATGATAAATGATTCAACGATTATTACTAGGTTTGCTTTTATTCTTCTTGACTCTGTATCTATATCCATCATTATTTTGCACCGGGGCTTAGCTTTTACATATGTTTTATTTAATGACAATATAATAATAACATCAACCCTTATATGTCCCACTGCTGGGCACGGGTCTTTTCCTCGAAATCAATCGGCGATGGTCTAATGGGTATGGGCTCGGCCTCTTGAGTGAAAGTTCCGAGTTCGATCCTAACCCATGTGATACTTTGAAATGGGTTTTTCTAAATTTCTACGTGCACTTAAACATGAAACCATCGTTTGCTCACCGGTGAAGAAAAACATTGTAGGGAAACATGCATGCCTAATGAGATTAAAAGTCTTTGATGGTGTGTGAAGTTCACCAACCCGCATTGGGCCAGCGCCTCGGTGAACTATGGCCCAACAACCTCCCCGCCTGATTTCGAAAGAATACGAGTTTTCAATTAAAACACTATTAAGAGCTTAACAATACAAGTCATATTGTATCAGAAATTTTGATGAGGGACTTAAAAATATGGTTACAATTTCTCTAGTAAGTTACTAAGATTTGTCTTATTGAGTGTTTATTCTTGTGTCATACAGTTTTGTTTGACATTTAAGCGGATAGATTTAGCATTTAGAGCACATACGAACAATGACACAACAAACTTACACTAGTTCGCACAATAAACCTAATTAAACGTACAAGCCGAGTTTTAACAGCATACGCTCAATTCTTAAACGAAATCGTTATAACATTATGCTGCATTCCCACGCATTACTGCAAAGCTTAGCTTATACTTAGCCATAAGTGCGATATTCTATGGAATGTAGAATGAGAGCTGGGAAAGAATTATGTGCCACTTTTTCCTTCTAAAGAGCATCAAAATCAGTGTAAAACTTCATTAACCAATTCACCACGTTAACCTAGCTCTCTGTAGACTAAATATATGTAAACATCCATGACTCAGCGGAGGCTATATTTATCACAAAAAATATCTGCCCTTGGCGGGGTTCGAACCCGCAACTGTTGCGTGCAGTGTCGAGTCATCTGACCACTCTACCAACCGTCCGTCGACGCCGTCAATTTACAATTTGTTCCAAGTTTTGTTTTTAAGACAGTAAAAATATTTTAGTTTGCGTGGTTGGTTTATAGTATGTTAACTGCATCATGTTCATACTCCTTAATAGGTTTAAGGAGTATGAACATGATGCAGTTAACATCAAAGCTGGTAATTTTAGTAAGTTTTTCAGAAAAAAGATTTCGTAATACGTGCTGGTCAAAAAAAGTGAATCTTCAACGGCCAAGTTGCCCCCTCCACGGGCCCCCAACGTTTTTTCGTGACAGAATAAAATCCCAATAACCACCTCCCCAGTCCAAATAGAAGTTTTCGCCTGTATCCAGATTACCCCGGGTAGGTTTCTGGACCCAATGTAAGAGTGGCACTTGGGAATGGTGAAACCGGTGAGCACCTATGTCAGAGGAGTTTGCGCTTACGGTGTATTTACCGCTCGAGGATAGGAGGCAGAGCAGCCGTTAAGCTTTTGCCATACGGCTGCCGCGCCAGGTCCTCCCTCCACTTCCACATTAGTGGCCCCTGTCCTAGTCCGCGAGCCTGCAGGATCCCGACCAATATAAGGCTCTCACCGACACACCTCCTGCCCGAGACATAAAACTGCGTATCGGCAAGAACCCCCGCCACAAATTCCCACGGGGGGTGACCAGACAGGGCAGTCGCTGCCGCCCACGATACCATACGGATCACTCTTACCGCGATGACCTGCTGCGCTCGCCGTAGTTTGGCGGGTCTTGTTTCTCACGTTAAGGTGATCCGTCCAAATGGTTGAACATACGTTGCCATACTCCGGCAGACTCAGGAGCATAGGTGCCTGCAGGCGGCGCTTGCTGCCTTCACTACCTTCGGTCCCGACATTAAGAAATGTGGGCGGAAGGTCCACCCTACTTGACGTAGCACCCCAGACAAATAATACGGGGGCCAATCCCTCCCCCCTCCAATCTGGAGGGCAGCCAACTGTGGGGGTTCTTTCCGGCCGACCCCGCGGGAGGGACTCCACTCTGACCCGAAGCCTTAAGCTCTCTATGCGGGTGATCACAAGGTCGAGTCTGACCTTGGCCAGCCGCGCCGCTTTCTTATAGCTTTGTCCTCGGAAGATTTTGACATAGTTTAAACTAAATCGGCAAAATTGCGTGAACAATTTTAAAAGGCGCAGCGGCACAATATGAATTCTTACATACAATATATACAACCAATTTCCTTTTTAGCCATCTTCAAAGGGTGTATGTGAAAAAGTTTGTATGTTCGGCTAAATATTTTTAATGTATGTCCATAATATTATGTATTTTGAAGGGCTACTTATATGTACTGTCTCTATTTAAACACAATTTATGATATTATTTAGTATTATTGATGGACATAAGATACTCCGCGTGGTCATCAGGTCGTCAACCTATTTACGTCAGCGTCGCTCATCATTTTGTGCAACATCATTCCTGCCTACTGTGAGACATTATGTAATTAGTCTCGGAGAAAATTAAATCATCTGTAATTTTCTCATCGAAATACATTATATATCTAAGATTATAAGTTAACATCATAACATTGTTATTTTCATTACTAAAATTATTTAAAACGGGTTTTTTATATCAGATATTCTTTTTATATACTGAAGTTCAGTGTCGTGAAAAAGACATTCGTAGATAATGTCGAAATATTGTGCTCTGGGAAATAAGGGGAAAAACATGGAAATTATCCCGTTTATTATAATTTAAGTAATTATTATATATTTTTTTTGTTGTTGAAAAGAACTGCCTGTTAGCAATAACAATGGCACATTTGAATAGTACAGGGCACCATTACTCAGTGTAACTAAGTCTCATAACTCTATCACCTCTATCTTAAGGCCAAGGAAATTATATTGACATGAGAACATTATGATAAATGATTCATAGGCAGCTTTATTTTTATATTGAAATACATATCTTGTTAGTGCTTATTTCTAATAAATCTTCCAGTACCATACTTCGATAACGACATAAGGATTCTACTCAAATTTATATCTCTAAATTATATGTTACTGGGCTATTATTATAATTTTATGGCAGTTAGTACAACCTCAAAATTACACTTTTATTTATTATTGCGACTGCAAAATGCTTTATGTTGCATACAATTTTTATATCCACTTAAGCCTTGGCAAGGCAAGGATATGTTTCCAAGGGCATAGGATGCGATCGCCCAGGGCGGTGGTTCTAAGAAGGCCTGAGCCGCTCCACAAGGATTTCGAGAGCACGTCCGGTATGGATAATATTCGCCCAGGGAAATACGTCCTTGATAACGAGCGTTGTGTAATCTACATGTCCGGGGTTTATGTTTGTTGTGGAAGTTGTTTTCCCATTGAAACTTACTCAATTTGCAGTAAGCTGTTAGACCAATAATTTTTCATTAAGCTACACTCGGCAAAATTCAACTGAAACTAACAATTTATATCAATACAATAAAACTTTGCGCATCAAGGGCGCAAAATAATACAAAAAGCTATTTATTTTAGTTTTTTTTGCAAGATATATCGGGAAAATGCTAGTAACTAAATATATAGAGCTGTCTACAAATTATCCTTAAACTTAGTGCGTTTCATAAAGTAGGGTATTTAGGATGGTGATATTTCCTAGAGTTCATGTGGGTGTTGGGCCCAGATATTATTGTCGAACACTAGCACAATCGTAAATATGTTGTGATAAATATTGTACGAGGCATAATGTATTGTTTGTGAGATTGTATTGGTGTTATGACGGCGTTGGCTGGAATTCTCAGGTTGAACTACAAATTGCAATACAATAATGTTATCAAAGTACAAATATCAACACAGAAATATATTTTAATTTATTAAATTAGTACCTACCCATTATTTTAAGAGCAGGTAAAGCCGGACAACATTGTTCATACATTTTCAAAATAACATTACATATTTACGTAATCTTTTCAAGGTACTTTCATATTTTATAACTAATAATCATGTAATTTAAGTTTTTAATTATATCATTGTTAAATTCTTAATTTGAGTCATTATAAACGACTTTGAACTCATTAACTTTTTCGTCATCCATCACTAAATCTATATCAATACAGAACTGTCTTTTTAAATCTTATTATCTCACAAGATAGTGCATGTTTTATGAGAACTAAACCGACCGGCCATATTTTATTAGCATCGATGCCGCTAGTGAGATAGAATCAAATAATTCGTTCAATAGAATCAGAACAAGATATCAGGGACCCCGCGATCAGCTTGTGAGATCTTTGTTGCGAGTATCTAATAAACTCGATTTCGTGCTCATTGAGATAAATTTGACATGTTTTACTTAATAAACTTTATGAGACTTTAACATTGTTATTTTCATTATTCATAATCATCATCATCAGCATATATCCATCCACTGCTGAATATATGCCTCCCACAATAAACACCAAGACGGCCGATCCCTTGCCATTCGCAACAACACGGGGCGGTCACTGCACGGAGATCGTCTTCCCATCTGGTTAATGACCGACCATACTTTAACTTAATTGAACTGTTTAAAACGGATCAGTCTCGGACAAGGCGTTCGTAAATAATGACGAAATATGACTGCTAAATTGCATGGAAAAACATGGCAAATATCTAGTTTTAAACTGTATATTTTTTATGTACCTCGAGATCAGATCGTGTGCTGCAAATGTTATAAATTTTAACCACCATTTATATTGTAACTAGCTGGTGCCCGCAGTTTCGGCTACGTTACGTAAACTTAAGTTTCGTTTACGTCGATTTAAAACCGTATCCGATTTTTGATGATGATTATATTTATAGCCTATGTCCTAATCCAAGATATAAGCCATCAACATTTCAACTTTCAGCCAAATCGGTTCAGCCGTTTTGCTTGAAAGAGCAACAAACATCCAAACTTACAAACTTTCGCCTTGACGTATTTATATTGTTAATTTCTATTCGATCGTAGTAAAGTGCAAAAATTGAATGTTACGTGTCAAGAAATGGATAAGCTAAAATCAGACCGATTGCAAACCAAATGTGTTTATGTTGATTTATAGAGTCCGGAATATTATCTTTATCTATTGGTTGTTACTGGTCTTGTTGCTGTCCTCCATTGTACTGTTTTATTTAAAGGTATTACAAAGTTTTCAATTTTCATTTTAATTTCAATTGGATATAAATACCAAATGGGATAAGTATGTGGTTTATTTTTTTGAGAAGTACTATAATATCTTTGGTGCGCGTGTGTCGTCCAATGAAACTGATTCCCTTAAAAAGAGTAAAAAATAATCCTATTCATAATTTTATAAGAGATTCTTCTCAGCTTTTAGTATAAGCCGTGCATAAAAACTTTTATCATCGACGCAATATATCCATATTAGCATCAGATCTCCTGTAAAAAAACGAAAAAGTAGAACCTTTATCAAATCGAACAAGATTAAAAGATCTCGTCTATTTAAAGTCTCGTTAATCAAAGCGCGTACCTACTTTTATGTTTTATTGCGAAACTCGAGAATGTGATGCTTAATCATTTCACTTGCGCACGTAATCTTAATCTTCAAGCAAGTTAGATTCTTTACAGCGTTTGCTAATGGCTGTGGTGAGCGGCACGTCTGGTGTCGCGTGCCGTCGCCGATTTTATCTCCGCACGAATGCAGACATGAGGTGTGTTCACACGTGATTGTTGCAGATCTCAGATCAGAGGGACCGGTCAAAGTTTGTTCTACTTTTTTCGTATGAGCCTTTAGTATGTAAGTTTAAATGCGATAACAATGATGATTACATGTACTGTAAGTTAAGAGTAATATTCTGACTATATTGATGTTGAAAGTAGAATTATTATATGATTTTTGGTGTTTATAACTTAAAGTATTCTATATTAGTGAGTAAGTAGTAAGAAGTAATTAATCAGATTACTATTCGTTAATTTTGATAGATAGAAAACTTTCTACAGTCATTTTAACTCACTCATAGGAATAAAATGTTAATATTCTTTTTTGCAGATTCTACATCTTATATTTTAAATATTTCCATGTTAAAAATATCCTTATTTATTAATATTTCTCTTCTTGTTGTACTGTTTGGTTGAATTGCTATTACGTCAGTGACAAATCACTGACCAGTTTGGGAATTTTATGGCTTACAGGTGATATCTTATATCTCTAATAAGGCTGTGGAATAGGAGAATAGGCTGTCAAATAAAAGAAAAATGAATATATTTCAAAATATTTATTGTAAATTATTGGCAATTTGGAAGAGTAATAAAATTTATTAAGTTAATCGTGTTTTGTATAAGGCACTGGCAGACAATCATAGAATACTTTCAGTTTACATCAAGATCATAGCATATTAAATCATAAGCGCCTATTTTTTAAATTAAGAATTTTATATCATAGGCATAAATCGCACACGAACATAAATAAAGTAAAAAAAAACTATTCTAAATTCAATAACTTACGATATCGGGATGGCCGTCGATACATCGATTCTTGACTTAGGTCGCGCGTTCGGCTATTTACTTAAAAGGTACTCAAATGTTTTTTAAATCTTATTACTATTACTTTATCAGGCCTATTCTACTTGTAAATTATGGTACAATACGGCATCGGAATTTCACTTGCACGTAAAGTGAACGAATGAGCGACACGATCTTGATAACGACAAACGGCCTTGGTCCCACTGACAACAGAGATGGGGACAAGCGAGCGTACCCAGTCACGTCAAACACTCGGCTAGCACACACGCGTCTACTCGCATACATCCACGGTCACGCACGCTCCTAGGGTCGTCCCCGTCTCTATGTCTCGCACGCACAGTACTCCAATCATGCGGAGTAGTGTTAGGAGTGAACGCGCTTTTAACTTATATTAATAATCGCTGTCGCCGTCTGCGCTCTCGTAGGCTTCTGTGTTCGAATGTTCATCTAGCATACATTAGCTTTCCGAGCTAGGACTCGACGGGGATATTTATGCTAATTTAAAATACTACTATTGCGGACGCATCTCGTTTAGATACTTAGAATGTACTCAAAAGTGCCTCTGGTGTGCACGGGAGAAACTGGCGTCGTAAACTTTGCAGAGGGCAGAGGGTGCAGTCGGTCCGGGCAGCAATTCTGCCTTAGCGGCAGCTTTTCGTCTTTGCCAGCTGCAAGTCCACGCCGCGAGTACGACTAGTTGGGCAGCTACAAAAGCGGCGGCTGCCAACATTGCACCGGCTGCGTTGACGCATGTTACGTCCGTTTCCTTAATGAATACTGAGTCCTCTGTAACATTCTTAGATCTCTGTTTATCGAAACCAAATTTGTCGGTGATTTGGATTGTCTGGACGAGAAGCATGTCGTCTGTGGGGGCGGCGGGCGTCGAACGTCTCTTCCTGCGTCCGTAGGACATAACTGAGCGAAGATCGTTTGGACTTCCATCACACTGAACGGGTTCGCAAGTTGGCATACAAGGTGTTACTAAGGCACGAAACTGGACTACTTCAGATGACGGGAACTTGAAGGCGTCAAAGTGTGACAGTAGAATCTGCGAAATAAATACGAATGAATGAATATTAACATACGACAAGAGATTTAATAATAGTTGAACATGAGCAAGGAGTCCCAAGTAAATTTCAACGTAAAACATACCTTTCCGCTTGTAGAAGACTTGTATAGTGGTCCCATAATGAAGTGGTCGGTGGGGCAACCATCGCTGTCAATAAGAGTAATTTCGCTCGAATCCACACCATCCATAGCAACAAGCTCTCGTACGAAGATTTCGAATGGAGAATTGGGGTCCATGATTTCAAAGCGGAGTGCCTAAAATTAAACATGTGTTGTAGTATTGTGCTAGAATATATTTTGCTTGTTAATTTAGTTATTGAAGTGAAATTTACCAGAGGATCTCCAACTTCAGCGGATGCAATGGTATCGTCGCCACTCCTGTCCGTAATCCTCATGGCTACGTTTGGTGAATCGACAACAACCTCTTCTGTAATTCCAGTTGGAATGTCTCCGTGGATACCTAGGTCCACTTCGTTGGCCACAGTCTTGTTTGTCAGGTCGTATTGGCACGTGACAGCCAGGCCGAGATCAGAAGACGTGACAATAGTGTCGTGATGCTGAATGACGACGTCGTTCAAGTATCTAAAATATTGAGTGCATAAAGTGTAAGCTCGATTTGTAAAGAAACTTAAAATATGCTAGGATATTGGCGATATCGGAAAGTTATATCAATAGGAGACAACATAAGCTGTTTTTAATATTGGGATAACTGAAGAACACGATGTTACTATATTATATAAATAACCTAAGTTTCCCTTTGATCATTGAGAGATGAGATTGCTAGGCAAATTATGTATTATATACAATCATGATTAGTGTCATATTCCACGTGAACCGGCTACTGCATGATTTCCTTGTAGATAAGTTAATATCTGCGCGTTTTATCTAACACGGGTAATATGCAAAGCAGAACCTATTATAGGACTGTGAAGTTTCATACTTATATTTACCTTCCAAGTCCGTTTTGTTTCACGTTACATTCAATGTTATTATATCCCATATGCAGTTCGAATTCCAAGCTTTGTTTCACATCTACAACGCAAGAGTTGGGACTGCCCTTCGCGTATATTTTACCGTCGAACAGTTTGGAGGTTTGAATCCGAGCGACCATGTCCCCAGCACGACAGTCAATAGACACGTTGTAACATGACGACAATTCGTATGTTGCTGCTTCAGCCACTTCCAGATAGGGATCCTAAAACAAAAACATGAAAATTGTGAACACATGAAATATATGTACATTAAAAAAGGTCGCCCGGCAAATGGGAAAAAATCTCTCTTAAAATTAGAATTCTTAATTAATAAAAATACTACACGTGTCACGAGAGCGTCATGACGTCATCCAATAGATGTTTCAAAAAGATATCAATAGAAATGGAAACTAAAATACCTCAATGTCCGCGAGCGTAGCCTTAGAATGATGCGAGAGGCGGCAAACATGGTCGCCGGTGTCCCCGTGATCGTATGAGTGGCAGCGGAATGGCGAGTTCAGGCACAATTCACGGCATTCTTCTAGAGTTTGGACGTCTTGATACACAGAGTCTACCGTCTTCAAAATACGACCACCCATTTTTTTAAATTCGCAAAGCTTGGTTGGCTCCTCAACACAGTTGTTTTCCAAATAATCAGTATCTGCGACAAAAATATTTTATTTCAGTATCTCTTTTATGTCTGGAACCTCGGTCAATAAATTTACGCAAAAAAATTACCTTCGTTTGGTTGGAATGAATTAGTGCCCGCTAGAGTGATACGATCCATGTTCGAAAGAACGCACTCGCCGGTTTTGTTGTTGTAGTTCGCTGATCTGCAACGATGTATTGTGCGTATTAATGACCGCTATAAACCATTCCCTTCTATTGTATATTATAGTTTTATTAAAAGAACACTTTTATCGGATCCAGGATCAAGATCCGGTTTTAATAGCCAATGTAAAAACTTATACAGCCTATACTTATACAGATTTAAATTTATTGATCAACGATTGCTGTAGTCAAGTATTTTATGAACAAAATAATAAAAAGAAATTGATTTTTTATATATCATAGTCGAAGTCATAAGGTACTTGGATTGAAAATTTCATTTTATTATGCGTATTGCGCATAGTAGGTACTTAGAAAACATAATAGAGTAAAATTGCTTATATCATTTAAGCGTTTTAAAATATAATATAATCTACAAACGAATAACTAACGAACTATATTAAAGCAGTCATAAAATAATGCCACGATCGGATCACTGCAAGTTAAATTATTATAAGAATAAAACTAGTTCGGTGCTCCTTTGATTTATATTAGATTAACCCTTATGCCCTTTATTGCTTTATAGTGACCACCCACAGGAACCTTATTACCTACGATTATCTAATGCGATATTTTCTCCGTATCTCACATCCATCCCGATCAAATGACCCTAACTATAACCCGGATACAAGCATTTTTATAAATAAAAGAAATGCTCTGCCATTTTATATACGTAATATCTCATATGATTTTACAAGTAAGAAGTAACGAATATATGAAGCATTATTCTAATCATTGTAATTCTATAATTTAAATGAGACTTCTATGTCTTAAATAAAGTCGTTGAATGAGAAGCCATTTCATGTGTTAATTTTAATGAAGCCATGTTATGCCCGTCCTAGACAGCATCCACGGTGGTCCTATTGAATATAACTTACGTTACGCTATATATTTAAGCTCTACACATTAACCTTTTGAACCTGCGTAGTTCATTTGCTTTAATGGCTATTAAATGAACTTCCAATGCTAATCTGCATTATTTTTACTGCAATCTACGATAAGTGTTGCGTTAAAAAATACTAACTGTTTACCATGTTGACATTTAGAGGAAATATTGTTCTCGGTATGTGCATTTTCAATAGGTCTCAAAGAGCAGTGTGCCTTATCGGTTATTGTATCGTGAAAGTAGGAAGCGATAGGGCAGACCGCTCCCACACCGCGCGCATCGTCTACCACGTCCAGGGAATATTTGCCAAATGTCGTGACTGTCGAAGATCGCGATTCGCACCGCCCGGGGTGAGTCCGCACCCGCTTCAATGAAGCTGCGATTTGTATTCAAAGCTGTGCCACCAGATACTCATTAGAATATCACATCCACATCCTGTTCATTATTCAATATTTTTACCGGATCCGCCGGTAACGGTGTCATTTTTAGGTACAATAATCTTTTATCAAGTGTGGTTTTTGGTTTCCAAAATAACAATTAGTTTGAGCACACGTTAGAAAACTCAATATTTAACAAAACTAACTAGTCGATTGATACATTTGAGTACTACATATTATCCTTCTTTTAAGTGTCTACAATCTAAGTTTGGTCATTTTATTAATGTTTAATATTAAAAAAAAATCAATCAGTTTTATGAAGTTTTATTTTGTCTTTTTATCAAGCTAAAAATTAGCTTTAGCTTATCAGTCCCATATTTTTCACTTTACTTTCTTTAAATAAATTACTTAATTATCATTGCGCTATTAAGAAAGCAACAAAGAAAACAATAGTACAATCCCATCATGTTGCATTAGATGCCGACACAACGGTGACTTTACAATTGGCCTCCCTGCTTTGAAAATAATACCCGTTTGTATTATTCAGAAATGGAATACTTAACTAAATGTTGACTCCTTAATTAAGATTCTAGCAACTATACTTAGAAGCTATAAGTATTCATTTATACCATAAATTACACTTTTATTAACATTATTAATTAATTTTAGCTTAACAGTTGTTTACAAATATAAAGAACTTCTCGTAGAATACAGACACATACAAACAGCATATTGAAAATAAAACCTGTACAAATAGAGGAGCAACCATAAATATTGTAGCCTAGCCCAATTAAGAGATTATGCCCAAAATGTTAAAACAAAATTATGTGTTAATCTCGACATAATAATTAATTTATCATATTTATTAATCTGCTTAATTCTCTAAGGTTTAATTTTGACAATTAGGGCGCAACTATAATTTTATTTACGTTAATTGGCACTATTAAAATCAATTTTACTTTCCCATAAATGCATAATGCATTTATGTCACTCTTCGAATTTAATTGCTTGAACATTCTATTGCATAAACAACCTTATTATTTACGCGTTGGTAAAATTTCTACTTAGATTTTACAGGAAATACAATCGAAGACCATTAATGGTCTAGAATGATTTCTAGATCTTAAGCATATAACATTTTTCTCGCGAGTTGCTATAAGCCTCTATATATATTATCCATCTTCTTTCGTACAATGACTTCATTTTTTAACATAAATTACGTTTTTTTTTCGAATTAGAAAAATTATTTACCTGCAGACGAATTCGTTTTCACCGAGACATAGATCAAGGCACATCTGTCTTGAACCGACCGTGTGAGTCCTCTTGCCACGTCCCTTGAGGTGGTATCCCCGCACACGGTCAAAGCACCACGCCCGCTCGCATGGCCTTACACCCAAACAGGACTTTTGGGCGTATATCGTAAATACGGGAAACTGGGACTTAGTGAGAGCACCTAGAATTATATTTTAAATTAGATCAAAACCGTTTCAAAATTGTTAAGCATTTCTCTTGTCACTTTAATAATCTACATATTTTAAAAACATTTAAAACTTTCTATGACTTAACACTTTTTACCACTTTACTAAAAAGGAGGCTAAGAATGTTTGGGCATTAACAAAAACATGTCTTAGCTTGATGAGGTGACTCATAAAAACCTGTCTACCAGTAGTAACAGTATTTCGTTTTCACAAATCTTTATCTTTTTATTGCTCTAATTGTTATTTTTTGTGCGTTATTGATTATCTAACCTGGTAGTTGATCTGCGTCTGAACTGAATAACACGCATAGGCCGGTCTCGTAGTTGACAGCGCGGCAGGTGTCGTTAGCCTGGCATTGTTCTAAGCAGTCAGTGAGCATGAGAGTACCAGGAATATCGTCCAAAATGTGAGAAGGTGCAGAGAAGACATATCTGTAAAAAAAAAAGCTACTATGTAAAGGATTTTGTTAGTTCTCATAATATTTCTTTCGATTTTGTGACAATAATTTACTTGAGTAAATTCTAGTCGCAAATATATTCAAGATATGTAAATACTATCTTTTATAGACATTCCAAGAAACATGTATCTTTAGTCTCATCAAAATGTCTGTGTCGCTCAATCGTACGCACTACTCTCATGTCTAAAAATAATAATATGAAATAAGTACCCGGTAACAAGCTCGAAACCAATCATTTCTGGATCGCATTCTTCCAGAGAATTCGCGGGGGCTGATGGCGCTGATATACCACTTGGTGCGGAAGGTGGGACTCCACCGGAGGCAGTTTCGGGTGCAGACGCTGGTGGTTCAATTTCGTCCTCTTCTGGTTTCTCCGTTGCGGCTTCTAGTTCAGGTGGTGGCGCTCCTGGGTTGGTATATTCCTGAGGTGCGGCTACAACAGATGGCTCGGGTGAACCGGATTCCACAGCTACGTTATCTTGGTCAGGCGCTTCAGCTGCCGATCTCAAGGTTCCTTCAAATTTTTTGGCTCCTTCAACAGCGTACGCCATTATTAAAATACTTAAAATAACATTCATTGTGGCAGGTCGAGGTTGATACCTCTCTTTTAATCTGAAACAAAAATATTATTTTTAAAGCATATTATAAGAAAAATGCACAAAAAAATTTTAATAACCTAAATCGATAATGTCTGGAAGAGATTCCTTCCAGATAAATAATTATAAGAATAATGGGGCTGATTTAAATTGACAGCTTACACTCCCCGCATCGAGGATAATAACGCATAAGCGTATAACTTGATACCCTTTAAGTATATAATTGACATGTTTAATAAAATGACTAGAAAATGCTAAATCTGTCCGCAGAAATATTAAATTGCGTCCATTATATGAAATATCAGAAATTCCAAACCGTACATGACCTAGGTGGATTATGATTATTATTGATGAAATTAAATTATGAGAAAAGTAATTTGGCGGTCATTGAACCGAAAAAAAAACAGTAGCAATCAAATTGTATTAGTTTCTTAATGGGTTTTTATTGCTATGCCTACAGTATAGGTAAGGACGGTTGTGTTGCGCGCACGTTCGCTACACAATGTTCGTAACGGTCCTCGTCTCATCGCCTTGTCCACTTGAAATCAACGGTATTGGTTATACTGATTTGTTTAAAAACTATATAAAGCCTGCTATTGTGTAATAAATTGTACATTGTTAGTTTAGATTGTTAGTCACGAGACTATTATATGGTATTTATTTGTATCTTACTACTGTATGGAAAAAGCATAATAATGATAGGAAGTATACAAAAGAAAATGTTAAACTTTTATTTATAAGAAATGAACGATGACACTGCAAGGTTGTTCCGAAATACCTCAGTGGTCGTTTAAGAGTTTTTTATTAAGATTTAATGTAATTATTATTATTACTTCAAAGTTCTCCCTATATATATGTAATATATGAGATAAAATATAAAGTCATGAATTTTCCTCAGTACAAAAAAAACACAATTGATAAAAAAATGCGCATACAATTATATATTTAATAAAATATTCAAACACAGTATCTGCTTAACTAATTGTAAAGATTAAAAAAACAAGTTCCTGAAATCTAAATTGAACCAACTTAGCCGTCTGTGTATGTCAATCAATGCAACTTAAATTGTATCAAAATGTATAAGATCAAAGTAAGTACTTTAATTTATTAGTTAATTGCTTATGTCCCTGCAAAAAAAATATTAAATCCTTTAAAGGCTATATGGTGTCAAGTTTATCTCCGTTGTCGTGGAAGTCGGAGAATTCGCCTCGGGAAATCTAATTCATTTCATGCATCGTGTCACTCACAGCGTGAATTTAATAAGAATTTAATCGCCACGTCCTTCGTCACAGTTTATTGCTCTCTTCCATCAAAAAGCGTCTGCTTAAATATTCAAAATTAATTTACTTCAACAAGCAAAAAATGTACCAACCGAAATGTGAACATTCCTGATTTGAACCATAAAAAGTGTTTGAATCATCGCAAAAAGTTTCAAGTAGGTACGGTTGAGTGTGAAAAGAGCTTATTTGAATTTACCATATCTAAATAAATAGGTTGACTGATGTGAATGGCGTAAAGTAACAGGAGTGTAGCATAAAGTACAGCTACGGATGCCTTATAGAGTTTTGCATGCGCTGGGCAATCTTTGACCTGCTCATACTGTCACGAAATTGGTCACACCATAATCCTTAGCAAACCACGATACTGTATTACCTTTCTTGTAATTATTTACCAAGTGCAGCGTATCCTAGATTCGTGATATTTACAGTTATAAGGAAATTCACATAGCTGGTAATACTAATTGTTGTTCTTGTTTTGAAGTATAAATGATGATATTCTGTCTGTCTTTTCTGTCTGCATTTTTTTAGTTTTTAGATGGCGCTCTTGGATTTTACTGTTCGCGATCAATCGTTGGTATTTTACTTTTTATATATTTAAATGTATGTCTATGACCTACTGATTTTATCTCCTATGTTACTATGTTAACCATATGCTCATGGGTGGCGGTCGGAACCATGTTTTACATATTAACGATAACCGTGACACTTGTAATTATCATTAGGCCCTTCCGGACTTAATTAATTTATACTTATGAATATACAAATATGAATCGATATCAAATTGATGTTTTGCCCTATCTATATAATGTGAAGTTAAAAAAATCTAGTAATTTGTTATGTAAATCATGGTCATGTGTTATTAATTACTTAACGGATTAGAATAATTCTTTATATATGGGTAAAACTTATCGCTTATTATATTATTACTAAGAGATATAGCGATAAAACGCATAGTAGTCTGTGGGAAGTGCCGCTTGCCACTTCTAGTCTTTGAATACCTTTAGATTTTTTATATTAATATGTATGCAATATGCATCAATATCTATTACTTTAATATTTATTACTATCTATGTAAATTTTGAACGAGAAGTGGTATGGGATAAGCGGGTCAGTGTGTTTATCGGCGAATAACATCTGAGACGCTACACGTTCACCTACTTCTCCATAAAAATATAAATTAGTCTCCGTATGCAGACGTGTTATATTTTAGACTTCTCGTTAGTATGTGTCATCAGCGTATATGGCATTTTAAATGTTCGTAATTATTACTGCTGTATATTTAATTGTAAAATAGGCCTTGATATCTTGTGACTATTAGTAACGTCCATAAATGGCTTTCGTTGGAAGAGCTATTGTGTTCCCATGTCGGGTATCACAAGCTGCAAATGTACCCAACTAGCTCGGAGCGCCGATCAGATGGGGTCAGTGCATTCAATGAGCCGGATGGCTTCAACCTGCTATTTACGTTTCACCATACTCGTACTAGTTGGCACACTATGGGTATCGTATTTTATTTCTGTGTACGTCCTGATACTCTGTTTTACTTTACAGTATTTCCAATTACAATACATGAATAGATAATTTTTTAAAGCATTGATATAATTATTGAAAGTAATGATATTATATTAATATCATAAGAAATGATTCTTATCTTTTACGGCTTTTAATGCTGTCAATAGCTTATCGTTTAAAACATAACACTTTAGTTTCAGTTTGGATATATATTTTACATGTCACCAATAGATATCTATATCTGATAATGGGCATTAAGGTGACAAAGCTAATGTTTAATTTTCAATATAAAGCATTGTTATAAACTAAATCTGTTTGAAGTTAAGTAAATATGGGTCAAAATTATCATAAACAAATCCACAAAGACGATCGTCATAGTAGTGAATAAAATAAATTGACGCTTACCATCACAACAACGGCTTAATCCGAATGATAAGGCATTAGGCGCGTCTAAATTCCACCATTAGCATCGACAGAAGTTACGAGTATACTGCGTATTTACATTGAATGAAATTGTAATTTGTAACGTCGTTTTCTAATAGGGCGCGGCGGTTTCCTTATGTGACGTGACAGGGTGGTGGAGTCTTATCCTTACAAGGTTATCGGAGGCTAAACGTCAACGTCGCTCATTGTTTTATGCCTATATTTGAGCTACTGCCTGAAGCTCAAATGGCGTGCAAATTATTATCCCTTTCAAATCGTACGCCTTTTGGAATATCTTACACGTATCGCGCTATGTTCACGCACCTATATAATGTTACATTTTATTGGTTGAGACTGTATCGTTGCTTAGATATATTGGTAACTTATAGGCCGAATGCATAGTTTAGCAAAGTTATATCTTTTTCTTCAATTGACTTCTCATCCCAATAAAAATCTGCAAAATTATTCAAATTGCAAGATTTAAACGCATTCGTCTTATCTTGGCATTGATCTTAAACCTGAAAACTTTCTCTTGGGACTTCGATTTTACTTACAAGAAACTAATATAATTTATCTTTAAAATACCGTTTGTATAATTTTTAATTTTCCATTCTTAGAATTCTGACCTAGATCCGCATTAAATTATTCGTAATATTTTTTATAACAACTTAAATATTTATTAGAACTCATTTTCTATATCCATATCTAATTGCTAGTAATTTAAATAACAACTCGATAAAGCTCATGTATTTTAGTTATTCAAAAGTAATAAATATTCTCCTGGTGAAAGTCAATATATACATATTTTGATGTACGGTGGTGGTGCGTGCAATATCTTTAAATACTGCTCTTTGCGCTTTCTTCGATAATCCTTACTCATGGGTCAGTGTGTTAGCAGAGGTCAGGTCGGGGAAATTTACATTAGCAAGGAGATTGCGATTTCTCTAACAATGGGGATACCGATAATACCATCTATAACGTCGATTGTAAATGTTCTTTCCAATTCAATTAATATGCATTTACCATAATACAACACAAACATGTGGAGCGTGTTGTTGGATGAAGCGTTCGTTTTTTTTTTTGTGTTGTGTTGTGTAGTAATTTGAATACATTGTGGTTTCGTTATAACGATACATCGATTGAAAGAAGTAAGATCGTGATCGGATAATGTGTAACCTCGTTTAGTTTTCTCCACGATTAATCATGCAAACTCAATGGCGTAGTACGAGCTAAGTCCTATAATTTAGTAGCATTGTTCATGGTATGGACTCGAGAGTGATAATCGAAACCGGGTTGAGATGCAAGTGGCATCCGTCTTGGACGCTTTCTTTTCTTCCACTTTCCGACACATAAAATGATAATAATACTCTACATTTTATTGAACATTGGCTATATCTGGATTTATGTCTCAGACTTTATTAGTAATTTTATTTTCTTAATTGTAATATCCGCTGGCTATATTCAACACTGGTAGGCTGCAATTTTTTATCGTTTTAGAACGGATAATCATAAAGATAATAAGCTAATTTCTATTATACTGTATTTATTATATTATATTATATTAAAACAGTAAAGTTTCATGCTGTTCGGGCAGTGCTAGTTATATTATAAACTTGGATGATTGTAATGAGTGATCGGATGGTTACCAAAGCACACAAAATTGTTTAGTGATACATATAATATTACAGTTATTGAACTATACTAAAAGAAAGGCTTTTAGTATCAGCTCGAATTCCTTCTATGTTTAATAATTCTCCGTATAAAGTACGAACATCAAATAACGTGAGCCTTACAATGATTTTACCTTAGAACAACTTTGGTTATTTTTCTTTGAACACGTGTCTTCAGCGTCAATTATTCTTGTATTAAAATAACAATAAGAATCGTTGCCTTCTTATTGTACCTTATTGTGTAAATCTTGATAGTCATTGTTTAATTTGTTTTAACACATTGCTTCTTTTAAACGTATTATAACTTTTCCAATCAAAGAGCCATAAGTAAATGTACGTATATCAACTTATTTAGTACACACACAGCAAAGACGAGACATAAAATATATTTTTAATGATAGTTGGATAGGCAAACTGGCAGACGTACCACCTGATGATAAGTTGTCGACGTCGCCCATGAACTTAAACTAATTTACCTGGACCTAACCCAGACCACTCATTTATATCTTGCCTATCCTGAAATATAAGATATTAAGTCTCGGTGCCAGTAGTTACACTGCCTGTATTCTGTACACTGTTCTCTACGAAACACAGCAAAGCTGTTATACGGGATAAACAAGCCAGATGGTGGTACCCATGCAGCCGGGAGCGCGGCACAGCCCATTCCTCCCACCGGATCATTTTTATATACTTTCATAGGGCTAATGGCTTAGGTAATTGATAAATGATTTATTCTTGTATTCAATTAATATTCTATAGACATCTTTCTTTATCACGATAAAGCCAAACCTACAGTCAATAGACGAATATTTCACGGCGTATTAATATATTCTACACAAGGCGTATCCACATAGGTGTCCTTGTGTAGAAGTGACACTGCGTAATGTGTGACCTCTAACCTATAATCTTATTGAAGATTACAGACAACCTCCTATTTTAGTAAAATATTTCAGTGATTATCTCGGCTTGTTTACAAATATACTTTCTCAAACATGTTCTTCCTTAACATATTTATGATATTAATAGTAAGTTGTTTGATTTATGCAATTGATAATATTTATTATAAGTCTCTTTATGTTATTTTGTTAGCTAGCGCGTCAGTATTTTATTGCTTTATTATTAATATGTGATAAAATGTAATTGCTTTTGAATGATACATTATTTTTCCATAATAACAAATAAGCTTGTTAAGTTATTTTTAAGATCAGAGGAAGAAGTATCTTTAAAAATATTTAATATTTATCTTTATTACATGTACATTGTACCTACGTATTATAACTGCGTATTATTTTCCGATAAATATTGTTAGTTCATTTTTGTATTATGATAGAAAAGTTTCTTATACGACTTCTATTATTATTTTTAAACCATTTATCATTGTATTCACATTGAAGGCGTTAAAGGTAAATCTTTGTGGATTCACCTCAAATATGAAAACAAAATTGATTATTTCCTTAATAAATTGCTTAGCAACACAACATAAAACTAATTCCTTATAAGAATTGGATTCTAATTTGGGAAGATATATTGTCGAATTTCTATTAAGCAAATGACACGGTCGGTCCGTTGTCGGGTCTGCGCGTCGGTCGTGCGGTAACGGCATCATCAATCATCTGTAATTTGATTTCTATGCTCAATTATTGCGTTCGCGGAGGTCGAGCGAGCGCACTTCCCAGTATCAATGGTTCACAGTTTGATAATACATGGTTTATTTGGGTCAATTATTTTGGTCCTTATCACAATATGTTCATACATTTTTTGGAGGTTGAATCAGTAGCTGTCACCTACAGGTACAGATAACCTAGCATGAACGATATTAAACGTAAAAAGAAATCATTCCAATTCGCTGGTGCTACTGAAATATAGTATAGACGACTAAACATTCTTATATTAAATTATTATCATTCACCGAATTAGGCGAGTCAGCGAGTCAATTAGGATCAAATAACGGCAATGAAATTAAAATGTTCATGTGCGAGAGTAAAATCGCTAACGCGGAAAGTAAACAGACGCACATCGGGCCGGCGCGGCGTATACGTGCTAGCGGTCGACTGTGACCCCGATGTGTAATGAAGCTTTTACAACTAACCAGAAAATAGTAATTGATTCTTGGTAAGTTTCCTCGGTACTGTCACGTGACAAGTGTCACGAATTCTATTGAAACGGAAACCCGCAATTCAATACAATCGTGCACAACAGACTTGATAAGAACGTTGAACTCGGTATGCTATTTAGAAATTCTAGTAAAAGTGGGTAAAAACAAGATTATAAGGGAATATATTTGTGCCCTTTAACCTTTATTCGTATACAAATATATGTAAACCCAAAAGATTTTGCTTAATCCAAAAAGCTTTTAAATTTAAGAAAATTAAGACAATTTTCCTTAGTTTCAATAAACTTCCGTGACGCGTACTATAATGACAAGTTAGACATAATAATGACAAGTGGCGCATGATAACAGCGGCGCACGCGCAGCCGTCACGACCGCCCCGGCCCCGGGTGGTGTGGCCTTACTCATATGGTAGCGATCTTTGAACAACGCCTCTATGGATTCATCGTCTTATTCTCCCATCCATCATTGTTTGAAGTTAATTTATTTGAAGCTTCGGGCCACATGCCAATGAACAAGTTTGTAAGCCTGACTCACGAAATTACTAAAGTGACCTAGTTGAAGCCTATCGTGTGTAATGTGTGAACATGAAAAGGGCACTGCGTAGCTGCTGGAACATTAAGAAACTGGGACTTGGAATAGTCTCATAAAGAAAAGTAGATGATGCTATCAGTACTTATATACATATTAACATTGTAAATTAAATTCAATTAGAGATTAATTGAGAGAGGTAATTAAGGGTGTAGTGTATGCTGATAGTGTGGTGTAATGTATGATCAAATAATAAAGTTTAAAAAAAGGTAAGGAACATAAAATAGGCAATACCGTGTTACTAGGCAGACTGCGATACAAAGGTTATTCATATAAAAGTATAAAGTATTTTTCCAGCTAACTGTCCAACAAAGTGGTGCAGTGTAACGGTAGGTGCCATCGTGTCGCGCACGAGCTGCGCCGGACCGTGCTCTAAACTCCTCGCCGTCTGAATTTGTCAAAAGGCAGCAAGATTGAATTCGATACCCATTTTATTTTGTCGACCACGCGTTTCCAATTACACCGAATCTGCGATTTTTCGAGCCTTTTACAAAACGGGTATCTCTTTGACCCAGATTGTAAAAATCGAAACTTTATGGTCCATAATTTGTCTTGTCCCAATGTGTCACATTAAATCATTATTTATGATTTGGACGATGTAAATGACCATCTTTGTCATTCTTATAAAGTGCCGTGTGTGGTCTTGTCAATCGGATACGATGGAAACCGTTGTCTCATATCGACATATCCTATTTAGGTTCTGCAATACCATGTTGTAAACATGCTTTATTATTTGCGTTCGCAAGGCGACAGATAACTGTACAAGAAGCTATGTTTGTTCTATGTCGTAGGAAGACAGATAGGGGACCATATCGGATTGCTTTTATTGTTTGCGGACGGGAACTATCGGATCTGCACTATCCGCATTTGGCAGCTCGTCGGGCCCACGCTCGTAAATAGAATCTTGTATAGACGGTGATACATCCATCGATACCGAATGAAATATGAACAATCCAAACAGGTTTTTGCGAGAATTATGAGCTATGATAGTAATAGACGGGGTATTACTACACGCCATCTGTGGACTATCAATTAACAGTTTTGGCTTTGATATTTTGCTTACCTTAGAACTTAGTCACAAAATAAACTATTATTAGGTTATTTTTTCACTACTTTCTTCAGTATACTGTTTCACGGATATACAACGGGATGTGATTTAACATAATATTCATAGGTACTACGCAATCGTCTTAGATAAGTATTCTTCACATGTATGAAGAAAAAGATAAGGTGAAAAATTCCTTCTGCTCACACCCCCGTACAAAAATGTGTTCTGAAATTTTGAAACTTTCTTTTTTCTTTCTTAGATCAGAGAAACCTCTTAAAAAATAACAAAATTTAAGAATAACATTTTATCACATTTTTCTTTGTTAACCAGATAAATTTTAACATAACATTGACGTCACCGTCCCTTGCATAAGAATAGCTGACCGCAAGGAATCCGGCCATAATGTCTGTACGTGATAGATTCGATTTACAGGTTCATTTCAATCTCGAGCCCGCAGTGCCGGAGACATTACCTCGGCCTAACCGCCCATACATACATACACACACACAACAATTTTGGTAACACAATATTGGTAAACAAATAATGGATTGATAGAACATGAATTCTCTGAATTAAATTCCTGAATATTGCTTTCTAATGCTTTATCAAATTTCATTCATTGTGATGAAACAATATTTTAAATTAAACTTGCGGATTTGTCCGGGTTTATTAAGTGTTTTATATTTACAATGCTGTAAAGTTTGCGAAACTTTTGAAATATGATCGGGTTACAGGAATTCTGAGTGTAAGAAAAATAAGTTTTTAAGGTTTATTGCGGTTTATATATTACCATTCCCGACTTGTTTCATAATTCACAGCTATTATGTCACTACGAATTACGATATACAAAGAAATAAAGATAGAGATACATTCGCCTGAACGTTACAGAAACATTTGAGTTTTTATCGTTACTTAAATTACATAAGCAAAAATGAACAAATTCTTACTGTTTGTGGTTTATACAATATGTTTTACAGTTTAAACATGTTATATATAAAAACGTTCAGTCGGATTTCAGACTTCAGTCCTTCTATACTTTTATGCTTATACATATTATTACGTGCACATTCTTCTGTAACCAGACACGCATAACTGAATTGAGTATCATCATCATCAGCCCCTATCCGTCCACTGCTGAACATAGGCCTCCCTCTAAGAACGCCAAGACGGCATATCCCTCGCCACTCGCATCCTACACAGACCCGCCACGGAATTGAGTATGATTGCTAATAATTTAGTAATATTTACTGAATACACATACGATTACGCATAATACTTATATGGGTTCTAAATTGAGAAATTAAATGAGCGAAACAAAATAAATATCCAATATAATTTAATGGCCATTATAAGCATGTCTTACTGATAGTATTTTTATAATACTAATTATTAAGTCTAATAGCCAATAAAGTGAACGAAACATTTTAAACATTACGAAATAATATTCGATGTTAATTTTGGGCAGAGAATATATTAATAGACAATAATTATTAGTTGCAAAGAATCAAACTTATAACGTGAGCCTAAAAATTAAGTATTAAAAATATTGAGAACTGTATCACGAGTCCCGTGAATAAGGCATTCGTAGACGATGCGGAAATATAGAGCTCCACGATAAAAATGAAAAACATGGTAATATCCCATTTCAAATACTTTTAATAGTGAAAATGACCATATTAGTTTAGAATCTAATATATTATGTATATATTAAGCTAGGTTTTACCTGACCTAGCAAATAGGTTTCGAATATGTCAGTTATTTGTGGCCGTGTGACTGCACGACACGAATTACGTAAGATATGTCGGGGTTACTAATTGGTACAAGTGAATTTTCCCCGGTAAGGTACGGTACGGTACGCATGCGACCGGTATAAGGTAACGGGCTCTAAACTCATTATCGAACTAGTAATCATCCAAAGTATCCATGAACCTCACGCTCGACACCAAAGTTATATTTATTTAATCTGGCGAGGGCATCGCGCTATCCTGCGCTATGGAGGAGAGGACGTAAAAGTATATTGTTTCATTAAAAGTATGAAAACTTTTGAATGTATTTTACTATAAAATAATTTTCATTATGTATTTTGTTAATCTTCTGGCTATACCCAAGTACACCCAGACTTGTAACGTAAAATACATAATGGGAAGTATATATTTCTAATGTGAATAAACTGTTGGACTGTTGGGTACTTACTTACTTTTACTTGGTATTAGATACTATAATAAAATGTATATAAACACATAAATATCTAGCCGCTAACAAGTTGCTGACTCGCCATGCTATTAATAATTAATAATACAATAAGTACGTAATTTGAATAAATTCATAACTAATATTAATTTGTGGTAATATTCATAATTAAAAATAACGGTACCGTACATATTTGTTAGGTGCGACTTAGAAAGGGCGGGCGGTTTACGACCGGCGGCAGACACGAATCAGTATCCGCCTACTATGCACGCCGCCATTGTTCCCTAAAGCCATTTTGCCCTCGAACTTATTATCCTAAAAGCTTCCAAATCAAATGCGACTATTATTAATAAGACGTAATTCCGTTATAGCATTTTTATTGAATTTTTTGTACAGTATTACTCTTTTCTTAATGTGGTGTGTAGGTTAAAAATTTATTAGTTTACTGTAATAGTACGGCGTAGATATAATAAAGAAAAAAAGTTCGTTCGTTTGTTTAAGCGCGCTTACATCCACATCTACATGGCGGTTTATTTTTTGTTTTTAATAGTCTAATTTTCGCGAAAGAAGCTACTTATTTATTTTGAAGAAAGGTTTTTATTCTAATTTTTTACTAAGATTACCAGAACGATCAGCTAGTTATTAATATTTTTGAAAAGATATGTCTAGAAGAATGTTATGTATAACCTGAGATGTTGTGTGTATGCAAATGTCTGACTCGTATGGACATCTTCACATCAAGCTAATATGTAATTGATTGGTTTCCCAGTGCACCGCGCGACGCCCCTGTCCCTTTGATTGCCGATGCAAAAACGCTAATGTCGTAACTGTAAAGTAGTTCTTCCGCGAGTATCTTAGCAATATCCACACTGTATTCTGTTTTACAAGCTGTATATTTTATCTCATAAACTAGATTTTGTCCCCAGATTTAACTGCTATATTGATTGTTGACTACCGTAAATTGATACAGTGAATAACTGACAGCGAAACAAACAAGAAACGCACGGACAAATTCGAATTCGCATTAGTCCGTGCGATCCGAATTTTAATGTACGTTTTCAAATAAAAATAAAGAAACGATTCTTATCAAACAGCACCGACACTTTAAAATCTTACTTTTGGAAATATTCCAAAATGTTCTTAAATATTTTCACGTTTTTTGTGAAAAAATTCAAACATTTTTGAATACATTCCTAATTTCTTTCTCGGTAATATTTCTTCGTGTTCATTCGGTGATTCTGAACGTATCTATAAAAGAGTGAGATGTCTTTCTTGAATGAATCTTATAAAGTCTACACATTCGTATCAAATTTCAATTAAAATGTTCAAACTAACGTATCGATTTTACGTATAATTAAATCTAACGTGATATTTAAATAGGACATCGAAAGTGTTGAGCGGGCATTAATTAGTACCGCCTCATCTCCCAGTATCGGTGTCGAGCACATTTGCCCGCTCGTGAGCATCATATCGCAATTCATCATGATGCTGTGTTATCTCCATCTATGTAGGCTGGCGCCAATTCATTCACACATCACTAATTGACCTCCTATTCTTTTTTACGTTCTTTGAACTTGGACCGTTTTTTTTTTGTCTAGAGTTTAGATTTGATTGGTTGATGTTGTGTTGTTTTTTTATCACTTTTATCATAATCACCTGTTTAATAATAAAGTAAATATGACAAATTGTACTAAGTTATAACCGAATTTCGTGTTGAGGTTAATAGAGCTTGTGCTATGAGTACTAAAAGTATTAAATAAACGTATTTCGGAAAGGAAATTATTTTAATAAATTACATGAACAGATGTACAAATGAAACAGTGTAAAAATATTTTTTTTATGTTAGTTGGATATGCAAACTGGCAAACGTACCACCTGATGGTAAATGGTCGACGTCGCCCATGAACATAAACTAGTATACCTGGAACGATCCCAGGCAACTCATTTATGTGTTGCCTATCCTGAGACATAAGATGTTAAGTCTCGGTGCCAGTAATTACACTGCCTGTCTTGCCCTTCTCTCTGAAACACAGCAAAGCTGTTTCACGGGAGAAACAAGCAAGATGGTGGTACCCATGCAGCCGGGAGTTGTGTGACCATTACAAAAAATTCATCGTACAAATTATTGTCTTCTCTTGACACGATTCCAACCTGAGTGTCATTTGTTCTATCATGTCATCCAAACAACACCGGCTAGACGCCAAATACTGAATGCATGCTGATGAAGACACACGATTTAGCTCGTTAAAAATTCAATAAATATTCACCCGAATCATAAGATCGAGTTATACAAAATATTCTGCGGAATGCGTTCACTTGTAAAATATTTAAATAAAATACGATAACCCACTAACATAAATGTCAGATTGCATTGCGAGCATTGCTTTTTATACCAGGAACGAAGATAGTTTACCGGAACATGCGCCTATTTTATGTGGAGCAATGTATTGCGACCGCGATGAGAGAATTGATGTCGGCGCGAATCCCGTTGGTGCAGACAATTACTGGCCACCGAGAAAAAAGCGACCAAATAAAGATGTCGCGATAACACTGGATAGACAGTTGACAACGCCGCCGCGGCTCTGTGACGGGTGTATCTGATCGGATCGGCTGAGAATACCCAATTAAGTTCATAGATCTCGCCATATTCACCCTGTATCGCTTACCTTGCGAACTCAACTTAGCGAAGCTCGTTATTCGAAAGGCTGTTACTTATCGGCGAAACAAAAGATGCTTATTATAGGAAATTCTTTAAGTCCACATTCCACATTTTGTTACCAAAATTTTAAAGTGACATGAATTTGGGAGTTTAAATTTATCAAGTATTTTAGTTTGAAATCAGTTCCATTAAGAAATTATTTCGTCATTCATAAAATATAGGTAGTCGTTATCCCGCTGTGAATTACCATAAGAGTACTGTCATCGCATTTAATATTTTAAATCTAATTAAAGTCTACACAAAATCATGTTTTTCGTGGTAACATGACTGTCATAATGTTCAATAAACATGATTTAATTGTGACACACTAATGTCTAAGAATGCCAGTTCCCGCTGCCTTTCATAAGCACATAAGCAATCAACAAAATGATTAGATACATAATGTTACGTCTCCTATCCAGTCAACGCTATGTTGATTATCCAGGAATCACTGCACAGATATAAATAATGACTCCTCATTTATTGCACGTTCTTTCAATTTAATATCAAGCCATAGACTATAATCTAATAAGACGTCAAATAAAGTTTGTAACGGCGAAGGTAGTGATTAACTTAAGCAGCGCTGGTGTCGTGTAGGAGCGTCGAATGGCCTTACGATATTGAACGAACGTGAACGCATCAAAGGACTTGTAGCAAAATATTTTACAGTGAAAGATGATTTTGGATATATGATTATATATTTTTCCGCAGTGTTTCAAACGTATGCTTAGTTTTATAATATTACCCACCTCATATCATACATCTTTCTATCTTTAAATTTATTGGAATTATGCACGTACATAATTGTATTTGTAGACAAATCCGAACTTGGTGAATAATCAAAAAGCACTTTATTAAGAAGAGGTATGCCCACGGAGCACTGTGGGTATGCCTATTGGTAAAATTATAATCATTTCTATACGTTGTCAATTAAGAGTCCAGAACACACACAGTGACAGACCGCCCTATGCTTGTACTTGAACTAAAACAAGGATTGCTCCTCGATGCGAATCCTTCGCCTCCGGGATAATGTTCAGACGTTTCCTGTATTACTGTATGAGAGCATCGGTGCGGGCGAACAGACTATTGTAAATTAACATAAAATCTATTTAGATTTAAATCGTTACTTCATCAAACTAGAACAATCAGGAAACAATATGCGGAATGACTGATTGAATGTGCATCGGCTATTTCGATCGGATCGCCCTGGGCATCGTGTTTCCTTCTAACATCTGTATGTGTAATAAGAAATATATTGATTTCTTACTACCTTAGGATATCATGTATTAGGTTTCCGTATTTCGACCATTAGCTACAAGGTAACGTCCATTAAGGCTTATTGCTTACTGTAAATTGATTACTTATATCTGTATAAATCAAACTATAATCCTTGAAAGTAATTTTGTTTGACGAATAAACTGTATACTTATTTTTGCAAATGCTTTTGACAATTTTAACATATTTTCGTTTAAATAAAAATTCCACCACACATGCCCGGTAGCCGTCGTAATAAATGCAACGAGAACATTGTTGGAGTGAAATAAAATACAAAGTTTAAACTTAACATTACACGACGTAATTAATATTAATAGGATGCTGATAAGTCGCGCACTCCGTAAATTTGGGTCACATGTCAACGAACGGTAAAAAGAACAGGTGACGCTTCACAACCGGTTGCTCATTTTGGTAAGTCCGAATCAGGACAACCTTGATTCTCTAGACTTCTTTTGATTGTTCTTTTAGTAATATAGTTTCAATTTTTTCCTGCTTGTAGCTTAAACATGTAAAATTTATACTCCTGCCAAAAGTGCTTGACCGATTTTGATAAAATTTTATATGTATATTCAGTAGGTATGACAATACGTTTATAACTAATCAATTTTTCGTTTTTTGGACTAAAGTTAACGCGGGCGAAGCTGCGGACACCAGCTAGTTTTCCAGATATTATTCTCTCTACCTTAATAGTAGATTAGCTCATTAATACTTGCAATAATTTGTGGTGGCCTTAAATCCGGTTAAACTTAAACGGTTCTTTATTTTGCAATTTTGATATTTTGTCTTTTTTTTTTTATTTGCAGTAGATTTTAATCTGCAGTTTTGCAGTTCTTTTATGAAAGGGTGCCAAATTTAATTTTGCCCGGGGTGCTCATAATCCTAGAACCGACTCTGTGTATCTTATAATCATAATTATTGTAAAGTATAAGATTTTAACTTGCAACGTGTGTGGCATAAAGTAATAAATGAAGTAACGTGTGATAACATTACGTACATTTTGATAATGAACATTACAACTCGCTAATAACACATTATTAGCGGCTCCCATCTACAGCCTGAGTCACTATGCACGCATTAACAAAAAACATAACTGTATCTGTCTCTTATGTTTACACTCCGTTGAGTTTAAGGTCGTTATTCTTGCGCTTGCTAGAATAACGACATTTGGGAACAATTTAACAGTAATTTTGATTAATGCTATTGGAGTTTTTACCGTAAGATATAACATATTAACTTGTTCAAAGCCATATTTTAGAGCAACGAACGTTATGCCTGTACTTTACGTGATATAAGTAATCATTGCCAGTCTGTTTGTTTTACTGGATAAATAAAATTATGATATACTTTGACTAGAAGACTTGAGATATAAAGATGCAGATCATTCTCAATCGAAGCCACTAACCAAACTATATTAGTCCGCAATTTTTTAAGTTCCAAATAGTCCTACGTTCTGACTTTGAGTGACGTTGGGAAGTTAGGTTTGGTTATTTTCAAAGTATATTAATATTCCTGAATATTAGGTAATATTTTATTTATAATACTGAACTAATTTAAGATTTCCAATAATAGCACGTACTACAACAATGAGACACGAACGTGCTATTTTCTGCACATTTGCTTTAAGTGCTTCCTCAACGGCTAATAAGACATAATGATGTGTTATTTGTGAAGATTCACGAATTCCGATCGCAAGAGAGTAAGGTGCGGGGTTACTGACCTCTAGATCTGCAGCCGCTACCCACTAAATATCACCGCCGTCAGTCCTGTTGGGCAAGAAAGATATATGTTAGTAACAATTCGATAGAACACGGTGAAAAAATATTTTTTGGCATTTCATTGCACCCGGTATATAGCAAAGCTGTTTCCGGAAAACAGCATAAATGTGCAGCAAATGGCTTAAAATTAGAATTGAGGTTGACGTTCATTGAAAAAGGGAGACTAAACAGTGTTTTGGATGAACAATTGATGAAATACAGTAGATACATACACAGTACATAAAATAATTCAATCATAAGACGTAAGTAACAGTAGTTTGTTCATCTTAAAGTACCAGGAACCAAATTGAAACCAATAGGTATTAAAATTCCATTATTTTCTTTTAAAATATTATAGAAAATAGAAGATATCACTTTATTGGCGCTCAAACAAGCTTTTAGTTTATGCTCGTACTTATTGGAATGGTACCTTCGTGAAACGTAGTGTTATAAATGTGAGTAATTTCATTGGTGACAAGTTTGATTGTTATTGTTATGGCGGATGGACACGATCCATATATATTACGCAAGTCGTTGAAATGTAACTGATGTAAAATGGAATTCACGATACGAATATCATTACACGTTATGATATTCGAGTCCAGGCATTGGAACGCCTTGTAACGGTCCAGTGATTTTTATAAGATTGAGACTTAAATGTTGGTGTGTTTTACAGACATTTTTATAGGAATCGTCTTTAGCAACGGTAGATGGACACGGATTGATGATGTAAGATTAAGATCTGAAAAATATATTCCTTTTATTGAGCAAACATTAAAGACATGGAAAATATAGTTAATAGAATCAGGCGTTATTTTGCGGAAGTCCATACATGGAAAACAGTTTGGGAAGGAACATGTTGTTTGTCCATTACTCAGTTTTTAATGAATATATGAAAGATTTAATGTTTCTCTCACTCATATTTTCAAAGTAATAGAAGAATAACGCACGCTTGTGTGTATGAGAATAACATTTGTGTATATTTTCTAAACTATTATGTTGCCGTGTTTGTAATTAGAAGGAGGAATCATTGATGTTAAAGACGATAACAGGGCAATTAATCAAACAGATTTAGCAGGTTACTAATTGTAATATTATTCAGACATCTAGATTAATGAAAGAAAATTTGATGGACATTTCGAAGTATTTTTTAACATACTTATCTTGTTAATCTCAATTTCCCAATCTGTTCCATTAATCAAAGCGCTGTTCATCTGTTACACGATTAGCCGTGCATACTATCCCACGCATTAGTTCTTTGAATGATTTGTAAAAACTCGTATGTGAAGCTGTATAATGCCATCATTCTTAACTATCGAACCACAACTGATGGTGTTTCATGAGAGATTTGCAGTGTTATTGAGATCGACGACCTATGTCCGAGTTATTATTGGTTGTTGTGAGATAGTTCCCATTCATGTCTATTAAAAAATGTATATATATGATGGACGCACGTATTCATACACTACACGTAACATTGACACACGTGCAATTAATTTCACACAATCAATATTATTATCTTTTGTCATTCATTATTTAACCACTTCAATAATTCCTCCTAAAACAGACCAAGAATACTAGATGACCTGATGGACAATGAACCGATCAAATTCCAACCGATAAAGCTAGGTAGAATACTATTCAAAATTAGCAACGTCCATTGTATTAAAAGTACATTAACGGATTTCATCGCGGTTTATTAAGATTTGTTACAATGAGTGAAATTCGCGTAAACATTATAAAACAAAAGCTAATTCCAGATAGAGGCCATCGACTTTGGCCAACTATGCCCGTTTGTTTTAATTTAGTAAAAAAAAAACTTACAGTCTGCAGATTTGAATGAAATAAATAATATTACATCAAATATCATCATAACACACGTAATGAGTGAAAAAGTCTACGTAACAGTCTATGTAACAGTACCTCACAAATTGGGGACTACTCTAAAACTAAAACTGTAATTATTTTATGCAGTTAATATTTGCTTATTACTCAGAATTATTATGTTAAGGTTTGTGTACTTTTTTAAATATCTTAATATCTCCCGTTAAATGGAACGCTCTAATAATTTAGAAACAAGCTAAAAAGAAAATAGAATTAGATAAATAATAAGAAATTATTCCACACTTGTTAGCAAGATTAAATATACGTGATAAATCTTATCAATCATGCTAATGGTCAATGTACGTTATTAACTTGAGAATAATCGTAGGCGCTTTGCTACACGTCTCATGACTAGCCAGTTGCGGGCGATATTCAAACCTACGATTCGTCCCGTTTTGTCTGACGAGTAAATTGCGATGTTTGCACATAGTAGGTGTTAGTTTGATGCAGGTTGGTTTGGACTGGCGTCGCCAGTCACGCGGGCCGCGCCCCATTCGTCAATGTCAAGACCGTCCGTCCGATATTCTCACGTGACCGCTACGAGGAAATGTTTTTATCACCATTACGTAAAGAAGCCATTACTGAAGACGCCTCTCGTCGTACCCGCCCGATGTTAGCAATGTTTTCAAGTAGTTTAATCTCGGGCTGTAAATTCGTATTAGATAACGGCAGCTGAACTGGGAACACGCTTGCACATGGTTCGTGCCTTTATCTTCATGTAATCAGTTGTAATTTCACTGCGCCAACTTATCGTTTAACATCTAGAACACAAATGTATTATTGGCCGTTCATTTGTAATTAAACTTTCGATGTTCTCTTTCGCTAATGTAAGGATGGACGCAAACCAGTTCCCATTAAAAGGGAACTAAAGAGTCTTAGAAAAGTTTCAAATGTTAATGTTGTATGCGAAGTGGTAATGGAATATAAAGAAAGCGTGTGCCTAATTATAAACAAAATAATGTTAATTATATTATTTATTGAAATTAGTATTAAAGTTAATAACAGAAAGGATATTTGCAGGAGTAATAATAAAATTATTATTACTCATGCAAATTATAACCGTTCATACCACATTCATACCACATCATATTATAAGCGTTTTTTTTAAAGTCGTTTACAAATACCAATTTACTTTATCTAGCAGAGAATATAAAATATTAAGTGCTATTGATATTATAATTATTAGGTTAACAGCTAAGTAAGTGCGGAATAAGTAAGTGGCAATAGATATACTTCACACTTTCTTTTGTTTTGTTAGTCTATATTTTTACTCTACATTTAATTCAGTAAAAAAATTTTTTTTGTCTACAGTTGCCAGATTTCGTTCTGGTGATTTTTCACTAAAAAATGCTCAACAACCTGGCCGTCCTGTCAATGAGATCCATATCAAGGTCATTATCGATCAGATCGTCACAGCATTGTACGTGAATCATACATGCATTGAAGAAAATTTTTTACAAGTCAAAACTCGATCTCTCTCTTTTTAATTATTTGAAATCCGCAATCACTTAGTTGCCAACCCAATATTTGTAATAAGAAGACGCTATTTATCATATTGATACAAAAGCAAAAGCTTTATTTTAGTCCGTGGGACTAAAATAAAGGTAGGTAACAAGTAGATGTTTGACACAATCTTCATGTTTAACGCTTACACTTTATTTCTATTACAAAAGAGGACGATGTTACTATTTCTTAGAGATGTACCTCAAGCATTGTTAGAGTACACGAAGGAGGCGTATCATGACACCACCATCGACATTATTCCTTTGAGTTTCCGCTTAAAAACTGTTCAATAACTTTTCCAGCATGAAATAATTCGCGCTGTATGAAAACACGGAGAGCGCATTTCAAACAATAGAGAAATAAATTCTCTTATATTTCTCTACCCCTGCCAACATCGTATTCCAATGTTATGTGGTTTAAGTGATTTCCTTATAGTTTAGTTATAATAAACGGTCTTTTTTTTGATTGACGGGTAAATATTTTTGTATCTCGATATTATAGAATTCTTTATAATAATAATATTTTAGGACAACTCACACACGGCCATCTGACCCCAAACTAGGCAGAGCCTGTTTTTATGGCAACCAGACACCTGATACATACGTATATATTTCTAAATACTTAATATATATTATATATCAATTACACCGAGGCAGAACAAATGATCGTGCTCATCACACAAACATTTGTCTTGGGTGGGAATCGAACCCACGACCTTCTGATTTAGCAGTCAGGGTCAACTAACCACTAGACCAACAGGCCAGTTAATAAATGTAGAGCAATTTTTTTTTTAAATGTATATATTAACGTCTATTGTTTCTTGTCTATGGTTCGCCAAATGCAAATTCTAGACAAAACATAGAGTAACTGATACTTTTATTATATTTAACCGTGAAGTATGATTCTGAGTTTTCCAGCCATCGAATTATTTACGGACATCGACTATTCGTGAATTATGAACGCATTACCGCATAATATAAGTCATTTTTTTCCGAATTAATCGACATAAGCTAGCAAAATCAATTGGTTCTAATTTAATTTTACCATGTCAAAGTAGTTGTATTATTATTATTATTATAATTAGTTGTTTAATTTCAATGTCTTAAACAGTTTTCAAATTTAAATATCTATATTTAGTTGATAGCTACACTCTTTTTCAAGACCGTTTAAAATAACTGGGAAAGTATTACAGACGTCCATTTCATGATTGACGTCAATTACAAAATTAATTAACTATTATTATTGACTTCACTTTTAAAACCATTATTTAACAAATTAAGTACAATAAGTTAATTCTTGTAATTGTAAACAATGATTGTGAGCTTTACAACTAAAAGACAACACTGTAACCGCCTTCGTCCAGGTTAACTGTACCGCCGCTGACATGCATCGGCTCAGCCGCAACGGGAAATATCTGCGGCCACATGACCGGCGCATCTCCGCGGTTTCCGGTACACTATTAACTTAAACCACAGATAAAAAGAAACATAAAAAGGTCACAAACCTACGATGCTAAAATAAACGTCTAAGTCACATCACTTTCATATTCATTACGGATTCTACTCAAGGAATTCTTTTTGTGTCATCTCTATTGGCGATACCCACCGTGTCCGTTGCCAAGCGAAACCGTCTAAAGACTCTTTTATTCTACACTAATGTAAGGTATTTCAGCTCTTGTTCGCGATTTTACTATGCTTTTATAATTCTAAGTGAATGTTGGAGTGTACAAAGACGGCTTTGTACACGATATTAATATTTATGAGCAAGTGCCCATTTTCCACACCCATGGGCCGGTGGATACGCACGATGCTGGCGACCTAATTAGACATTTGTATATATGCGAATTTGACAGGAATATTGTGACGATATTAATTTTCCCCCTGACTACTTTAGTGACGCCCCTATGCTCATGTCTGGTTCAGGATGTGAACCTGCGTCAAGTATAACACGACGTCGAGGGGACTGCTTAGTAGCGGCCGAGCAGTTCCCCTTACAAAGAGGATTCTGGCCTTCGCAAGGGCCAGCCAGTCGCTGAGGTAATCCCGTTTAATACAGATCCAGGACCCTCAAAAAGCGGCTGAAGGCTCTCGCAGTGGTTTTAGTTTACGGGTAGGGCACTCCCAGGTGCGAGTCCCACATAGGGTCAAGATCTTCCCGAGATCCTGGCTACATGCTTAAAAAGCATTTCGCTGCGATATCAAAAAAAAAAATCTGTGCTCTGACAAAAAAAATATTTCAAAAGTTATAGCAAATTCTTATAAATTATTGGTTGTTATATAATGATAAGTACTAGGGAGATAGTAATCCTACTTTCTCTTAACTAGTTTCTTGAGGCCACTCCAAGAAAGTAAAACCCCGCTATGTTAGCGCTCGATGGCTCGCTACATGTCCTGTTGACACACAAATTGACATGGTAACTTACTCCGAGATCCTCTTACACTGTGGTGACCCTTTTATTTGTAGTTTATTTTAATCTTGATAATATAAATGTCAAAGTTGCTAGAAAATCTATACCTAGTGCTTTTTATCAGATGTCTGTTTGCACTCTGAACCGGATTTATATAGCCCATAACGTCTGTTGAAAATGTTTGTGCCAATTTATTACTTCAGGAAGATCAAACTAAATGTGCAAATTATTTGTGGAATTTTGTAAAACATGTGACGGCTGTGTAGTGATAAATTTAATGTTATACGGTAATTCTATCTAATGTTAAATGTACTGAAGTCGTGACTTAAAATTTTGCTATCGATCTATGGGAGCGAAATATGTGTTCGCAGTATTCAATAAAATCTGCTGACAAGTAGTTTGTATGACTCGTACAAGGCTGGCACACTTTCGGGAGGTTCCGTTGAGTAAGACCACGGCGGCGACATCACGTTTCCCATGTTCAGAATAATTTATTGAAGTCATGATGTGACCTTAACATTGTGTTTTACGATTGTCTCGTCATCGGTCGGACCACTGACATTTCAATAGGAAGGTGAGCTTGGGTCGCGGCGTGAGGTGGGGCACGATGCGCCATGCCGCATGGGCAGCAGCCCCGGCAGTGTCACCAATGCGGTACTAGGGTATCCGTACCTATTCTTCATTCATTCCTTATTACTCATCACGTCATACCTCATAAACCGCAATACTATCTCTTCGATTTAAAGGTCGTACCCGCATTAGTCGCCTTCGACCCCACATAAATATGGGAACCGATAATTTAATAGACAGTGACAAAGTAGACCAGTCGGTTTCTCGGTTAACAAGTATGGGCATACAATTAACAATATTTAAGTCAATGTTCGGTTGCATTTCTCGAATTGCCTCCGGAAGCTTATCGGCGCCGGTGTTGACTTTAATTTGCATCTAGTATTTTCTAGTCGTTACGTCGATTGTAAGTGCTCACGATTTAACGCTGGTTTTAATGCATTATTCAAAGGGGTTTTCATTAGGCTGTCGATATCGGTGCGGGGGATCGCGCTCTCGTTAAAATGTACGAATGGCATGACGGCTGTTCTATTGGATGTGCTAAATCAGCACGCGACGACATATCGCCGAACCTAAAATTTATGTCTCCAACGTTTCGCACTGCCCGCCCAGTTTTGACACCATAATCGTGTCGTACTCCTTTAAATATATTCATGGGTGACAATTTAGAAATTCCAATGGCGTGAAACTCAGTCATAAAATTTAGAAATAAGGTACAGCTATAAAATTATTAAATAGCAATAAACTAAAGCGTGTCATGTAATAAAATGACAGTTGATAGAGCAGTTGTTTATTGAGTCGTTAAATATTACCGCCATAGTATTGTTTCAACCACTTTTCATTGATGTACGACTAACGTTTAGTGCACAAATGTTTAATATGTATATTTGAAACTAAATTTTGATTTGTTAATTGAAGTATCAAATGCAAAGAACATATTATAATAAAACTAAAAAAATAGAAAATATTTTTTTAATTGTTGGACGTATAGTGCGACTCATTAAAAACCTTGTTTTGCAGTTGAACAAGTTTAAAAGAAACTGTTGCTATTCGGTCAGGTTGCGGGGACAGGTTTATCAACCCCACATGAGCGACCTCGCGGATGCGGTTTACTTTCCACACATAATAAGTGCACCGCACATCCCGTTCTCATTAGTCAATCCGTGCCCGTTTATATTTTAAATTAGCTGCCACTGAACCTCATGTACGAAGTCTATTTATTATATGTCTAATTGAGTCTAATAGTTCCGTAATTCCTGAGTAATTAAATGTTAGACTGTTCACCAATAAGTAATACTTAATGTTCAAATTACCATTAAGACGATGAACATTTATGAACATTTATTGATGAATATGGGAAAGCATAAGGAAACGGGATGAAAAATGATTCTGTAGAACAGTACCGAAATATTAAACCTTCACCATTCCTCTAATTACTATGATTAAGTTTAACCTTTAGCGCATACCTATCGAAAAATTGGACGTTATCTTATTAATTAAATTAGTAGATAACACTAAAACGAATGGTGTACATTTAAGTTTAGCACTTGTTTAAACCCTTTGTGGTTTTTTGCTGCTAAAATATATGATATCTTCTTTACATTGTATTTTTATTTGTTAAATAATGAAAAAAAAAATCAAAATCATGCGCGCGTTATGAAATATACATGACTTTTGCACTTCATGATTCATATTATACTTATTGTACTTGTGTGCTTGTCACTAAAGCGTGAGCTTTATTACAAGAAATTTCCAATTAGACGTTGACTGTATTGATGAAATAGTGTCGATTTGCCCATTTGCCCGTGGGCCAACGTTATAGTGCCAGGACACGCATGCTCTTATCGATGGAGACGACAATTACAATGTTATAAATTCACGCTTCCAAATAACATTTGAGACTCTTCTATGGCCGTTCTATGCATTTTATAATCGTTATTCCAATATTCACACCATAAACGTCTGCACGTAATCACGTGTTGTAATGATTCTATGATCGTATTTTTAGTGTTATGGTTTTAATATGCTAATTTTTACTATTACATTTCGAACAAATTACCTTTGATGTTTTCATATTTCGCTCTCGTATTCTCAGCTTTTGATATTTCATCTTAATACAGACGAGTATCTGGAGCTATTACGTATGTATCTTAATCGAAATATATCTTCGTGTATTATATTTAGCTTCTTCAATAAAAGCATATTCTCAGGTTCAACATTTTTTTTTTCTACTTGAAACAAGGAATAAAGTAAACTTAAGGCTTATATAATGCCTTCTTTCAATAGCTTTTATAAAATAATTATACCTAGGTATTAATAAAATTCAAGTAAACTACGAGAATAGCACGCAACATAAAATATCTGAGGATTAAGTTGCACCGATCCTAAGCCAGTCTCATGTAAACAATGACATTACTGACCGGGTTAACTTTGAATGGCAAATGTGCATGGAGTTTCGCTACGGAAAAATATGCCATTGATGCAAGCGGCGTTCGTGCGCCGGATAACGGTCACCGCGAACTGAATAAGTAGTTTAACGTAGTTGTACGTAGAATCATAATGTTCGGTTTAGTACTGACACGCGATTCTCTCGGTGTTGCCATCGCGTTATGGTGCCACTTTCTACTGTTACTACTTAATCCGCTCGCTAGATTTAGTTCATTTATGCTAGATATTGACCTTGCAAACAACCGCCCAGTCTATCAGGATCTTGTGGAGTGTTTTTAATAAATAACTTCCTCATTACAGCATTTAGACAAAAAAGAACTACAATAACCCTGCAAAGTCTGGCCAGGCCACCGAGCATATAACCGGAATAGAGCGGTAATGTTATTTGTGTTATATGAAAACTAATTCCGCTAAATTTGTGCTGAGATGCTGCCCATTCTGCGCTCTGATTGGCCGACTGATAGCTATTAATGGATGATTGGCCGATGAGACGTACGCACCTATCACTGGTTTATTGAATTGCTATTACGTCAGTGACAAATCACTGACCAGTTTCGTAATTTTATGGCTCACATTACCACTCTATCCGGTTATATGCTCGATGAGCCAGGGTGATTTGATTTTAGACATACCTGTTCTTTTGATCAACAATCGCTCAGTATTGTATTCAATTGCGCTTAACTTTAGCGCATATCATGACAGCCAGACGACTAACGATTCATTTTAAATTAAAACAATAAAACCAACAAAGCGGCCATCCGTGTTCTTGTCCTAATTGAATTTACTAAAAAGGCGTAAATAATTTCCTTTTTACGAGCAATCGCACAAAATGACATCAATCACAAGTCGCGCTGATCTCCACAAAATGTCTTCATCTGTCAGCGGCTTGATGATTGATTGTACCCTGTTATAAAGCCAATTACTGTCGACCAAGTGTCGATTTTGAATTCGAGACAACATAATACACGTTAACGAGATGTCCGTTACGCTGCAATTTGTTCTTTGTTTACGTTACCATCCTACTCGATCGGAGGCCTATCGAAACTTAAGCGCAATAAACCTTCAAGCCCCCTCACGACTTGGCAATGTCCATTCTTTATCGCCTCCGTTGAATACGGTACGATCTTTAACGTATTTTAATAACTTCCACCCGCTGATCGAACGGGCCATGCAAATTCTTGCTAAGCACAGTTACCGATATTTACCTATAGCTACAAATTGCCCTTCAAAATAAAGGAAGATTCATAATAATCGGACGGGAAATCCGATCGTGCTCCGGGCGTGCACCGAACGGGTCGAGACATGGGGGCTACATTGTAAATTAAAATCACGTTAAGGAAAGCATTTGCAGGAAATACTTATCCACCGTGTTGCCCTTTTTACTATGCATGACATTAAAAAAACGTGAGCGTGCCTCCGGCGTAGGAAGGTAGCCCTACTAGTTCTTAGGTTAGATCTAGTCGCATTTCTAAAGAGGATAGGTGAGTTTTACTGCACTTGTGATGTAATCTCATGGTGATTTGAAGTTCCCTTTCGAAATATGTCAGGTGCTTTCTCCGCAGTGACTCCACTGCAACATATATACTCTTCCTTTCTACGTCGCTGGTGTTACTTTAACAATAAAACTGTATCAGATGTTATAAAAGCCAGATAAAACAGTTTTAACGAAGGCCTAACTAACAAGTTTATGGATTTTAAACTATGATTTATGATTGAAAAAAGATTTAATATTGAAATTGTTTAGCTGTATAATTTCATCAGTATTTTTCTACTTACAAAAGTATTTTCATATAAATAATATAATAATAGTATCAACCCATAAAAGTATGCCCCACTGCTGGGCACGGGTGTTGGGCCATTGTTCACCGCTGAGCTGGACAAAAAAAAATCATTTCTATCGTTTAAAATTTACGGTCATATCTCACCAACCATCATATTACAAAAAAAGATGAACAATTTTCTCACGTCCGCATCGAGATCAAGTTAGACGACGACAATCTCGACAAAAAGATGGAGAAATCTAATAAAGTTTGTGGCAAACCGACTATTTTTGTTGTTTTTTCACCGATGCTGAAGACAGCCACGTTACGTTGGCGAACAAAGTTGAACGGAAACCTTACATTACTGTAATAACCCTGAACCGCCCTTCTGTCATTATTGTTGCACTCTCCTGGTACCTAGGGGCTCTTTTTTTACGCTCCCGAGATAATGTTTACTATCTCATTTTATGTGTTTAACCAATGACTGGGGACGGGACAGTAAATCCAATTTGATCACAGGCCTCAAAGCGTAAAACATGATTGTTTGTTTAAAATGGACATGCATAGAATGTTAATAAACGCAAGTGTAGGGTGCATATAATGCGATTACTAGAGCGTTCCTAATTATGAAGTCCTAATGACCGCCTGCGCTACAAATTTCCTCGCAATGTGCTATTTAAGAGTGATAGAGCATCTTCATAAAAGGATCTGGAGGATGCCGCGATATTATTGAAGGTACAGATTCTACGATTGTTGTCTTATGATTGCACCTTAGACGGATGTTTTTATCATCGACACGGACTTTCGTTTCAAACTCTGTAATAACTAATTCACGTTTGCATGATTATAGGAAAATTTTCTGATCTGATACAGCGTCATTATAGGGTCTTAGTCTTTTTATTTCTAAGAATTCCACTCCGGTCACGGATGAAAAAGCACGGTGAAATAATTAGTCTATTGTTAAGTTGCAAATCATAAACGCATGGTGTATATCATCTTTGATTAAGTTAGATGTATATATGATTAATGGATGTGAAATTGTAATGGCTAAGTTAATTTAGATTAATAAGTCGGATTTTATAGATTAATAAATTTACATAAAAATCGTATTACTCTTCGTCGGAAATTATTTCACATAAATGTTTAACGGAAAATGCGGTTTGTAATTTAGTACATTAGATATGTTACATAATAGTGGGACGTGCGTGCGTTGGCATGTCTGCAGTCGCGAACGTGTTGAGCCGCCACTTGAGCTCGCATGCGAATTGCATCTTGTAATTACGACACTCGCCTGTAGTATCGATGGACGGCGATCGCCAGACGAGTCAACTATCGAAGCATCGACCTATGCACGTGCGAGATGACTATTTATATTGTGATTTAATATTCACAATGTCTGCTTAATTTGCTTGTCTATGGCTCGACTTTATAGTCCATAGGTTTCAGTGTGAGAACTTTTACGTTTTAATCATATATATGACTTTAAGGTCAGTAACGAGACAACGTTTGGCGTGATATTAGATTTTACTATAGAATTCGATTAAATATCACTTATAAGTCGATATAGAATTTCTAGTCTCATAGATGAAAGACAGTATAAAATTAAATCATCAAAATTCACCATGAACGTAATATATTTCATATAGCTTTATTAAAGGTTAATTAAAAATAGGTTACCTTAAATACCATTTTGCTAAGGTTTATCGAAACATTGATTATAGAGGCGCACTAATAGTTTTTCGATAAACTTACGATCACCGGTTAGGTTCGTTTGCTTTAGTATATCTCTTCTGAAATCGTAACTTCTTCCCACATAATTGGCGTGTGGGCGCGGCGCTGGTGTTATCATGATCGCCGCCCACCAACGGCGAGGTGACGCCCGATAAGATAGGGCCCTAACCGCGACCCGGCACCTCCCAACGTACTGATTTACTCAATTACTGTCACCTCCATGACCACCGCATAAACTATTGGTGAATGCGTAATAAATATCCGTGAAGCGAACTTACTAATTAAACCCTAAGCTTCATTTAGTTCCTAATTAAAAGGATGAACATTTTATCATCACCAATATCCGTTTGCCTTCATGCAGCGACTGTATTCTTTATGATTAATGAAAGAAATTCCAATTGACAACCGAAATACTAAACGAAAAAACGAAAAAAACTAAACGCAAAAGAAATGTAGATATTATCAGCGGCTCATTTATATCATTCACTATTCTAGCAATTATCAGCGTTAATTGATAAAAGTGTTGATTATAAAAGCTCAACGATTGATATCCTCACTGACGTTCAACGGTTAATTGCGGATCATTGTTTTATCGTTGTGTCGCACGATTGTAACTGTAATAGATAACATCGTCCCGTGCCCCTGATGGCCCGCGGATTGGGCCGGCCCTCCGCGACAATACGCGAAGCTCTCATTAGCGATAAGGAATGGCACTACCGCTTGTTACGATGGGCCAAGACGCTTCATTGATTGCGTATTGTTACCGGTAGTCAGTGCCGTCTCGTTGATACCATCTCGGTGAGTAATATTGCCAAGTGCTCGATCGTTGTGCCGGTGATATTCTAAATTAATCGGAAGTTTCGATGATCCGCACGTTTATGCCGCCAGGGTAAATACAGGATAAGCATCGCAATGATCGTTAACTTGATTTAGGACGTCGGTTCCGCCTTTGATTTTATTGGTATCGGTAATAATTGGCTGGTTGGAAAATTATTTATATTGGACATTCCTTAATTACACAGGGATTTAAATGAATTTGTGTAATTGTTATAATTGTAATTGATGATCCTGTCTAAACAATAGCATATTTTAATTGCATAATTCATTAAAAGTATAGTTTTTAGATTTGTTTCCTACTGTCTTTAATTTTAATAAAAGGAATGTGTAACTGAATATTCATTCTGTAAATATTTTATGTATTTAACATGTAATTGCTAAAATAGAGAAGCTTAAATATTTTTACTTGAAATTGCATAAACAGAAGTATTACCCGTCGTCGCTGTTTCACCTGTAATTTGTCTACAGAGGGACATCTCTGTAATTTGGTTTGTAACCGACCACACAAACCGCGCTAGATAATTAAAGAAGCCTTATAATTCACTTTCTAGTTAGTAGGTAAAAAGCCTTCGAGGCGTACTCGATGGCTCTCGTAGGCTCGTAGCACCACAATATATAATACTGAATATTCTACGATTTGTCTACGCAATAGAATAATAAATATTAAGTTGTAAATTATTATAATAAAGAGACAGTTGGTTTTATTAGTAAAACATTAATTTAAATTTTCTTAATAATAATAATATCTATGGACGCTTTCACAGCACGTCAATCTAGTCCCGTGGTAAGTTCTCGAAGAATTTGTGTTACGGGTACCAGACAACGGAAATATATTTAATACTTTTATACTATACATATATTTAAGATTTTTATTATATAATACACATATTTAATACACATCCATGACCCAGGAACACAGAAAATATGTTTGTTCCCTGGCGGGATTTGAACCCGCAATCTCCGGCTTGAGCGCCAACGCGCTAACCACTGAGCTACAGAGGTCGTCATTCTTGTACAACATATTATAATTTCAAAGTATTTTATATTGGTTACGAATCTTTTAATTTATCTAATGTAATTACTAGTGGATAGAATTTTACTGATGTTGAATCAGTAAGTATATTCTAAATGTAAATGTATGCATTTGACATACAAATCTTTATTTCACCAAGAAAATAATTTAAAAAGATACAGGAGAGTAAAACTATCTATACTTACTGTCCAATGTTGATATCGTGGTGAGAACCGCCCTAAGAGAAGTTTCCCATTTAAATAACACGAAATGTAAGAATAAGTTTCAAAGACATCGCTTAATAAGAGGCTATTTGTGTTCGAGATAAAGTACGTGGTGTGTTAATAGGAAGTGGTTTTTGGCGAGCAAATCGCTACTCAATTTGCATTGCATCTATGTAAAGTCGAACACTCGTTACTGCGGTCGCCGTCGCCTCGACACACGCTACTGCTACAAGTCGTCACGAACGACCTGCCGGAATGTTTATTTATTTATTCCAAAGCAAATAAATCTTCCAGTCTGTACCATACTGAAAGTTATGCGCAGTCACTTTGTCCTTCGTGTTAGATATCTCACATTGTTTGATTTAATTTATACTGTCCGTAAACCGATGAAATATAGGCTATTGTTTTTCTTAAAAAAATTGTATAACTTCCTGATACCTGTACATTTTCATATTCTTCCTTTACTCTTCACAAGGACCGGCATCCTTACAAACATTTGTTCAAACTCGTTAAACAAACGATACAAACTCAAGGAGACAATCATTTCTATAAAGTACAGTTAAGTCACATTAGTATTTAAATGATAGAAAATGCATATTATTCGCAATATGTATGCAAATGTGTTATTTATGGTGTCTTTGAGAATACCTTGCGGTGCGAAATAGCGGCACAAGTTGGAAATGACATTCTTCGTCCATACCGCCGAATGGGTGTGTACCCCATTTGGGTCACATATGCTTAGCGTTAGTTATTGTAAGCTTTACAGCTCTAGAACTTACCGCAAGTAATCTCAGAGTCATAAGAAGCTCTCGTCTAATTTAGGAATCGTGCGTTTCGACCTGCGGTCACGCGCCGCAACCGAATTCCGCTACCGAACGTGCCTTCATGTTACGCCTACGGTACTGTATTGGCCAAAATGACTGAATAAAGGTCATTGATCATATTTACTTCACCGCAATGATACACGGATGCTGTCTGGCCACGGCTTTGTCTATACTTTGATACACAATGTTCAGACGCTCATAAGTAGCGCATGGATAATCGAAATAAAGAGAAAATAACGCAAATTACCTCACAAGAACATATTCTCAGAGCAAGGAGTATCCTATATCAAAATAAATGTACTGTCTGCTTGTCCGGCTTTGCTCATGTGGAATTATATTCACAATAAAATTTGGCGCATGAACAAATAAAGTTGAAACAAGAGATCTTGAATTAGCACAAGGAAACATATTGTCGGATTTTTTTAAATAAATAAATAAATATTAACCAACAATTACACCACGTTAACCTGTACCCGCGGTAAGTTCTTAAGAGCTTGTGTTACGGGTACTAGGAACGAAAATAAATTTAAGATTTTTTATATATAAATACATGTTATAAATATGTATTTTTATAAAATGAAATTCATATGAATGCACACGCATGCATACGTCCATGACCCGGTGCAGACATATTCATCATACAAATTATCTATACTTGGCGGGATTCGAACGCGCGACCGCCGCACGAAGTGTTCAGTAGACTGACCAGCCGGCCATCGCCGCCGTTAAATATACCCTATGTCTGGGTCATGATTTATCCATGCAAAATAAATCAGTAAGTGCCAAATTGTATACCAAACATACTATACTTACACACTTTTATACTTATAATATTAAGTTTTGGTTTCCTGAATTAGTCATCTCTATAGGTAAGTAAATTATGTAAGACATGACTACTATTTCTAATTCCTTTGCAATGTTTTATAGAATGTCAGTTCACATGCATGGATCAATCCCATCTATTAATTTCGTTTCATGACAGCAGCGTGCTCCGGTGTAGAGATTGATAACTAATATCAAACATTATAAGATAAACGACTGCCGATAAAAAGACATAAATTTACAGTGATTGGATTAATCTACGCGCTTCTAGCATTCCCATATAAATCATATTCATATATCAAATGTATCCAAATGCCGGAGATCCTCCGATAGAAGAGGCATTTTAATTCTAACATTAACGAAGACAGGTGTTTGCGTCTTGTAATTACTAAAACGTCAATTGCAGTTATCGTCGATGTTACTAGAAAATAATTATCTATTCAATGGGTTATAAGCTTCAAATTTATCCCCTAATGGCCAATATTATTTATCCAAGAATGCGCGCTAAGATTATGGTAAAGAAAGCTTTAAAAGATAATTATTTTGTATAATGTTGTGCAAATGTGTTTGTGTGTGTATGTGTGTTGTGTAGTGTGTGCATGTGTGTGTGTGTCGCGAAGCAATTGTAATATATACAATTCGATCTCTCGAGCTCCATGTAGGTTAGATGAATTTAATAATAATAGCGGCATGTTTGTTATACAACCAATAATCTGTAATTTAGCTTAACCATCCGACTCACATACCGATCAAATTGGTTAGCAATTTTAATAAGATCTCTACACCTATCCGTTGGTTTGCCTTACGCCGTCATTTCTAATCTAATTGAGATTAGAAACTTGATCTTGTTAAATATAGTACTAAATAATATATTACTAGCCTAATAATAAATTAGTTCTAAAATAGAACAGAATAATTTTCCTCTAATATAAACGTTATTTAAAGATTACAAGTTATTGATAGAGATGGTGTCAATTATTTTGACGTTAGTTGTTATTATGTGAAGCAGCCACTGATAACGCGTTGATGAATCATCAGATGTGGAACACAATTATCTCTTCAAGATGCTCTTACACCTATAAAACATTTTTCCCATATCCACCTCAACTGTTAATAAAAAGCACGATACATTATCTTCTTGTCGTTTGTTATTCGTTTCTCGCGTGATTCGTAGCTTACCGTAGGTAATGACTCCATGCACTCCACATATGAATACATCATTAGCGATCTCATCAAGTTTCACTTCAGGTGCGAAGTTTTCGCGGGGAATACGATCTCGGGCGCAGCGGCCGCGGCATTGTGATCGACGCGCGGTTGCATAATGCCCGCTCGTGGGAGCCGGTGTGCAGATAGGCCGTTATGCGACGCACGCCCCAGTACCGTTCCATTAGTGATTTTATTAGACGATTCACGTGTATCGCCCGCAATCAATTTGAGCGCGTTGCGGGCACTGTAACTCGCTCCACTTACACTGTGGAACGTTTTAAGACCATATTCTCCAGACTGACACGGTGTACCTGGATTTACGGCATAATTCAAACCTATGTAAATATAACTTCGGCCGGTCTGCTATTCAGTGTCCCAACAATGCGTTACTGATTTGCGAAGCTTATGGTGTTAGCGATCCATATCGGGCTATATTAGGAATGCTGGATAACTCTAACACTAGTATTTATCTGTAATGTAATTTTAAAATATGCGACTAGATTATTAGACTACCCTGGTTACATTTTGTGTGGATTTATGTGACAGTTAAGTGTTCCGTACCGAATGGGTGTTAAAAGAACAACTTAAATTTTCAGACAGTTAATTGTTTATTATAGTATTTATGAGTTGTGAGCGACGATAGTCTAGTGGGTATGGGCTCGGCCTCTTGAGTGAGAGGTTTGGGTTCGTCCTTTTTTTTTGTTTAACCCCGGAAAATGCTCTGAGGCATCTCGCGGGAGAGTGGGTCTCCCAGGCGGGTATGTGGGACTCGCTGCGCCCGTAAGCTGGTAAGTGGACGCAGCTCTACCCACCAAAACCCGGCGATGCCAACAATGCCGCCTTTGGTGAGGTGCCCCGGATCTGTTGAGCAAACAGGGCACCTCGACGGCTAGTCAGTCCCGCAGGGGACCGACGCCACCTCCACAGGGGGGTTGTCCCGCACCACAGAACAACCCCTCCCAGCGTCGGGACAGTACATTGGGGTGAGGTTCCCGTCCTCGCCCCTTGCCCCCTGCTCTTTTGACCCCTCTTCTTATAAGAGGGGTACAAATTCCTCGGCACAGATACCTCAGCTCAATTCGCTTTGACCAAGGTGCTGGGCTCACCCTAGGCTACTGAGCCCCACCATCAAAACAAGGCCTTAAGTGGGGTTTGGGTTCGATCCTGACCAAGTGCACCTAAATTATTTTTCTTAGTTTCCCCGTGCACCTGAACATAAGAACATCGGCAGATGAGGAAAAATATTGCGTGGATACCTACATGCCTGATGTGAATGTCTTTAAAGATGTGTGAAGTTCACGATCCCGCATTGGAGCAGCGCATACGTGAACTATGCTAACATCCTCCTCACCTGATTTCGAGGAGGAGACTTGTGCCCAGCATATAATCGTCCGTCTTAGCGTTTACTAAAAAGTCTAATACCAGCAGTGGACCGAAAAAGTTGAGGGCGATGATGCTGATGATTATGATTTTCGATCGACCCTAATAATGGTAAGAGTCGAGAAATGTCGTCATTTAAATATTTACTGGTGATACGAAACACTCCGTATGCGAATCAAATTCACACTTGGCTGGTTTTTATAGATATGACACAAATATTATTAGATACGATGAAATTTATCACTTATTATATTTGGTCACGGCGACTCGAACTGTGTCACACATCCGGACACACCCACCAATTTTTATGATCATTTTCGACCCAAACAGTGTAGGTGGCTTTGCGAATTTTGTATGTAGAACAATTCACAGTTAACACATGTGAGCTTAAAATAGGTGGTTAGAATTCTAAACCGTCTGTGAAGGTTTCGTCTGTCAGTAAATAGCCCGAACATCGGGGGTCAACGTCCTACGCTAACGATTAGGAAATACACGAACGATCGATCGGATGCAGTGTTAAAAGGTTGTTTTTTTTCTGATTTATACGCTTCTAAGAAGTTTTTATATATTTCAAAGTGAAAATTCTAACTATATTGTCGAACAATTGAAACATGATAACAAGAAATTGATCCAAATAACTTATTTCAATAAAGCTTTTACTCTAGTAATCTATATTTAGAGAGACTTTCGTCATAATATATGTAAATAATATAAACATTAGAAAGCAATACATAATATATATGTTAAGATACTCAGCTGCACCTGCGAGACGTTTAAGATTCCCCAGACAGAGTGAACAAACAGTCTGCCAGTCTGGCGATGCCATGCGTGAGTACTTTGTATCGTATGTTTGTGTTCGAGTATAACTTAAAACAAAAACGCAGATATATGGATAAAATATTATAATGTCTATTTAATTTTTTTTAACGACATGTTATCTTTTGTTTGTGTATATTATTTAAATTAACTTATAATAAGCATAAAATCGATACTACATACATATCGCCTCAAATATAATCTTATTACTATAATACTAATTAATGCACACTTAAAACTTAATATGAAATCACCAAACGCATATTTACTTACACGTTTATGAACCTAACTTTCAAATGTAACAGTCATACATAAAAATTAGTTTTTTAACCTTTCTAACTACAAATCGAAATTGAATTTTTCCACGTCCAAACGTATGGTGTGAACATTTGTTAACATCAAATAGTCAAAAGTTTCCCAGGTGGTATAGAATTCGATTCGGGGTCATTCACCTCGGCGCGTAATTAAAATCCTTCATGCGATGGTCTGATGGAATTCTGACCTGTGCTCGACCGCAAACTGCTTCTCTTTAAACGTTACTGTGTAAATAGTAGCAACTTTGTAGGACCGTCATGTGACACTAAATTTACTCTTTCAAGCCACAATAGACACAAATCCATAATATAATCGTCGTTTTTCGGTAGTTACTTCTTAGCGTTTAGTGGTTGATGAGAAAAGGTAAATTAGTTTGTAGTAAAGGAATTATTACGACAGTAAGTTTTATTGATAACCTTTTTGCATATGAAACTTGTAATATCTCCGTATAATTGAAAAGTCATACGCATCAGACGCTAAATATTTAATTTTTAACGGTATAAAATGTTTGCTTCAACCAATAATAGATTTAGACTTTGGTTTCAAAAATAGATTTTTCTCAGTAGACAAACGAAACTTTTTAGATCTTATCTGGAAAGCTAGAAATGAGTTACTAATAAACATAATTTTCGCTTTAAAACCAAAATCACAAAACCCTTTTAATAGTGGTGGAAGAAAACTATAAATATCGACAAAGCTAATACGAGGCGACATAGACTTTCTGCGGTTTATTTTTATCGCAAGCCTGTTGGGATACCACCTGCTTCGGCGAATACCACACTCATTCACTTGCTAACAATAAATCAATAGCAACAAGTAGCGATTATACTGACTAGAATAGTAATACATTTTAAAAATGATTTAGGATTCAATTTTATTTTTATTAAGGTAGGTGTACTGGCATTCGTTTTGCTGCTTCAGTAAGTGAAGGTTAACGGGCAATATATCGATATTTTTACTCAAGTTTTTCATGTCGACTATTGGATAGAAAACTGGAACAGTATTGCCTTGTGCTCGATAGTTCATCGAATGGCGTGTCATCGTTGCGTGTTGCGCTTATGGGCACGTCACTATTCTCACGTGACCCTTTTAATTATGACCTGCACTAATAGAGGGCCAATCCGACCTATTGAAAACTAGTTTCAACAAAAAAAAATGTGTACCTCAGATTTAAAATAGCATTCTTTTAGATAAGGACGATTTATAATTTTTATAATTTTATTTTTTTATAAACTAAAATATTTTGTAGAAAATAATTAAATTTAGTGCAAACGCCGAGTGAGGCAAAAGGTTTTTTTTTTCAAAAACGTTCAACGCATTGCTTGCTATTTATTAAAATTTTATTACAAATAATACATTGACTGAGACAGGTTTATCGTTAGTGAAACAAATATAATCAGCCCGTGTTCCGTTACTAAATACAGGCTCTTTCATTGGTTGAAGATTGAAATATACTCCTCTCCTATATCCTCATCTCCATACCGCCTGCGATGACTCATTAGTTTCGAGGCTATTAATGATAACGGTAGCTTTTTTTGTCTTTTATAATAAATATTTTTCTTTATGACCTCATCAAATATAATTACAATCTATGCCGTAAGCGTTTTATACGGTTTTTACATTGGACCGCACTTTTTTCATTCAACTATAATATCTTTCTTTTCGTCTCCTTTTTTATAAAATAGTTATAATAAAAGCAAACCGATACTTAGTCCCTCCTTTAACATCATAAACAAATAGGCAACTGTTTTTTATTCTATCTTAAAGATTGAAGTACGCCCCGAACTTAAATGGGATAGGATCTTGGTTGTCTATGGGAGGCGGTCATCATATTACATTTCATTAGCTGAATGCACTTTTTAATACACGATGGACTAGGGCATTTTCAAATGATATATTCTAAAATTTAAAATGGTTAAAGTGGTACAACTCCAGTGAGGAGTCGATTAAAAAAAATTAAATTGTTATACATAAAAAATATTATTTTATGTGATATGACCCATCATCGTACCTACTTCAAAAAAAGGACATCTAAAGTATGCTTCAGCAATATTTTTCTTTCTTACACCACCACTGGAATATAATGGTGTAAAGATGTTCCGGACAAAGTTTCGACGTTAAAATGGCTCATACAATATAAATCAAGCACTTGACTTCTAATTCGCTCTCATAAAACATCTCACAAACGGAAACGGAATGGACATGAACCGATTTATTTCCACATTCCTTCCCCGTGTCTCAATTTACTGCGGCGGGCTTATCTCGTACTAATGCTAACCCTTGACCTCGATCGTGCATTTTAGATCGCTTATGCTCTATGACCAATTGTTTACTACTTACAACTGTTATGTATAAAATGGTATCGGTTTCAAAGTTATGTTGGTATAAAAAAAATTTTTGAACATTCAAAATAGTTTCTTTAAAATATTTTTATAGTACTTGTTACCAAAAAATTGCTTTAAAAGATTTGGTCCTTCGAGCCGTATATCCGATGTATTTCCAAATTTCCGTTTACGGAACTTTTAAATAGTAAACATTGAATTTTATATTAAAAATTTACCAATCGAATAAAATTTCATTTAAACTTTTACAGTATAACATAAATTCTATAAATATTTAGAGATATATGTATTACGGTGTATTTAAATTACCTACTTTCCTTAAATAGTATAGACCATAATCAAACATTTGGTATTCAGATTTTTGACCTCGATGTTTAAGAAAAAATTATAGAGGCGGTGTTTTTGGGGCTTAGAATCATTATTTAAAAATATATTTTCCTAGTATTACTACATACACTATGTATTATATTCTACGAAGTTTTATATTCGGAAAATTTGTTTTTATCCTCTAAACGTTTAACTTAAGTGTAAATAACTTTTATGATCTTATAAATCTTACTAAAATATTTCTTTACGCAGTTAATACTTGGAAAAAAGATTTTTCCATAATTTGTCATTTGTCCTTTTAACAGTATGGTGATAACTGAATGTAAATTTAACGTTTCATGAGCCCATTCTGAATTCCTAATGAGCGCTTAAACGATATGCCGCGAAACGCTATTGTACGCGTTGAAGTCTTTTCTTTGATATGCCTTAATACATTCTGCTCTATAGTGTTTTACAATTGTACGCAATGAAAATTTAAATTTAAATAATTTCTTGATGTTTTTTTTTCACACTTACTATTAATATATTATGCTGTTTTATTAATCAGATTTTATTATTATTTACTGACTTCATTTTTATTCCTATTTCAAAATAACACTAGAAATTAGCTTTATTTATAAAAAAAAATTGCAAGTGTTTGAAATTTAAAGCAAAAATTTTATAATGTATTATCACTATGTATTTTGTAATGTATACGGGTGTTATTTTCGCCATCCTTTTCCTTTACTTTTTTCAAAATTAAACACTTATTGAAGAAAAAAGTAAACCCCTTTTAAAAAGAACCATCGAAAGGAGCTTCCTGGAAGGGAATCAATCGAGTCTAAATATAGCGCATTATAGCTTCATGTGCACCGAAGCCTATCGGTCTCATATACGATTGAAGACAAGTGCACGAGATGCGCAAAAACCTTCATAATGCGAAGCCACAATAACGGGACGCTACATAACATAAGGTCGTTACATTTCTTCATTTTGATGTCTATATACTTATTCTAACAGACCCTGGGAAACTGCAGAAATGGCGTTGATTTTAATCACCGTTACAGTAAAAATGAGCTTCTAACTAAAGGAGTCTGAATCATCGTGGGAACATCGCAATTACGTTTTATTACGATTGCGTTTATAAATGTCATAATATTTTTATTTTTATACATATATTTTACATAAATTATTATATAAAGAAAATATACGTTTTATATTTTGTCCAGTATATACTGTCGATGCTACTTTCTAGATACAGATAATATCAGTGTTTCTTTAAACGCATACACACGCACAGATAAGGATTTAATTATTGTGTACTAGGGGAAGAGAGGTCCTTAACCAGGCACCGCAACTATAAAATATTTATAGACCTGTTATTGAACAGGACACCGGCCACACCAATGCTCTCTACAATTTACACGTTTTATGTTTACATAAAAAAATATTTTTTTTAACGTACCTCGTACGAAGTGTGTAAAGTATCGGCCGCACGTGATATCGTTCAAACAAATTCAACACCCAGTTTTTGAACAACACTGGTCGTATCACAGGCTCGACACAGTCCAACCGCGCACTGATCGCGAGCCTAGTATCGCGGCCGCACTCGACAAGACACTGAACTTGCTGGAGTGCGCCCCAACGGTTATAACATAACACGTCTGACGTAACCTTAACCTTGCAAGAAGAAGAGGAACGAGCCGCCGAAGGACGGAGAGAGAGAGCGATAAATCCGAGAGAAAGGGAAAGATGCTCGGACGGCGTTCGGATCGAGACGGACACCTCGGGTTTTTTATGACTTACATTGTTTAACAATTAAAAATAAAATATCTTGGTATAAATCGCGGAAGCTACAGGTACTCTAACTCGCCACTTGGAATTTCCACACAGATGTCAATTAAACTAAAATGTCAAAGTAGGTCGTTGAAGATTTGTCACAGAATTTATTTAAAGTAAGGAATTTCTGCGCCTGACCTCTACTTTCTAGGGTCACAAGGACACGCTATTAGTACTGATTTAGACCCACTAAATTGAGACTTCAATTTGCTCATAAAATCTGTAATTGAGATGCACGATTATAGCATATAAAATATTCATGCTATTTGCTATCACAATCCCTCGCCTATCATATACCTAATTTATGGTTCGTGTGTTATTTCAATAAATGTTGTCTCCGTTTGTATGAAAAAAAAGAGAAATCACGTTCGTAGTTATCCTGGCCCTCGGTCATTATTACATCCCATTATTGCGTCGCTTTTTCGAAGAACAGGCGGCAAACGCTTTAATTTGAGTCAAAGCAGAACACTTATCGTTTAATGACTATCGCTACTACTAGCGCTTTTCAGACATGGAAGAATGTTGTACCAATCCTTGTATGTAATCTGGTGGGTCATTTATGCTGTATTGTAATGTTATATTTATAAACGATTAAAAGCTTATTAAAATGTAATGAAAAATTTACAAATAGAAAACATTTTTATCATTATAATGAATCAATTTTTACGGATTTTATCGCGGTTTATTAAGATTTTTACAGTCCTACCGTGACCATGGTTTCTGTAAAGTATCCGAAACGTCGGGCTTGTAAAAATCTTAATAAACCGCGATAAAATCAGTAAAAATTGTTTCATTATAATGAGTGAAATTCGCGTAAACATTAGAAAACAATATTTTTATCATAAGTCCGTTATGGACATGAGTGTAATACTTAGGGGAGAGAGCGCTTTATTGGTGGACACGGAATGAGTATCATCATCACCAACCTGCATATTTTAGGATACATGTGTAATGACAGACAAAAAGATCTAACATATTCATTACTTACAAATTAACTCTCCGAGGCCGGACCCAAAGATATTCTGATGTGATTCTACTTTTCTGAGTTTCTGAGAGACGGACAGGACAGACGATCTTATTACTGGCAAGAGGAATTAACATCTTAATCTGGATCGTCAACGCATGAATGAGTTGCCCGGTCTAGTGGTGGCCTGAAGGTGAACTTATTTATATGGATGGGCGATGCTGACAACCTAACATCGGGTGGAACGTCTGTTAGTTTGTCTATCCAACTAACAATATAAATAAACCGGCCAAGTGCGAGTTGTCTCGTGCACGACGGGTTTCGTACCATTATATATTATACAACATTAGACACTTTAACATAAAAATCACTGTTTATGAGATTTAACTATCACTGTTTATGAAATACAGCCTAGTGACAGACGGACAGTGGAATCTTAGTAATAAGGTTTCCGTTTTGCCCTCTGGGTACGCATTTCTAAAAAGAAAAAAAGAAATAAAGACTAGAAGTGGACGAGTCACCCAAGTGCGACCCAAAATGCGCTGGGTATTTGTCGACTGCGTTGCCCTCCTTTTCCCTATCCTCCCAATGAGCCACCGGAAGCTCACAAAACGCACGAAATGCGACAGCATACCTGTCACTTGACGCCGGTGTTATGTGAGCGAGAGGTACCATCCTGGTCGTGCCGGCCCAATTCGGCTGCAATGCAACAAGGCACTACCTCTTACTAAATAAAAACATCCGAGTCATAAATTATGTCATATAATATTAGTAATAATATAAATTGCTCAATTATAGTATTCCAGTAGAGTTATCTCGCAGGTGATTCGAGACAGTTAGATCTATCATAATGCTATCAACAAACAATATATGATAGTGAGTACATTATACTATATTAATAACATACCTATGAATTACTTATATCAAGTCATATCTCGGACACTACTACATTACAGCACCCGATTCCACGCTAAACTATTGTTTTAGATAAAACATAACATGTTGCTGAGATATGTCGGAGTGAGTTTTTTAATCGCGTCATTTGCTGAGCTGTTTATTTATAGATGCTTTTTAGTTTGAGATATAAACGAGATATTGAAATGTTTTTATTAAATGTTTTATTTTTATGGTTCAATTTAGTATTGAAAGTTTTTAGAATCCAGACAAATACACATAATTTGAACTTTTGATGAATACAGATGTCTGCACCGGGTCATGGACGTGTATTTATAAGTATACTAATCTATATATATATAAAAATCAATGCCACTTTTCGTTGTAATTTTATAACTCAAGAACGGACTCACCAATCCCAACCAAATGTTTAGGCTTTGTTCGGACTATTTAGTAGATGGTTTATGTGAAGTTTGCACAAAATCGGTCGAGCGGTTCTTCATTTATCACATTTTTTCATTCAATAAATGGCGGATCATTTTGTTAATGGAAATTTTGCTGTCAAATTGAAACTTTTTCAGTTGGGGTCATATTGAAACTTTTTTCAGTACAACAATAAGTTTTAAAATAGCTAGCAATTAATAATATATTTTTTTGCGGTTTGAATAAATTAATTTGATGTTCCAATTTTTTTTTATTTCACTTTATTCGTAGCGAAGCACGTACCGGGCCGCTAGTTTAATATATTTTTAAATTTCTAAAATTAATTCCGCTCCTAGTACCCGTAATACAAGTTATTAGGAGCTGACCAGGCTAAGTACTTGTACTTAGGCTAAGTTGAAATGGTGTGATTGTTGAATAACATTTATTTATTTATAATAAGGTATTGATCCATCGCTAGCTCGATGGGAATGCTATCTTCATCTAGTAGCCGGTTTATAAGCGGAACATATCGGCTGCCTGGACGGTTCACTAAAAGTTTGTCAGATATAGTAGTTTTTTTTTTCTTTTACGCTGGGAAATGCTCTGAAACATCCCGCGGGGGACTGGGTTTCCCGGGGGCGGGGGCGGGTATGTGGGACTCGCTGCGCCCTAAAGGTGGTAAGTTGAACGCAGCTCTTCCCATTAAAACCCAGCGAGTGCCACCAATGGCGCCTTTGGTGAGGTGCCCTGGATCTATTAAGCAAACAAGACACCTCGACGGCTAGTCAGTCCCTTAAGGGACCGACGCCACCTCCAGAGGGGTTGTCCCGGACCACAGAACAACCCTTCCCAACGTCGGGACAGTGCAATGCGAGGATGGGAACCCCACCCGGTTCCCATTCTCGCCCCTTGTCCCCTTGCTCTTTTGTCACTTCTTCTTATAAGAGGGGTACAAAGAGCAGCTCCCTCGTTTCAATTGGCTTCGCACACCGCCACGACAAGGTTTAACCATAGTGGGGAAATTTGGAGTACTTAGCGATTCGATCGTTGACTCTCTTCAACTTATAAATACTTGAAAAATAACCATAAGATCCTGACCTACTCCTCACTGTCGCTAGTTGTGGCTGAAGCCGGCTGTAGACGATAACGGACCGATGCCGATGAAGTAGGTTTATGAGGTACAGTCACTAAAAGTAAAACTCATTTTGTAGAAATTCAAAGCATTTCTGAGAATAATGAAAGCTCGCGATTTGCGGGTCGGCCTTTTGTATGAACAACTTTAATAATCACAAGTGAAAATTGACGCTAAGTTGGACGTTCATTGTCGTACCTCATAACTTTTGATAAAGGACTTAAAGCACAATATGATCTTTTTTCAACGTACACTACGACCTTTTCAAAGTCAAGTCGATCGACACAAATTTTTGAGGGTTCGTCGAGACGTCCTTGACACGTAAAAGTAAGCCAACCAACGGAATCATTAAATCTTGAGTATAACTCTTAATTCTTCATTCATCTTATTTTATCGAATATTTTCCTGTATCATGTGCACTGAGTGAGATTATTTTCACTTCAAAAAGTCATCACGTAAAGTTGAGATACCAATATATTTTCTTCGTGCTATGAAACAAAATTTTACTACGAGCCTTTTAATTCCTAATCCTTTCAAGATGAGACTCTCATTTTTTTTATGTTAGTTGGATAGGCAAACTGGCAAACGTACCACCTGATGGTAAGTGGTCGACGTCGCCCATGAACATAAACTAGTATGCCTGGAACGAGCCCAGGCAACTCATTTATGTGTTGCCTATCCTGAGACATAAGATGTTAAGTCTCGGTGCCAGTAATTACACTGCCTGTCTTGCCCTTCTCTCAGAAACACAGCAAATCTGTTTCACGGGAGAAACAAGCAAGATGGTGGTACCCATACAGCCGGGAGCGCGGCACAGCGCTTCCCTCCCACCGGTACAGCGCTTCCCTCCCACCGGTGCAGCGCTTCCCTCCCACCGGTGCAGCGCTTCCCTCCCACCGGTAATCTCTCAATATAAACTTTCTCACTAGAATAATTTATCACTTCCGAAAAATATATTGTTTTTAATTATTAATAGAACGCACTTCACCTGTAACGGACAGACGGGATGTTTAATTACATATAAGTAGCATCTTTCCATTCGTCAATCAAACGCCAGGCGAGTATTTAAAAGGAGTCAGGTGTGTAAAGTGACAGATTTTAACGGATAGCACATGTCAAGATTGAAACCAGTGATACGGCAAAAAAGACCAGTAAAAAACCGGAAGCAACCAAGCACGTGTAATTCAACCTTAACGTATGTCTAAACGCCTTTATAACCCATTAATGTTTCGCAGGACGAGTGATTTCTTATTGCGCCACATCTGCAAGAATCTTAATACTAAGACTAGAAAGAATGCTTAGAGGATATGGGTGTCATTCTTAGTGTGAGGTTCATATTAATAATTATCATTATAACTTCAACGTCGCGTAAGAAATTAATGTCTTTTGATAACATATAGGGCCTGCAATGACTAGGCAAAGCTAGCTAGCTGACTGTCATTGTATACTCATGTCAGCGGAAAAAATTGTAGGTTCTTCGTAAATTACGCAGACTAGTGTGTATACATACACTAGTAGTGTAACAATAGTATGAGGCGGAGGTCTCTCTTAAGAAGACGATTGTTTGGTCTACCTGCTGACTGGAGAAGATCTACTTTCTTGGTGTTTATTAAAAGTGGAATTGAAATCCAAGGGTATGGAAATAGGCAGATATTGACGATGATAAATAAAACCTTTTATTTTAGAATATTAAATGACATCAACCTATATAATTAAACTTTAAACCATATTTCGCTTTAATGTGAACCTAAATCTTTGTAGGTATTTTATGAACAGAGCAATATGCATAATATATTTCATTTGTAAATAACCTTAGGCGCTGAATTACGGGATATTTAATTAGAGAAATGTTATCCCATATTTGTAGCTATAGATCCTCGGTAACGTATATTTTTCTTTTATTACCATCCGTGCTTATGATTTCCTTGATGAAGTTTAGATTCACACGCTCCATTCTAATCAACGCAACGTGTTTTTTTTTTACCCTCCTATGAACCGGGAAATGCGATTGCATATTATAAAAACTAGTCCCTGGGATAGTCTTTTCAATCTCGGAGTATGATGTTATATATATATATATCTACCACACATTTTAGTGGTATACAATATTTTAAATATTATTCATTGATATATCAAGGACTGTACATTCAATATTACAATTTAAACTTGTTGGATGTTGCTATCTTTAAATTTTAAAATAGCATCGTTTTTTATGTCTTCTATTCCAATACATTTCTATTTCACGATTTTTTTCCATATCAAGCGTATCTATTGTGACATACCATGATGACAATTAATCAACACCCAGTGTGGGCTTCTATAAAGACAGCTACATGGCATATATGCATAAGACACGTAATGATACAAGTAAGAAATTGTCAATTTATTGCTTTTAAAAATATCAATGACGAGTTTCCATACAACCTCCCCAAAAGGGCGTATTAGACAAAAATCCTATTTAGATTGTGATTTCGTAAAGTTTAAATTATAAAATTTATCAGCAGTTAGTTTTTTCATCTGTGGTTTAGATATGACAAAACATTATGTATTTTTAACCGACATCAAAAAAAGAAGGTTCTCAATTCGTCTGTATGTTTTTTTTCGTATACATGTGACTGTCAGTCATTGTAATAAAACTTTTATTTATCTAAGCATTTACAATAAAGTCAAAACGGATGTTAGTGCTTAAGCGTCTAATGTTTATTACTTATCAGAAGAAAAGTTGTCTTCTGATATTCAATTTATTAATCTGACTTATAACATCTTAATAATCTAATATTATAAAAAACAGCCTTTAATCAAGCCTGGTCCTATAATTAATGGCTGTGTTTATGAGAATCATTACACGACTTTTTTGTGGGAGCTTCTTAAACGTTAAGTTGCATGGATTCTTGAACTCATCAATCTTTCTTGACCTCAAAAACCTCTAATTACTTGTTTATTCACGATTAATTGATATTAGGTACCGAATTGGACGTGTGTTTTTTATTGTTTCATAGTATCAATTACCTTTATTAGTTTTTGTGGACAATATTGTTTGGCCCAGGTTATCGACCTTGTCAGTTTTTTGATGGATAGGACAAGAATTTGGCCACAGCGTTTAATCTTATCTGATTCGGTTATACATGATAAATTGCGAATAAATATTGTTTGTTTTTTTGCGAAGTAATCAATACCTAGAGTATGATATTCGGTTTAAATAAATATATGTATTCAATTGAGTGGTTTTTAATTAATTTACATATGTGGAAAAATATTTTCTCCCTTGTGTCAAAGTTCTAAATATTAGTGTCCTTTATAGGGTTCAAGGGCTGCAAAGTGTCGTAAAGATTATTTTTAAGATATTAGTAGGTACAAAAATTGGTTTTTAATTTTGCTTAAGCTATATACAAATTGATAAAGTAATAATATTTTAAATATTACACTTGTGTCTCAGTTATCTACTAACCATTGTTTAATATAAAAAACATATTCGGAGCGTAGAAACCATTAATTTGTGTGTTAAGTGTTCATAGGTTAATACGAAATTGGCGTGTATTCGATGCTCGGGATTAGCTTGTGGTTAGAGGTAATTAAGATAGATTATCTTCTCCAAACTACCATAATACGCGCGGATTGCAAGCGCTTTCATTTCACCCAATTGATAGTAATTATTGGCTATTGAGAGCGAAGCAAAGGTTATTCATAAAATATATTGTTTGTGCTCTGATACAAAAGGTGAGGAAAACGTCACATTTTATTTGTTGGTACTATACAAATATTTCACTATATTATTGGTATATACATACTATATAAATAATGGTGTATAATTAGGGATACTCGAGATCTTTCTTTAATGATCTTTATATGCAAGCGATTAATATGATCATCTTATGGTGATGCTAAAATAAACCAGAATATAACGGAGCGGTGTAAAAAATAATAAGTGTTTAGTGCTTTTATAACATCTGCCTGATAACATCTTGATTTTTTTTTGTAAGAGGCTGTAAGAGCAAGGGGTGCCGGTGTCGGTGAAGTAAAACATCGTGAGAAAACCTGCATGCCTGATGAGATTAACCCGCATTCGCATCGGTGAACTATGATCCAAACACCCTCTTCGCTTGGTTTCGAGGAGGTTACCCGTGCCGTACCGTAGTGGGATATATAATTGTTAATATTGTAAGATAGCTACCTAAACTGGCAGACACCCACCTAATGGTAAGTGGTAAGCATTACCTATGAACATAAACGAGTTCATCCTAGACTCATCCAGGCAACTCCTTCATGCCGCCGACGAGGCCTCTCCCCGCGGGCGACGAACGGGGGTGCGTAGGAGGCGCTACTTAATGCGCCTCCAGTAACGCCCCTGTGCTTGCGTTGGGCTCAGGGTGGAAACCTGTCCAGTATGACACGACACGTCGCGGGGACTGCTCAGTAGCGGCCGGGCAGTCCCCCCTTACGAGGACTAGTCTGGCCTTCGCTGGAGCCAGCCTGTCGCTGAGGTAATCCCGTAGAACACAGATCCAGGACCCTCAAAATGCGGCTGAAGTGGTTTTAGCTTATGGGTAGGGCACTCCTAGGTGCGAGTCCCACATAGTGTCAGGATCTACCCATAATGAATGTCTTGGCTTTCATTGAGAGAGGCCTATGTTCGGCAGTGGACGGATAGAGACTGATGATGATGATGATGATGAAAGGAACAGCTTATTCAATATTTTTTATGTGACTTTTTTACTTGTAAGGGGTATATCAGCAAGGCACGGTAGGCACCAGGAAACACTAAACCATAAAGTATAGACTCAATAAACCTAAGTAGGGCAATTTCCGGCTAACTTGTATAAATTTAGTAGTCTGTTGAGAGTTTGATTTAAACTGAACATGTTAATTTTTTTTCTTAATTATTGTATTTATTCATCATTATCATACTAATAAGCCTCTTTCAGTGAAAGACTGACACCAAGACATAACATCTTACGGCTCAGGGCTGGCAACATCCCACTTACCACCGGGTTTCGTGTCTGCCAGCTTGACTATCGAACTAACATTAAAAAAACCATCACATGTGTGCCTTAAATTTCATAAGCATTTGCTTTGGCATATAATCAAAAGGCTATATATATACAGGTATACCGCTACTCAATCTGATAAACGGCGCTTAGTATATTCGGACTTACTCTTGTAATAAAATCCATTCTTGTTTTTTTTTACATTCTAGAATATTGCGACACGCTCTATGTACGTAACAAGAATAATAAAAAGCTGCATCTTAATTTGATAAAGAAACACACTTTATTGTTTTTTATGATCTCGTTTCTGAAAATTTTCTTTTTCTACTAAGATATGTTTAATCTTTAAGTGCAGTAAGAAGACTTTTAAAGTGGGTGCATGTGCGGATTTTTACAGTCTGAATTTATTTTTCATATCTCAAGTTCCATATTTTTGTTCGGTTGCTCTAGAAATAATCTGCTATTTTAAGTATTATATGCAAGGTTGTACGTTCTGACTATACCGAGTATATAACCTAATAATACGAAGCTTTCAACTAACATAACATATACTATATTTGATAAATACTCGAGCAGTTTCGTTAAAATGATGGCATATTAGTACCAAATTTAAAATTATATATTTAACAACTAAACAATAAAGATACTGTTGTTTCCGTTATTTCCAGTACTATATATAATATTAAATATAATGTATTTGTGCCACTGCATAATTACCACTCGACCTTTCACAACAATATTTGAATGCATATTAGGGTACTAAAATAATAAAAAAATATAAAGTAAATTATTACTGTACATGAAAAATAAAAACACCACACTTAAGATTTCTATTCTGTTTAATTTATTGGCTCGATATGAGCTAGCCATCAACATCTTCCCATTTATGTTTTTTTTTCGGAATGATCTATGCTAACGGCCCAAAGGCCCTGATGCTACATCGGATTTGCGTGAGCCGATTTGGCTCACTTTTGGTTTGTTAAATTGGGAGTTACCTATATTTATGTTGTGTTAATATCCATCACTGAAAAGTGTGCTTTATTTTATATCAGCAAAAACAATAAGTTTGCCTAGTTACCTGTTGGTATGTAGTCGACGTGTCCGTAAACATCAACAAAGTCACTAGCACTAATATGGCCATAAAGTTTTTGAAATTATCCCTCAGTTACAACACAGTTGTTCTTGATGCTCGTAACAACATTGCCGGTCTTGCCTTCTATTCGCAACAACTAAAAACAATTTGATAAAAAAGTGATACCAATAGCGAGCGCGCTCAATGCGGTGTCCTGTTATAAAGTAAATAATCAAGAGAGATAAAAAAATTAAAAAAGACAAGTGACTACATTGTTTAAGCATTGAATTTAGTTTCAATTAAGCTGTACGTCTTTTTCATTAATTTGGCAGTCGCAAAAACACGAGCGGTTGCGGTTATATGGCGAGACGAATTTGGAAGCTTCTCAAAAATTTAAAAATAGTATTTACTTATCGCCGTTTGTACCGCTCTGTTCACCGTACCGTTAAATGATATAAAGATTCACGTGGAAAATGCACAATGAGAGATCATTGTAGATTTTAGATCTGCAAGTGCTTAAAGCGGATCGCGAATGTAAATGTTATATAAAAAATCCTGTACGAACTGGCCATATTATGACTTGAGGTCATTGACCAGTTTTGCTGTTGTTTGATCATTGTAAATTATATGTGTTTACATTATGAGCAATTTACAATGCGGAAAATGTGATTATTTCTAATACTACAAAGCATACATATCTGATGATTATTTTTCTTTAACGCCGAGAAATGCTCTGAGGCATCCCGCGGTAGAGTGGGTCTCCCCAGGCGTGTATGTGGAACTCGCTGCGCCCGAAAGGTGATAAGTAAACGCAGCTCTACCCACTAAAACCTGGCGAGTGCCACCAATCCCGCCTTTAGTGAGGTGCCCCGGATCTCTTGAGCAAACAGGGCACCTCGACGGCTAGTCAGTCTTTCAGGGGACCGAAACCACCTCTACAGTGGGGTTGTCCCGCACCACAGGACAAACCCTCCTAATGTCGGGACAGTACAATGGGGTGAGAATTCCGTCCTCGCCCCTTGCCCCCTGCTCTTTTGTACCCTCTTATAAGAGGGGTACAAAGAGCACCCTCGGGTCAATTCGCTTCGCCCAAGGTGCAGCGGCTCACCCTTGGCTACTGAGCCCCACTGCCACGACAAGGCCTGAACCATGGTGGGGATACATATCTGATGATGCTGATTAGTAGATCCATAACAAAGATGCTATATATTCAACACAAATATTACGTTTAGCAAAATTCAAACCCGCGACCGCCGCATCCATACATGTAATTTTAACACCAGACAGCCATCGTACGTATATGATTTTTTACAACAATGAATATGCTAATGTGTCTAGTACACAAAAGAAAAAGAAAAGTAGGCAAAATTCTTTGTAAAGCCGTTGTCACCGGGCGTAGTCTAGACATTCCTTTATCTGTGAAATAATGTATTATTAGTATGCAAACATTTTTGTATCGACGACACATATTTAATGGTAATTTGCATAGTACTATTTTATGCTTTTAAATGCGAATTATATTATAAAATGGGTGTTAACCATAATGAGTATCATCTACAAACAGTCATGGGGCTATAATTTAACGACAATAGGTTTGATAGTAGGTGTGGATCGTGTGATCGGGTTGCAGTATTGAAGAAATAATAAGCATTTTGACTGTAGAGATTGGACACCAATTTACCAGTCTTATCTGTATCCCCACCATGGTTCAGGTCTTGTCGTGGCGGTGGGGTTCAGTAACCTAGGGTGAGCGGTGCACCTTGGGCGAAACTAATTGGGCCGAGGGGGCTCTTTGTACCCCTCTTATAAGAAGAGGGGACAGAAGTTCAGGGGACAAGGGGTGAGGATGGGAACTTCACCCCATTGTACTGTCCCGACGTTGGGAGGGGTTGTTCTGTGGTGCGGGACAACCCCTCTGAGGAGGTGGCGTCGTTCCCTTGCGGGACTGACTAGTCGTCGAGGTGCCCTGTTTGTTTTTTAGATCCGGGGCACCTCACCAAAGGCGGCATTGGTCGCACTCTCCGGGTTTTAGTGGGTAGAGCTGCGTCCATTTACCAGCTGTCGGGCGCAGCGAGTCCCACATACCCGCCTGGGGAGACCCACTCTCCCGCGGGATGCCTTAGAGCATTTCCCGGCATTAAAGAAAAAAAAAAGTCTTATCTGTATCAGCGTGTTTTATATCAGTATCTACCTTCACACATCCTTAAAGATCTATATATTTTTCCTTGTGTTGCACGCCTCATAAGTGAAGCGTTGAGAGTTCTCTACTCTAGACATGTGAAAAAGCAGTATTCTGGAAACCGAAATTAATATTTTGTTATTTATGTCGCACTTATAAATGAATATGAGTGCACTTATATCAAGTCAAATAATCTGTCCGGCGCATAAAATATATTTGAATAACAATTATTTTGTTTAACATAATATTTAGTATTTTATTATTAACATTAAAAGTAATATTTTATGAACGTCCGTGTTTTCTGTGTGGCAGGGAAATTGAGCGAAAAAATTATCGTACCGGATTTTTTATCATTTAAAGCAATAATTTGCCGAGTTTCACTACTAATATGAGCGTTCAATTCACTGTCGTTTAGTCTTTATTATTATTAACCGACTTCAAAAAAAGATGAGGTTAATTCGTCTGTACATTTTTTATGTAATGTAACTCGATTACTCCGCCGATTGTGAATGAATTTTGATTGATTCTTTTTTTTTGTTTGAAAGCTGGTATTGCCAATTTGGTCTCATATTAATTTGATCTGACCAGTCGTTTTTGAGTTATTCTCAATAATGCTCATCTGTAAAAGCGAAGATAAGACTAACAAAATGTGCATTTATATCGGACTGTTTATTCGTTACCAAGCAACTGACAGGCTTTACAAATAATTTTACTGTGGGAAATAAGATTACGGGGCGTGCACTTTTGGATTTTCCAAACTTTTATATCTGTAATCTGACTGTAATCTTTTATATCTTTTATATCTGTAATTTATGTGTTTTATTATATTTAAAATTATATATGAAAGTATATACCATAAATTCATTCTCTTCTTTACTTACTTATTTATCAAGTAATCTAATATTTATTCTTCCTTGTGTGTTAAAAAAAAAACAATGCAATTGTTTATATTGAAAAGAAAGGAAATCTAAGACAATATATCCTGTTGAAAGTTGTTTGACTCATCACCAGCTTAAAGAATACATATCAATTTTACTTTTTCTTCATCTGTGGCGACATTCGCGTCACGATCGGGGCCGCGCGTGCTAACTGGCTGGACGTACGTAAACACTTGTAACATTATACCGCCTGATAAAATATATAACACAACACAAACACACTAATATATATATGATAAGATAACATAAAAATAAAAGAAAGTATGGAATGTACACATAATTCCGCCTTTGTATTCTGGACACCGACCAATCTTATATTTAATGCGATTTAACTAAATATGCTATCATTCTTAAGACGTATATTATATTAAATATAATAGGTATTCCGGTCATCTACCAACCTTTTTTTTAACGCCTTTGGGTAGATCCTTTTTGAGTGTCCCGGATATGCAGGCAACAGACAGGATCACCTCAGCGACAAGCTGGCCCCGGCGAAGGCCAGACTACTCCTCGTAAGGGGGGACTGCCCGGCTGCTACGAAGCAGTCCCCACGACGTCGAGCCATACAGACCCAGATGCCCATCCTGAGCGCGACACCAACACAGGGGCGTTACTGGAGGCGCATTAAATAGCGCCTCCTATGCACCCACGTTCGTCGCCCGCGGGAGGAGGCCTCGTCGGCGGCCTCCTCTCTCACCCGCTCGTCGGCCTCCTTCTGAGACATTACTGCCTCGCAGAAGGACCCTATCTCATACTGCGTCTACGATTTGACTAAATATCGTTAATTAACGATAAGTGATTTAGCGATACTGACTTGAGCTATCCCTATTAAGACGAATATAATATTCGTCTTAAATTTTAATAGCTAAAGCCAGGAAGAGACTCTTCGTTTTACGAGCAATGATGTATAACTACGGATACTTAACGGCAACCGCTTGATGAAAATTGAGCCGGCGAATGGCCGGCCGGCCTGCCGCTTCTGATTAACGATTGTTGGTTACTCGGCATAATTAGTACCATTCGCTGCCAGAATATTCTCTCGTTAATTTCAAAAGCGACAGAGAAAAGCGCCCGGCATTCAAAGACTTTTTAATTGAAGTCATAATGCCGCAAGAATCAGCATTCTTAAATTACATTAAACTGGGCAAAGCATTTGGTATATTAGAAGTAGAATCGCTCACATACATGAAACGCTTTTATTTTTATTATCAGATTTCATTCAATTTGAAATCTCTGAGGAGAAATCACAAGAATGTCATTCTTTTTTTTTTTTTTACTTTGTTTGAATATTTTATTTTCAGCTCCTTTATTTGCGCTCCGTATTATTTAAGTAGGAATATAAATTTATGGTCTTTCATAAGTCGATTATTCAAAACAGCACTAAGAATGTTATGTGCATTATTGAGCTCCATACTCCATATAATAATTATTTATTACAGTATTCAATATCTATTCTATATAATCACTATAAAATAAATCCTAAGAACAATTAAATTTTACAACTTATTTCTACTCGATGTTTTATACTGATGCCAAATTAAATGCAAACATAGCGGTTTCGTTTAACGGTAGAGCGTTTACATGTATTGCACAAAAGCTGTTAAAATGTTCCAGTACATAGCCGGTGTTATCAGCGTATCCGCATAGGGCACGTGCGACGTGCTTCTAAATTAGAATAAGAGATACATACGAGCCTTAGAAAGGCCTGAAACGGGACACATTTACTATCTTACATAGCTAACACATGTGGCATACCATTATCCCGTTCAGTATGAAATTCCATTATTGTTGAAGCTGTGAATATATAATAATCAAAATAACTTGCCAAAATACTAGGCAAGTTGTATATTATTATATATTATATAGACAGTACTTGATCGACATCTGCTGCTCACAGGTCCAGGGTTAATTTATATGTGGTTCGCAGGGCTGCTGGCTGGAGCGATTCCACTAGTATATTTCTAAAATATTATTGTCGAGAGGTTGTCGGTTGTACTGACAATGATTTTGTTAAGGCCGTGTTAATTTGTTTTGTTTAATTATTAATCTGCTGAGCTTAATTGCATTTATATTATTGGCTTCTACAAGTAAAGAGAACGATAAATGTATATTACTTATCTGATATTTAGAAGTAATAGAGTTAGAATTTAGAATCATTTCGATCAATCTACTAATGATACTTAAATAGTGCCAAAAGTTTAAATAGGTCTTTCTTCTGCCTAGTCTCTTTCCAACTATATTGCGGTCGGCTTCCAGTCTAACCGGATGAAGCTGGATATGGACAAGTATTTTAAATGGAGCGACTGCCTATCTGACCTCCACAACCCAGTTACTAGATAATACGTAAGCCCTTGGTAAGACTAACAAAGATCCACGAATGACAGCTGGGACCAACGGCTTAACGTGCTTTCTGAGGCACGGAGGAGTCTCTACCTTTTTGAGGAGGAGGAGGCTAAGTAATAACAGCCGCACGGTTCGATCCATCAGGTTAAGCTACGGTTTCTGCAGTTGGTCTGTGGATGAGTGACCATCTTTATATACGATAAACGTATGTAGCGTTTTCAAAAAAATATGCATTATTTAATCGACTTAGAAATATTGTGGTAAAAGTGGACAAAAATGTATCTAAATTGTAATTGATTACAGCTGTTACCATAATGTTAAGGGCAAAAATCTTCAATATCAAAGCTTATATCAAGTTTAAGCGTAGTAGTTTATTCTATTTTATATACTAGTTGAATTCTAAACTTTTTTTATTGTCCGGACATAAAAAAAGCATGATACAGTGAAAATATTATCATTAATATTATTTGCATCTGCGTATCCATATGCTTCAATAACTTTAAAATGATGGGACTGTCTCTAAATAAATAGTGTAGGTACTCATGGACCGTTGAGGTCCATGAGTACAAGTCAAACACAAGAGAGGCAAATGTCGGGAAATAATAAAGACCAGAATAGTAATTAGATAAAGCTGATAAAGTGAAGCACAGAATTTTAAACACCACATTGATCCGGATCGACCGCGAAAGATTAGGTTCGAATCCGATACGAGTGGACGCCACTCAGACCGCGCAAACAGCGGTAGCACTATGCTACCGTTAGATTGTACGGGTACCACGCGTGACCCGCCTCCCTCTCCTGAGGGTGTGATGAGGGTCGGCACTCATGATGATAGAGTAAATTCAACCGAAAAAGATTCGAATAATTCTTAGGTGAGCCATCTGCTCACCTACTGTTCCGATTGAGATTAAAGGCCATCAGGCTGAAAAGTCTAGCCTTTCCGAAAAAATAACCGAATTTAATTTTTCGGATTGAGTTAGTAACTGGATTAAAAATTAAAATAATTTAATTAAAGGTAAAATATAAACCTCAAAAAAATTCGTGTGAAAAGATTTAAATACAGTCATATCATACGCTTCTTAAAACATTTATAACTTAATTATTAAGCTACTTAAATAAATTGCTACGCCACATTACATTTATTATCTCCCTGTAAGCCATAAATCTGAAAATTTCGATTAAGCCAGCTCTATGAGTATCTTTTGTATGTGTGATACTAAGAGTATCTAATGCTTAACTCGATAGTATATACTTTATTTTATCACGGTTTATTGTGTTGTAAAAGTGGCATAGTAAACCTTCTGAGACTAGTTCAAGCTCAGCTTTACGATTACTGCACATCCTTACAGTGGGCCGTAAATTTTTATGCTACGTATCGAACAATCGATGTGTGTATAATATGTTATGTAGCGATAGGGTTAAATAGGCTGATAAAAAGTGGCTAGTGGGAACGCTAAGCGGTGCTTGTATTAATAGACATGATGTAGACATTTACTTATTTAGAGAAGATACCGAAGATGAAATAATATTGATTATTGCTGCAACACTAACTCGAATACGTCTAAGGTGTTGATCGTATGCCCCGCAAAAAGGTAACGCAAATTTGACGGCCTGTGTGGCTCAATGGTTAGCGCGTTAACGCTCAAGCCGGAGGTTGCGGGCTCGAATCCCGCCAGGGAACAAAAAAAAGTTATGCTGTGTTCCTGCGTCATGGATGTGTATTATATTATATATATTGTGTATTATATAATAAAAATATTAAATTTATATTTAAGACATACATATGTATAATATAAAAGTAATCAATATATTTCCGTTGTCTGGTACCCGTAACACAACTTCTTCGAGAACTTACCACGCGACCAGATTGACGTGGTGTAAAAGCGTATATAGATATTATTATTATTATTATGTTTATTGACACGGTTGATTTATTTTACTTAATTTAATTAAATAATGCTTATTAGTGAAAGAAATGAGCAGGATTTTAAAGTCCATGCAGATTATTTTTAGGGTTCCGATAGCCAAATGGCAAAAAACGTAACCCTTATAGATTCGTCATGTCTGTCTGTCTGTCTGTCCGTCCGTATGTCACAGCCACTTATTTATAAATTTTATGTTTATACTTAGAACTGAAACTAAAAAAAAAAAATTACTTGTGGGAAAAAAGATATCAAATATGAATAGGTCTTCAAAAATGATATTGAGGTTTCTAATAAAAAAAAATCTAAACTGAATTTTTTGCGCGAGACACACTTTCAAAGTGGTAAAATATGTGTCCCCCACCCTGTAACTTCTAAAATAAGAGAATGATAAAATAAAAAAGAATATAATATGATGTACCTACCATGCAAAATTCCACCGAAAATTGATTTGAACATCTCGTTCAAATATAAGTGAGTATTTTTTTTAACACGTCATAAATCGTAAGCCGCAATTTAACTTTCATTCAATCAACTCAAATATAAAAAAGAAACCATTTAATTTCATAAACATACATATTGTTGTATATTATGTAATGGTACGGAACCCTTAGTGCGCGAGTCCGACTAGCACTTGGCCGGTTTTTTATTTGTATATTATACCTATATGGATGAATTTATGATGACATACAATTGGACTATTTGATGCAAGTGGCGGAAGAGCGGCCATCTTGGTGTTCATTGAAAAAATATTGATAACGATGATAAGAATAATAAAACAATTTCGAGTTCCGCTGTCCTTGCGATATGTCAAAATTGATTTCATAATAAACATGTTCCTTAAATACTCAAATTAAGGACAACTTGTAACGTTTTATTTTTCAAATAAAGGATATCAAAATAAATCACGATGTCAAATTGGAAAGCTCTAAATAACTTAATTATCAAATAAAAATGTCGAACATCATTCTGTACTTTAAATGTGTTCTGAACATTTTGAATTAATGTTCTTTGATATTTTGACGTCTTTCTGCCTCGTGACATTGTTCTGAATCTTATATTGCTAACATCACGTGTTAACAAATTGTATTTATTTTCAGGTAAGTAAGCTGATGTTAAAGTTTACAGGAAATTATTCATGACGATGGTAAGTAAAATTGTTTTTGAAATCAGTAGTTTCGAGAAAAGCTCGTCAGAAAACTTTGAGTAACGTTTTATTAATACACTTCATATTAATAACCTATATACCATAGAATATCCCCACCATGGTTCAAGCCATTTAGTGGCGGTGGCGATCAGTAGTCAGTACCCTAAGGTGAACCCAGCACCTTGGGCGAAGCTAATTGAACCAAGAGAGATGCTCCTTGTACCCCTCTTATAAGAAGAGGGGACAAAAGAGCAGGGGGAACAAGAGGCGAGGATGGGAACTTCACCCCATTGCACTGTCCCGGCGATGGGAGAGGTTGTTCTGTGGTGTGAGATAAACCCTCTGTGGAGGTGGTGTCGGTACCTTAGTGGACTGACTAGCCGTCAAGGTGCCCTATTGCTCAACTGATCCCAGGCACCTCACCAAAGGCGGCAGTGTCCAAACATTTTTTTTTTTTTTTTTTTTTTTATGTTACTTGGATAAGCAAATTGGCAAACGTGCCACCTGTTGGTAAGTGGTCGACGTCGCCCATGAACATAAACTAGTTTACCTGGAACGAGTCCAGGCAACTTATTTATGTGTTGCCTATCCTGAGACATAAGATGTTAAGTCTCGGTGCCAGTAATTACACTGCCTGTCTTGCCCTTCTTTCCGTAACACAGCAAAGCTGTTTCACGGGAGAAACAAGCAAGATGGTGGTACCCATGCAGCCGGGAGCGCGGCACAGCGCTTCCCTCCCACCGGTGAAATGCATTTAATTGATTAATCAATATTTTAAGAGTTATCGGCGAGATTGAAAAATTGATCCATTAAATGAGGCCTAAATCGTACGCAGTAAGTTTTACAAAAAATTTACATGAAATAAAAGATGCGAAAACTTTTCCATAGATATTATTATCTTATTACTCATCTTGTTACTCATATCGTCATAACTATTTTAATACGTAGACATAAGCTAATTTAACATAGAGTGCACCGTTAAAATACACCATTATAAGTAAAAGACGCTTACTCCACTTTCCATTTTTGTCAAGCATATTTTTCTCATACCAAAATTTTTAATTGAAATTTGATCCTATCTCAAAGAATTCTGGCAATTTTTCGAATGATATATTAAAATAATTATTAAATTAATTAGTGTCGCTATTGTATTTTCTTGAGTGAAACATTTTTTTTTTAAGATTTTAAATTACTCGATAGAGAATAGATTTTAAAATATAGCAGTATTCTCTGATATAATCTTAACTATTAGAAGTGGCCAAGCCAAATGTCGTTCTTCAAACTACAAAAGCATCATGTCGTTCGTGTCTATCCTATCCTTTGAGTTCGGTCAAACTGAACGGTGCCCAAAATTTCGTTGACATCGATTAATTACTTAAAAAGGTCGTTGCGCGCAACATGACATATTTTTTATGTATAAAAGACACCGGTGCAATGTGCCGCTCGCCCGTATGTTTCGGTAGTCGGTACTACCAAATTTATGTCTACCGTAAAACAGCTTTGCTGTACAAAACAAGAACTAATTTGCTGGGGCTAGTGCGGGTGAACCCTTTTATTTTCTTAGGCGACGTTGATCAATTACGTGGTTCAAAAGCATTGTGTCACGTCGTCTGTGGCAGTTTGCCCGTCACAACAACAAACAAAAAAACTATTATTTTTTGTTTTCTAATGTTTACGAGAATTTCACTCCTTATAATGGAACAATTTTTACGGATTTTATCGCGGTTTATTAAGATTTTTACAAGCCCGACGTTTCGGATACTTTACAGCAACCCTAGTCACGGGAGGACTGAGGGTGATACATCAATATTTTATTTTAACTTATTATAAAATCGTCGAACATATAACTGGAATCTGGTTATATGCTCGATTTTTTATGTCATAAGGAGGCAACGCAACAGTCGTAGCCCTATAGTGTCTACCGACGTGCAACCATATCCGTCTATGAGAGACGGATGTCTATGGCACAACTAAAAGTTATGCAGATGCGTTGCCCTCTTTTTCCTTAAAATTGGGCCACCGGAAACTTACAATCCGCACGAAACGCGATAGCGTAGCTGTCACTTGACGCCGGTGTTATGTGAGCGAGAGGTACCTACCACCCCAGTCGTGGCGGCCCAATTCGGCCGCAAAGCCTCTCGATGAATAAAATACACGATTTACATTTAATTTTTTACGATGATGATGGATTAACTGCAAATTCAAGAACTACGTACCATGTAATTAACGCTCATAGGGTCGTAAAATCTTCATTTGTAAGTTATTTAAATAAAATATTTAATTTGCAATTAGAGTTTATAAAATTCGAAACTTACCGACAATACACTATACAGCTTTATTATAGTCGAATTTTATATGCACTACTAAAATATAACCTGATCTCACTATCTATGCAAACATATAGTCGCCTATCCAATTAATAAATAATTAAGAGCGCAATTTATTGAGCGTAATTATAAGTAAGATTTCCTTAGATAAGTGATTAAAATCATGTGAGCTTTGTGAGTAGCGGATACGTCCGTCATACGCGAGGATGATATTTTGTTAAGGCGATATCGACAAGTATACTTAGGTGCTCAGCAGCCATGGGATACGGACTTTTTTATTTTCTACTTTGCGATTATATTTCATCGCTCATAGACGGTAATAAAAAGAAATTTTGCTAAGGAAAATAAGCACGTTTGCGTTATAACTGTTGATATAGTTTTTATTTCTCTCAGCGCGGTCGGCACGGATGGAAAGTCCCACGATAAGTTTTAGTGACAATAGGGGTATTGTTGACAATAACCTGCGACCACTTGACACTATGGTACCAGAAAGCGTAACGTATTTCAGGAGTCTCAGAATGTTTTGGAGGTACACGTTCAATCCGAAGTTCTATTGGCATTTATTGTTGATGTAATAATTCCATGAAATAAGAGAAAGTAATTATTATGATTGTTTTATATAATTATAGTGATGTATAATAAAATGATAATTTCAGGGTGTATGTTAACTCATGTCAACTTGAGTATGCGTTTGGTATTTGTTGGATATAATTTTAGATAGAACGAAGCTTCCAATGTTACACTTTTAAGTCGGCTCCATACGCTTGCAAACAGCGAACACCAAACAACAAACACGAACATGTGAACCAGTGTTTGTTTGTGTTTGCCTGTTTTTGTTTGTTTTCGCAAGTGTCCGACATTGGTGTGGTTTTTTCTCAAATCACAGGATTTTCGGCATAACAGTTTGCGATTTATCCAAACGCTTGGTAGCAATCAGTACCATAAACGCATGAGCATGCGGGCGGCGGACGTTCCGTTTTTAAATTTAGTTGGTTTCAGCAGGTTTTCGTTTTTGTTACGTCTAACTTTTAATATATATTTTTTATACTATTTAACAATCACATCACGTTAACCTAGATCCGCAGTAATTTCGTGAGAACTTGTATTACGGATACTATAAACGGAAATAAATTTAAGAAATGTATATAAATACATATACACATCCATAAACCAGTTCAGACTTATATATTCATCTTACAAATTAACCGCACTTGACGGTATTCATATATCAGCCGGCCGTCAAAATACGTATCTAGTGTCTACATACTCCGAGCTTTTTTATATTTTTCCTTGAATTTAAAATAAAAATAAGTAAGGTAAACTGACTGTCCGTTCGCCCCTTCTTCTATATAATACTTACCACAAGCTCGTTGTCAGCCATTTTTGTCAATCCGAAATATACCTACTGGCACGTTCGCCAAGCTTGAGGACGCTTGTTTGTGTTTGTTGTTGCGTCGCATCAAGTGTGTGGAGCCGGCATTAGAGATCTGAGTTTTGACCGTCGTTTACAATTTCAATATCTTTAGTAATTTTTGTAAGCATACATTTTGGAAAATTAACTAATACTATTGTTTAAATATTTGCGTATTTCTAACAATTTAAATATTTTTGACAAAAATCGCATTATTATATGAGCTTAAATTGTGTATGCCAGTCTATACCTTGAAATAAGTTACAAGTACTTTTATTTTTAGTAAAAGTTGTAGATTGACATACACGATTTACTTAGTAAGACTTTATCCCAGTCAAATATGGCTATTGCTATATAGTAAGAGGTAGTGTCATGCTGCTATGCAGCCGACTTAGGCACGGCCAGGGTGGTACCTCTCGCTCAAATAACACCGGCGTCAAGTGACAGCTAAGCTGTCGCGTTTCGTGCGGCTTGTGAGTTTCCGGTGGCCCATTGGGGGGATATGGAAAAGAAGGGCAACACATCTGCATAATCTCTTGTTATGCAGATGGGCGTCGGTAGTCTAAAGCTTCGACTGCTCGTTTGCCCTCCTATACTATAAAAAAAGCATTTTCTTATCTTCACAACTAGATGTCCTTCATACTTAAATACTGATTTTTAATAACTCATGTACTTTCGCTCATATAAAAAAGTGACGTATTATCTTACAATGTGCGCTCTATGACTTTCATATATTTCTAGCTTTGTATAGAAATTTAAATTGCATTATCCTCATATTAAACCAGTTTAAGATACGAATGGTAAAATAGACTGCGAGGAGAAAACGTAATTGTAAAATTCGCAAACATCTGCTCATCTAATGCTACCCAACTAATAAAATGGACATAAATTGTTAAATGAGAGAACAAGTTATAAGGCGACAGATACGGGATAACCGCTATCCTAATAAGACACTAGTACATCGCCCATTACTTACCCTTTAAATTAAACCTGAATAACAATATTAAGATATTCCCAGTGCATAGTCACGTAGGAACATAAATACAAATAAAAAAAAGTATATAAAAATAGAATTGCGGTCACTTTATGATCCGAGTTCACCTACATGTTAAAAATACTATAATGTGGAGTGAGATTATATCGTTTAATATTAATTGGATGGAGTCTTCATAGTCTTGTAAATGGCGCTACTCGTGTTTTGACCTCTTGTAATAATTTGTAAGATTGTAAGATAATAAGGCATTATGCCTATCGTATAGGTATAGTAAGTGGCAAAATATAGCTAGTAACAAGAAAAATATGAAGTTGTACAATCATCACGTCTGTAATAAGATTATTATTGTAAGCTAGTGCATATTTCTTAACATTGACTGCAATTTAACCAGGTTATTTTATGCTTCTCGCGGTAAATGCTTTTGACAATTGCTGAAATTATGAATACATTTGATTTGATTCAAATGCATAGAATTAAAATACTTTGTATAGAGATGTGTGTACGTAGTACATGGTATGTGGATGTTGATGTGTTCTGTATAAAATTGTGGTACAGGCAACTTGTTTATTTGTTACTTATCCTGAGACATAGATGTTAAGTCTCTGTGTCAGTAATTACACTGCGTGTCTTGCCAATCTCTCCGAAACACAGCACGGTAGAAACAAGCAAGATGGTGGGTACCCATGCAGCCGGAAGCGGAGCGCTGCGCATGTCCCCCACTGGTAAACACTTTCTAACTAATGTAAAATATTAAAAGAGACACAGATATTTTGTTCTTTTTGACTGTTGTGACTCTTTTAGAGATTTAATTTTAATATTATAATTTAATCATTTCTACAATACAAATTATCATATAATGTAGATGATCAGGAAAATCATAATTGAAAATGACAAAACAAATTATTATATATACCTGATATATATATGTTTTATTTTTCTACGTAGTTTTTTCAAGTTTTATGGTGCAGTTCGGTACTATAAAGCCGTATCGCCTGTCGGTCGTCCAAACTAAGATAAACTGCCGAGCGTTAATAGCTCTTTTCGGGTTTTGAAACTCTTTGGTGCGGACACTTTTGAGCACGGACCCGACGTCCATTTAGTATTATATCAATGTTCAAGTGAAAGTGTTCTTTCCTCTAAAACGTCATGAATTATAATTAAAAAAACACTGTAATAACATGATACGGAAATCATTTGTTGTTTATATTATTGTTAGTTTATCATAAACTTATCAAATAGCAAACTTCCGAAAAGTATTACTGCATGCCCGTAGGGAACGACTGGAGCAATGTTTATAAAAAGGCTAAACACTAAGAATGTAATTCTATGAGACCCTCTGGCTAAGTTGTTTAAATGAAAGGGAGCTATAGTAATTCTGTGTATTGAACTGATTTGTAACTAGATTGTAGGCGGGTATCGCAGCCCCACGCTACTCATGTTTTCCATTTATTCTACGCTGTTATTAATTTCTTTATTGAATTACTTTCTACCTCCGTACTTCACTTGCGTTGTTGCTTACAAGCTGAACATATTTGATTACGATATGTGGCCTCCCAGGTTAAGAATTAATTTAGAAATTTTATTAATCAACCCAATACATGTTATCATCCATTATAAACTGAATACGCTTACTTAATGGGAAAAAGAATTCCATGTTAAGGCTTTTTTTTATGTTAGTTGGATAAGCAAACGGGCAGACGAGGCACATGATAGTAAATGGTCAGCATCGCCCATGAACATAAACAAGTTAAGCTGAAATCTATCTATCAGGCAACTCATTTACATGTTACCTATCCTTTTTTTTATTTTAACGCCGCCTGGGGAGTGGGTCTCCCCCGGCGGGTATGTGGGACTCGCCGCGCCCGAAAGATGGTAAGTGGACGCTCTACCCACTAAAACCCGGCGAGTGCCACCAATGCCACCTTTGGTGAGGTGCCCCGGAGTAAATTAACAAGGGCACCTCGATGGCTAGTCAGTCCTGCAAGGGACCTACGCCACCTCCACAGAGGGGTTGTCCCGCGCCACTGAACAACCCCTCTCAACGTCGGGACAGTACAATGGAGTGAGGTTCCATCACTTTCCCCCTTGCCCCCTGCTCTATTGTCCCCTCTTCTTAAAAGAGGGGTACAAAGAGCCCCCTCGGCTCAATTAACTTCGCCCAAGGTACTGGGCTCACCCTAGGCTACTGAGCCCCACCGCCACGTCAAGGCCTGAACCATGGTGGGGATGTTGCCTATCCTGAGACATAAGATGTTAAGTCTCTAAGCCAGTAATTACACTGCATGTCCTGCCCTTCTCTCCGAAACACAACGAAGCTGTTTGACGGGAGAAACAAGCAGGATGGTGGTACCCATGCAGACGGGAGCGCAGCAAAGCGTAACCCTCCCATCGGTAAAACTACTATTGAAGGAAGCTGACTAATCTCTTGCTTTACAGATATTGCTGTTCATTGTAATCGAAATTTGATCAATGCTCCATTTTACACCACGCAGCCTAAATTTTAGATAAGTTGGTTCTTTGGTGTTTACGAAGACTGTATAAAAATGTACAATAACTTTTTTATAATATTAACATATTTTTATATGATTTTTATATATTTTTATATTTTTATATTTTATACGAGGCCTATACAGGCCTCATATAAAATTTTGCCGATTTATAGTATATATATATATATATACTATAAATATATATATATATATATATATATTTATAGTATATATATATGGAAATACCATTTTTGTTTCGTGATGACTGATCGCGCTCTTAATTTTGATCTATTCCGTATAAGGTACACTTTTTTAATTGAATGTAATATTGCATGCAAGAAGGTTTTAATCTCTTTATAGTGATGGACTACTTTTTATCTTTTAAAACTATAATAACGTAGGGCAATTTTTATAATAATAGTACTATGTATATATATATATATATATATATATATATATATATATATATATATATATATATATTTATACACAAGAATTGCTCATTTAAAGATATAAGATTTACGTAATGTAAAAAAGAACATTCATATGAAAGAAAAGACTTTATTAAAAAGATCTTAGAAAACAAAAACTCTGACAGCAAAAATCTATTTTAATTGTGTCTAACCGAGACTATGAATACGGAATATCTACAACTTCACAGAGAGAAAAATTATTAGGAAAAATACAAAAACTTTTTGGTATTATGTACCGGGCAAAAGTGGAAGCACCTGGTATTTTTAAAATGTATTATCCACAAAACTTCTGCATACCTACTTCGTTCAAATGAATTTTCAGAGAAAGTGACAAAGTGCTACTTTCGCGATTTTTGCAAATTCGCAACATGGTTTGAAATTATGGGGGAACGAGCTGATACTTAGATTAATCTCACAAGAATATTGTTAGTATTATACGTTTTGTGGTTCATTAAACTTTCAGATAATTAATTATAATTTAAATATATCGTTTTAAACTAATGCAATCACTATTCATATTTTAATAAATATTTTTTGGGTGCTTACCAATTCTTATTTATAATTTATTTGTCCTTATGTTGCTGAACTTCCTGGCTGGAAAGATTTTTATTAATATTTTATGTATTTTTGGTAAGGGACCTTACCAAAAATACATAAAATATGGTTTATATTTACGTTTATATGTAAGTTTGGAACACAAAAAATCCAACATTTTCTCTAATATTTCATGTTATTAAACACATTAAAGTTAACATGTTTGTAATGAAAATATCGCATTACACATCAGATAAAAAGCTGCGAGCAAATGTCAATTATTATTTTGTGCTAATGTTCCAAGCAATATAATAAACAGAAATCAATTTGTAGTGAAAGTAATACAAAAAACATACACTGTGGAACTTAACTCATTCATTACGTACCTGTAATGTAGTCTGCATGCTAAAGTAAATTAAGAATTCACTGATTCGTTTCGAAGTAATTCTTAATGTTAGTTTATAAAAATCATATCATGGCATAGACGAAGATTAAAATAAGTGATTGATTGACCTTGTGTTTTTTATTATAATTTCTATTAGAATTGAACATCGAATTGTTTTAGGATGATTTGTATATATATTTAGATCAACTTTCATTTCATTTTAAAATCGTGTTTTGCTTTTATACAACAGATTCCATATAATTTCATTTTAATGTGACATATCTGGTACACTCATTTTAGGGTATAATTTATGAAATGATAAAAAAATGCATTAATACTTTAATTACTAAAACTAGCCCAACATAACCTATTCTTGAATATGATTAAAATAAATGTAATGGCATATTTTATAGATAAACGACCGACGACCGAAACGAACGAAGACGAATAGCGGACCCGAGAGACGTTGTCCTGTACAAAACATTTTGTAGTGAAGTGAATTGTGAATTATATAAACCATTCTCGAATCCGCTTAACACAAAAAAAATCCCTTGAAGTTGGACTAAACTGCATACAAATTTTGATTTCCATCGATTAAGTAGTTGACTAAGTGACTAAATGACACAATTTTTTATATATACAAAAAATATGTAGGTCCTATACAAAATAAATACATTTATTTTGTTTGTCATTAACATGTTATACAAATAAAAATAATCACACAAGTTTGTTTTCATGAATAGTAAATGTTTTCGCGGGCACGTCCGAGGCTGTTAAGTGGTCAGCGCGACCACCTCTGACGAATGTCATTGGCACGCTACAACCGTTAGCCAATCTCGCATCCGCCAAATTAATTTGCCAATGAGAATCCACACAACATTCAATATCGACTGATCGCATTAATAAGATCTTGTAATTCTAGCGCCGGGACCGTTATGTTTTGTTAAAACCGACCTATCCTCCCGTAGGATGAGTAAACAACTTTTTAATTATCAGGCTATTTATATTTAGAATTAACTAATTACACCAAAGGCTTAGAAAAATATATATTCTATTTCTAAATACCATTGATTGGGTAAAAGAAAGCTTAGAAAACGAATAAATATTCTATACCTCCTACGATCCCAACTCGTTTGCGAAACGTGATGAGACGTGCATTTGTCCCTTGAGGAAGCTCATTTCCATATTTGGATGGCAACAAGCGATTGTAAAGGGATAATTAAAGATAATTGTTGAAGTACATTTTATTCAGTGTATTTCTAAAAATAAGAAAAAATATTGCGAGTTAGACTTAGGAAATGAGACATCAATACATAGCAAACGATTAAAATTATTTCTTGGAATATTGCATTCGATTTATAAAAAATACACAAAGAAATTTTTTGTAATTATTATACAATGATGTTCAAAATGGATTTATGTATCGCGTCCTCGTTAATCTAAACGGGTGGTAAAGGCCGCATGCTGTTCGGCATTGAGTAACATTTGCATGGTTTATTTGGTACAAAAAACAGCCTCATTTAGTACATACCTTTGCGCAAATTAAAATAGATATCTGTCGATCTGGCGCCGCACTTTTACTTATCTAATGCTGTCTATTTGTTATTTGTATCATGTGCTGTGTTGCGTATCTACTTACCGTTACATGTAACTGTTAAAAGTATTGTAAATAAATTATATCAATAATGCATATTTGGTAGTGTTTCTTGCTCTCTTTTTAATTATTTTGCAGAATGAAGTTAAGCTAAAAATAAATATTGAATGTGTTGTAGTGATATGTTTTAATTTAACAATATAAATGGAAGAACGCGAAGAATATATATATAAATATTTTAGTAGAGATTATGATTGCAGAATAAATTAAAAGAATGTTGAAAACTTTTAGCATAACAGGAATAATTTGCTCTGACAGATATTAGAAATTTATACCGTTTTTCAAAATAGTTGTTATTTATAGTATTCTGAACATAGTTTAGAGTTAGTTTATTACTACAGCATACCTTTCGGATAAGACGGTTACATAATATGTAAGGATCTAACTGTAAGATACATGACGTATTTTATGACCTGTAAAAAACGTCCAAATCATAATTAAAATTATACCGGTCTGAGTGACATTGATAACGATTATTTCTGCCTTAATCTTTATATACCACGTATAGACTGTATACACGTCTATTAACATCGTAAAGAACGAGCCTCGATTTGTTGACAAAGTATCGACATTTTTTATGAACATGGAGATTATAATGCGATAATGTGACAGGCAACGTCCTGGTGAAGCGCCACCTTATAAATCATTTGGAGCAAGTATGACGCTACTATCAATCATCAGCTATCCACCCCGAGGTCAATATCTTTTAGTTAACGTAACTAGAACGCGTTTAATCCTTAATGGCTGAAATTTAATGGAACAGGTTCTGCGATTAATTATTATTACGTACAACGGTATTCGATTATACCTACCAATTTATTTTTTACTAAATGACATTAGTTTTATCAAACTAGCGAAAACCCTTTTGGGATTTAAAGCGAGATTGACACTCACTGCATGCAATAATAATGTTGTATGTTGTAAGTATAACAAACCAAGTTCTAACTTTTTGTGTGTTTCCATTAATAAAGTTGCACTTGAACGCATTATGACGAGATAGGCACGACGTCGTCGAGGACTGCTAAAAGTATCGTGAAAACGAACGGCCGAGCAGTCCCCCCTTTCGAGGAGGAGTCTGGCCTCTCGCCGGGGTCAGCCTGTCGCTGAGGGTCCTGTGTTGTCTGCAAGATCCGGGACCCTCAAAAAGGCGGCGGAGGGCGCTTGCAGCGGTTTTAGTGGGTAACGACACTGCCCAAGTGCGAACCCCACGCACGGCTAGGTTTAAACCAACCCCGGTCCTAATTATGGTTTGGGCTGCAGACAGAGAAAAAAAAAAAAAGTTTTCTTTTCAAAATGAATGTCCCATAACATTCATATGTCAATTTTTGTTCAATAATTTTATGGTTGGGTTGAGCAAAATTAATGATTTGGTTAAAAATGACAAAACCAGAACCCTTATAAATTTGACATGTCCGGCGTGTATGTCGCACGCGGATACTAACAAATATTTTAGTACAATATCCCCGGCGAACCACGGCACTTTAAAAGTTTCAATGAAATTATGCAAATATATTTTACAAGTTACGCTGTATATGTAAAATCTGAGCACACCTCAAAAAAGTTTCTTGCCAGGCCAACATGATAATTATGGTCTCGTAGTTTTAAGACATTTATATACAAATAATAAATTTAATTTCATTAAATTTAAGTGGTATGTAGGCGTTTAATTTTTGCTTTGAAACAAGATATGGTGAAGAATAACAAAAAACTGATTTTTTCTTCTATAATTACATATCTGAACGAAAATAGCAATAGAAGTAATTGCCTTTTTCATAATATTTAAGAGTTTCAAAATTATAATTACCTCATACTTTTAAGTAATAAGATATCTAAAGTATGGTTATAAAAGAATTTTTACAATAATTATTTTACTATACTGTCTCTTTTTTTTACTTATGGTTGTCTGGTTGTTTAGTAAGATCACTTTTAGTGCATATTCCTAGTCCTAAGCTTATGTAATAACATAAGCTTAGCATCTTAAAATTATTAGCAAGTAACAACTTGCTAATAATTTTAAGATACAAAACAAAGCATATTTTTTTCTCAACGTTATAGACTCGGTATACATCCAAATTCGAATATCCTATTTTTTTTTATTTATAGTACAGGACAGTACTACAGAACTACCATGATAGCTTAACTTATGATTCAGGGTATCTCTTGCTTTATCCTTCAGCTGGTAAATATCGCCCACGATAACTTTACAAACGAACCACCAACTCAACTAACTCAAATCGGATATCAGACGGACAAAACACTTCGTCGTAAAGAAAACACAAATTTTGATGATGTGTTTATTGGTCGTCATTTAAAAAGACATAAGCGGTGTTATAAAAGATTTAACGTAATTAATTAACATAATGTCCGTCTGTACGTTTATAATTGAAACTTAATGTAATTTTTAGAACAAAAGCTTCATTTGTGTTTTTCCCGCGGTAATATTTTCAACTGTGTGTCCAATTAAAGCCAAACGATATTAATTTATTAATCAAGATTGTAAGATAAGATAAAACCGGTTTGTCGCGACTGCATGAGTCAACTGTAGTTGCTACTGGCATTTCATTTTGTCACCACTACTAATGACACTAAGTTAACGTAAGTATAAAACTTGTTTTTCTTATGAATCACCCTTTGCACTTTTTCATATTTAAAAATCGCTTATCTATGTATGTTTGTTAAGTAAATTAAGTTGTATTTAGTTGAGTCGCTCATCTTTATTATCATCAACCTGTTTTGACATTAACCTATACAGCTATACTTACACCACCTTGCCACTTCCATGTAACCAGGACTGGCCACATACACAGACCGTCGACCCAACTAGTTGAATCTATATTTTTATATATTATCGTTGGCCACTATCGAAAGCTTGTGGTACTCGTGATAAAATCCTAATAAAAATACCGCTATAATTAATATTCGTTAAACACATATTAATTAGGAGATATTTCTTAAAAAAAATATACCGAAACACGAATCTGGTTATGTAATGCTTATGAATTTTGAAGAAGCCAGTTTATTGGTCAAAAACCGACTAGACAAGGCGACGATCTCCGAGTAGCCGGTTCATGGCTGGTGTTCTTGGGTTTTAATTAACGTAACATTCAATCGACTATCAGTTCTTCGAGAATGTGCTAATTATGATGAAAGCTATGAAATATTTTAACGAGCTCGGCGCGCTATAATTAAAGGGGCACTAGGGACCCCATGGTTCTTCTCCAACTGAATGGCGATGACTTTGAAAATATTCTTTATTTTATTTTTTTTGTTTCCTAAATTTAATTCCCCTATCATAGTGTATATAACACTTTTCTTCAATCGAGAAATGTTCTTGGGTATCCCGCAGGGGAGGGGGACTCCCTAGACGGGTATGTGGCACTCGTTGCGCCTGAAATATGGTAAGGTGGACAGAGCTCCACCCACTAAAACCCGGCGAGTGCCACCAATGTCGCCTTTGGTGAGATGCCTCGGATCTGTTGAGCTTCTGAGGGCACCTCGACGGTTAGTCAGTTCCCCAAGGGACCGACGCCACCTCCACCTCCCAACGTAGGGACAGTGCAATGGAGCTAGGTTTTCTTATCCTCGCTCATCCTTTTTTCCCCACTCCTTATAAGAGGGGTACAAAGAGCAGCCCCCTCGGTTCACTTGGCTTCGCCCAATCTGCTGGGAAGGTGAACTTAGGCTTCTGAGCTCCACCGCCACGACAAGGCTTGAACCATGGTGGGGAGAGTATAAATATAATATAAACATAATATCTTTGGTGTAATTTCATTTGTTCCTTGAATTATTTGACCCTATTCAAAATAATGTGAAACATTACAAGTAACTTACAGGTTCAGCTTCTTTTATTTGTAAAAGTTTCATTTTTTCACACGATTAAGTTCTCTGAAAACCAAGACTTCCAAATTCCAAAATTGGAACTGTATAAAGTATACGTATTTATAAGTAACAGACATATAGGATATGTGTTTATATATTATTAGCTTATGTGGTATGTAAAATTAACAACGTATTAAGTATATAATATGCATTGAAAAATTATCCCGCCCGATATATTCATCTCCATTTGTACAATGTTGCGGACCGTCCGTTAAACGTTTTATTTTTTTAAAGTGAGCTAACGAGGTAAGCCTCAGCAATATTTATGTCACCATCGTCTAGGACACCTGCAGCTAAAGGAATTGTTATTGGCTTGACTACACGAAAATAACCGGGACTTCAATCGTATCTTTTTCTATAGATTTCAGATAGATCCTTTTTATATCTGTTCCTTTTATTTTCAATACCTCTCCCACATCGAAAGGCGATTTTTGTATCTTTTTTGTGTTATAAAAATAAAACTTTTGCGACCAGTTGTATGTTTAGTAATGATAAAAGCTTGGTTTATCTTAATGTTTAGCCATATTGTGTACTGTTTGAATGTACTCGTGTATGTTACAACGGGTCGACAATGATGAAACTGGCTTATTTAAAAATACAATAATATTTTATAGTATCTTATATTTTTATGTAAACGTTACTGTATCCCACGATCCTACTATAGGTATGATTTTTAATTATTTTAAATACTAGCTAGTTTAATGGTCAAGTGATTCTAGGCTAGCTTTTTATATTTAATAATAAGCTGTTGCCTGCAGTTTCGCCCTCGTTAGCTTAGACTTACAGCCGTATCCGGAATTATGGCGATTATTTTTATAGCCTACGTCGTTCAGTGATAACGTAGCATGATACTGGTGGATATTTTGTATTACCTTTGATATCCAAACTCACAAACCTCTATAATATGGTAATGACAAATTCAGTAAATGTTACTTCTGTCTTCGTGTTACTACTCCTTTAAAGAACGCAAGACAGCCGATAGCATTAAGTTAAGTAGGGAAACTAATAATATCGGCAGATACCTATATATTTTTTAAGTATAACATATTTATTAAACATGCAAATAATAATGATACTATATATGATCGTGCACAGTAGCTAATTTATCCACGTTAAATTACTACGGCCCTTGTATCGGACGTCTTAGATATATTTCGAGTTATAGGCCGTAAGCTAATACCGGCGCCTCCAGCAAACACGAAAGGTTACATGTAACGTAGGACTTAAAGTTAATTTTATATATATACTCATCATTTTCTCAAGACATACCACTAACACTTTGTTACTTATCACCTTCAATTTCAGATATAACTTGTATATCATCATCAGCAGCTTTTATCCGTCCACTGCTGAACATAGGCGTCCTTCTTTTTCTTATACGCTGGAAAATGCTCTGATACATCCCGCGGGAGAGTGGGTCTCCCTAGGCGGGTATGTGGTACTCGCTGCGCCCGAAACGTGGTAAGGTGGACGCTCTACCCACTTAAACCTGGCGAGTGCCCCCAAATCCGCCTTTGGTGAAGTACCCCGGATTTGTTGAGCAAACAGGGCTCCTTAACGGTTGGTCAGTCCCTCAAGAGACCGACGCCACCTTCACAAAGGGGTTGTCCCGCACCACAGAACAAGCCCTCCCAACATACAATGGGGTAAGGTTCCCATCCTCGCCCCTTGTCCCCCTCCTTTTTTGTCCACCCTTCTTATAAGAGGGGTTAAAAGAGCAGCTCCCTCGGCTCAATTTGCTGCGCCTAAGGTGTTGGGTTCACTTTAGGCTACTGAGCCCCACCGCCACGATGAGGCTTGTACCATGGTGGGGATAGGCCTCCTTCAACGACCGATCCCTTGCCACTCGCATCCAATACGGAACGGCCACTGCACGGAGATCGTCTTCCTACCTGTTTAATGGTCGACGAACACTTCGTCTACCTAAACTTTTATATATTTGAAGAAAATTATATGTAGCTAGGTGCTATTCAAAATTTTAATCTCGAAGATTTAGTCGCTCGCATTATAATAAAATTATCATTTAACTTTTGAAATATGTACTTTTCAACATTAAAAACCCAATTTCTATCTTATACTGAAGTCATATATTTACACAAAATGATGCATCATTTATAAAAACATGTAAGTCTGTATGTCTGTTCTGAATAATATGTTGCATTTTATCATGCATGTAGAGAAGAAATACGATTAATCATTGGCGAAGTAAAAGTCGACATTGATGTAAATGAAGAATTTATTAATATTACACATCCGTGGCCACAAATAAGTTAACACAAAAGTGTCTAACTGTAAATAATAAATAGCTGTTCAATTATTAGTACTGTTTAAAAAGCTCTAGTGCAGCATTTCTAAATTATATTCTGAGTAGCGGTAAACGCACGAATCCATCATAACAAAATATATAAGTGTTGGTAAAATCATGCAATGTATCTATTTATAACCTCGCCTTAAAACTGATTAATCGGTGTTTGCGTTCGAATTTATTGCTAAAATATTCATCGACTTATTGTTTGAAGCTAATATTCTTTTACGATATGAAACACAAACGTTTGAGAAATGTGATAATTATAGGTTAAAAACATTCGGTACTTATATAAAAGAAATATTGCAAAAAAATCCGAAGTTATAGATCTGCTATTTACGATGTTTGACGTCAGTACTTACCCACAACTTTATTCATAATTCTTTTTTTTTTTTCTTCATTACAGCCGCATAGCAGGATACGGTCAAAATCAGGTGATTTTAGAACCCAATGGTCCAATTATTACTGTCCAATGATTGTGATAGTAAATCACAATCATGGTCATATTCGGTCTGCAATTGTCAAGTCGTCTTCTGCAGAAAGGCAAAACCTTTTTGCTAGAGCCCTGGGCGTATCATAACATTCTCACTACGTCCATCTATAACAGAAAAAAATTGCGGATAAAAAGGAACTAGTAGCTAAACCGGTACTTCTGACTCATAGGTGACCTTTCGGTTTTTCCGTTCAACATTTTTCCCGATGGAGGTGATAGACCTCGTGTCTGTTCTATCATCACATGACTAGTAGGGATCTGATAGATATTTCTATATATCTTAGGCAATAGGCTAGATATAGGTGCCTCAGTATATATAAAAAAAAGATTTTACACATTGGTTCAAGCGCTTTAACGTTCGCCTGTCGCCTTATTGGACTAGTTTAGACCTTTTGGTGTGTAAAAAATCAATCTATTATACACATGTTACTTATACTTCACCAAAAATCTTTTCACGATGTTAGGATTAAAAGTATCTAAAAAAATCAATCTATTATACACATGTTACTTATACTTCACCAAAAATCTTTTCACGATGTTAGGATTAAAAGTATCTAAAAAAATCAATCTATTATACACATGTTACTTATACTTCACCAAAAATCTTTTCACGATGTTAGGATTAAAAGTATCTAAAAAAATCAATCTATTATACACATGTTACTTATACTTCACCAAAAATCTTTTCACGATGTTAGGATTAAAAGTATCTAAAAAAATCAATCTATTATACACATGTTACTTATACTTCACCAAAAATCTTTTCACGATGTTAGGATTAAAAGTATCTAAAAAAATCAATCTATTATACACATGTTACTTATACTTCACCAAAAATCTTTTCACGATGTTAGGATTAAAAGTATCTAAAAAAATCAATCTATTATACACATGTTACTTATACTTCACCAAAAATCTTTTCACGATGTTAGGATTAAAAGTATCTAAAAAAATCAATCTATTATACACATGTTACTTATACTTCACCAAAAATCTTTTCACGATGTTAGGATTAAAAGTATCTAAAAAAATCAATCTATTATACACATGTTACTTATACTTCACCAAAAATCTTTTCACGATGTTAGGATTAAAAGTATCTAAAAAAATCAATCTATTATACACATGTTACTTATACTTCACCAAAAATCTTTTCACGATGTTAGGATTAAAAGTATCTAAAAAAATCAATCTATTATACACTTGTTACTTATACTTCACCAAAAATCTTTTCACGATGTTAGGATTAAAAGTATCTAAAAAAATCAATCTATTATACACATGTTACTTATACTTCACCAAAAATCTTTTCACGATGTTAGGATTAAAAGTATCTAAAAAAATCAATCTATTATACACATGTTACTTATACTTCACCAAAAATCTTTTCACGATGTTAGGATTAAAAGTATCTAAAAAAATCAATCTATTATACACATGTTACTTATACTTCACCAAAAATCTTTTCACGATGTTAGGATTAAAAGTATCTAAAAAAATCAATCTATTATACACATGTTACTTATACTTCACCAAAAATCTTTTCACGATGTTAGGATTAAAAGTATCTAAAAAAATCAATCTATTATACACATGTTACTTATACTTCACCAAAAATCTTTTCACGATGTTAGGATTAAAAGTATCTAAAAAAATCAATCTATTATACACATGTTACTTATACTTCACCAAAAATCTTTTCACGATGTTAGGATTAAAAGTATCTAAAAAAATAGACTTAAACTGGGAATGTAGATAAAGACCTGTTTGTCCTAAAAGTGATTTGATATTAAAATTGATTTTAATAGATGCCATATCATGAACCACATATTAAAGGATGTAGCATCTTGATCTTGACTATAAAAACGAAGTATTGATTACGAAATCCTATACCGGGTGGACACCGACCGTCACGCACTTGGCCGGTTCTAGGCACCTGTTGATTTTCTTGTATCAAAGTTATTATACCTTTTTAAATATTTACAAACATAATATCGGACAACAACACTGTCAGCTTAAATTGCGACTAAACTTGTTTTAGTTAATGATTCTTAAACATCCTGGCCATTGCTCCTCAAATTCCATTTAATAGACCCGATAATGGTCAGCCTTTAATATACTTAGAACATGCAATGACACTTACGTGAACAATGTATAAAAAATGCCAGCGCCACTTTATTGTGAAAAAATGCAAATTGTTTATTTTTTTCTAGTGATTAATAGTAATGTCAATGATTGCAATTAATTGTAAAGGTAATTGTACAACTGAATTGAACTCATCTAATGATACGGAGTTACTGGCATTCAAACATATACTTCTAATTAATTGTCATTGTTCAAAAAGGTAGCCGCTACTTTAAAAAAACGTTATTGCGGATGGAGTCCCGCTGTACACATAAAAATGAACTATGTATTAAATATAATGTCTTTTTTTTTTCTTTAACGCCGGGAAATGCTCTGAGGCATCCCCACTGAGGCATCCCCACTGGGTCTCCCCACGCGGGTATGTGGGACTCGCTGCGTCCGACAGCTGGTAAGTGGACGCAGCTCTACCCACTACCGCCTTTGGAGAGGTGCCCCGGATCTAATAAACAAACAGGGCACCTCGACAGCTAGTCAGTCCCGCAAGGGACCGACGCCACCTCCACAGGGGGTTGTCCTGCACCACAGAACAACCCCTCTCAACGTCGGGACAGTACAATGGGGTGAGGTTACCATCCTCGCCCCTTGCCCTTTTGTCCCCTCTTCTTATAAGAGGGGTACAAAGAGCCCCCTCGGCTCAATTAGCTTCGCCCAAGGTTACTATATAATATAATAGATAAACAAAATAAAAATACATACAAACAAAATAAAAATTACATAGAACTAACTAGACAGATTGTTATCGACGTATAAAATATAAGTGTACAGATTATCCAAACCTACTGGCCATCGTTTATCCCCCACACACGATCGCCATAGAAAATTTTCAATTTATATTCAATTGATACACATTCAATTGAAACATAATGAAGGGTACGTCGCCCCATGTATTTATCAGTCGCTGATTGGCGAACGTGACAACTCCTAACTGGGGGAGAATGAGACGAGGGGTAACGACACGCACGCGGCCTTGCCACTCGTCCTTGTCCCTACACCATAGGTCGCTCTCTTTTTCTCACAACCAATTAGACTCTCCGTCTCACTCCATCAAATATTTCTACACTACCGCCCCATACCGATTCCGCTGGTGATAAATTGCTCGAAACGACAGCCCTCGCATACGTACGGAACCTGTTTACTCACGCTCATTTAATTTTTACTCGTTGGATTGGAACTACCCCATATATTCTGGAATTAACTTTATATAATGAAGCGCTATTTTCATGCCCGCTATTTATAAGCATGTTACACTATACGGTCTATACCGCTTTTTTGTTCTCCGCAAGATACACAGTATCGTTCGGTTTAATTATATTTTTATGAGGTATATTCAATTAATGACCATAGTTAACATGTTTAGTGCAATATATAGAGTTCTAAAGTACTTTTAACGATTCGGGATCGATGAATATTTAGTAGGGCGGGCGACAGTAAAACCGAGAACGTGTAGACGCCTAATGAGGTAGCTCCATATTAAGACCACCGGCTTCTACATATCTCCCAAATTTAATGGAATAGAAATTCATTTATTTTATAATTATTAGTCGTATTCTTTTAAATAGTTTCTTTTGGAAAGTACTTTTATTTTAAATGTATATAATATGGTAACCGATATATTTTTTTTGAGAAAAAGTAGTATTTTTTTAATATATTTTTTGTGGTGCTGGTCGAACTGAATATATTTAAAGTATTATACTTCACACGAATATACTTAAATTTTAAATTCCTCCTAACCTAACTTATAAAAAAATTGAGGATTTTTTAAGTAAAACTTCTTTAGGCGCCACTAGAGAATAACTCCATTTTTTTCTGACAGAAGTAACGCTCAGTATTCTTTATTCAAAAATAGTAACTTGAATTGATATTCGTTTCTTGAAATTCGTGTCAGACTTACTAATATTTTTCTTTGAAATCCTTGAGTACATTTGTAAATTTTTTGGTAATTATTTTTGTGACTTATAATTATTTTGTGAATATTAGTTTAATTTTTATTTATTTATCCGCTTGATTAACAAAAATAGAATATAAAAAGAATAGGAAGAAATGTTTTTAAATCATTTATAAATATCTAACGGAGGCCTAAATATTATCAACTTTTGCTTAAATACGTCTAATGCCTATAAAATCTTGCATTTTATAATGCATTTTAAATTTCGTTCCAAAACGCTAACACTTATCACGTGACGTCATATGTTGTTAAACATCGTAAAAGTGATAAAATGATTGTAGTTGTCGTTAATAAAAAATGGCTTCTAAGTTTTATAAGTGTTGTACGGTGTCTATGTGTGTGTACACTCTCAAAACGCCTGAAAAATAGTTTTTACAATATGTACTGCGTACGGAAAATGGTGTATAAAAGTACGTCAACATTCTTCCGCTTCCGCTAAATAGGAACTGGTGACGTCATTTCCGTTTATTATCACGTGACCTATTTTAAATTTTATTACATTTTATTTATAAAATATTAATTTAATCATATAAAAATAAGGGAAAATATTGTATTTTTTCAAAATTCTATCATATAAACTACCAATTAACATCAAAATTATATTTTTATATGAACACTGTCAACATCCCTATTAGTAATAACTTCCCTTTTTAAGTCTTCTGAAGTCTCAGGAACATATCACTCTTTCATCAATAAATAATAATAAAAGAAAAGTGTTACTTCCAATTGTAATTACACGATTCTACTTCTGTACCGACATTAATTCTAAATCGCAATCTATACCGTGACATATTTATCGATATTAAAAGTATGTATCAGTTTTTATCATCAGTGGACACTATTAAACGATACACGTCACAATGTAATAGGCATATATTATAATAACAAGTTGCACAAGATATAAAATGGCCCGACCGGTAAAACATAGACTATTGACATTATTTTTTACGAGTTATTCGCATTCATCCCACAGGCTTTGTGGGTTAGTTGGTGAGTTGGCGGCGGTTCTATTTACGGCCGCCTCGCCCTCCAGTGCTGATCACTGGCGCCTCGCTGCATAAACGATGTAGGCGAATCAATTCATGACTTTTAACAACCTTTGATGCATTTAATGGAGACTTTAGATGTTATTAATAGTCTGTATTGTCTTAGTGAAAATTAACGATGTTATGATTATGTATTAAATTTTTAATTGTGAATTATACAGTTTGTTGCGATTTTAGAGATATTGTTTTTTGACAGTGAAGAGCTAATAATAGTCGTAGTATAAAAATATTTTTTTACAACTTATAGGTATTGTATTGATGATGATTGTGATAATTGAAATACAAACATTATTTTTAGAGGTCTTTTTAATTTTTAAGACTTAAGTATATGTTCTTAATAATTTCCACGGTGTACGAGCAAGTCCCATTGTGACAGGCCCGGTTTTAATGCCGTATTCTAGTATATTACAATATCAATACCAATATGATAATCAACAAAACCAGCGGTCATAGTCGTACAAACGTCTTTGAATGACTAGCAATAATTATTTCTTTAGTTATGCGCCTCTATAATAGTAACCTAACTAATAAACCATTTATTCATATTGCATATGAATTAATTATTTATTGCATTGATTTAAGGCTTAGTAAGAGTTAATGCAATAATAAATAAGCTGCTGATATACCGGTGAGAGAATGCGCTTGTGCTGCGCTCCCGGCTGCATGGGTACTATCAACCTGCTTGTTCCTCCCGTGAAACAGCTTTGCTGTGTTTCGGAGAGAAGGGCAAGATAGACAGGGTAATTACTGGCACCGAGACCTTATGTCTCAGGATAGCAATACGTAAGTAAGTTTCCTTGGCTAGTTGCAAGTTAACTTGTTTGTTTACAGGCGAAGATGACCATTTACCATCATGTGGCTTGCATTTGCCGATCCAACTGACATTAAAAAGGTGCTTGATTTCACGCAAAAATAGATAAGCTTATTGAAGATATAAATATTAATATGTTTTAATACCACAGTGGCGTTATTTAATAATTAGAGCAGTTCATAAAAAAATCATAAACGAAGTACTGTTTGAATTGGTGGTAGATTGGTGGTACTGGTGGTAGATTCAATTGACGTTCAAAAAGATACTGTATTAGTACTATTTTGAATAAAAAAAATTTGATTTTTGATTTTGAATTGAATTTATATAAATAAAATACATTTTCGATTGTAACTTAAGTAAATAATAGTATTTTTTTAATAATGATCATTATATAATAATTCCTGAATGGATTTCTTTTTAATTTTTAATAGTGCTTTATTTTATTTATTTCTAAAATGTATTTAACTTCTTAATAAATTTAAAGAAGTTATATCGTCCCGACCTATAATTTGTGATGCAAAATAACAAGTAAAGTGTGTATAAGAATATGAGGGTACCGTTTAATATAATCAACTATGATATTCACACCATCGGTTGTCATAATATATTATGAGCTGTCGTAAGAGAATGTTAATTGATTTTAAATAAAAATTCATCACCACACCACTCGTAAACTACCGACGTCCGTCAACGGGGCGCCGTTTTATTTACGGTCGAACCAAAATAAACGCGCACAGGGTGGCTTTTCCTAATACTCTACAAAGTAAGCCGGTCATACGTGTTGGATGTAACTTTTAAAAGAGAAAATTGGGTGTCTTTATGACTGTTTGTTGATAGATTGAGTGTTTATAAAATATCCCTTATTTAAAAGAGGCGGTTACCGAAACTAGCAAGCATTGAGCAACTTACATTTGAAGACACTAAAGCATATGTCTCACTCTTAAAGATCAAATCATTATGATAATAATCTGATTTTGTACCCCAATGTCCGGCGTTGAGCGAGCGAGGCTGTTTCGGTAGCGTCTCAAAGCTGCCAAGGCCCGCTTTGTAAACGACACCGATTCCGCGAGCACCTCGATTGCTGACACACCTGTACCAATGAACAATGAAGATACCAACCATACATCCGTTGAAGTTGCCACGATATGCTTAGTTTATTTTATTTAAATATTAAGAACAATGTCAATCTTGTTTTCACTTCTATCTTTTAACACTAAAAGCGACTCGCTGATACAGACGTGTCACGTTAAAACGAACGACCGTGTGCATCGACACAGAACTACCCGATTTTATGGCTTTGTCCTAAGAAAAAGATGTTACTGCGATCACACACTATAATGAATAATCGCTACTACAAAATACATCATCATTATCATCCAGCATCCATCCACTGCCCGTTATTTTTCTATGAACACCAACAAAAAGCCCGATGCGTTTGAAACTTGATAGGATATGCTTCAGTCGAGTGTACAGGCACAGTTCCGTTACACTGGATTTAATTAAAATTTCGCTGACACGTGCCCTAAGCAATCGTGATGTTTAGCCACATTTCCAAAGTGGAATAGCAATTATTCGGTAACGGTCGGCTACGTCGGGATGGTCATTACTGTATCTGTTATGGCGTACTTAATTTGATAAATGCTGGATACCACAAGCCGCAATGATTTCCTTAAGTAGATTGGGCAGTGTGATGACTTTGATTTAAAAAAAAAGTATGTGCGTCTAATTCTTAAATCTTTGCGTGCGATTGAAGTAAAACTTCATAAAAATCTGTATTACATTTTAGTCATGCTTATAGAAGTTTTACATGAAAAATTCCACCCATTAAATAATATAATTGAGAGTAAGAAATTGTAAGTTAGATCAGCATAATATGTCAATATAACCTTGTTATTGGTTCCATAGCATATAAATAGTCTACGACAATAACAGTTTTTTGGAAAAAAAGACATCTATTCTCACAACCAAAGCAAGTTACTATTTTTGAATATAGAATGAACGTTACTTCCGCCAGAAAAAAAATAGAGTTACCCACTAGTCGCGCCTGAAGAAGTTTTTACTTTTTGCGTTTGATAGGAGACTTTTGCCCCATGTGTAACATGTCTGCCGTCTTGTCGCTCGTTAAAGAAGGCCTCCACCAGTAGTCATACCAGATCTGATAATGTGATGATGGTGATGATAACATGTATGCATATCAGTTTTAATAAAGAACATCGACTATTTATAGACTGCACGATTGCCACTTACTAATTGAGCGATACCATCTTAAAACGCGGCCATGTGCGAGAAAAATTTCACGCAGAAGGCCCCGTTGAAATAAAACACATTAAATATTTTTTAATTACCTATCCCCATCATTTTATTTATGCTATCAATTGGAGCTGATTGTTGATATGCAAAAAGCCATCTTATGTGACACTACATGATTATATCATGGTATATGCAAAGACATATCTGAATGAGTTGTCAGAGCAGCAGGGGTTGTTGAGATAAACGAATGAACCTTTGATCACTTACAATCTCGACGAGACTGGTCTCGACATACTTTCCTGTTTTGCTCGACTTTATGCATAATAATATAAAATGTATAATGTTTATGTTAACTGACCCAACAGATATTTAGGTGCAAAAAATCTACATACCGTTAAAACCAAATCATTATCCTAAGATAATTATTATGTACCCTCATGTAATAATAATTTTTTAAAATATATCTTTCATTTATTTTGATGCGGTAAGTAGAGTAATCTACCTCGATTTTTTAATAGTTAATTGAAATATAAAATGTTTTTTAATTGTTTTTTCTACCCATGGAGTTCTTAGTAGTTTATTAAAATTTTCGTTACATATTCCAAACAGGTTATGACAGCAGATCGTTAATATAAAAAGTACATTATCTTAATTAAACAGTACTTTAATGTATACAATGATCTGGAGTAACTACTTCAAGAAACGTGTAATTTAGAGTCTTTAACGACAAGGTGTTTTATTCAAACTGACACGCCGTTCAACCCATCAACGTCCTCTTTTTGTCCGTTCACACCCGTCAGAACATTTTAAGTCTAGGTTGTGTGTTATCCGTCTCAAATGTAACATTAGTAATGTACCTGTGGTTACCTGTCAGTTTCATTACTCCAAATGGCACATCTAGCCAGAATTCAATTAAATAATTACTATTGTTACGATACGCTCGCAGCGATTCGATAATACTTTTTATTCGTGTTAAAATGTGTTCACAAATAATATTAAATTAATGGCTATAAATTATACGTAATTGAGGTAACTGTTTCAAATTACTGTGAATTGAATAAGTGCATTATAATCTATCTGTGTGTTTAATAGGCTACGGGCAAAAAGTGATGATTTGCGACATTTGTAACCTCGGTGTTAGAATATTTGTTGTTCGATCTACGACCGAGGGACCGGATAGTATTCCAAGAATTTACGAGTATGACGTGTCTCTAATTGTAATGACTAAGAGCTTTTACCAATTGATGTTTTTAGCTTCTTTATAAGATTTGACTTTATATTCACTGTATGAGTCGACTTAATATTAAGACACTTTCAAACAATGCTATTATTACAACCATGATATATATAAACACGAATTTATATATGATCTCATAGTTCATTCATCTACAGCATTAAGTCTATCCCAGTGTAAAGTAACTACATACTACTTAACATTTCATAATGACTTCTGGACCTTTTACCCGAAACACACTACCTATATCTGTCATTTTCGTAGCGCCAACAACTCATTGAACTCTTTTGTACCAAGCGTTGAAAACATATAGCTTACAAATGTGTTCGGATTTTATTGCTTAACTGGCCAATATGTATGATTAGTGCGGATTTTTCTTGCGATGATTTTGTTTATATACATTCATATACCACATCAACATACACCTAAACTTCTAGATTTCTTGGAGTTATATGCATAAAATCTACAGCTGGTCGACAGCCGTTTCCTTGGGGTGGATGTAGCTGTTTAAATATTGATGTAAATTGTTGCTGTAATCAGCCACTCAAGAGACAACACTTGTGGTCAATGGACTTATGGAATTATGTAAATGTTACGATTTAAATCCTGTTCAACCACTACATATTATGGCTACCTATGGCAACAAAAACCGGAAAATTAGTTATTATATGGTTTTATAATATACAAATCAATATCAATTATAAACATATAAACTTGTATATTAATATTAATAAATCGATAATATCAGCTATATTCTTTTTCGCATTTTAAACATTTATGATTTTTATCAAATTTCGCTAATTTTATAGGTCTACTAAAACTAAAGATGGATTAATTGGATATTAATTAATAAATCCTTGTAATGGTATTAGTAAATGTGAATAAAAACAGAAGGTAAAATCAAATCAAATCAGTGAGTATTATTTAAGTGCGGTACCCTGAAAGTAACACAAATGAGCTACATGTGCATTAATTGGAGTGCAGTTGAAAAAAGAATGAAGTGTTTATTTTAAATGTGGGGTTTTAAATAGGTTTGAGAGTGCCATGCATAATGTGGTGTAATTACATTACCATGTACGACGTGATTAGCAATTTGGCGCCGGTTAACCGCTTTTTTGTAACTTTGTATTAATATTACGCTAAGTGATGTTTATTTTCTATAAAATTCCGATGGAGGAAACGTGCATACCTAATGAAATTTAAAAGTCTTTGAAGATGTGTGAAGTTAACCACCCCACATTGGGCCAGCGCATAGCTGAACTCCCGACCACCCTCCTCGCTTGATTTCAAGGAGACCAATGCCCAGCAGTGGCACACAAAATTATAATGTAATGTTTACGAAATAAAATTATTAGCAAATTCATTTCAGCCGTTTATGTGACTTGATAGATTTTAGCTGCAGATGACTTTCTACCCACAGTAGTCCAAATTAGAAGTGACTCTTCCCCACCATGGTTCAGGCCTTGACGTGGCGGTGGGGCTCAATAGCCTAGGGTTAAGCGAATTAAGCCGACATTCCGATAAACAAAGTTAAAGCACGAAATACTTACAGAATAAAAAAAATAAACAAAAATTATAACCGACTTCAAAATATAAAATAACTAAAAAGTAATAAAATAATTGCGTTTCTTTAATTTTTGTGTCTACAACTAATAATCATCTTGTACTTCTACTAATGTATAATTTTTGCGTTTACCACGTCATTATTGTTACTTTTGGAGTCGGTGTCTGTAAGTATTTCGTGCTTTAACTTTGTTTATCGGAATGTCTTACTTTTACCATTCCTTTATAGGATTCGAGATATTTAGTACTGATTATTTTTACAGTGACTGAAAAAATCTAATGAAATTAATTATATCGAAACCACGTTGGTACACATACAAATTGGGTGAAAAGTATCGAAGGCATGCGAAACAGTAATATTTATGTCACCAATTAATGCTCAGTTATTTGAACTTTTCACATTAAAATTCTTTCAATGCTTTCGGACAATTTGTCATTGACTAATAACTTAAACGGTTAGTACCTACGTCTGTCACGAAGCAACATGTTAACCTTTTTACTTTACAAAAATGTTCTCACTTAAAATATATGTGACATGTTTAAAAGTAACTAAATTCTTAATGTTAATTAATGTAATGTGCCAGAGTTTATTAATTTTGTCTCAGTTGCTTAATTAACATTTTTTCAGTAAAACGTACGTAAAGCCTCGACCATTGTCCATAAGTAACCGTTCTGCTTACGATACAATCTAAATGAAAATATTAAAAAGTCTCATTTATTTCAAAATGTCACAATAGGGGGACGTCACGGGACGTCCGGTACAAGTGAATCGTCTTTGTTAATATTAAACTTTATAATTAATAGAAATCAATAATGATAGATGTAATTAAAATGACAGCGTCACGTCGTTTGCCGTCACGGCATTTGAGCCGATCTCACTGCCAATAAATAAAATAGTCAAATATAAAAAGTGAAACTAAATAGACCAAACTTTAATATACGTAGCTCATCATAAATTTTGATAGCCGTTTTTAGGGTTCCGTAGCCAAATGGCAAAAAACGGAACCCTTATAGATTCGTCATGTCTGTCTGTCTGTCTGTCTGTCTGTCTGTCTGTCCGTCTGTCCGTCCGTCCGTCTGTCCGTCAGTATGTCACAGCCACTTTCTTCCGAAACTATAAGAGCTATACTGTTGAAACTTGATAAGTAGATGTAGGTATTCTGTGAACCGCATTAAGATTTTGACACAAAAGTAGAAAAAAAAACAATCAATTTTTGGGGGTCCCCATACTACTTACTAAAACTAAAAAAAATTTTTTCATCAAACCCTAAAAATGATATTTTGGTTTTTAATACCATTTTATTCCAAACTGAATAGTTTGCGCGAGAGACACTTCCAAAGTGGAAAAATGTGTGTGTGTAACTTCTAAAATAAGAGAATGATAAAACTTAAAAAAATATATGATGTACATTACCATACAAACTTCCACCGAAAATTGGTTTGAACGAGATCTAGTAAGTAGTTTTTTTTAATACGTCATAAATCGTAAACCGCAATTTACCTTTCATGCAATCAACTGAAATATATAAAAAAACATTTAATTCCATAAACATAAACCTAAATTTTTGTTAAAGTGTCTAATGTTGTATATTATGTAATGGTACGGAACCCTTTGTGCGCGACGCCGTATAGCACTCGGCCGGTTTTTTACATACCAAAAGAGATCTCCAGCCTTGCAGTACAATACTTACAAGTAAATGGATTTTCGTATTACACGTGAATACGAAGAACTCATTATAAAATAATTTTCTGGTCTGCTAATTTGTTTACGGCTCATATTAATTTTATAAATAACATAAACTGTACTGTAACTCGGAACGATTATTTTATTTAATACAGTACCGTAATCATAACATTCATAACAAACAGTTATTTATTATATTTTTATTATTAGAAACTTTGTCTAAATCTTTGTCGGTGAAACAAATTAGTTTTCTTTGCATACGGTTATTAAATAGTCATGACCGGAGAAAGGTTCTTTAAATGTATTCATAGTATTCACTATAATGTAAGTTAAGTATAAAGATCGCTTCTGAGCGCTAAGTACTAGTAAAACTATTATGTATTTTATGGATATACAATATGGGAATTACAACTATTTACGTTTATACTTCGTCGTAAAGTAACTAAAGTAGTAGGATACTAATATTATGAACGTGAAAGTTTGTATGTATGGATGATTGTTACTCTTTCACGCAAAAACTACTAAATGGATTTTAATGAAAGTCTACAATAACATAGCTTTTACAACAGAATAACATATATTATGCTACTTTTTATCCCTGTACTCCCACGGAAAAGGGTAAAGCCGCGGGGTAGGTACTGCTATATATATATCAAACTTATGATATGATTTCAATTATGTAAGTACATTTTAATTGTTTCCATTCTTATAATAAGCTCGTTCTAGCTTCCTAGTAGTTGAAGTATATGTCCGTATGGATATTTTATTTTAGCGAACTATTTATGCGACGTAGACAACTGAGGATCATAGGTGTCCTAACTTACGTAAACATTTGAAGAACATATTAAATGTCACATTTTTCCGACTAAACTTCATCTAACATTCCATTCTATGCACCGATTGGGTTATCTTAGTTTAGAGAAACGTTTGTTTATCACGTTCATACTTCATACCGACCTTTAAGTTAAACTATATGTTAATATTTTTAACCTATCATCGATTCAATAAACTAACTTATCTCGATAACCTCAATATGTAAGCTGGAGGGAAAAGGTCGAACATTTAAGATCTTAACGTCTTTTCCTCAACAGAAAGAGAATCGAGTCAGCTAGAGAAGCGTGACAAAATTATCTTGATAGTCCTCATAAGTGAACCAGCGTTAATAATCCCCAAAATAGGCTGGAAATAATTGATGAAGACAGGTGATAATTTGCGAACATTACATGCTATTAAAAATTAATTAACAGTATGGCGCCACCCAAAATTCATTCACTACGCATCCATACATCTTACGTTCGTATAAATATTTTCATAGTTTTTCCTATTATTTCCTTTATATCAACAACAATTTAATAGTAAGTATTATTGCGGTGCGAGTAACCTTCTATCGTTTTACTTAGATTATATTTAATAATAGACAAGTTTGGTTTTTCTTATTTTTGATAAAAAAGCATATTTCTAACATCGCAAGACCCATAGGCAGATTCTACTTTAGTTACATTACCGCATATGCTAGCGAGTAGCGAATATTGTAAAAATCTATGCAAACGGTATCGACCACCTGGTGTAGCGGTTAAGTGGCATCGTGAGGGTCGCGGAATCGAATCCCGCCAATGAAAAGTTATGATGCATATAAATGACGTTACAAGATCATAGATGCAATACGAGTTTCTCCTATTTATTTTCGTTATCTAGTAGCTCTAGTTCTTACGAACGTAGGTATATTTTTTTAGTTTTACGCCGGGAAATGCTCTGAGGTATCACGCGGGAGTGCGGACACCCCAGGCGGGTATGTTGGACTCTCTGCGCCCGAAAGATGGTATGGTGAACGCAGCTCTACCCACCAAAACCCGGCCAGTGCCACCAATGCCGCCTTTGGTGAGATGCCCCGGATCAGGGCACCTCGACGGCCAGTCAGTCCCCAAGGGACCGACGCCACCTCCACAGAGGGGTTGTCTCACACCATAGTACAATGGGGTGAGGTTCCCATCCTCGCCCCTTATCCCCCCTGCTCTTTTGTCCCCTCTTATTATAAGGGGGGTACCAAGAGCAGCTCCCTCGGTTCAATTGGCTTCGCCCAAAGTGCTAGGTTCACTTTAGGCTACTGAGCCCCGCCGCTACGAAAAGGCTCGAACCATGGTGGGGACGGACGTAGGTATAGATTAATGTGATTTATTAATATTTATTTAGTAAATAAGTTAAAAGTTTCAATTTCGAAAATAATATTGGTATATACATGATATATATGAGATATATGTTTATATCATCATAGCTGGCTGCGCGTGGGTCGGCAGTATTTGCGTTCATTGAAGGAGGCCTATCAGCAGTGGACAGAAAAAGGTAGATGATGATGATGATACCCTGAGAAAGGCTAACTCTAATCGACGACCGTATAACCGACATTAACTACTCTCTTTATCCTACGAAAGATGAGGTATTCTGCTTCATCGCATCATAGATAACGACCAACTTGTTCCTTTGCAATTAAAGATACTGAATTAAATATATGTACCGCGAAGATTTTTCTTATTTCTATTTACCGCCCTATTCCGGTTATATGCTCGATGAGTAGGTATATACTACATATAGGTAGTAGACATCTGTTAAAGTAAACTCTGACGATTATAAAATAAAAACCGGCACAGTGCGAGTCGACCTCGCACACGAGGGGTTACGTTCCATTATAATATATTATATGTATGTATAGTAAAGTAATATACGGCTATTGATGTTTTAATGAAAGCTCCATCAAGTGACACGTTGATTCAACTGTTATTGGTTGTTAGCCCGGTTATTATTTGTCTCATTTAATACTATAGCAATAGGTATCGCTTATAGTTTATACCATGCATATTTTTTGTATGCCCCCATAATTTTTTTTTATATTTTTTTTTAATTATTTATTTTTAAAGTTACACATATTTGTACATATTTGTTTTTATAGTTTATTTTTTGTAGCGGCGGCGGCGGAAGTACCTACATCATCTGTGAAAATTTCAAGTATCACGATTCATGAGATACAGCCTGGTGACAGACGAACGGACGGCGGAGTCTTAGTAATAAGGTTCCTGTTTTACCCTTTGGGTACGGAACCCTAAAACATCTTTTTACGGATTCCATCGCATTTTTCGCATCGCACCAAAAAATTATAAGCCCAAGTGAAATTCGCGTATACAATGGAAAAATATGTAATATCAACATTAGCTAGTGAAAAAGCCCTCAGCAAAAGAGTAGACCTGAAAGTTTATTAGGCTAATGTAAACATCCTCAAACTCGCATTTAAATATGGTAATTATTTCAAGCCCTAAAATAACATAACGTATGAACTAGAGTCTAGAATAAATGTGATATTTCTCAGTAATATCTCGAACAATCGACAGACATGACTTATCATTTTCTAGTAAAAGAGTCGTAATTATAGTCCGAGCTTCCTAACGAAGCTGTATCCGTAGCCCTGCGTGATACGACGAATGCGCCACAGGATCAAGAATTGAACGTCATAAGTTTTATGCAAACTCAGTTTAAAGGCTTCATCTAACCATACATTATGTAGTCGATGCTCCATTATGAATGTTTGTGTTGTGAGATATATTTTTTCACTTTTAATATCTAAAGTAAAATTGTATATTCTTGTACCGCAAAGGTGAAAAAAAAAGTTTTAGCATTTTACCTATCAATATAATAATATTGATACATAGGTAAAATGCTAAAACTTTTTTTTAAAATAGGCATTAGCGGATCAAATGCGGTGGCCGGTGTGTCTTCTTTTTTTAATTTTATTGAATTCTCATATGTAATTCCTGTGATCATAGTTTTAATATTAATCAAATACCTACATATGTATTGAATTCCTATTTAATTTATTCGATAAATAGATCATTTATTTATATGAATATCTCTTAAGTTAATTAATTATGAAATTGTAAAGTATGAATCAGAATGCTATACGATATGCGAAATTATATATTGCGATTTCTCAAAACGTGAAACCTACAAACGGTGCTATAATCCGCACCAACGTTAACATTTAACATGATGTACGATGTAAGATGACCCAATGCACTGCGACCCGGTGCGAGATTTCGGCGGAGATGGAGGCATTATCGTGTCTAATCAGGTTCGCACGCGGCGCGGTGGCTAAATCATTCGATTATTGATTTCCAATGTCGCGGTCGTGATCGGGCGGGGAACGCCGTTCGGCATGACGGCGCAGCCATTGTCAGCCGCGTTGCAGTCCGTGTGACGCGCGCTCTTTCACCGCGATTAAACGCTTGTAATTCCATCAATATGAACGCGCTCGGATTCAATCGCCATAATACTTATTTAATTTTACCAGGGCCAATAACGGGCCGGCGCACGAACTTTTAAAATACCTGGGATTGTTTTTCAATCGTGATGGGGTTGTCTGGCTAATAGATCTGTCGTTTATAACTGTGCGTACTACTTGTCAGTAACCTGTTAGTAACCTCTTAATTCATCATGTCTTTATTTCAACAGGAAGCTTGGACTATATAATTTGACATTTAACTTTGAATACCTACGATTATAATTAAAAAAAAATATTTTAGTTAGCTAAATTAGTTTATGGTATAATATTAGTTCTTATTAACATAATATTTTCTTGTTTATTGATAGCTTCTACAGTTTATATGATATAATGAGAAAATCTAGATTCCGTCTTTTTCCCAGACCGAATCGGTGGCATAAACATTTATATTGGCCCAAACTACTGTCTCAGTATTAAAGGAAGTGTATATTGTTCTCGTAAATATTTCCCCGCAGATACTTTTATTGCACATAATAATGAGCGACGCTGAGCACCGGCGGCGCGGCGAGTCACTGGCGACTCCTCGGTAAGAGCACGTATCGAATGATAACGACCAGTACATTGTCGGTATTAAACCCTATTGTTGTGATGCATCATAAAAAGCTTGACTCCAACTAGACCTTTTCTAATGCTGCCAATAAAACAGTAAAACGTGCATTTACCGTCCGATTAACTCTCATAACAGAGACCACGGAGCCCTCATCGAAATTGAGCTCTATAGTCGATACGGCTAACGAAAGTAGGTAGCGCACGCGGCGAGGCACCGAGGAGGCGGCTGCTGTTGGAAGATGGTTGCACATTTGCATTAGGAATTGGGTGGGCACGTTTTGGCAGCGTCTTGAGACGTATTTCTCACGCTATACTCTCCGAAGCCTTTGCAGCCGCCCGCAACATCTTTCCCTTACTCCTTTCCTCCTATTACTTCCCCTATATCTCTCTCGCACGCGCACATTTTTTTTTGTTTTTATTGCAATCTCTAATAAGACGGCGTGTGTCTTTAATTAAGCTGCCAATGTTTCTCGATCGTAATACTGACATGGACTAGAGTTTAGTCGGTGAAAAATTAAGTAGTCTAGAACGCCGGCGTATATAAAATAGATAGCTCGTATCGGATAATTAAAATATTTATCGATAACTGTTTGGCGGACTGCCATAAATCTACCGAGTTGGCATTCAGTAATAACGTGTACCAAAATAAGTGATGCGGCTTATAATTATACATATACAAATTGTAATGTCGGGATCATAAGCGGCCTTATAATCTATGATCATTTTTCACTATTTAGAAGCGCGTTCGACGTCAGTTATTAATACCACGTTAGTAACGGGATTTCAGTACGAACACGTTTATCCGTGGACACAAACATAGTGGTGTCGCAACATCATCTGTGTAACCTGTCGATGGAATGGACCTAAGAAATAAAAACACGATTTCCTCTTCATACAAGTACCTATGTGTTTTTATGAAGAGGAAATTGTCTTTTTGTAATATCTAAATTCATTTTTGCATTAGGTACTATCACTATGAGTTCGGGATATTTGCTATCAATTGAAAATGTAAGCCTATTTTATAGGATTACCTAATTTAAGTATACAAAGAAGTAATTCATACGAAGTTTATCATTTTTCAATCACTAAACTAAATTATAAATATGTATACACATTACCCGGCGATAAATATTGCAGAAAGTCTTTTTCGTTCCCCATATGAACAATGATCAGACGTTGACCTTTTGGAATTGGCCTTTTATTCCTTTTTCTTATCATCATCACTTCAAGTTTTTTCTTTAGTATGAGATGTATGTATCTAAGACCAATAGATTATTCCACTATTTCTATGGATTATTCATCAATTAATTTGAGATTTACAACGTGCTTTTCCATAAGAAATTTTCGATTATCTTCCATTTTAATTAACCGAAATCCCATCGCATGAAGTATTTCTCTCAACGTCTTTTCAGACCCACCCATAAAATTTTTTATTATTATTATGTTATCATAATATTCATAATCTTTAATACATAACCTTTCCGTCCATTACTGGAACCTTTTTGATGGACGTCAAACGGCGAACTCTTAGTTATGAAAAAGTAACTTTCTTTTAAATGTTCCCAAGAATTGTTTAAAGTTTTCCATTTAATGACCACAGACGAAAAAAGACAAAGCGTCAAAAATGAATATTTCATGATGGTACATCTATCGGGAATGCTCACAATGCGCCTGGATCAATTAACCATCAACTATTTCCAGTGGACGCGGCGCTATCCCATGACCTTTATTGATAAGTATTATCGTTACTTTTATTTATCGATTCCGTGCGAAAGCGGGAGGCCCCTTACAAATATCTATATGACAAAAACGTCACAAATTAAATATGAAAATTAAAAAGATTGTATAACTAGGTAGATTTTATCTTTTCACTTTACTTTTGCCAGAAAATGGGAAATTTTCTTGTTTCACGATATTTGGTTATACAAAAGTAGGTATGTATTACTATTTCAATCAGTCTGTTACGTGAGAAGGAAAAATGGTTTGAACCACTAAATAGTTGATGATGGCATGGCTCGTTCTGATCTTTTTGCAAGTAGCCAAAGGATTTGTCGATTTACGTTCCTGTTTAATCAAGCTAACGATAAAAATAATCCATCAATCAAACCATCTACTGACAATTTACAAACAATATATATGTAGTAGAATTGCGAGATCGTTATATTTTCGCATCTTCTTTCTCATATGGGTACTAATCCATAATCTTATATGTCATGCGAGTGCTAAATGACAGTCGTGAGCGTACAAAAAGACATCATTTACTATATATAGCTATGTCTTAGACATAACTGAGAAAAAAGACAATGAGAGATTAAGTTTTATGCAGTTGTGCCTATAACCTGCTATTACGACCTTTTAGTGTTACAATGTTACGGTGACAATTCCGTAACATACTTACGCACAATGATCGTCATCAAATGCTGGTTATTTACGCTATTGGGCCTCACTTCTTCATTCTACTGATCTCTTACTACTTGAAAGACTGATTACTGGACGAATCACAGAAGTGCGAAGGACAGAAGACGCCAAGAATTATGACGACGTACTACTTGGCGCTCTATAAAGAACAAAGACAAATCTTAATATATATTTTATACTACGTAATAAACTATGTATTTATAAATCTCATACTATTAGTGGTGTCATAAATGTGATTGGCCAGAAAGGTATGTAATTCAACAAAAGACGGGCTTTTCGTGATTGAGATATATTATGATATAGACATATACCTAGTATTAAAACTAAATAATACTAGTTACTAGAACGCTCTTTTAGGGTTCCGTATCCAAAGGGTAAAACGGAACCCTATTACTAAGACTCCGCCGTCCGTCCGTCTGTCACCTGACTGTAACAGTGATAGTTAGACAGTTGATATTTTCACTGATTACATGATGTATTTCTGTTGCCGATATAACAATAAAAAAGTAAAAATCAGAATAAAACAAATATTTAAGGGGGGCTCCCATACAACAAACGTGATTTTTTGCCGTTTTTATATAAATGATGATGTGGTACGGAACCCTTCGTTCGCGATTCTGACTTGTACTTGTCCGGTTTTTATTATTTCTTTAGCCTATTATTTAGGCTTACTAGTTATAATGATGAATATTACTATATTTATGTGTTGTTGTAGATTTTATCTTTCTAAGAATGTGTGTAAAGAGATAAACTTTAAGATATTGTAGTACAATGTATATTATCGAAGTCTCTCCATAATTTTACACTATGCCTGTTCCCTACCGGCGGCGCGGCACAAGGTAGTCATATTTTACGTTCGTTTACATGGACGCAAGTTCATAGAAGTCATCCCTTCTGCTAGTCCGTGCTCAACGGCGCCGAACCCACGTTAGCTTCACCAGCTATTTTAATGCTTTGGCGTAACTGATTTACTATTTAGTCTTAATATGGCGTAAGCCACTGCAATACTGCTCCGCCGGTCAGGCTTCGCTTAACGCACGACATTGTCAATTGCCGTTTTTACACCTTGTTGCTCAAAACAGTGCATTATCAACGTAAGCTTTATAACAGAAGATAATCATTAGGTTGCGTAACTAATGTACTTTTCAGCGTTATAAAGCGTTTTGTACGTTTTACCTAAAACGGTATGGTGCGCTTAAGGTTATTGAAAGATTGTTTTCTTGGTAAGCGATATGTTAAAGACTGTGGACTTAGGAACTTTAAATTGGAGTTCAAGTAATTGGCTCTATTATGGAAATAGAAATGTTTCAAGAATCTTTCAAAGGTGAGAAAAGATTTTTGCAACTTATGTGACATTTAAGCAACAAAACATTTTTAAATGGAAACTTTAGTTTCGTGGGTCTTTACATTTATGTGTTTTTTTTATAATAATAATAATGTCTATGGATATTATTACACCACGTCAATCTGGTCCCGTGGTAATTGGTAAGTTCTCGAAGAACTTTTGTTACAGGTACGAGACAACGGACATATATTTAATACATTTATACTATAGTCATATATAAGATTTTTATTATATAATACACATATTTAATACACACCCATGACCCGGGAACACAGAAAACGTTTTGTTCCCGGGCGGGATTTGAACCAGCTACCTGTGGCTTGAGCGCCAACACGCTTACCATTAAGCCACAGAGGTCGTCTTCTTTTTATTGTACTATTTTACCGTACTATTAATATAATGCTTTATTAATAGTGTAGGGGAATAAATAACAGTGACTTAAGTTTTAAGTGAGATAAAGTTGTAATAGAACATTCAAACTCGTATTCGTAATTACTTAGCTCTGCCATCATAATATGTGTACGGATTATGAACTCTTTACATAAGTTGCATGCAAAGAATATTATGCAATTATTGATAAAAAAACAAATACTTTTTATAAACCTTTCAGTGTATCATAATTATATAAATAACCATACTTTGATGGACAAATTATAGGTTACGCTTGACATTTAAAACCCCTAATTCGACCCTGTAATACACAAACGATTATATGGTCTAGGAGATTGATAAAAGTGTAATGTGCCGTTTGAATAGAATTAGTCAGAATTAGCTGAGGTTACTCGCCTATCGTTAAACGGTTAGTGCCTCTCATAAATATCATCCGCTGCGGATGTGAACCACCGCCACTGACCTTTGCAGGATAAATCTAGGAAGATTCGAAAACAAAAAATATTTACTGTGTGAAAAACTTTTTTTCTTCTAACATTGTGTTCAAAGTTGGGTGATAAAAACTAAATTTGATTGTGTTAGTTAAATTAGTAACGGTTTAGGATTTTCAAGTAAAGTATGTATTTTAATAACTCCTTTATATTGTGAGGAATATTTAAGTTGAAAATTTGTTAATTCTTTTCTGGACTCTTGAACATTCCAAAGGTGTATGCGTAGGTCAGAAACATTAAAATAAACATATTTTGAATGGTGAGTAATTTTGATAGCCCAGTTAATAAGGCTAGCGGACCATTCACTGTTATAACAGCCACAGCAAATCAGAGTTACATGGTTTGACGTATGTTACATAACCGTTTTACAACACTGGCTTAAGAAGAAGAACGAAGACATCCACCAGAGAACTAAAGTTACCGATATCACGCAAAGTATGAGCTCGTTGAAGTAGGCTGGTCACACACTCAGGAGAACGAATTACCGATGGGCCAATAAGCTTCAAGAGTGGAGGCCGCGTTTAGGTAGACGAAGTTTTGGGTCGACCATTATAAGACGATCTCCGTGCAGTAGCCGGTCCATGTTGGATGGCAGTGGCAAGAGATCGGTCGTCTTGGCGTTCATTGAAGGAGACCTATGTTCAGTGGACGGATAAAGGCTGATGACGATGATGATGGCTAAAGAATGTAAAGGATTACGGCAACCAACGCACCTCCTAATACCTCTTTTTCGGGTGTCTATAGATGTCGCTGATTGCCTACCGCCAGGTGAAATTACTGTCCGTTTGTCCATTTTCTTAAAAAATTGTAAGGACAAATTCCACTTAATACACAGGGTTGAACTGAATTCAAAGCTGGCAAAAGACGGATATTATCATGACAAACAGTGCTCATGGTCAGTCTCACAGTGACGAGCAAAGTTAGTATTAAAACTACATCTTTCGTAACCATTACTATCAAATGCGATCCCCAAATATAAAATGTATTGAATAATGGTCTCATAGCAGATGGAATAAAGAAAGAGCTCTGTAAAAGATAAAATGAAACATGCTTTACGCTTTTAAAAGTAAAAAAATGTCCCTGTATCTTTACTATAATATTTTTATTTGTATTCCAGCGATAAATAAATAATGAATAATTAGCGAGCGTATCACATTACATGTAATATACCAGACGGCGGTGTCATGGTGACAACCAGGCAAAGATCTCGCCAGGATTTATTGTCTGGTAAAAGTTGCACTTAAAGAATGTGTGGGTACGAGTGTTTAGATTTTTTATTTTGGTTTTTGTTCGTGTTAATTACATTTTATATGGTATTTCAGCATTTTATTGAGATAGACAATCAACTTTATTGCGAATAAGTTTTACTCTTTTTTACGTGCTCATTTTTGTTTAGATTTTATTTAGTACTTTATGATGATTAAATCATAAACTTTAAGGTTATACCTAATATAAATGGGTAAATTCATTACCCTTTCAATTAAATAATTATGTGCCTAATATTCTTAAGGTGTCGTTATTATTTATTCGTCATTTTTATATAGGACTAGCAGCGTTTGCACCCGCGTACTTCCCATTCCCGTGGGAGTTCACTGTATAGGGATAAATTATAGCCTATATGTTATTCTGACGAATAAGCCATATTATTCTAGTTTCATAAAAATACGTTCAGTAACTTTTGCGTGAAAGAGCAACTCTCACAACTTCTTCTCACAAACTTTCGCGTTTATAATATTAGTAGGAAATAGGAGACGTTTTCTAATTTAAATTGTTAACACCACGAATAACAAACTAGGAATACTAGTATAAAATATTCAACAAATAAATAATAACCTTTCATATAACGGAAGTTTATTTAAAATACTTTTATTTAACTCTTCATGGTTTTTTACTGGTGAGAGGGTTGCGCTGTGCTGCGCTCCCGTCTGCTTGGGTACCACCATCTTGCTTGTTACTCCCGTCAAAAAGCTTTGTGAAGCAGTGTAATTACTGGCACAGAGACTTAACATCTCATCTCTCAAGATAGGCAACACATAAATAAGTTGCATGGGCTACTTACAGGTAAACTATTTTATGTTCATGGGTGACTGACGCCGACCACTTACCATCAGGTAAGTGGTCTTCCAGTTTGCCCATCAAACTAACATAAAAAAAGATTCCGTCATATTACTCTGACAAACATATAATTGTAGATGCAAACGTTAGAACTAATTAATTATAAAAACCACATTACGTGACAACTTTGGGCAGTGTGGCATGTGTTCATAAAATAATGTGCTTCCTGGAAATATATGATATGCTGCTTTTATCTTAACCGTCCGCCAGCGTTCGGTGTCATATGCCAAAGGTGTGCACTTGACGAAATAGTACATTACATCTTGCATTACATATATCTAGGAATTCCCCATAGTTACATATCTGCCACTACAGTCGGCGATTCTTTGACAAAATTATAGAAGGAAAAAATTAGAGATATTAATAAAAAAATTACTTACACAATAGGTAATACTTAAACCTCCATAATGAATTTAGTAAATTGTAACAAAATATTAAGTGCTGTCAGATGAAGTATATTTGCTTAGCATGTTGTATAAAACAAATTTTCTTTCAAACAAACCTAAAAAAACATTTTATTTCTTATTTTTATTTTAGTAAAAGATATACATTTATTTATTATTTTAGTAAAAGATTTTGTATTATCAATATATATTTTAGAACATTCACTATATATCTTTTGATTGTATACTGTAAACTTAGTTGCTAGTGAACACGTGATCTTATAACGACACACCTAAAAGCAACAATAATGACATGTCCTTTTCGCGAATTGGTCATAAGAAATCATTTTCAATTTCGATACAAAGCGATGTGCCATTTGTACATTTCAAGCTCACCTGATTTTCCTTTTAAGAAAGAAACCATCATAACAGGTCCGATGGAAAACCCAAATACATATAGTGACGCATACATGTGGGTGGTAAACCAACCCAAATTTCATTTTGCTTTCTATCATGTAAACAAGTTAACATCACTATAACAATTTCGTCAACCATAAATAGTTATTAGTGATAATAAATATATGACGTGTTAGGTAGCAATTTTCAACACAACGATTTCACTGTACCTTGCTTTAGTGTTAATCTCCATTATCACCCGAAGATTGTTAGCTAGCGCTTGTTAAGAACGCTTGTATACATTCAGAAATAATAGCTCGAATAATGGCCATATAAAGTTGTAAAGTGAATAATGATCTCAAAACAACCGCCGCTAAGGTTACAGACATAAAATTTTGAGCCACTTTGGAACGTGTATTCGTACATCATAAGAACGTTATGTGAATTCGCTATATCATATGTAGCCAACGAATGGTTTCAGGGTATCCGTGATTTCTCTCTTCTCTTACTGCTTTTTCCTGTGAACCGTTCGTTGTTAATTGAAATTTTGAAATTATTTGACTGATGAACTCGAGTCGCGTTATCGTCAGACGATCATATATTTCATTAAAATGAGATAATATATCTTACACTAGATCCAAGTTTATTATGATTATAAAATCAAAGCTTTTATGACTAGCGAGAGGAAGCTACCTCGTGAGATGCACTTCGTAACATGATACATTTTACAACTACCCACTGTTCGCACAATTCGCACTCTCGTATAGACGTCGTAAACAATGCACCGTTAACCGTTTACCCGCTAAAATGGCATTGTATAAACATGGACGGAATTTTATTAAAGCGCCATCAGTGAAATAAGGTTATTAAATAAAATTATCTATAAACTGACGTTGTGGACCTTCAGAGCCTAGCGGTCCGCTCGATGGCATCTCGCTCGTGCGCCACCGCTTAGGGGGCCCGCCGGCGCTCGCGTCGCGCTGACTTATGGCCCCCGCGAACTGATGGTACGATTGAATAATAATATCCGATTCGCACCGAATTTATGTTGGGAATGAGCGGTGTCCCGTATCGCCGGATCGCCCGCTCAATTCCCGGTCCGAGAGCGCCGATGCCCGCGATACCTAATAAATAAATTTTCAGGTTCGGTTATTCGGACGGAATTTGTTAGGTACAGCAGTTCTACGTATCTTACTGGTTGATTAACAGTTTACAGTTAGAAAATGCTTTTATAAAAATAGAAACACCTGAGGCCTTAGCCAAAGTAACATTAAAAAAACGATAACGAAGTTCGAAAAGAATAAAATGTATGGGATTGACATAAGCCGTCGTCAATTATGTCACTCGTTATCGTTATCGCAAGTTGGTAGACAATTTTAAAATTCGTAACAAAATCATAAACTGTCAATTGGTTATCGAACACTTATGTCAAACTTATGTTATTTTATTATTGATATTGATTCGTTATCCGTGGGCGTGGGCCATGGAGGGCAACATTTTCACAATTTTTATTAGTTATAGTGTGTATGAGGTCTATTTACATAGATATTAATTTTAATTTTTTGGTCCGATTTGACACTTCTTGTCGAACTTTGTTGACACTTGACAGTTGTTGTCGTTGCACTGTCACGATCTTTGATTGATCATTGGCTAGAAAATTATTATCGTTATCTCAAAGACGATAACGAATTTCGGCTACATAGCGATGTCACTTTGTCTATAGGCCCTTACCTTAGTACAGGGCTTCCCAAACTGCGTCAAGAATTCTTGAATGGGTTTCGTGAGGCGACTCACGTGGATTTGCTACATGTGTCGATGCAACCAAGTCATATTTGGGCTATACAATTTCTTTTCCAAACTTGAGCCCCGTTTTCAGAAGCTATATGCAGGAAAACAAACACATTCTTCTCATCAGCATTCATTCAACAACAAAAAAATCTCCTTTACTTTTTAGCCGACTTCAAAAAAAGAGGAGGTTCTCAATTCGTCTGTATTTTTTTTTATGTATGTGACACGATTACTCCGCCGTTTGTGAATGAATTTCGATGGTTATTAATTATTATTTTGTTTGAAAGCTGGTGCTTCCAATTTGTTCCCATATTAATTTTATTAAGATCTGACAAGCCGTTTATTTAGCTATTCCCAATAATGCCTATTTGGTTGATTTCTTATACCTCGATGATATGCTGATATGCTCATTGTATTACTTCTCGATGTAACAATTATATAGGATGCTTTGGTAGCACACCATAGTATGTCGCGGTCATCGTAATCATAGGTCATCGGTAGTTACTTTTGGAGTCGGTGTCGTATTTGTTGCTGTACCCTGCCTACTTTTTTTTTTCTTTTACGCCGGGAAATGCTCTGAGGCATCCCGCGGGGGAGTGGGTCTCCCGGTGGGACTCGCTGCGCCCGACAGCTGGTAAGTGGACGCAGCTCTACCCACTAAAACCCGGCGAGTGCCACCAATGCCGCCTATGGTGAGGTGCCCCGGATCTAGTAAACAAACAGGGCACCTCGACGGCTAGTCGGTCCCGCAATGGACCGACGCCACCTCCACAGAAGGGTAGTCCCGCACCACAGAACAACCCCTCCCAACGTCGGGACAGTACAATAGAGTGAGGTTCCCATCCTCGCCCCTTGCCCCCTCCTCTTTTGTCCCCTCTTCTTATGAGAGGGGTAAAAATAGCCCCCTCGGCCCAATTCGCTTCGCCCAAGGTGCAGAGGCTCACCCTAGGTTACTGAGCCCCACCGCCACGACAAGGCCTGAACCATGGTGGGGACATTGCTATGTCCTAATTCTATTACATGATATAAAAATATATCACAGTTCATTTTATTTCATTTTGTTCTGGTACTCATAAGATTGTCTGTCGATCCTAAGTCTGCGTACTCGAAATGCCATGCGCTATGACGAGTCGTAGCCGTCGGCTAACTAGTGGTAATCTTGTCGTTGCCTCTCGCCGCGCGCCGTTCTGGACGTAAACTGTTAGCGCTCACTTTCAAAGTTCTATTAACATATTTCCTAGGTCTGCGTGTTTGGTATGCATTTATGTCACTACGCTATATATACAATAATCTGCTAATTATAAAATATCTATGTATTTCCGAAATGAAAAAGTATTGAGGCTTATTTAAACAATGCTCTTACTAAGTCTGTAATAATAAATGTTCGGTACAAGTAACTTCTAACTTCGAAAACAGATACGAAACACATAAAAGTACACACACTTCATATGAGTATGTGCCTGGACATCTTAATATGCATCTCATATTCCATCTTTGTGAACATATGTGTATCTACAGCAGTTAGATTAACCCGCATTCGAAGTGAAGCTTATTGACAGTTTAACTCACGGTGTCCAAAGTTTATTTGAACTAACTCAATCTCAAAAAGTTTTACATCAAGTAAGGCAGATTAATTAACATCACACTTTACGTATAATCGAAATATATTTTCTTTAGAACTATGTTAGATGTAAGCTTTTACATTATACGTACTTGTACTCATATAAAAACGTGTCTAGTGTTGCAATTTTTTGTGCTACAATTTGTAGCTCATAGTGATCTCAATTTGATGAAAGAACTGTCCGCTCATGTCCGCGGTCGATTTTCCCAACCACTTACAAAATTACACCGGGTTCAACGCCCCGTAAAGTTTGTATTAAATTATGGGTTCACACATCAAATGTTTTCACTTCAGCTGGTGATCGTGACCGCAGCGGCTACCTAATTATCTTCTAGATCGATGCATACTGGTATTTGGTTTATTTTACTACCGTTACACTTTACTATTGTACTTTTTTACATTTTACAACGTTAATTACTTTTTTAATTGTAAATAACTGATAATGTCAAAATGTTAAAGATGTACTTAAATTGCATTTCAAGGTTCCATAAACAATAATAATCTTTCAGTTCTAATCTATACTAATATTATAAAGCTAAGAGTTTGTTTGTTTGAACTCGATAATCTCAGGAACTACTGGTCCGATTTGAAAAATTCTTTCAGCGTTAGATAGCCCATTTATCGAGGAAGGCTAGGTATATAACATCACGCTGTGACTAACAGTAATTAAGTTGATTAAGTTAACGCGGGCAAAGCTGCGGGCAACAGCTAATAATTTATAAGAGTGAAATAGCTTTATAGCCTGTGTGCAGCAGTAGATTGATAGAGGTTGATGATGATGATGATAAAATAGGAGAAATTTTGTGGTGAATGTTATAAGTATAATAAACATAATTTTTTGTTGTAGTTGCATTTCAAAGTACTATGACCAATAATTGTTCGGTAAATCGTTAGATTTTTGAAAACCTAACTGTAGTCAAAGAACATATTTATGTTTTAGGTTTGAGTACACTCAAGTAGAAATCATGTGTCATTAGGTGCCGAAATTGAGATATGATTGTGTTATTATTTTTGAACCAAATTTTTTGCAAGGTATGAAGATCATAAAAAAAATTAGAACATCTATTCTATACTTTATGAACTGAATTAACTGAAAGTCCAGACTACATAATTTGCTTTAGATTACAGTGCGGAAGTTTCAATTATATTAGTCATTTTTGCCATTGTGTACTTGTAGTGCAACAAAAAGTCAAGTTTTCCGTCCTCTTGCGGTACTATTCCGTTTTTTCTACATGCAACCGTACAACACTTAAACTATCAAATTATTTGTACAATACATCATCATTATGTCGTAACGGTTGTATCAATTAATGTGATTAAATCGAGCAGGTTTGTCGGTCGATCACGTACGTTCCCGTATGTCGACTATTGTCCGTCCTACCCATACTAATTACCCGTTCCATTTTTAATGATTTATTTGCGAACAATACAAGAGTTTGTGGGTCGTTACTTAAATTATTTTTGACGTGATAACGTCTTATAAATCAACGAACGCCGGCTGCATGCACGAAAAAGTGTCACGATCCGCCTAAGCCGATCGTGCAAGCGAGAGCGCGGAACAAGAGATAGACAGGCACGATCGGCCTAAGCGTTCGTCTTGTGACGCATTATGACGTTACCAAGTAAAAATTATCGCCCGTAAACCGAATTTACAGACAACAGGTAGGTTTTTTCTTTATCATCACTATCATCAGCTCATTTTTGTCCACTGCTGGGCAAAGGGTTCTTGCAATAAAAGGGCGCGCATCGCTGTTGGATTGGCTACTACAAAACTGTCATCTAATGTAATTTCCAATTTGGACTAACCAATGTTTATTTCTTCTTTCTTGCTTTTTTTTTATTCCCAGCTGAAAGCATGAGAGAAAATGCCTTTAAAATAAGTATTAATTCGCCATAGACAGTATGCTGTATGTACCATTGTGTTACCATTTATATGACTATGAGAGCAAACTTATCATGGATTATGATTTGTGTGATCATGTAGTACTTTATAGTAAAATCTGTTTTTATCCGCATCTTTTCATATAAAACGATTTCCCACGGGAACACTTGTTATAGAAATTACCAATGTCCGCCAATGTATGGCTTAGTTATAACGATGATCGGTTATGGACCTAGAGAAGTAAAGAACCACAACACCACAACGGTACATTACCCACTTCATTTTTAAATTATGCTATTTTTTTTCTGTGCGCATCACAATGATCATGGTCATCACCATCATCTTAACAAATATTCGTGGTTTGTACATATCGAGCATATAACCGGATAGAGTAGGTAGGTATGTAAGCCATAAAATTCCGAAATTGGTCAGTGATTTTTTCAGTTCGTACCGCGTACGTCCCATTGGCCAATCATCCATCAATGGCCATCAGTCGGCCAATCAGAGCGCAGAACCGGCGCAGCGTCGCAGCACTAATTTGGCGGAATTTGTTTTCATACAAAACACATAACATTACCGCTCTGTTGTTACTCTGTTATCGCTCGATGTTTGTACATAACAAGATTTGAAAAGTTGTTGACAAGAAAAATCTTAAGTAGCACCTGTGTATATCACATTATAATTAATATTAATACTAAACTTTAGATAAAGATACATAAAAATTATAAATAAATAAATTAAAAGAATAAGTTGAATGACTTTGTATTTTTTTTCCTTTGTATAGTAATGCAAATATACATATCTATAATAAGCTTAAAAACTAAATTTATAAATTGATTCATAGATATATAGACTATTTTATAAGTATAGGTTTTTATTGTACAATTTTTTTTTAAATATTAATATGTTGGGACAACTCACACACAGCCATCTGATCAACAACAGGCTCTAGCCTGTTCTTATGGTAACCACGACAACTGATATATACTTATATATTTCTAAATACATACATTTTATAGATAAACTACACCCAGACAGAACAAATGATCATGCTCATCACATTTGTCCTGGGTGGGAATCGAACCCACGACCTTCTGGTGCAGCAGTCAGGGTCACTAACCACTAGACCAACAGGCCAGTTTGTAAGTTTGGATGTTTGTTAATCTTTCACGGCAAAACGGCTGAACTGATTTAGTTGAAAGTTGAAATGGTGATGGTTTATAACTTGGATTAGGGCATAAGCTATAAAAATAATCATCATCAATCAGGATACGGTTGTAAATTTAAGTTAACACAGGCAAAGCTGTGGGCACCAGCTAGTAGCTATAATGATTTTCAAATACAGAATTTCGAAACTATTATTATAAGTTTTAAAACATTAATTGTTGAGCATTTTGTGTTTAAAAAGTAAATAAACTTAAAATAAAATATATATAGTGAAAAATTTTATATTAATTTTAAGCAATGGTAACATTACTACAATTGAAGTTTAGTCTGTGTTGAAGCTTTAACTTGGAATTATAAAATGGCTGCTTTGTTTGTTTTCATTTAGGTTTTCATAGTTTAAAATATAAATGTAATTACAGTCGCTTTGTTGAAGTTTTTCTGCTTTTGCGTTGAGTTGAGCCAGTCATCTCCGTAATCATGTGAAGTGAAAGTGTTATGGGACTTTTAGTGACAAAGACAATAATTACGTGTGATTTTACTAATTAGTGATAATATCAATAAAACTATTATTATGAAGGAAGCAGTTGGAAATTTTAACGTATAAAAATTGTTAGGATTGTATATTATTGTTTATAGAAATAGTAAATGTTAACTGAGGTGAATAAAAATTATAATTGTTTTATTTAATGTGATATCATGAATAATTTGGCTTTTGAATTGATTCAGGGCACTTATAAGATCTGTTTATGGAAGTGTCGATATCAATCCTGAAGCCAAAATAGGTATATTCTATTTTGAATAAAAAACCATGCTAATCAGGGTTATTTAAAATTGCCGCTCAAACAGTTTCTTTGGGATTAACAGAGATGGCAGCTGTGTCCTGTCCTATTTTTTTTTGTATGAAGTTGACCTTCTTCCCGCTAGGGTAATATTGTTATGTGCTTAGAACTAGACACAGATTGAATGAAACTAGTAGGATACTGATCTTAATGTCCATCTAGGTCTCTCATACTAGTTTTAGAACAAAAGTCGACTGCGAAGGTGTAATTTATTAGAAAACTCACAGTTGCATCATTACAATGAAACATATTCTGTATGGTTTTTTTGACACAAGCCACATTACACATAATGAAATGCCTTCGGGCCTTAATCGTCAGTTTTAAATAGATTTGCAGCGTATATCACTGTTGCTTTTAAACGCGTTTGTGTTGATGTTAATCGATCTCACCCGAAGGCCATTAGCGCCGAAGTAGCTACCAATAATTACCCACTTTCTGCTAATTTCACCTGCACGTCAGTGGAGCAACGATAATATATCTTAGCGTGGGCCGATCCTGGTCTGGGCCTGCTACAATAAATGTACAAAACATACACTGCGTACTTGAGTATTTACATTATCCAATATATAGGAGCTACTCTTAGGGAAATGGTGTTCTTTTTTTTTTTCATAAAACGAAGTTGAAATGCGTATATTGGAAATTTATTTCTTAATCTTGATATTATTTTAATATAACTAAGTAATAATAACTCAAATAGCCATTTTCTTTCATTTTAAGCTTTTAGATATACTAAAATGATAGGATAAGAAAGCTTCACGCATGTAGCTATTAATTTTATTTATCTTCAGGTATAATAAATACATAGGTTATCTTTATATATATGATGATCTTGATGATTTTTTGTGTGTGTGTTCAAGTGGATTCGAGAATGGTTTAGATTCACAAAAAAAAATATTTTGTACATAATATATATAATATATATATATATATATATATATCTTATGTGCGTGTGTATGTCACTGAACTCCTCCTAGACGGCTGGACCGATTTTGATGAAATTTTTTGTGTGAGTTCAAGGGGATTCGAGGATGGTTTAGATTCACAAAAAAAAATTGTACAGGACAACGTCTGTTGGTGCCACTAGTAGGAATATATAATGAATAATGACTGGCCTGTTGGTCTAGTGGTTAGTGACCCACCCAGGACAAATGTTTGTGTGATGAGCATGATCATTTGCTCTGTATAGCTGGGTGTAGTTTATTATTTTAATTTAATATTATTTTAATATTATAAAGCTGAAGATTTTGTTTGTTTGTTTGAACGTGCTAATCTCAGGAACTACTGGTCCGATTTGAAAAATTATTTCAGTGTTACACAGCCCATTTATCGAGGAAGGCTATAGGCTATATAACATCACGCTGTGACATATGGGAGTTGAGTAACGCGGGCGAAGCTGCAGGCAACAGCTAGTCTATAATATGTATGTATTTAGAAATATATAAGTATGTAACAGTTGTCTGGTTACCATAAGAACAGGCTCTGTCTAGTTGGGGTTCAGATGGCCGTGTGTGAGTTGTCCCAACATATTATTATATTATTATTAATTATGGCATAATTATTGAATATTGTCCATAAAGTTAGTTTGATTATTTATTGACATCGATATCGTTGACAGGATTTATTTAGAGTCACACAATTCATAATGGAGTTTAGAATATATTCGAACTAGGAATATTACTTTTGCCACATTGAGATCAGCTAATTTTATTTTATTTTTAATTTTGATAGGACGAAATCTGTACGGGCAGCTAGTTTTATATAATTTGGGAAAATTATCTTAAATGGCTGAGGTTAATCATTTTCATCGGATTTGGATCATTCGAATCGGCTGACACATTTCTAACTTGAACTGAAATATTTGTTTTAACACACAATACCAGATACATATTATAACAATGACATTTTGAATGGAATGATGCATTGCTTTAAATTACGTATACGATTTGAATGCTGTTTCTCGGGGTTGTAGAAAGTTCAAAGCTAGCCAACCTAACCCATTGTACCATTGTATGTGCTATTTCGACGTACCTAATCGTCGGTTACAATTAGAACAATACAGTCGGTTCTAGAAGATTATACCATTCTGGATTCCAAGTGGATAGTCGTTTTTAATTGCCGCATGTCTAGCTGTCTAAACACATCTGTTTGCAAATCCCTCGCGGCTTAAGCACGTAAACTATTCAAAATATCTAGTTTAAATGTCTAGGTGATACGAATTGTGGAATAATAACTATTCAGGACGTTTGTAATCGTCGTGTCGTTAGATTTAATATTTGTGTCATGTTGCTAACAAGATATTTTTTAATGTTTTCAAATTATTATACACTTAACGTTTTACCTATGTCATTTTGGTCGTCTCGAACTCATAAAAATTCGATAAAGCGTTCAAAAAAGGAATTATGTATGAGAGTTATAATTACTTATGACACAATTCCTTTATCTAAACGTTTTTTTTTTCTTCTTCTTTCCTCAAGGACCCCATAAACGATCCTGTGACTGATCTACAAAATTAACATTCGTACTAATAGTGCAAAATTTGTATGTCTTAAAAGTAACGCCAATATGATTCTATTTATTTCTTGTATTTACTAGATACAAAAGGCCATTGTCCGTGATTTTACTACTCATTGTTTAGGGCACCCGCATCGCTCAGACAAGAGGCAATATGCATTCAAATATAAAGAATCCCGCCTTCCTGATTTATGCAATTTATTATCTATCAAGCAATATTGTTTTTCCAGGACCCACGTAGTTTTCAATATTTTGTCAGCATAACCATTTGTTCAAATTATTTATACGCATCCCTCGAAGAATGCTTTATACATATAAAATAATATAGGAAGATCAACCTAGTACTGTTATACAAAGAAATAACGCGTCTTCTAATTCCCAAGGGCACCACTGATTTAATTCTTCAGCTCTAAGTCCATTGGGGTGGTGAAGAGCTCACTTCAACTTTCAATAAACATCTCGAATATAACGGTCGTAGGGATCTCGACTGTTATCTTTGCAAATGTCATCAGTTGATCGCAGAATGTATATTTCCATTGGAATCCGTAAACCCTGGACGTCCATTTATTGGATGCGTTTATTGTATGTGATGGTGGTATCGGGCGGCGTTTCATCGTATCTGAGGAACATTAGCATTATCAAAAGGACCGCTGGTTTCACCTCATATCGGTGAGGACACGCGACGGTCGCGGAAGTGCGCCTGAATCCAAAGGCCCCGACAGACGAACGATAACTCAACCGCGCATAGCTTAAATACAATCGTGTGGATAGCGCGCCACCGTGTCATCAGGCATCGCCTATCCTTCTATGTAACTACTGACTTTTTGCTGAAGCTCTGGAAGTATCTTCACGATATTCATCACAAACAATGGTCGTATCTTTGCGTGACGATTATGAACCTCAGCCAGCCATATAAATCATCAGTCTCCCATTGCACGTCAAGAACATGGCCATCTCTGCGATTGCGAAAATTAGCAGCTGCATTTATCTAGTAATTTGGTAACACTTTATCAAATATTATATTGCTTGATATACTATGCAGAACCTTGTTGGCTTATTTTTATTCACTTCAACTTAAATCTAATATGTTGTAAGAATTTTCTAGGATAATATTTTTGTTTTATGTCCAAAAGTATTTTTCTATTTTTTATAAATTCCATATATGTTTTAAAGATTTTTAATTGAATATAATGGCGTATTATTTAAGTTAATATAAAGTTATGTACAAGTCGAGTTGATATATTTAAAAATAAGTTACATTTAAAAGTTGTAAATCCTCGCGAGAAAATTTATTGTATGCGAGATGAAAGCATAAGTTAAAGGGATATAAGGTACATAAATATTTAGTCTGTATTTGAATTACTACCTCGGAGGTACTCTTCAGTTATTTTTCAACGTCCGTCACTCCTTTGTATGTCGTGTTACTGGCACATCGACGTACGGCTAACAAACTATGCACATATTTATGAGCAATACTAAAGACATTTATAACTTATATTTATTCAAATAATAATCTAGACGGGTGCTACTAGTTGCATTTTTTGGAAATAATAGATTTATTAATTTTTATTTTTATTTCGTTATTGTTGGATTTTTTACGATCGCTGGTGTGTTTATCTAACTTGGAAAGTAATACAAAACTGTTCTTTTATGCTATCTATTAACTTAGAAAAATTTACATTTAATTAATTATTTTATTCTAATTACCCCACCAAGGTTCAAGCCTTATCGTGGCAGTGGGGCTCAGTACCTTAAGGTGGACCCAGCACCTTTGGCGAAGCAAATTGAACCGAGGGAGTTGCTCTTGGTACCCCTCTTATAAGAAGAGGGGACAAAAGAGAAGGGAGAGGATGAGAACCTCACCAATGACTGTCCCGACGTTGGGAGGGGTTGTTCTGTGGTGCGGGACGAACCCTCTTTGGAGTTGGTGTCGGTCCCTTAAAGGTTTGACTAGCCGTCGAGGAGCCCTGTTTCCTCAATAGATCCGACACATATCCGCCTGTGAGATGCCTCGGAGCATTTTCCGGCGTAAAAGAGAAAAAAAAAATCCAAACGACAATGATATTATAATATGTTTTGAACACATCTTTATTTTATCTACTCTTATGTTACTTTGTAATCTTTTGTTACTTACGGATGCAAAGAATTTGATATAGCATCATTTCAATTTAAAATATTGTATTTAATATTAATTTTCATGAAAATTTAAAGCCAGTATATTTTAAGTTTTTACAAATATATTTATTATATGTAATTATTACTCCAATTTCACACATAATAAAACAACATACGGATTTTATCGCCTGTAATTTTTTAACATACACTTATAAATATAAATGTGGCAAACATTTATGCGATATTGGAATATTCTAAGATAACACATTAAAAGGTAATTCTAGTTTGTATAGCTAATACTCATGTGATATATATTATTGGAAGGTAATTCTTAAAAATAATACACAGTGAAGTGTGTTAGAGGCGTATCGCGGAAGCGGCTGACACCGGCACACGGGCCGTTACCGTGGCCATCACGTCCTAATTATCAACAGTTATCACCGGCCGCTACCATCGCCGACTCATGACCGCCTAGCGAAGCGAGCTTCATATTAATACCTTTAATGTTCCATTACCTGGCAATTCAATTAATGTTATTGATTGCGATTGATATTTGCGTTCACATGCAATGAAAAAAGAAAATGATTTTCAATTATTTATATTACTAGAGGTTCAAGTAACTGTGATGAGTAAGCTTATATGTGTGTATATGTTTAATATTAAACAATTACAAATACATATAAGATCATAATTTAACGAGATTATTTTCACTGTTAGAACTATTTATGTAGATCCGAATGAAATTTTCTCGTGTAAAAGGAATTCGTAGATAATAACGAGTAAGTTTGAAACACGACAAATAATAAAAGTTAATAAGACGATCATAGCCTTTCGCAGTATTCCAAGTGTATTCAATGCATTTGGTAGTCGTTTTTTTTGAACGTGTTAAAAATATTTAAAAAAAACTTCATCAACTCATGATAATCCAAGGTTAAACATTTGACTTTCTCAATGACGACCAATACTACAGCAAGCTTCGGTGCTTTCTTAATACGTATGTCGTTATCATTGAGGTGATGGAGTGCGTGTGATTACAGGACTATGTTGCTGTCACCGTGACAAAGGTCTAGTATCAGTAGGCGATAAGGTCGTCACATCTACGTTTTTATCGTGTAAGATTAAGGATGTGAATTTTGTTTTGGACATATATGACATGACAGGGTAACGTACTGAGGCAAAGAATTTTATAGTAGAATTCTTAAAAATAACTTAACTTTTTTATAAAAGAAGCTGACCTGGCAGACTTTGTTCCGTACAAAACATTTTGTAGTCGATCGAATTGTGAATCTAAACCAGTCTCGAATCCACTTATCTCAATCACACAAAATATCATCATAATCGGTGCAGCTTCAGTGACATACACACACAAACAGAATAATTATACATATATGAAGATTACTATATTTGACAAGTAAATTTTATTTCATTCATAACTAAAAGTAATCGTGTATAAATATGCCCGTACAAATAATAAGAATTTATTGCTTTTATGAGCGACTCATCCAAGACAAACAGCGCTCTTATACTACAAATACCCACGGCTCCCTCGGGCAACAACCATTATATATTTCCCTATTTACATTATACTAATATGGAACGCGCTTAAATCATTGCGCCGATATGATCGCCCTGCTATGTTTAGGAATTTATAACTACAATAAATATTCGGTAGCCGTCGATAAGTCTTGAGTTATTCTATCCCCAGTCTAAGATTCATAATTGATTTCAATTGAGTTATGACTGTAAATATTGAACATTCCCTTTTATCGACACCATCGACGAATCAAATTCTCTTCCTGATAAACTTGTTATCCAGTTTTATATACGCATGAATTGTTGGAGAGTTATACCGATTATGTGCCGGTACATATCGCTTATAGCATGACAAATTGCAAGGTAATAGAAAAGGTCTGTCAACGGGCATCTACTATTATCTGAGTGGATAAATGTTTGATGTAGAGAGTGAGGGCGTTTAAATAATTGTGTTAAGCAATTACATCAAACTTATAAATCCTTTTTTTTTTAATAGTGGGGATTAAAAAGTGAAGCAAGAAACGTCCAGGAATAAACATTTACATGTTACACTTAGAAATCCCCTTTCTGCTTCGTGGTTAGTAGAAAGCAACATCAACACCTACTTTTTAAAAGGAAGGATCACAACGATTGTCTTTAACTTAATTTTGCGTAACTATCTTACCAACAATCAATTTTTAAAGTATTATGTTTTGTTTGATTCTATTATTTAATTTATTATTATATTAATTTATCTTACAATGATACATCATGTTTATGTTAATATTTTAGTCATAAATATGTTGTTCATGCAAAGATGCATCTATATTCAAACAGAAATAAAGACACAATAAATCTTTAGAAATTGATTGCACGTTTACTCGAATTTTACTAATTATTATAAAACAACTTTTACCAGTAGTAAGAAAAGTAGTTGTAATTAAATATTATACATTAATATTTGTCGTATATAATAATATAATCGTAATAAAATTTATGATCGCTATGAGAAAGTTCTAACGCAGACAATAGCTTTTTTTTTTTTTTTTTCGCAGGGAAATCCTTATGGATCCAGCCAGGATCTTCGGGTAGATCCTGACCCAATGTGGGACTCGCACCTGGGAGTGCCCACCCTAACTAAAACCACTGCGAGCGCCTTCAGCCGCTTTTTGAGGGTCCCGGATATGCAGGCAACAGACAGGATCACCTCAGCGACAGGCTGGCCCCGGCGAAGGCCAGACTACTCCTCGTAGGGGGGGACTGCCCGGCCGCTACTAAGCAGTCCCCACGACGTCGTGCCATACAGACCCAGGTTCCCATCCTGAGCCCGACACGAACACATGGGCGTTACTGGAGGCGCATTAAATAGCGCCTCCTACGCACCCCTGTTCGTCGCCCGCGGGAGGAGGCCTCGTCGGCGGCCTCCTCTCTCACCCGCTCATCGACCTCCTTCTGGGACATTACTGCCTCGCAGAAGGAGACCATCGCCGTCCAGGACTCATCGTCACCGAGTATCGCGGAGATGACGCTCGGCAGAGACAAGTCCCCTCCGATGACTGATGTCAGACTGTGACGCAACGCCGCCCATCTCGGGCACACCTCGAGTGTGTGCTGGGCTGAGTCCACCGCCGCGCCACAATCGTGACACACTATCAACGGCTCCCTGCGGGCCGTCCGGCACAGGTACTCACCAAAGCAACCATGCCCTGTGAGCACCTGTGTCAGACGGAAGGTGAGGGGTTTGCGCTTACGGCGCATCCACTGCTCAAGGACCGGGCGCAAAGCAACCGTCAGGTTTTTGCCATACGGTTGCTGGGCCAGGTCCTCCCCCCACCTCCGCATTAACGCCTCTTGTCCTAGTCGGCGAACCCGCAGGATCCCGTCCAGCGTAAGGCTCCCACCGAGACACCTCCTATCCGAGACATAGGAGTGCATCTCGGCAAGAACCTCCGCCACGAGCTCCCACGGGGGGTCACCGGCTAGGGCAGTGGCTGCTGCCCACGAAACCGTACGGTACCCCCGGATCACTCTTACCGCGATGACCCGCTGCGCCGACCGCAGCCGGGCCTTATTCCTCCCGGTAAGGTGATCCGCCCAGATGGGTGCACCGTACGTCGCCATACTACGGCAGACTCCGGAGTATAGCTGCCTGCAGGCGGCGCTGGGTCCTCCGAGGTTCGGGAGGAGTCTGCCCAGTGCACTTGCCGCCTTCACGACCTTCGGTCCCAACATGGAGAAATGTGGGTCGAAGGCCCACCCTACGTCAAGGATGAGTCCCAGATATTTGATATGGGGGCTCATCCTGACCCTCACCCCTCCGACCTGGAGGGACGCAGACAATAGCTGTTACAGTGGTATCTATGAGTATTACACGCAGAGGTCACGGTTTAAATCATAGTATAGGGCATTATTTTTTCACTTATAAAATATATGTACCTACTTATATGTAATTTTATGTGGAGTTATGTAAACTTGTTTCGATTATCTTGTAAACGTGACACGATTTACTAGGAACTTACTACAGTCAATTGTCGTGGTATGATCGATCACAAATATTTATCAGGGTCTTAGCATTCATGGAAAGAGGCCTCTGTCAGGCGTAAAAAGATTGATAATGATGACGTTGTCCGTTATAAGTAAACAGTAACACAGATTCATTTACTAGTAATTACTATTAGCAATCGCAAGCCAATGTTAAGTGTGAGCGCGGGAGCAGAATTGATGATCTCTGGTGTGATAGCGCGGCGCCGGATACACAGATAGCGTCGCACTGCCTCCACCCGTCCTCTAATTGCACACACCACATAAAATATGCCGCGGATGTACCAGCATTGTCCGCTCCTTCCTTCTCACCCGATCGCAATCTCGTAGACAATACTGCTAAAACATACGGTACAGTTATACCTCAAAATAAACTTTGTACTCAGGTTACGCTGTAAGTGATATCGCTGGCAGTCGTTCACCTTCGCAAAAATTATGTCGTGTAGTATGTATCAATAAATTGGGTAGGGTTAACGTTTTACGTTTATAAGTAATGATACTTTAAGGATGGTTCCTGAATTCGAATGGTATTGAAGGCACTACGTGTGCTTTTTCTACAAAGTAAAATGTACTTAAAATTATCATTAATATCATCCACCACTATTTTCATACTGTAGAATATAATATGTATCATCCAATTAACACCAATAGACGTTTGATAGTGTTCTTCCTTAAGTAGCTACCGTAAGTAATCATAAAGATATATTATGGCGTGCATATTTTATAAATAGAGTTTAATTAAAAATACAGATTACTACATAATCTTTATTTAAATTGAGTGAAATAATATGTTCAGGCATAGCGTGCAGATCTGTTAGCGTTTATTTCTTAGTGCGTGATATTTAAATTGAAAGCTCAAGGAAATGTATCTCGGTATCGCCAATCGTGCCATTAAAGAAAATGTGAATCGGCCATCAACAATGAATAGAGCTCAGGAGGAAATCCAGGTGTATTAATGAAGCAATGATTGGATGCGTGCGTGTAAGAGTGCTTTGCCGTCGACCACCCGTAAGTCTCGTGTACGGTGTACCCGTCCGCTACCAGACCTTGGGATACCGTATGCGAAACTTAAGACGCGAGTTTTGTATTTGTCTTGTTTGTTTTTCATAATTACATTCCTCACTTTTAAGTTTATATTTTTCTTTTAAGATTATCTATAGCATCTTGATATGCTTGATATGGCCATTTGGACGTATTTTTTATGGTTTAGTGAGCCTGTGAACCTGTGTTATTGTGCTAATTAGAGACTGACTTTACGTTGGTGTAAATTTTATTTTTATAATACCATATTTAGCATGTACTGAATGTTTTCTTGTGTTATTTATTTGCAAGTATTTAATAACAACCAGATAACGTTAATGTACCAACATCTATTATTAGGCAAAAGACCTACGCCATCTCCACATAGGGGTTGTCCTGCACTACCAACTCGGGACAGTGCAATGCGGAGCGGTTCCCATCCTCGCCGATTGGCCTCCCTATTCTTTACCCCGCTTCTTCTAAGAGGGGTACAAAGAGCAGCCCCCTCGGTTCAATTGGCTTCGCCCAAGGTTCTGGATTCACCTTAGGCTACTAAGCCCTGCCGCCACGACAAGGCTTGAACAATGGTGGGATGAACGAGTTGCCTGAGCTAGTTCCAGGTTAACTTGTTAATGTTCATGTGGCTCGTCTGCCCGTTTGCCTGTCCAATTAACATAAAAAACATATAGATACTTACGATATAGAGGGAATTAAAAATTACGCAACCCTTGTTTCAAAGGAACATATTTTACTGGAAGAAATTTATGATACGCCAATGACTTATTCAGAAGCTAATGTTCGAATGATTTAGTGATTGTCACTTTAACACAACAAAAAATAGCATATCTACAATTGCTTAGGACAAATGGAAGCGTGACAAAAAATGTGATGAATGACCATCTTCTTTGTATGATCATTTCTGAATACGACGAGGGCGATATATTATTATGATTATGACGATGTTTATGGACTGTATCTATGTGTCATATGAATTATTGTGACATAGTTTACATACATTTTGGATAAACACGTTTTAAGCGTTTAAAGGCTTATCAAGTAATGTAGAAAGCCAATAAATCCATAATTTATGAGATAATAATACCAAGTTCGCGAAGAGTTTGCGTGGATTAGGCTACCTATACGATGTAGGCACTCATAGCGTATATGCTAGGTTAGACCTCACTATTATTGATCATCATACTCTTGTTTGTGTTTCCTTAAAAATATCTAAATCTAAGGTCAAAAAAGAAACCTTGGTGTAAATTGAAATAAGTATATGTCGAGCGGTGGACAAATGCAAGCTGAAAATGATTATGACGATAAAGGTCCAGGTAAATATAATGTACCGTTTCTACTTAAGTTCACTAAGCAAATATAAGTTTAATTTAATAATAACTTGTTTCCAACGTAAACTGCAAATGAACAACATTTTATAATATGTGTATTCCTGCATGTATCCTGGGCATTAGACTTGCAATAGGCACGTAATCTCGCAATAAAATTAAATGAGTACTTGAGCACCCACATGTATTACCCTTGTCTCATGACAAATGACGCTTCTCCAGGCTTCAACGGGTCGTGCTCGCTTATTGAGAGCAACTCTTTACTTCTAATCTTTACCTATTACTCATTCCAGTTAACACACAAGAAATCTAATACTCTGTAAATTGAAGGGAAATACAATTCAATTTATATTTGAGGATGTTAAATAATGAGAATTCTATAAGTCGCACCGACGCACGACGTAAATTATAACATTTATGAATATAAAATCGAGTGTCTGGTCAAAGACATCTTTCCCTGCGTGCATATTTCAAAAGTTGACGTCGCATTCACTGACAGCTCACGTCTTCAAACAATTATGTAGTTGTTTAACGCCTTCCTTCCCACGATTGTATCGCGAAGGTAGGCAATGTTGGCGCAGATTTATGTTCAAATATACCGTCAAGAAGACGTCACGCATGTTTTATGTAGACTGCCTCCAGACTACAAAGACAAGGCTCGTGCTAAAAAAGTAGTGATCGCTATATTTAGTGATGTATGTATGTATGTGGTCACAGCTCTCTTAAAGGGCGTCTTCGTGAGATTTCACGGTTTGTTATTTCTTAAACCAACAACTACATAGCCAATAATCAGTAAATATTAACGACGTGAAACGTTTTAACAAGTGCGTAAAGTGAAGTGCGAAATTTGACGGCAGTCTCCTTGGCGTACAGTTTCCTGGTTCCGCACTGATAATTTGATGTAGAGTCAGACGCCCTGTTACAAAAAGTGCTCTCTGCACTTTACGGTGTACTTTTCCACATTGTAACAAAAAATAAGCCTGCAGCGGAATAAATATCTAATCACCATTATATTCGTGATAAAGACACATTTATCACAGCTCGAACCTGCAATTAAACTCTATTATTAATATTATTGCGATTTCTTAATAATCTAGCTACGAATTTGATATAATTTGTTATCTATTACTGTATATGTTAAATGGTATAATAATATAATTTAAACAAAAGCATGCAGAGACAATTGGCCTGACGCAGTTTTAGTCTCAGGTGAGCTCATATATTGTGTTCAAGAGGGACGTTGTCTCAACACTGTCTGTCTCAAATATTATAGAAGAAAACAAACGAATCAATAGTTTGTTTTCGTGAAAAGCGGAATGTATTTTTAAGAAAGCGTATTCAAGTCCAAAAGAAACCGTAATCAATTCCTTGACAAAAACGATATATTTCAGTGAAAATACCAAGACTATAATATCGCATAATTATATTTTAGGTGTATATTAACAAGCTGGATAAGTTTTGGTTTTGGAAAAACAGGATGGCCGATGGGCCAATAAGGTTCAAGAGTGAAGCCCGCGTTCGGTTAGGTTATGAGTGAGACGAAGTGTTATTCGGCCTTTAACCAGGTAGGAAGACGATCTGCGTATAGTGGTCTGTCCGTGTTTGATGCGAGTGGCAAGGGATCTGTCGTCTTGTTGTTCTTTGAGGGAGGCCTATGTTCAGCAGTGGACGGATAGAGGCTAATGGTGATGATGATGAGAGGTAAAACAGTATAGATAATACTACTAACATTATCAAAATCGATTAATTCGAGAAGTCCTGCTTTTTTGCTTAGCTAATCACTATATAAGCACTTATAGTTTTAATTAACAATGAAGAATCGATCTAAATGTCATCCATAAAACAAAATGCTAAAACTGATAAGCTTAATCGATAAGTAAAGTAAGTTTAGATAAGTATGAACGCATTTGAATGTAACTATAAATAATGCAAATAGTTTTACTTGAGAAATATAAATCTAGCTTTTTACATGTTGCACATCTAAAGGAATACTTGAGAATTTCTTAGCAACATAAAATAACAGACGGAGTCACCCATCGCAAGTAATGTTTACATTCTAAACTGTGCACTAAAATGCCGTGGTAATATAACCATTGCAAAGATAATTTATTTTTATTTATTGTGTAACTGTTTTGTGAACAAGGCCCCAGAGGTCTTGGTTTTAGGATTCGATATTCGATATCGATTCGTCATAGGACGGCATCCTGTTACTAACACTACACCCACTTTATGTCCGTATGTTCGGTTACTGATATCTAACAATTGTATCATTAGTGTAATGTACAGTTATAACAAATCGGGTATTATAATACCTAACTACTTTATTATCTATATAAAAATAACCAGTTAATTCTATTTTATATAGTATACATGGTTCATTAAAATTTTAAAAATATATAGCAAAACCTTAAAAAAACCGGCCAAGTGCTAGTCGGACTTGCGCACGAAGGGTTCCGTACCATTACATAATTTACAACATAAGACACTTTAACAAAAAATATGGTTTATTTTGAAAAATGTTTTTTTATATATTTGAGTTGATTGAATGAAAGGTAAATTACGGTTTACGATTTATGGCGTATTAAAAGAAACTACTTACTAGATCTCGTTCAAACCAATTTTCGGTGGAAGTTTACATGGTAATGTACATTATATATATCTTTTTGTTTTATCGTTCTCTTAGTTTAGAAGTTATAGGGGAGGGGGACACATTTTACCACTTTGGAAGTGTCTCGCGCAAACTATTCAGTTTAGAAAAAAATTATATTAGAAACCTCAATATCATTTTTGAAGACCTATCCATAGATACCCCACACGTATGGGTTTGATGAACAAAAAAAGTGTATGTGTGTCGGCTCCGACGCACGATTGAAGTTTACTCCTTACGAACGATAATTATGATATATATCGAGTAAAAAAAAAGGGTAAATGAACGCATCTGCTAAAATGATAAGAGAAACAAACATATATCTGTAATTATTCGGATTATTTATATTACTTGAATAAAGCGTATTACATAAAGTATGTTACAAAAAAATATAATAATAATAACAAAGAGGAGGCCCCGAGAATAAGACCAGGGGCAGTTCACAGAATACATCTACTTACCAAGTTTCAACAGTATAGTTCTTATAGTTTCGGAAAAAAGTGGCTGTGACATACGGCCGGACGGACGGACAGACAGACAGACAGACATGACGAATCTATAAGGGTTCCGTTTTTGCCATTTAGCTACGGAACACTAAAAAACCAACATAGCGTGACTTTCTTCTCTGATACAACACCGTTCTGAACGAAGAGAACGTTTTTTTTTTCATAACAACTTGTCATAATATAGTATCCGACTCGCACTTGCCCCTTTTTTATTAAATCCGTCTAGATTTTATCTCAATGACTCAGTGCTATACAATGTTAATTTAATCAACATTATCGAATCGCGGAAGTTGCCAAAGTGTCGGACACAACGGTCACAGCGTGAACTGTTTTCGGATTCATTCACCCCGCCTTACGCCGGACGGGAGTGCGCTTGTCTCCCACGACGTGAATGATCCTTTGTTACCTTTTCCTACTCTGTAACTAAGACCTCTCACAGAACACTCGCGCCCACTATACCTCACTCTTCGTCCAGTTTCAACGACCATTATGGATTTAACGATATTTGCATTCGAATAAACAGACGGTGTATGTACCTTAACGATTATACCATTCAGTCACAATCCGAGATTCTCTGTGTGTTTGTCCTTAACAAACGTCTTAGCAACAAATGAGTCGACATTTAAAAGAAGCTTTTCTTGGCCAAGGTTTTGTTTGTAAAAAGCGAGCAACTTTCACTTAAAGAGACAATTTACAAGACCGATTTGAATCCCCCGGAGAACTTTCTCATGATGAAAACGTATAATTTAGTGAATGGCCCATTTAAAAATAGACGCCTCGAGCTTTATCCAAACAATTGTGCTGATCGTCTTTTTATGTCTACTCTAAGCATAGATCTTTACCGATCGCCGGATAATTGTGATTATGATAATGCATACAACTTTTACTTGGTCCGACGATGAAAAATAGAAAGCATTTTTGGTATTGAATGAAAGAACGTCTTTAGTTAGTCCAGCTATATGAAATGGGTATTATATGTTGTATTTGCTTCGGCAGAGACATAGCTTTTGTTAGCATTACCTTTGTTTAAATAGCGGCACCTGTGTCAAAATATTATCATAAATGTAACTAGCTGTTTACCGCAGCTTCGCCCGCGTTGACTTAGATTTACAGTCGTATCCGGATTGATGATGATTACTATTATAGAATAAACTGGTCCTATAACATCAGCTATCTTTCAGTGAAAATCCCGATAAAATCGGCCTAGCCGTTTAAGAGATTAGTCGGAACAAACATACAGTCAGACTAAAGTAAAAAAATAAAAAAATGATGTATGTAAGTATGTCGTATATTATACGTATTATATGTAAGTATTTCATTAACATTAAGTTAAAAGCTGTTAATTAAAATCATAAACAGAGACTTCAGTTTTATTTATTTGTATGGATAAAACACCTTCATTTATATCTATTGGAGTTCAATGACTATCATAAATTTGGACATAATGAATTTAGCTAATATTAGCAATACTCATTATGTCGAAACCTGACTTAATAGTTTTCATTGTACAAATATTTTAATTGTTATAAATTATTATTTATTATAGAATGAATATTAAATTGTATTTTAATCAAAAAATATTAAAGTGAAAGAGAAAATTGTTATCAAAAGAACTTAAACCCCAGGCTTTTATCAGTACTAAGCTCTCTATTACCGCCCCTCGCTGGCAGCTTTTACTGTAATAATCCCATAACAAAATTGTATGTATTCCTTTTTTGTGCAACAGCTAAAAAGTAATAGTCTAACTCATTATGTAAGTTTTATAATTCTAAATTATTTACTAATTATTTTTTGAGTTTTTTTTTCTATTTTATGATCTATGCTATGCTTGTGGTCAAAGCTGTGTATACCTTTCAGTAGCATACATATCGGATGTTGTACCTTATTAATATATTCTATATACGAATGTTGTATTATGTAGTGCTGTTGGTGTACCTATTAAATAAAGAAATGTAGCTTAAAGTCCTTGTTAAATTTCTCCCTCACCTTTCTTGTTGTCTAATTTTATACAAAGTAACATTTCAGAAGCCAAACCTGTCCAACACAAAATGTTAATTTGTTTCCATGAGAATGCGATGAACGTTTCTTGCCGTTGAATGTTAAATTTGTAAAATCAGGCCATTTTTCCTACAGGTACAAGGACAATAAAGTCCTTATGATTATGTTCTTTTAACTTTTATTATATTTATTATATTAACTATTACTTATTATATTCATAAAGCCGGGTTTTCACTATCTTAGTACACTCAGACCGAGTGCACTAAGATGAAATTGGTAGTATCCGAGTCCACCCGGATTGTGGTTTACACACAAAAATGGTTTTTACATTCGAGTAGTATTTTATTATCTTTCGCAATGGAAACAAAAGACGTCTGATCTGTTGCTGCGAGGGATCTAAAACAATAAGAATATATACTTAATATAAAAGATCAAAATTTTAATATTAATACATAATAAAATAATAACGAATAATAATAATATAAACAATAATATCATATTAATATTAAATATCCTACTAATATTATAAGCGCGAAAGTTTGTATGTATTTAAATGCTTTTCAAATAAGAATAGGAATGTCAATAACATCTATATGTCAAACATTATTTAAAAAATACAGTTTACAAAAAAACTTATTCGCACAATTAATAGTTTTAAATCGAATTTAAATAAAAACGTTAAATTGTCGTAAATTATTAAAAAAATTGAAGACACTATTCGTTTTTAAAACCATACAATAACATTATTTTATTTTATTGTTGCCCCAAAGGCCCTGGAGCCATGCCAAAATTATTAAAGAAAATAAGGACGCCCGTCGCCATCCTGCCGTTGTTTGTGTGCTCCGTCGTAAGGACCTAAAGGAAATATAAGTTTGACTCGTGAAATATACGCTACCATTTTGCAATTTTGTTTACCGGTGGGAGGGAATCGCTGTGCCGCGCTCCCCGCTGCATGGGTACCACCATCTTGCTTGTTTCTCCCGTGAAACAGCTTTGCTGTGTTTCGGAGAGAAGGGCAAGACAGGCAGTGTAATTACTGGCACTGAGACTTAACATCTTATGTCTCAGGATAGGCATCACATAAATGAGTTGCCTGGGCTCGTTCCAGGTATACTGGTTTATGTTCATGGACGACGTCGACCACTTACCATCAGGTGGTACGTTTGCCAGTTTGCCTATTCAACTCACATAAAAAAAAACACTGCAAAATACAAGTAAAGTGACCATGCGAGTTCAATTGGCTACAGGGATAAATTAAAACACGTTAACACGTATCCAACGCGCATTCATACGCGCAAAGTATGGATGTTTTTTACTCGTTTACACAAAATACTACTGAATAGATTTTAAATGAAACTTTAAAATATTATGGCTTATACAGAATAACACATCGGCTATAATTAATGAAGATAATGTGTGAATTGTCCCAAATCTAATCCTGTGCAGACGAAGTTCTGGGCACCAGTTAGTAAAGTATAATAATATAAACAATATAATTCATAATTTTAATTTAGTTTGACATTCCATAAGACTTCTTCTTTTTCGGATAAGTCTATAAACCTTAACGTTTCGGTTTCCGTCCAATTTCGCTTGTATTCTGATTTATTAGTTTTAGTTGTCGCCATTTTGTTTTTGTCAAGCCATCCGAGTCAGCTCGTACAGGAAGAGAGCCGTCCGAGTTAACTCGAATGTGTACATCTTAGTGTACTCGGACCGAGTGTACTAAGATAGTGAAAACCCGGCTTAACTTTATTTTTACTTCCTCCGCCGTTGTCAGCGCAGGTGTTATAAAAAAATAGAAGTTATTACTTTTTTCGCACTTTTTCTTACTTCAAAGTGGAGCAGCAAAGTGATTTGACTCTGCATTGCTCATGCAAAAATATCATTACACTAATTGTACGTGTCAGCCGTGAAAACGATGTACTTATTAATATGAATGACATGCGTGCTCTTTAAACTTTTAATGCGTTGTGTTAGCGCACTAATAGTATAGACAATACGCAGTTCTATCAATTACTTAGCACTCACACGGTCCCGCCCGGTATCGCCATTATAAGCGCATTAGAGATGGTGTCGGCACGCCATAGAGGCATTACTACCATCTGTAACACGGTCACATCGATTCTTGACCGCCCAATTCTGTTTCACCGCATACTAACACACTCGGACGTAGAGATGGTATTCCACTCGATAAAAGATCGATTTTCAAATCGATATTGCAAAAATTGATGTAAATAATTTTTAGACACTATAATTTAAAGGCTTTAATTTTATATTAGTTAAAGTTATATAAACGTTTAAATAATAGTGGGTACTGGAAACTTTATTGTTTTATAGTTTCTATTTCTAAAATACTTGCGTGTATTCTTATTGAAACGAAAAAACGAATCTACGAACTGCTTGATATCGATTAAAAATCGTGACTTAGTATGAAGAAGTCAATTCCTCAATTCAGTTCAACACTACTAGATACATTTTAGAAGAGCGTGCGAGCCATCGATTATAATTTTCAGCACACATGTGACTGTTAATTGAAATAGTTTCCCATTTCCACACATGTCATCGAATTTCATTGGTAATAACATATTTTACGTTCGGTTCTCTGACGAAAACAATATATTTAATTTTATTTTTATGTCCACCTATTTTATAGTTTTCGATAACTGATAAGATAAGGTACTTAAGTATATCACTTTGTTATAAACAAATGTTTTGAATATTATCTTTTTAATATCTATGCCGCTATAATATAATTGGCTTAAATTGAATACATGAATCCCACAAAAAACAGTTTCACTGTAAAATGTCGCGCCAAGTACACGTCTAACTATATACACGTATAGCAAAAATAAAAAAATTAACTAAAATTTACAAAAAATATAAAATAAAAAAACCAAGTACACAAAACCTCTCGGATTAAAAGAAATACTCATTAAAAACTGTGAAAATTGAAAAAACAATTGGTGCAGTATATTTACAAAAAAAAAAGAAAAATTTGCAATCTACAAAAAATATAAATTAAAAAAAAGTAATAATTGTGATTTTCAATAATTGCAAAATTTTTGTGGCAAATTTCACAATTGAAAACAATTTTTTTGTAAAGCATACCTATATAATTAACATTATAACATTTCAAATATTTTAATATTTTAAATATTTATACTTCTTAAGTAATTCATTTCAAATACTTTAAAATTTTAAACTTAAACTTCTTGAGTAATTCATCAAAATTTTTATTCATAAATTTTCTCAAATAATTTAATAATAAAAGAGGTTAGTACTATTACAATACTTTTACTTTAAATGACGCTTGTGACTGACCAGTGACCAATGCAACATCGTCATATTTTTTAAAATGTTATTTTGATTTTCAAAATTAACATAGAGCATGCGTTCCTGTTATTCCTCCTGTTTAAATATTTAGAGTGTAAAAGGGAAAGTTAGATACCAGATGGCGCAACATGCAACTTGACCGGCAGTTCAAATCAATAATTAAATTAAAGTAAAATATTATATTTGCTTATTAGTAAATCATGTAATAATAAGCTCAAATATGTAATTAAAAAATTTAATATTTTTTGTTCTTGTCCAATATATGATTCATTATTATTTACCCTAAATTTATTAAGTTATAGTTGCACACTACCATGCCTTCAGAATAAAAAAAAAATTCAAATCTTTAGATGTATTACTTTCTTTATTGTTTTCTTAAGAATAATTCAAATCCAACTCCATACGAAGAAAGTCATAAATTTACTTGATACCAATGTACTTATTATTATGTTTATTGTCCTTTAAGGCCTTTAAATATTCTCCTTTCCAGAAGCTAAAAAAATGTAAAACAGTAAGGACATAACTTCAAATGAAAATAATTAAAATTAAGAAATACTACACACATAATGTCTCGCAATTTTTGTTTACAACCAGCTCTTTTCCGCTTAAAGTTTTTTTTTATTGCACGGTCTGTGACAATGGGAAAACAAATTGTATTGACAATAATAAAAGTATGGCAAGTCAGAAATTTGAAGTAAAATTACTTACATAATATCATAATCAATACTGAAATTAACTTGTCTGTCTCTATTTGATTATTGGAACAAATATAAGTCATCAACATATAATGCTATAACAATTTTTACATTATTATTCATTTTTGTAAAAACACATGGCTCTATACGACTCCTTTTGAAACCTAACTCACATAAACATTGCTCCACTCTCTAATACCATGATCTAGATGACTGATTTTAACCATAAATCATCAAGTATCGCACATGGGGTGGTGCAGCGAAAACGCTACTGATATCCGTCGAGAGAGCGCAGAGAGCAATTCTCAAGGTGGCTACATTTCGCCCTTTTTTTTTTTTTTTTTGTTCTGCAGCGGAAATTTGCAGACCAAACCGTAACTAGGACCGGGGTGGGTTTTAAACCTAGCCGTGTGTGGGGTTCGCACTTGGAGATGCGTTACCCACTAAAACCGCTGCAAGTGCCCTCAGCCGCCTTTTATGAGAGTCCCGGATCAGGCAACGCAGGACCCTCGGCGACAGGCTGGCCCCGGCGAAAAGGCCAGACTCCTCCTTCTAAAGGGGGACTGCTCGGCTGTTCGTTTGCACGATACTTTTAGCGGTCCCCGACGACGTCGTGTCTAGCTGGACCCAGGTTAAAACCCCATCCTGGGCCCGACACGAGCACAGGGGCGTTACTGGAGGCGCATTAGGTAGCGCCTCCTACGCACCCCCGTTCGTCGCCCGCGGTGGGAGGCCTCGTCGGCGGCCTCCTCTCTCACCCGCTCATCGGCCTCCTTCTGGGACATTACTGCCTCGCAGAAGGAGACCATCGCCGTCCAGGACTCGTCGTCACCGAGCATCGTGGCGATGACAGTCGGCAGAAACAAGTCCCCTCCGATGACCGATGTCAGATCATGACGCAGCGCCGCCCATCTCGGGCACACCTCGAGGGTGTGCTGGGCCGAGTCCACCGCCGCGCCACAATCGTGACACACAGTTACCGGCTCCCTTTGGGCCGTCCTGCACAGATACTCACCGAAGCACCCATGCCCGGTGAGCACCTGTGTTAGACGGAAGGTGAGGGGTTTGCGTTTACGACGCTCCATCGCGCATCCACCGCTCAAGGACCGGGCGCAGGGCAACCGTTACGCCTTTGCCATACGGCTGCCGCGCCAAGTCCTCCCCCCAATTCCCTTCTAACTTCTTTATAAAACATGTAAAGTCCTTAACAGTCAGACAACTTTTTATACTAAACATAGTACAAAAACAGCACGCAGCTCTTGCCTACCGTACTGAACTTACTAAAAAACGAAGAAAAGATATAGTTTGCTCCCAAAAAATTGCAATAAAACATTTATATTATAAGTTATATGTAGTTTAATATAAATGATACAATATGATTCTCTATATAAAAATATAAAAAAAATCCAGTTGTCGCTACAAAGTAGGTTGTACGAAGAGATAGATAATTCGTTAATTAGGTTAGATTAGACTTTACCTATTTATACTTTTATCTTATAAGTTATATATAGTTTAATATAAATGATAAAATATGATTCGTGAAGCGAGTACACTAGCCCTTTTAGCCTGAAACACTGGATTTCCTAGTTCAGGCAGTCAGTACATATATTGTTAATACCTAAGAAACATTGCATTGTAATTATAGATTTTATTGTACTTAATATGTAAGTTTCTGAAATTACCATTTTTTTATTTTTTATTTTATTATAAATTACTTTGTTTAACAATCTTATTCTTATTTGAATCACAATTAATAACTAGTTGAACCTTATAAATGTCCTCTTTAAGAAAATCATTTAAGAATGCTGTTTTAACATCTAAATGAGAGACATCTAAATTTAACTGAACAGATAGTGCGAACAATAATTTCAAAGTAGAATGTCTGACATCTGGTGAGAAAGTCTATTCATAATCAATACCAGACCTCTGTGTAACCTTGTGCCCTTAGCCACTAAACATGCTTGTTTGCATGCATGTAACATACACTATTATCACTATTTAATTTCCTTTTATATACCCACTTGCAATGTACTAAAGTTTAATCAAAAGGTAATTCACTCACAGGAACCCATGCATCATTTTTTTCAAAAGCTTGCATGCAGCTTTTCCTCTATTGCCTCAATCCACTTGTCTCTTTCTGGGCTCTCCAGAGCTTCATGGACACAGACTGGATCATTAGTAACATTTGGACTCAACGTTGTACATAGATTTGGAAATCTATACCGCTCTGGCAGCTTTTTTATTCAATTAATTTGGGTCCCCCTTTACTAAAAGTAAATGGTACTGGTTCCTCATTTTCTTCTTCAGATTGCTGTCTGTGTATGATATTCCCGTAACTGCTCCATCTTTCATTTTATTCTGGTCATTTATATTCAAATGGCCAATCTCCTATGACACTCTTCACTAATTACTGTTGAAGTAGGAGTAAAAAAACATTGTTTATGTTCCATAACCAACTTATAAACACCATCTTCTTGGTTTGCTACAGCCACCAAACTGTTTTTTCTATTGTAAACATAACAGCATTTCTCCTTTAACTCCACATTGTTTCCATTCTTGATAAGTTGACTAATGTAAATCAAGGGTTGGCTTAATGGCTTTATGGCTAGTAGAGTATAGCAAAAATTTAATACCAATTTAATTGGTAGGAGATGAAGTCAAGAAACAAACTCCAGCGGCATTTATTATGCGGTTATGTCTAATTTTTAGAGTTTTGACCGAATAAAATCGGTTGAAACTAAATAAAAAAATACATTAAAATCACATTAAAGCACCACAATTACATAGCTAGAGATAGTACATCTCACTTTGTTAAATAAAATTGTTATTTCTCGAAAATTAATTAGACTGTTATCATTTTTCTTTCCAATTGGCATTTTCTGTTGGAACCGGCTAAGACCTGAGGCCATGCTGCCATATCTGTTGTGTTAACAAAAATATCTTGTCTGTGATTTGGAGAAACGGCGGGAAATGCCAAAAAGCGCGGCTCTGCCCCTCTAGCACCCATCAATCAACTATCACTTCCCATTCTATTCACCCAGAACAGTTCACCATAATATTCGCCAACGAATCACATTCATCTCATATATTACACAGATTAAGTTTTAAAAACAAACACTATAGAAAACCATCAGAACAGTCCTACAATAGAAAACCACTCCAGAACAGTTTTCCACAATATTCGCCAACCAATAACAATATATGTATACAGTTTTTAAAACAAACACTAGTAAATCACTCAGAATGAACAAAACACAAAATAACAATTAATTAACTGGAAACTGGGAAGAAACGAAGAAGATTGAGCTCTTAACAGAAACGAATACCTATATGAAACAAAAGACGTTTATCGAATAAAAAATACGACAGAAAAAATATATTATACGAAAGACGTTTATCAAATATAAAATATGACAGAAAAAATAAATAAAAATAAGCTATAGAGAATACAAGAAAAAAAACGAAATACTTAATTTTTAATACAACACCGTATATTGATAACGATAGGCAGCATGGCCTCTAGCCTTTGCCTGTTTCGATAGGAAAACAAGCAACCAACTTCGATGTCAAAACTCAAAATTCTCACTGTAACGTCATATAAAATATTTTCTCTGATCCTCTTTAATCGCAAAACGGCGCAAGCAATAATTTTCATGTTTGAAATGTATTAAATAATTGCTGAGACCCAATAATTTTATGTAATATGTGTAAAATTCGTAAAAAGAAACTTATTAAAAATAGTGTGAAGTGTTTTGGCAATAATAACAAAATAAAGCCCCAAAAATATGAGGAGGTTATGTTTACATATGTCTCGAGAATATATACACAGTGCCTCACGCCAAACTACTTGGATGTGTTCTTGGCACTAGACACTAACGTGTCTCCTGATGATAATGAAGAATTATATTAAACGGTGATTTGTTATTTCATTTAAAATGTTCTATTTGATAAAAATGTTACAAACGTCGAAATGTCTTTATGAATTTATGTCGCGATACGTCCGAAAGATATAATGCTTTTTGACATTAATTTATCTTAAGATTAATGTGAGATATTGACGATATCTGGATCTATTAGACTGAACTCATAGAAATTTCTGTACAGTTCATGTTTATGTTAAATTCAATTTCTTCGGCAAATAAGCGTCCGCCAATTATGGAACTAAGCAAACAACACGTTAAATCAATTAGTCAATTTGCTTGTCTCTTATCTCCTGCAAAATTTGTGTCATCTCATATTACCCAAATTTCGCAGATTATAAAGAATCAACTTAAACTATTTTTTTTTTAGATTTTACAATCCTCCCGTTACGATGGTTACTGTTAAATACCCGAAACGTAAAATGTAACAATTTTTATAAACCGCGATAGAATCCAAAAAAGTACGTGTGTACAAAGTAGACATGTCATAAGTGAGACTTATTTTGCAAACTAATTTTTAAATCTCGTTTATATTTATACTAATCTAAAGCTTTAAATTTCCGAGACTTTCGATGCGACACTCTAGCACCCATCAATCAACTATCACTTCCCATTCTATTCACCCAGAACAGTTCACCATAATATTCGCCAACGAATCACATTCATCTCATATATTACACAGATTAAGTTTTAAAAACAAACACTATAGAAAACCATCAGAACAGTCCTACAATAGAAAACCACTCCAGAACAGTTTTCCACAATATTCGCCAACCAATAACAATATATGTATACAGTTTTTAAAACAAACACTAGTAAATCACTCAGAATGAACAAAACACAAAATAACAATTAATTAACTGGAAACTGGGAAGAAACGAAGAAGATTGAGCTCTTAACAGAAACGAATACCTATATGAAACAAAAGACGTTTATCGAATAAAAAATACGACAGAAAAAATATATTATACGAAAGACGTTTATCAAATATAAAATATGACAGAAAAAATAAATAAAAATAAGCTATAGAGAATACAAGAAAAAAAACGAAATACTTAATTTTTAATACAACACCGTATATTGATAACGATAGGCAGCATGGTCTCTAGCCTTTGCCTGTTTCGATAGGAAAACAAGCAACCAACTTCGATGTCAAAACTCAAAATTCTCACTGTAACGTCATATAAAATATTTTCTCTGATCCTCTTTAATCGCAAAACGGTGCCAACAGTGCCTCACGCCAAACTACTTGGATGTGTTCTTGGCACTAGACACTAACGTGTCTCCTGATGATAATGAAGAATTATATTAAACGGTGATTTGTTATTTCATTTAAAATGTTCTATTTGATAAAAATGTTACAAACGTCGAAATGTCTTTATGAATTTATGTCGCGATACGTCCGAAAGATATAATGCTTTTTGACATTAATTTATCTTAAGATTAATGTGAGATATTGACGATATCTGGATCTATTAGACTGAACTCATAGAAATTTCTGTACAGTTCATGTTTATGTTAAATTCAATTTCTTCGGCAAATAAGCGTCCGCCAATTATGGAACTAAGCAAACAACACGTTAAATCAATTAGTCAATTTGCTTGTCTCTTATCTCCTGCAAAATTTGTATCATCTCATATTACCCAAATTTCGCAGATTATAAAGAATCAACTTAAACTATTTTTTTTTTAGATTTTACAATCCTCCCGTTACGATGGTTACTGTTAAATACCCGAAACGTAAAATGTAACAATTTTTATAAACCGCGATAGAATCCAAAAAAGTACGTGTGTACAAAGTAGACATGTCATAAGTGAGACTTATTTTGCAAACTAATTTTTAAATCTCGTTTATATTTATACTAATCTAAAGCTTTAAATTTCCGAGACTTTCGATGCGACGTTCGCTATATCTCACTCTCTCTCTCTTTTACTCACTCGCTTGCTCCCTACTCTCACTCCATGGCTATGAGCTTCATGCTACGTTCGCCCTTTCTCACTCTCTCTCTCAATCAATCTCAATCACTCTCTCCGACTTCTTGGACAAATGCGTTGCACATTTTCGTGAGGTTTCATCCGTAAAAAAATTACCTTCATGCGCGCAAAAAAGTTTCACTTCACAAAAATTAGTTTTATAATATATTTTTAATAATGGTGTCATAAAACTTGTCTATGCGTTGCCCACGCATGATACGGCACAAGAATGCCGAGTCCCGGGTAAATTGAGTATGTAGGTGACGTGCCGTCGGATCTCCATATGCGGCGATGATTACTTACCATCTCGTAAGTTGCTCGTTTGCTCCTTATAAAATATTTCTCATTTATACAATAGGATTAGTCTAAATTCCATAATCATATTCAAAAATAATGTTTGTATGCGTCTATATTCCTTTCTCAAAGTTTGTATGCCTTGTTTTGTAATTGACAGAATCTGTTAAACACACACAGATTGATTTTTTATAGATATATTTTTAAAAATAAAAATAAATAAATAAAATCATTTATTTCGGGATTAACAAATAGTGTTATTTACACTAGTTATCTAAATTAAAATTATGGGAAGGTCTAGTGTCTTTGATCAAATGTACACGAGTCCAGTGCTGCATTAGAACACTGTCCATATTCAATCTGACCGCTACTGTCTTCACCAGACTGTTGGTGCTTCGTCGCACTCGGTGAATCAAGGATGCTGTGCGCTTCCTTATAATACCCGACAGACTGTCGACGTCAGCTTCGGCCAGCATCCCCGACGCACTGCAAGGGCAACGCAGTCCCATCAGCCCTCTAAAAGCGTTGTTATATTGAGTTTGCAGGGCTCCGTATGCGACTTGAGTGGAAAACATCCAAAGGCTGCACATGAACAGAGAGTTACAAAAGGCTTTAAAAAGAGTAACTTTTACTCCTTTGGTACAACGAGCAAACCTTCTAGCTATCATATTAGCCCTTACACACAAGGCCCTGCGCTCTCGCTCAATATCCAGGTCACCTCTGAGCGACTCGGTCATCTAATGTCCTAGGTACTTAAATTTCTGCACTTGGCTGAACCAAGTAACTCCGATTTTACAGATGGAACTGTGTAATTTCTATTTTTCGCTTTACAAACAAGCAGTTTTTATTACAACCACCTTACCAACGTCCTGAGGTACCGCTAGTAATCAAAGCGTATACTGATACAACTTTTTACTTTTACCGGTTTATTCAGATTCTTACTTGCCCGACGTTTCGGATACTTTACAGCAACGAAGGTATCTGAAAAGCTAGGTATTTGGTTTACCGGTAGGAGGGATGTGCTGTGCCGCGCTACCGGCTACTTGGGTACCACCATCTTGCTTTGCTGTGTTTCAGAGAGAAGGGCAAGACAGGCAGTATAATTACTGACACCGAGAGTTGAGACTTAACATCCTATGTCTCAGGATACGCAACACATAAATGAGTTGCCTGGGCTAGTTCCAGGTTAATAGTTCATGTTCATGGGTGACGCTGACCACTCACCATCTTCAATCACTTCTGCCAATAAACCTAAAAATGTATATGTAAGTTTAGAATATACAAAGGAAATTAAATAGTATACATAAGTTATTAAACAAACAGAACAACCAAACGAAATATTCCGATCTTCCATTCATTTGAGCAACAGATCCAGTTATGCAATTCAGCAAATTAGCGAGTTATTAATTTTCCCGTGCTAAGGTCACGGACTGCCACCTGGCTCCCACATAATTCCAGGCCCCGTCGTGAGCACGCCCGCGTCCTGCCGGACCCGAACCGCTACTGGAAAAGCTCCCGATTAGCATTTTAATTAATTACTAGAATACTTTCAGGCAATTAATTAAGGTTGATACTATCGTGGGTTCAAAGGCCGGCTGGGATCGCTCTGTACATCAGGATGTTGAGATTCATTAAGTGGATTATAAAACAATATGCGAGTACATGGTATGAGCAATTTCCTATCGTTATCGTGGTCATTAAAAAAATTGTTTCTGGAGCAACTCAGTTTTTTTAGACCCTACAAATGTCCCCACCATGGAACCCAGCACCATGAGCAAAGCAAATTGAGCCGAGGGAGCTGCTCTTTGTGGGTACCTCACCCCATTGTACTATTCAGACGTTGGGAGGAGTTTTTCTATGATGCGGGACAACACCTCTGTGGAGGTGGCGTCGGTCCTTGAGGGACTGACTAGACGTCGAGGCGCCCTGTTTGCTCATTAGATCCGGGGCATCTCACCAAAGGCGGCATTGGTGGCACTCGCCGGGTTTTAGTGGGTAGAGCTGCGTCCACCCTACCACCTTTCGGTCGCAGCGAGTCCCACATACCCGCCTGGGGAAGCCCACTCCCCCGCGGGATGCCTCAGAGCATTTCCCGGTGTAAAAGAGAAAAAAAGACCCTACAAATGTAACTTATCTTATTAAATAAGCTTAGCTTTGATAAATGCAATTTGAACTAGCGGCTCCATGGGCAGTCGAAACCTTATCTCGTTGTCTGTTTTCGATTTCAGAATCAAAAACAGACAATTGTCTGTTTTGCTTGTTATGTTTCAGAATCATCAAGGAAAAACGTCACTAAATATCAGGTAGATAAGCTGTAGTGAATCAATATCGTAGAAATATTCGTCAGAAATTATAACAGAACGTTCGGCAGAATCAATGCATACGACCTCAGTTCTAACATTATCGTAACTATGTGTACTGTACAGTCATCATTTGTTCCGCGAACCTCTTAATAACGGATCGAGATCAATCGCTTATTAACCGCATATAAGTAGATAAGTGCTTTTGCTTTTGTTAATACAATAAATGTATAACTCCACTAATGTATGACCGAGATATACTGAATTGCAAAAAAAACGATATTGATGTTCACACTATATTTTTAGATAGATAAAGTTTTATTAGTAGTTTTCGGTATTTCTTGATATGTTATAATTAACAAGGTTTTTTATTTTCTTTTTTATTTTTCCTGAACTTATGCGCAATCTGCACTAGTTTTTATAAATTGCAACAAGCAGAGTTTTCTAAACTAAAAAAAAGATTTAGTAGTAAGTAGGTTAATGTGATAGGATTCCCATCCAAATAAAAACTTTAAAAAAGAAAATTTATGTTATTAAAAAATAATGAATATGTTATAAATTAAATAACGGGTATTTGTGAGTGGCATGTAGTTAGACGGCCTTATTTACATGCAAAAAAGCCGTAAAATAATTATAATATTGTCACATGACTTAAATAAATTAAAGAGTCAACAATATTGAAACTTATCGAATTCAACAAAACGCTCTCATTGACGGCGCACTGCAATACTTATCGAGAAAGAGTAATTTAGGTTACGATTTCCTTCGTAAATGTTCGAGTTTAATCCACTATAATGAAATCCGATGAAGTGATAGTGAAAGCTTCATCGCCTCGATTTCAATAATAACATTTCTGTAATGCGTACAATTGCCAACATCGTGGCTGACTATTTCATGTCAAAGACGGACTTGATTTATTTAAGACGAAGACTTCTACAATTTCTATATTAATATATTATATAATTTATAATGTATATTTTTGAAAGAATTGAATGTATTTTTTAAATATACCACATTTACTTCATGAAGTCCTTGCTATGTTTTATTTAAGTTTTAGGACTTTATTTAACAGTAGAATCCAATGTCGCGGTAACAGCTAATTAGTAATAACGCACACAAAAGTTATGCAAGACTTAGTATCAACATGTTTTATTTTTATTTGCAAATTATTTTATAAATTTTGGCAATTCAAACAAGCCGGTGCAGGGGTCAGAGTTTATACATTTCGAAATACCCGAGCATATTTTCATTTTCCCATCTACAATTGCCACAGATAGACAAAATCTTACCATTGGAAGGCAGTGGCATAAATTTCTCTGCGCATTGATAATCGCACAGTGATAGAAGAATTTATTTGGACATTAAGTGCTGCCATTTACCTTACACCCTTTGTTCATGAGGTAGTTCGGTTTGCGACAAACACGACTAAGGAAATAATCGAGCTCTTACTTCGGATTTTTAGCCGATATCTTGGTATTTACTCGTGATTGAAGTTGTGCTTACAGCTTCAACCGATTTCCTCATATCTGTATAATCTTGTTTGATATTGTCTTAAGTTACAATAACATTATTTAAAAAAAATGTTCATTATAATTATTAAACCATGTCAGTTCACTGAATGTAGGATACTTTTTTTAAAAGTCTATTCGACGTATTTTGTTTTGCCTTTAAAAGTAAGCAATGATAAATTTATACATTACAGATAATTAATTATTGGTTTGAACATAAATGTGGCAAATCTGCCATCATTGCGTGGCATTACTGATGGACTATTACCTAATGAGCAGAATACGTGTGCTTTGGCAGCATAATCTATTCGTACCCACTCGCCCCCATCTGGGTGGTACACCATACCGCGAGAAATAAGGCCCATCTGCGCTTGGCGGAGCGGATCATCGCAGTAAGAGTGATTCGGGGGACGGTTTTGTGGGCGTCAGCCACTGCTCTGGCCGTTGACACCCTCGTCGGAACTCGTGGCGGAGGTTCTTGCCGACAACGCACTCCTATGTCTCTGATAGGAGGTCTCTTGGCGAGAGCCTTATGTTAGCCGGCATCCTTTTGGGTTCGTCGACTAGGGCGAGAGGCGTTAATGAGGAGGGGAAGGAGGGAAGACCTAGTGCAGCAAAGTATGGAAAAAGCGTAACAGCTGCTCTGCATCCTGTCCTCAAGCGGTGAATGCACCGCAAGCGCAAACCCCTCACCTTCCGTCTGACACAGGTGCTGACTGGGCATCATTGTTTTGGTGAAGACAGCTGTGCCGGATGGCCCATAAGATGTTACTTGGATAGACAAACGTCTGTTAGACGTTCCACCAGATGTTAGGTGATCAGCATCGCCCATCCGTATAAATAAGTTCATCTGGGACTGGCCCGGGCAGGGCCGGTGACAGTATATTACGATTGTGGCGCGGCGGTGTACTAGGCCCTAGGACTTGTCTCTGCCGAGCGTCATCACCGCGATGCTTGGGGTTGAGTCCTGGACGGCGATGGTCTCCTTCTGCGAAGGAGTAATGTTTGAAAACCTGGGCCCAGTATGGCACGACATCGCGGGAACTGCTTACTGGCGACAGGGTAGTCCCCCCTTACGAGGAGTAGTCTGGCCTTCGCCAGGGCCAGCATGTCCCTGAGCTGATCCTGTTGCCTGCGGATCCGGGACCCTTAGAAAATCTTAATAATAAACGTTAAATATTAGTTTTGTACATGAACAGATTCCTCATTAATATAAGAAATACACACCCCTGACCATAGTATATATATATTTATATTTAGTAGAGATAAACATACTTATTTTAGTTTACGCAGAATAAAATCTATGTAAAAAGGTACACATGAAAAAAATTGTACGTGCACGGACGGATACGAGTGAAAAATGTTATCAATATATGAACTTTAGATTGACATGGGAAAACAAGTGTAACTAATTATGAGCCACACTCACATTCTCATTTCGATAATTAATCGTAAAAAATATATTTTAATACGATATCGAATTTCGTTTTTTTGTGTCGACCACACACTTCGCAACCGATGTCGTCGCGAACGAAAATTGGTGTCGTATGTGTGTTTTTTATTCTGGCCCGAAATGTTGGCAAAACAAAATAGACTAAATGCAACTTATTCCCAAAAAAATATATTTATGCAGTACCTAAATGATATATGTATTATTAATCCTGCTTAATATTTGGAATTATTACAAACCAAGTGTTTTTCGATACGATATAAGTGTAAAGAATTTTAATTATTGTAATCTATTATATTTTATAAAGTGTAGAAATATGCATAAAGAAAATCTTCTCTCCTATTAGAATAAAAATACTTTATTAAATTAAATTAGATTTATTGCGTCCTTAAAATTTTAATATTAATTTATCTTGAATAAATTAAGATACCAGAGACTTCTTAAAATTCATAATGTGTTTATAAATTATTCAATTATTCATAATAAGCATTAAAAACGAGCGCAAATTCTCCGTCAGCATTTGGTAGTTTTTTCGTATAATATTTATTTCAAAAAATTCATTTCTACCATTGGACTATTAATAATTAAATGTGTATTTGTATGTACCAAAAAAAAAGAAGTTCCGGAATCCAAATTTATTCGGGATACAAATACTATATATAATCCCACACAAAACGCCTTGAACATTGAAATGGCCTAATTGAGTTGCCACTAACTTTACTTCTTAATATAGTTAGATGAAAACAAATAATATCTTCTAATATAATACAATACGTTATTAGATAAGTCCATCTGAGCATTAGTGCTAAGCACCCAATAAGTATTGAAACAGAATCCGCGTTTCTATTTATTGTAAACCGACCGCTAGCAGACAATTATGTTAATAACGTTTATGTTTTAGTTAGCCAACTTTGACTCAATACACTTTTGTTAGTACTTTTGTAGGGGCACCATGCTATAACTATTTCGTGATTTTAAAACTATATAATCTATCTGCCTTTTATTAAGTCATTTTTTCCATCAGTCATTGCTTGTGATATCATTAACTCCCCACCATGGTTCAGGTCTTGACGTGGCGGTGGGTCTCAGTAGGGTGCGCCCAGCACCTTAGGCGAAGCTAATTGAGCCGAGGGGACTCTTTGTACCCCTCTTATAAGAAGAGGGGACAAAAGAGTAGGGGGCAAGGGGCGAGGATGGGAACCTCACCCCATTGTACTGTCCCTAAGCTGGGAGGGGTTGTTCTGTGGTGCGGTACAACCCCTCTGTGGAGGTGGCGTCGGTTCCTTGCGGGACTGACTAGCCGTCGAGGTGTCCTGTTTGTTTACTAGATCCGGGGCACCTCACCAAAGGCGGCATTGGTGGCACTCGCTGGGTTTTAGTGGGTAGAGCGTCTATTTACCAGCTGTCGGGCGCAGCGAGTCCCACATACCCGCGTGGGGAGACCCACTCCCCCGCGGGATGCCTCAGAGCATTTCCCGGCGTTTAAGAAAAAAAAAAAAAAGTGATATCATTAACTAATACGCTTGAGGGCGTGATGTCTAATATAAGAACAAGGCCTACGGCTTATATCCCAACTAGAAATTAGTTCACCCACCTAGACTAACGTTTGTCTTTAAAATATATCCTTAAGCTTAAAGGATGTATGAACATTGTTTTAAAAAAACACTTAATCTTCACATGTGGTTTGGTTGAATAATTAAATCGTTTAGTGTAATGCCTAACACATGAAGAATATATTTAGATATTTAGCAGACGGGCCCTAGGTGTGTCGTGAATAGGACGGAAACTAGATCAGGGTAGACGTTGACATGAATTAAAGATGATTTTACAATCGCGATCACGCGATTAATTAACAAATTGTATGTGAGAATGTCCGTGTTTTCTTAATTATGTTGGTTTTTAGGTTGCTCTATTGTTTTCTATCTTCATTGTGTTAGAGTTAATTAGACTAATGAATAAATTTATGGGATGTGTTCATAGTTATTCGATGTCGAATATAACATTGAATTTCTTCCTTCTACTTTTTTTATCTTTACTTAAATATTTTATTTTTATTTGTTCAGATTGTGGTAGTATTTAGTGGAAAATTAAGAAATTGACTTCGGCCTGACCGAGCATACCATCTCGCCCGGTTGGAGGACTCACAATGTTAAAAATGTAACTTACTTATTAACCATAATTTATGTTTCCTAAATAGATAAAATAAAATAACCACGTTGGATGATGTACCTGAAATATGCAGTTAAAGTGTGATTGCTTTTGTGGTTCCTTAAATAGTATGTGTAAAATATTATATAAACATTTACATTATGCATGTTAATGTACTTTTTCACTTAATATACTAATGATTGTATTGTATCCATCCCTAATGGGATGGATACAACGTGGTGACCATTCCTCAATAAAGATTTCTAGCATTGGCCAAAGAATAACCCAACGGAAACAAACTTTCAGGGTCAGCTATTGAACCCGGAAGTTCATGAAAAAAATTAATTCAAAGTATCAAGTATCTTATTGAACGTCAAATTACTCTATTACACGTTCCAAAACTGAGAAGAACAGGCGAAACAAACTCAGTGAAACTCATCTTTTGAATATTTTACAATATAGATATAATATACACAGAAGCCTCGTACTAACTTCTTTTAAACTCACTATATCACTATGTCATTGCATGTATACACAACGTTAAGATGTACATAGTAAAATATCGACTAGCCTCATGATCAGTGAAAAAGATACGATGGAGCTATGCTGGCTGATGATGACGAAACCACGTGACATGATTTATAAAATAGAATTCACATTGAAATTATTGAACAATATGAAATTGCAAGTAAATCAAATTCCGTTATTGTCCTATAACATATTTCACTCTGACTATCGGTTGGAAGCTAAATTGTCTCGAACTGGGGCACGAATACGAACGAGGAGCACGAGAGGTCCACTGACCTTATGCTACCAGCCCCAAGTTTAAAGTCATAAAACAAAGAGAAATCATCGCTCAAGTAATAAAGTCAACTGGCCGTGTCACAGTTTAGATGACAGCTGGTATCTACGTGCCGGACCACAGCGCCGTTCTGGGTTACAAGTGTTCGCATGTTGAAGTTATTGCACCGTAAGAAACATAAGATTCACCGCGTTTAGTTTTTATGGCGATAATAAATACGATCGGGAAATGCACGTGAGTCATACTCTGGTATTGGAAATGTGATGTAAAAGCTTGCATTTGCCGTTCTTTACCTTTAATATATGTCGTGGTTGAGATATATAACTAGAGGCAACACATTTGTTTTTCTAAACTAGTTTTATTGTCATCTTGTGCTATTTATACTCCAACAACTTTGAGAGTTCGAAATATACTACGCTGCATAATACAGATTACAGTGCTTACACATGTGTGCATTAGGTACTTAGAAGCTTGATCATTTTATGAAACTTTATAAATTTCTTTCAAAACTGTTGCAGAGTGATTTCAGGTTTGGGCCTTATTCTTTCTCGTGTTTTTGCATTTTCTGAGAAAATTTACCTTAGTAACGTATATAGCTTTTACAACTTCAGAAAGTAGAGATTTGAAAAAACTATTTTGACAGAAGAATTTTCGATTGAAAATAAGGCTGCTTTTTGATATTAAGTCGAAATAAGGTGAAAAGATACATATTTGAAATCAAAAAAATTACAATGTGTTTGAAACATAAAAAGTAAATTTAACCAAATTACGTCGGTATTTCTTTTTTGTAAAAGAAAAATAAAATACCAAAACCTTTTAAATTTTTTTGCATAAATTTTAAGGTTATGTTAAAAAAGTGTAAATTCAAAAGTTGTTAGAACTTTTCCATTAAACTTTTTTCCGTGGGGCTTTTAAATATGCCGGAAATCGAGATAAACCGTTTTTTACCCTTATGACCCACCCCCTTCCACTTTCCCGCCCTCAGATCGCCCGTAAATTATTTTTCCTGTCATTTCTGTTACATTCTCTTACTTTTCCAATGTGTTTCATTCTACTATAATATTGTTCCACTTTTTGCCATTTTCAAAGGCTTCGGCACTAGTCTATAACGATCGTAAAATGTTAAAAAAAATATAGATGTTTATGTTTAAACATTTATAGCCCTTTTTAAATATATAACATGTATGTGTTTATATAAATAATGTGAGTCATTCACATTCACGCATCTTCATAGCAAAGGAACTGGGTTTGAGACGTTGCGTGTATTAAGGACATCCAGCCGTAATCCGTGGTCATTAATGGCTCTAAATCGTAGTTTTGTATAAACAGGCGAATCTCCGGCAATTACATATGAAACTGGTTTAATTAAAGTGCTTACGGCTTCTGGCCGCAGGAACTTAAAAGTCAGCGTCATTTTTAACAATACCTGGTTGGGAAATATATGACTGTATAGGAAATTTAGCTCACAAGGACTTGAATATATTCATTCATATATTTATCAAAAATAGTGTATAATATTTACTATAATAATAATACAGTTGAGTAATAACAATACGCTATTAAACTGTTTATTATTATATATAATTTAATTAAATGTAATTATAATGTTAATAATACTATTGTTTCGCTACTTCTGACCTAGTTTTACGTTTATTATAAATTTTTATATTTATATATTCCATGTAAGTATTTCTAAATAATTAAGAAAAGCGTAGTTCTGTCTGTAATGTATTATATTATGTAATGTCACTTGACTGTTCTGAGATTTTGCGGGTGTGTATCCATCTTTCAGTAGGTATATTGAATGTTATGCATATTTTACATAGACTTCAGTACACAATATGTAAATAAGAGCAACACGTTAAACTTACTTTTGCTATATTGTAGTAAACGTAATACAACAAAAAAATTGTATACGGTATACCTAACATGCTACGGATTTCTAGTGTTGTGATAGTTTAAAAATTATAGGTAATTTATAGAATTAGAAGTAGACATAAATAAAAAGAAGATTTTACTGGTGATTGGCGTTTATATTGTCCGTGATCAAATGTGTGATAATGACTAAAGTCGCGTGATACTTGATTATAAGCTTCAAAGCTCATCCACTGACAACCCCAAGACACTAACCTCGATGATTGTTGATGTTCGTATATCATTATCACTTCACATGCGATAAACGTCCACATCGCGAATGTTAAATATCTAAAATATCGTATTAATAAAATCGATAAAAAGCTAATGATTGACACCTCCCGTATACGTAATTTGCTCCTCTAATAGCACGAGTGTTGTGGCAATTTATTGGTCATTAAAGCATAATTACATTTATTTGCATATTTTTGCATGCCATGCAGAGCGATGATATAACAAAATGGTTGGCAGCAACAGATACCGGCAGGAAAGACGCGTTTTGCTATGTTTCGAAAAGAAAAGCAGAAGAGGTCATAATTACTACTGTCACCGAAACGTAGGTCTGGGCGAAGTTTGACAAAGAAAGGTTATATACGTGTACTACAACATCTTTAGTAATATGAAACTATTAAATTTTATTATGTACTAGCAGTTTCACCAGCTCTGAAATTTTTATAAAATGTTCCCGCTAATAATTAATTATCTTCAATAATTAATTGGACTATCAAATGCAAAACGAATGTTTAAATGCGACAGTTGGGGAGATTAGCGAGTTTAAATTCTTCAGCTCTATTAAATTAGTATAGAAACAAACGACTGACTGATTGGTAACTAAAATTAATGGGGAATAAACACGAAGATCACCTTAAGTATAAATATATCGCAAAGGCTTTAAAATAAGAACATAGTACTAAATTTCGTCACCTTTCCCCTTCGCACCAAACTAGAAGCGATTGCTAGGAGTACAGCGTTCAATCTTATAAGTATTAAAAAAGAGAAACATTAACATAAGAATGCAATATGCATCGTCGGGTCGGGACTGCACAGGTCTCCTGTGATAATGTATAATGTATTCTTATGGTGTAATAATGACTTTTTTATAGAATCTTAAAAGGCGATTGCCATAAGCCATGTAAAGGTTCGCTATGGCAGTTAGCGCATAAATTTAGACGGCAAAGTAACATCTTAATGACTCGGAGCATTGCCGACGCGTAATTGTATTAAAGCTAAAATGTATCGGCATTGTCCATTAACATGTTTAATCCCAGATGATGAATTAATTTTAATACTGCCTGCAGGTTAACCCGTGTGGTAGTAGATTTTTAAATATATACTATACAGGTTGATATTAATTAGATGAAGAGACTACGAGTATGTTTAAGTTTATTATTTGGATAGGATAACTAACAGATGTGCTGTCTGATCAAGTCAACGTCGGGACTAGATCAGGCAACTGAATTATGCGTTGCCTATTCTGAGAAGTAAGGCAGGTAAGTGTAAGTCTAGGTGCCAGCAATTGCCAGAACAGAAATCAGCTAAGCTATTTTACTGATAATATAAGCAGGATAGTGAAGCCCATATAAGCGGGTGCGCAGCCGGTGGGAGGGAAGCGCTGTGCCGCGCTCCGGCTGCATGGGTACCACCATCTTGCTTATTTCTCCCGTGAAACAGTTTTGCTGTGTTTCGGAGAGAAGGGCAAGACAAGCAGTGTAATTACTGGCACCGAGACTCAACATCTTGTCTCAGGATAGGCAACACATAAATGAGTTGCCGGGGCTCGTCCCAGGTAAACTGGTTTATGTTCATGGGCGACGTCGACCACATACCATCAGGTGGCACGTTTGTGTGTTTGCCTATCCAACTAACATAAAAAAGCACCAGCGTACAACTCTAATCAGTAAAATTCTAATTCATTGAATAACTTTTCATCCAGACATATGTAAGAATTTATAATGTTGACCTAATGTAATGAGGTACCGTTATTAATACAGTATTATCTTACCTTTCATCAATTTTTCCTTTTTTCAACGCAGATGCTTTATTTGGAACAACATAATTATTAAAGCAACTTGAACTTCTGCAAGTTTCTCTGCTTTCTCTTCTTTTTCTTTTAAGTTTTACGATGTTGGTATAACTTATAGATTATCTAATCATAACAGCGAGTGTAAATTTTAATAAAATATGTGTTATTGTTGACATAAAATATATAACATACTTATTTTATGACAATCTACGAAAACAACTAAAAATAAAATGTGGCGACAGATCTAAAACTCTCATATAAAATGATAAAATGGGAAAGGAATAGGCAAGTGTCATTTATATTCAATTTAACTTGGCTCGTTCGCAAATATCGTTTAAAATTCAAATAGGCATTAATTTAGAATCGTGCTATAATAACGATGATTTTATTTACTCAAACGTCTATTGAAATTCAAATATAAAATATTTACGGGCACTTCTCACGCGGCACATCAACCACCATGATCGCTCAAAATCACGCGCCAGCTTATTATGCAAATTGAAATCCGTTTAATTGGTAATTTTTCTTACTAAGTTTCGATTCGCCACGGATTAATTTAAACGGTTGGTCCTGTGAGGTTTACCGTTTAGAGCATTTGAGATATACTTTCTCATAATATTCGACCGTAAAACATTTTATGTTGGCATTACAATTGGATACTGTTATTTCATTTGCAAATAAAGTTCGATCGAACATCTAACGCTATAACGTAAATTGGAAATATATGATGGGCGTTAAAATGTAAGTCGGATCAATAACAAATTTTAAGACCGCCGGTTAGGTAAAACGGGTAGGTATTTTATATGGGATATGTGATACTAGAAATAGACACATCTTTGGATGCCTCGAGCTGAAAAACCGTATTTATAGTATTAGACGCTGTGGTATTAGTCTTAAGATCCACGATCATCGCCTGGTGGGTGTTACCTAAGTGTCTATTTCACGCACGGTTCGTTAATTAGAATTAAAGGACAAGCATATAAAAACATTAACAAGAATATTTTTTTATTTATTTATTTATTTGTTAAATAACATCGACTAAGTTGATACTAATAATGTGAACTTCATATTTCAAACTGTGTTAAACAAAATTTTAAAGATTGAACTCTAAAGGGGTCGGACGTTAAAATAGTCATAATGAGATATTTCATCGAATTAGTTATAATTTGTTATTAGTATTATAGATGAAGGTTGCTACTCCCGGAGTTTCTTGTTTTGCTACGAATTATCCATCAGATATCTACAGTAGTCGACATCACGTGGAGGATAACGAGGTTGGTTGTGAAGAGCTTGTAGCCAATGGGCCAATAAAGGTGTGGAGAAAAGCCCTTCTACTAGAATGAGGAACTTAGTGGCTGTTCCCAGCTGTGTGTGTGTGTGTGTGGTGTGTGTGTGTGTGTGAAAGTGGCCGCGGAAAGAGTCAGTATAAAAAGTTCAAGTAATAAAAAGTAAAAAGGTCAAGTAATTGAAGGTACGAACTGATAATAATGATGATTTAGACTTTTAGAAACTCATTGTTTCTGACCCGGACCCTACACTCTCCTCAGTGATCTTTTCATACAGATCACAGCTCTCTTGCGCATTATGGAGTAAAATTTGTATGCGCCTCAGCAAACCCCAGCGCCCTGAATGCGTTATCGTCCTGGATGCGGAAAGCTCCGTGCGATCTTTGAAATGGTTGTATGTAATTGGGTTATAGCTGAGTATGTATGTATATATGTGATATGTGTATCTGAAATTTAATTCTCATGTCTCGTACGTATAAAGCCGCGTTTCCACTAGGCAACATTTAACGCGCAACATGTTGCCCAACATGTTAAAAGTTAGCGCGGAACTTTTGTTTAACAATGTTGCATCTACTACTATACTATGTCAGTCGTGATAAAATGTCGCCATAAGAACCAGTGTTGATTTCAGTGGCAGTGGTTATAATTTTTTTCGAAAACTGCATCAAAAACTTCCACGCTAAACATGTTAGGCAACATGTGCAACATGTCGCTCGCCAAATGTTGCCTAGTGGAAACGCGGCTTAAGACAAGCTGTTTTATCTTACCACGATAGTGGTGTGAACTCTTGTAGATTGGTGTGAAGCTAATTAATACAAATGAGATTTTTTTGTAAATTATTGTATATGTAGTATGTATTCCTCGATCAAGCAACAACTGCTAAATTGTTTTGAATTGTATTTTGCATATCCATAACCGGGAACAGCGTCAGATAATATTTTTCAACCAGTAGGCTCTTACGGATAATTAAGAAAACTTTTAAATGATCTGTTTATCTAGATACAAAAACACATAGTCACACCTCTGTGGGTATCTGTTATCTCACAAAGCGTATAGCGCCCAACAGATATGAGGCAATTTAGCGCCCTAAGCCCTACGAACGGCTTGTTGATTAAATCGCTACGTCACTCCCCATATAGCGGACACATATGATTTAATGACCGTCCTCAGTTGTTTACACGACGAGATAAGGCCCACTAGGAAGTACTGGAGGTTTAGGTACGTGACTCTTAGATATATAATACAAGTGCAACATGTCGTCAAATGAAGATTGTGTACTGAATTTTTGAGAGGTTATAGTATATACTAATTTGGAATGAAAACACTATCATCATGGTCATTTTTTTCCATCCATTACCGGTCATTTTTCAGCAGAAAAACTGCCATGAAAAATATAAATTCTAAGTTATAATAATAATTCAGAATAATCTTGAGTATCATTTTAATACAAAACCCGTGTAAGTTACACCTACATAATATGTCTTAACTCTCTCATGATGACAAAGGCTTTCTTTGTTTACAATAAATGTCTACCATGAGGCATATATATAGGAATATTTAATCTATCTAATGTTACCATTTCCGAGACTCATCAGCTTATCTTATTTAAAATCGCAACGCAGAAAGCATTAATTTTTAAACAATGAAGAAATTATCTTAAAATATAAATCACCTAATATTTGGTGCGTAACCATTACGTATGGGATCGTAGTGGTATTCGGATGCCGTTACACCTGTGACCCGTTACAATTTAGAAGTGTACCAAAATTTCAATGCTTTCATTACACAAGAATTTGTAATAGTGCTTCTGCTTTTATTGCTCCCAAATAGGCGTCCGTACTCAGTCAATATATAATTTAGTATATTTAGTTTCATCTGAATGTAAATAGGAAATAGATATTTCGCGTATGCTTTCAATTGTGGCGGTAAAGTAGTAAGTTATGTATTTCTCTTTAACGCACCACAGCTAGAATCGCTAATGAGCGAGCGCAATTCAAATCAACTGATTTATAAGGAATGAGTTATTTCGCTAGGAGCACGTACGTTATTTATATATTCTAACAACCACTCAGGTATTCAAATTCACAGTGCTGAGATAAGTGTAGCGAATGTCTGATATCCACCCCAGGGGAAGCATATCCGCGCAGCAATTTATAAACTAATTTAGTACTGGCTATGCCGTGTAGATATTTTTATTGGTACAAATCGCTTCTATTACGTGAAGTGCACTTCAACGTCGGATAGACACCTCGGCCTTGCACTCGATAATGAAAGTTAACACCGATGCTATCATGGTGTTAGATGTCTGTTTTTAAGTACGTTTATTACCATTTTAATTACTTTCTTACTTTTTGATTGTCCTAAATGTTTTAGATGACAATAATGTCCGCATTTTCTTTTTGTATTCTACTCTAAAGATGTGTTCTTTATTATCGACATTTACTTATAAAAGTCATGTATATACATTTGAATTTTACCTAGGATTCTAATAATACCGACCAATGGACCTAAAATATAATAAAAAACCTATAATTTTTTTTTGTGTGAATACATGAAAAACGTTAGGTACAGATAAGCTATTTTTATTACCGGCGACGGTACGGAGAGTGGAAACTGTATATGCGTTTGGGGATGCTCGATGGTTTAGAGTGAAGATGAGGATGTGTGTGCAAACAAATGTCATTTATCTACAAAACTACTAGTCCAATTTTAATGCGGTTTTCGATGGTGGGTTCGGATTTGATTGTTGCATGTTGTTAGAGAGGTATCACGGTGACACCTCACCAGGGGGCGCTGCAGTAAACATTTGTTTATACAAATCAATGCTGCCATTTATCTTCAAAACTACTGGTCTGATTTTGATGCTGTTTTCAGTGATGAGTTGGGATTAGATTGGTGCATGTTGTTAAATAGGTGTTTGTGTTATAACTAAAACTCACAAGGGGGCGCTGTGGTAAACATTTGTTAGTGCAAAACCAAAACTACTAGTCCGATTTGGATGCGGTTTACAATAATGGGTTTGTAGTTGATTAGTGAAGGTTGTGTAGTAGGAAGTAGCTGATAGTAAGAGGTAGTACCATGCTGATTTGTAGCCGAATTTGGCCAATTGGGAAATGCTGTCGCGTTTCGTGCGGTTTGTGACTTTCCGGTGGACCTTTAGCCCCCCCCCTCCCCCCTCCCCTGAATAGGGGAAAGGTTGGCAACGCATCTGCATAACCTCTCGTTGTGCAAAGCGTCTGTAGTCAACATGACTCCGGCTGCTAGGTTGCCTCCTTATGACATAAAAAAAGGAAATATATTTTCCTACATTACCCAATATGGAGTATTTTGGAGCCCCCGACAAAGTTTGGTTGTAAATACTTATTATAATTATATATTAATATATTAAAATAAACTATATCGATTGTGTATAATTATGTACCTACCTATGCTCTTTAAAAAGTATGAAATAAAAAGAATTATAAAAATTTTTGAAAAAACCCACGTCGGTTAAGATGTAATTGAAAAAGAATAAAATAATTAAATACTTAAATGAATACTCAATGACTTTATTAAACTAGATGTAATAAACGTAAAAAGATTCACGATCGACATCATGTTTCTGTTGTCATTTCTTGCATTGTACTTTCAAGGACCAACAGAATCCAGATTGTGAATGTAAACATGATTACATAAGCTCATTAGTGGGTGGTGCTTGTCTGGGCGATATCTCGTAACCCCCACAATTAGTGAGGCCCGCCGCCCGCCTATCTCAACAACCTGCACACTAGCGCCCTCGTGACGCAAACTAACCGAATGAGTGTACTCTTAATTAGCCGTTATACCATAAATTTTAAAAGCGGTGATAAGGTCCCGTTGGCTGTTCACCGAACACTGCTCGCCGGCTAATGGCGCCTGCGAATAACTTTAATTAATTCCTCGCAGGAGCGTACTCGCACGGATTTGGGCAAGGTATCGCAATCCGCGCTCACGAAACCCGAGAAACGAATCCCACATCGCCAGTGTAGGTACTGTAGTTCTGTATCACAAAGAATTATGTGGGAATTCAACATCCATTGTATCCTGTTTTAAAGATTAATGGCTAGTGCTAATTAAAATATGACTACGAATTTCTTCACTTTAAATATAGTGTGTGAAACAACTGTACTCAGTAAAAAGTTCACTCAGAACTTGTTATTAAAATTATTACCCACCATATCCTGTTTTAAAGATTATTGAATTGATATTTTTATTCCATTTTTTTACATACCAAAATAATAATACACATACTCTGTATCAAAATTAAGACATTTTTCCTGAAGTCAGTTAAATCTTTTTACAAGAAGATGTAGTGGAATTAATGAGATTATTTATTATCCAATCAATGCCTTACGTAATTATTATATGGCTGATCTCGGAGAATTTCGTTTAATATCCTCAATAAAGCTCTCTTATAACTTTAAACAAGTGTGCATTTTACATCACTTTATGTTACATATCAATATTTCAATCCCTATTTATGTTTTTTATAGTTTTTGGTATCCTTTAAACTTAATTTTAGTACTTAATATGTATAACGGAAATGTTACATCAGTTACCTACATGGAACATAAATAAAATTATATTTGCAAATTATAACATTACTATAGTTAATACTTGCAAAACAAATATTTTTACATGAATTTAGATAATACACAAGATTGGACTACGTTTGGTCGCAGTGTAATCAGTGGGAACACATCCAACTCCCAACGTATCTTATAAAGGTAATCTTTCGTTTTAGATCAGATACAAGGAACAATACGTAATTAGGCTTGCAGGAAAAGTAAGTAGGTGTCGGATAGTCTGTGATACAATTTATGCAACAAGCATGCGTGGAGGAGTGCAGAGCAATGTTCGTTCGCACTGCGGAGACCTTTTGTTTATGTTACTGAACGTTGTACGCAAAAGGAATGTAAGTTGTCGACAAAGGCTGCGATAACCGGGAATTTTGCCTATAATTAAACAGCTTTATAGGGAGCTCTTTGGTGAATATGTTCGTTGTTCAGCTGTGGTTTTTATTGAAATGTACTTCAAATGAAGGATCCAGCAATTCGTGTCATATGAATATGATACAGGGTGATAACTTGTCTGTTAGGAGATTACATATTATGTCACCATGAAACAAAGTTAAAATTCTCACATTTTATTCCTCCAAACAAGATCCTTCCTTTTTTACAAAAATGGGTGGATCTTGTTTTTTTACTTGTTAATTCATAAAAAACGTACTCTTTAGCAAAATATACTGATCAACTGAAAATAAATAATAAATCTGAATAACTGCTGTATGTATGTGTGTGTGTGTGTGTGTGATATCATGTAATTAGTAAAATTACTCTACGAATTCAAATGCTGAAAAATGTACTTTACCCAGTACGGTTTTACAAGGTTAATTAAAAAACACATTAATGATACGTATACCGTTATTTTTCAACAAAATGCATTCGACGTAATTTCGACGTAATAAAATTGAGTAATCTGTGACATAAAAAGTGCACATTAAGTAATACTGAGGTTATTAACCACGGAGTGGTCAAGTTCAAAGCCATTAAAGTGTAATATGACAACGATACAAGAGTTAATTGCGTAAGTCCGGGGCTTATTAATACGTCACCGCGGGGCGATTTCCTATAACTTTACTCACTTTACTCACGATTTTATATAACGCTAAGATTCTTCTGTAGTCCGCTGTGGACGTCCTATGCAGCCTCCGGTATTATATAAACTAAAGCTACCTGAAGCTAGGCATATTTATTGCTTTAAAGACAACAAAATTACGAAACATATGTATGTATTTCTAAAGATATATTAGGTTTTCTTCTGATACCAACTGTGAATGTTGTTTGTACATGAATTGATAAAATGGGATTCATTGATCCTATTTTATCTAATTAAATACATAAACCTGTATGAACTTATTCACTTTTTGTGTGTTTATATGAGGTGGTGAAGAAAACCATACTAACGGTTAACTTCACGGCCAACTACATCCTGTAGAATTTCGTAACACTTCGTGCACGCAATTTCTTCCGCAAAACCAAAATAGCAACCTCGAGCTAAATTCACTTTATCCTCGGCTATATCTTTTTGCTAGATTTATTATGATATTGGTTAAATAATATTGGTTTCTAAAATTAGAAAAGCTTATTGCAACAAAAGTACCTACTTAGTAATTTTATTGTGGTCAATTAAAATTTATACAATCTCATGTTTATGATGCTGCCTTTATGAGGCCTTCGAAACGTCGGCAATGCTCAAATCTTGACCCCGATAAAATGTGTAAAAACTAGGTAATTTAATCACGTTTCACAAATGTCACTTTGTTTGCAAAGGCTAATGTATAGATTCCAAGATATGCAAATTATCAATGGGTTAGTTGATTCCGTGACACACCAGTAGTGCGGACGCTGGCAGCTTGGCCGCTCACGATACGAACGTACGACAATAATCGTTTGCAGACTACGTGTAAATGGCTGTCGTTCTGGCTCCAACGTTTATTACGTTTTAAATATCACATAAAAACAAGAGTTTTAATAGATGTACATGAAACTGATACTGATCGGTTATCATAATAGAATCGAGTGCGAGTCGGGCTGCGTACTACATTGTACAATATTTAAAACTAAATTTATCAAAAATGCTTTTAAAAGTTCGTTACAATGCTTGCCTACAGTAGATATAAAACGCTGAAAAAAACGACTCTTGTGAGGTGATGAGGTCATATTAAATTTTTATTAAAAAAAATACGGGATATTAAAGAATTGCAATTATAAATAGTTGCAAAATGTTTTAAGTTGCACAACCTTTAGGTTGAGACATATTTTTTTTACATTTTTTAACATTTAATTAAGTTTAATAATTTCAATTAACTTAACATGAGAATGTATTGTAATTAATACTAGTATGAACAAGATGTTTTATAATTTGCGTTACCCAAAATAACGCGGCGTTTTGGGTACCGCAAATTATTATAAAACACGAAAACTAATTGAGTCGATCTATAGCGATGTAAATTGTAAGCTTATCTGTTCAACATTATTTATTTACTTTTTAATGTATTTCCTTTTAATTCTGGATGTTTTTATTTATGTCTATCAACATCTCTTAAGTGTGCCATTAAAACGTTACTTTAATCATTGGGAAAACAGGAAATACAATATTATTTTAAAGTTAATTCGCTAAAGATACTTTTATGGTCCGTTTCTTCGTATCTTACTTTGCAATCAAATGTTTATACACGTTTATATATACACTTTACTACGTATATTATTTTTATACTGCTCTTTATTTTAAATCACATACCGCAGCTTACTTGAAAGTCTAAATTTATCTAGGTAAAGTATTGGCCAAGACTTTCGTTTCTTCCTCGTTTCCTCGTTTTCGTCTTTCCCTTTTTGACTTACGAGATCGAAGCGTGGACACTTACTTGAGGAATAGTCCATAACGTCAGCGTAGTATGGAAATTGCAGAAATCCGATTTATCTTAAAAAGTAGTTGACAACATGCGATAGGATAGGCTCGTAGAGACAGAGAGTATTCTCATAGGCCGATGTGCCAAGAGGTTTCAAAAATTTAATCACCGTTTCATGTGGGAGGGATAGGAAGTGGTCGTTTGTTAAGAAAGGCAGTGGATATTTAGCCGGCAAGACTGTATGATAATAATGATGATAAAATTACTATGATTGTTGATGAAATTATACGATGATAAAAGAATTAAATCGCGCGCAAATGTATATTTGTTTTATTTCACTAAAGATTTTGAATTCCATATGAATGTTAATTTAAAAAAGCAGGGACCGCGAACGGTCGAGTGTACTTGGAAATTGGAAATATTTTAATTTCAGGATTAAATTAGGATTCTTGTAAATCTGAAGTTAAGCTCATGACCGAAGTTTGACTTTGACAAGGGTTGATAAGTTAACCTTTTTAAATAACTATAATGTATGTCTTCGTTACAACTTTTAATAATTTGTATCCGTAATGGATACTGGATGATCAATTCTATCAATATGATTATTAGCCTATTAATCTGTCTTTTCACATTATCATCATCGTGTTAGTCTCACTCATTAAACGCCAAAATGGTAAACGCTCTATCTGTAGGTTTCGGTCATTTTGTGATTACTACTCTGAGGATGTAATTCTTATATATAAGAATACCAATATATAAGAATACCAATGACCATCTACACATGTGTGTTGCGAAACACTGATAGGTGATCTGACCAGATCCTTATCCTATTTGAAATGGACAGAATCCATACTCTCACATCACTAACGCAGAAGCAGGAATGCTCAACAAATTTCGCCAAATTACGTACTTATTTTTGTCACAGGTAATTAAACAAACAGACGTCCCACCACCCTATATTCAGTGTCGAAGCCACAGGTGTCGATGTCCCCAACATTGAAACCTAACCTAACCCAACTTGTTTGACATATTTACTGCTTACCAACTTTCTAGCTTTTCACTTCAAAACATATTATTACAATTGAAATAATATATTTGACACCAAGATCAATACATTATTCCGTTTAATGGTTCATAAGAGTAAAATATAAAATGTATTATTGCGCATATTAATATAACTATCTACAGAATGATTATTAACTTTCATCTTGGTACATATAGGACTATATGTGATACATGAAAAAAAAATAAGTGATGTAAGATTTTAAGTTGGTGTGGTTTTTTTAAAATTTTTTAAAACGGAATATTTACCATGTTTTTCACTTTCATTTTATTTTGTCTCGTGAACAAGACACTCATAGATAATGTCGAAATATCAAGCCCCGTAAAATAAAAGTAAATATCCCGTTTTAAATAATTTTAGTAATATAAGTGTTAGTGATAAAATTTTAGATTATTTATTCTAAAGTTTGTAAATATAAGTGTGTCTAAGTTGGTAAATATAAGGGCGATAAATTATTGCTATTCTAGCAGCCTCATAATATGTATCAGAATATTGGGCACTAGCTTCTCTTCTCATATGAGACCTGAGTTGCAACATTAATACTCCTGGCACCTCCTTACGTGCCAATTATGAGCAGTTCCTCTCAAAAATTTGACAGCAGATATGGTATATTAAACGTTTCTAGTAGACAGTAGAATTTCGAAGGTAGCATGCTGCTAAATTCGCATATTAACCTGTTGGTTTTTTTCAGCACACGTTGACAGGTCACAGCGGCAAGGTCATGGCGGCGAAGTTCCTTGGGGAGCCCACGAAGGTCATCACTGGCAGCCATGATAGAACATTGAAAATATGGGACCTTAGAAGTAGAATGTGTAAGTTTTTTCTATATTTGAATATTTTCAACTTGTATAATTTTTATTATTTTTTTTTAATTTTCATTACCTGAAAATGTGACGTATTATGAGGCTGTATGAATTATCCATGCTTAATGATTTTTTTCTTTAAATCGTTTATACTCCTTAAACTATAACTTCAAAGTTTGAAAATGAAAACATTTTTCTTCGTCGTTTCAACTTTTAAATTTACTGTTTAATAATTGTGGAAAAATTTCACCTACTGACCAAGTTTTACATATTTTAAGCTTCAGCTTGGTGTTTAAATAAAAGTGAAATATGACTAGATTATAATTTCTAATCGCTGTTGGAAAGAATATAAAAGTTTTGATGCTTAAATATAATTCTGTCCTTAATACATAGTAAATAGAGTAATTAAGTTATAATCATGCAATTTTCTTACGGTGAAATTCTTCTCACAATGGCGTCATGTTGACGCGTTCCCATTGCGTGACTACCATCACGTTATATCTCTCCGCAGGTACAGAGACAAAATTCGCGGGATCGTCGTGCAACGACCTTGTCACGTCGGACGGCGCGGGCTCCACCATCATCTCGGGACACTTCGACAAGAGGATACGCTTTTGGGATATACGGAGCGAGATGTCGGCCAATGACATCATGCTGCAGGGCAAGGTCACCTCGCTCGACCTGAGCAGAGGTACGCAGCGATAGCGACGAGTTAATTAAACATTGAACGCGCATCTCTTCATCAATTTGTTAGCTACAACATAATTTCGAGATGCCCAAGACCGATAAGGCTCGTTAATGCAACTCAAAACTAATATTCATAGATAATTGAATGCGGTATATTAGTGCCGGTATTCGTGTCAGCACGGCGACGTGCCGGGTATGCGTTGCCCATTTCCGTTACGCGTGTCTCGATCAATCCCTTTTTTGTCTGTAACGGTTCGTCCGGTGCACGAAATGCGAGATTGATACCTTCAATCAATCCAAGTGTCGGGACATCACTTCGAAAACTGATTAAATCACGTCGAATTGGTTGCGACCTCGGAAATGCGACCGACAAATGAATAGGGAGACTGTTCACTGTTGGACGTCACGCTCGCTCCAGATCTATCAGTGGTATCTGTCGATATGAACGTACTGTGCCACTGAAATAGAAATCGATAGACGAATGACAGTGCACATCCGACATTTCACTTATTACTTTGTTTAAATAAATACTTGTCTTACTTTCGTTCTTTATTATAATATCCGATATGTATGTAGATTTCTTATAATATGTTGAGTATGAAGTACTAAGTCGAGTGTTGATTAATCTAACTTTAAAATAGTTTTCCCCCGATCCCGGCCCCATCTAGCTAGCTAGATAGCATGCATACTCAATAGTATGTATGTTATCGTATTTAATCCAGGCAGCAAAGTGGACCTAGTAAAACATAAAGAAATTAAATATGTTCCTATGTCAGTCGCTATGGATAACAAAATAATAAAAGTTCCCAAAAGTCATAGAAAATGGAAAGATGTCTGTTACTTAATCAGATACACTCTTGATACTAAACCGGTTTTAATAAAACGTTTAATTGTTTTTGTTATTATCTTATAACATCGACTATCAAAATAATTGTGAACCCGTATGAGATACTCAAAATAAATCTAAAACCACGTAGGCGAAGCTTTTTAAAAATTTAATTAAAACTGCATCAAATTAAATAAATTGATAAAGATATTTTATATAGCACTTTAATGTACTCAATATACAAAGTTTTTAATATGACACTTGTAAAATTGAGTTTAGAATAAAAAAGAAATTGGGCTACATGACCAGACTACTTTCATTTAGATTATAAACGTGTGTATGAAAATGTCGAGTTTAATTAAAGGAAGAAGTAACAAAACTAAACTTTTTTTTTCGAATTGTCCAAACTCTAAGCTAATGGCCTATTGGCCCTAACGCTACATCGATTTGGTCATTGCTGGTGAGCTAGCTGGCTCACATAATGATTTTTTTATGAGGGGGGTTGCGCCCCACCAACCGTGGAGTCTTCGACCACACGGCCTCCTGGCGTCGGGTTTGTTTCAGTGGCGGGTCTGTGCCGTGTCACCATCGGGTGGAATACCAAACTTTAAATGCGTATATGAGCATAGAATGATGAATTAAAGAAATTATGGCGACTAGTTGTCAGTATTTGGCAACTTTTAAACTATATAAATATAACAAAATTATATCATAACAAAATTTATCAAGCTTTATCATCATCATAATAATCCTCCCTTTTCTTCCACTTCTGTACGTAGGGTTCCTCAAATATTGCTACTACAGATAGTCATAGAATTATAATGAAACCATTTTTTTACGGATTTTATCGCGGTTTATTAAGATTTTTACAAGCCCGACGTTTCGGATACTTTACAGCAACCATGGTCACGGGAGGACTGAGGTGACAGATGTCCTAATGTTACAAAGTTATTCGAAACTACCCTATGATACATCATTATTTTAATTAGTCCTCTCTACGCAGAAAGTGCTAACTGCATCTTTAATCTGTGGCATATTATGCTTGGTTTTTGATTTAATTATTTTAATAATGGGATCCCAAGCAGGTGGTAAGAGCCAGCCATCTTCTCTATTGAAATTTGGATGTTTTTTAATTTCAATAGCCTCGCGGATCATCCTTGGTTGGAATCGGTGTTCTTTTGCGAGTATCTGTGGTTTATCAAATCTAATATAATGGCTTATAGATATATAGTTATCCGTAATCCCAATAACACCTTAAGCCACACAGTGTATAGGAAACATACCCATACGGATAGGTATTTAAACGGCGAATCACACCACCATCCAACACAGTTAGCTACCGTGGGTAAATCTTTGTTACAGAGAGCACAAGGGATCTGTGATGAGCAGCACCTGGAGACCGAACTTCAACATGTCAAGCAAGTACTGCGTGACAACAAGCTTCAGGTACCGCGTCTCCGTCACAGTGAACGTGTGAAACCAGCCACCGTCGAGCGAGTACCTGCTGTGCTACCGTTTATGAAAGGCGTCACTGACAAGATTGGCTTCATCCTAAAGCGAGCTTCTATAAAAACTTATTTCAAGCCGCCTAAAAAGATAGGTCAATTCTTACCATCTGTCAAGTGTCATATACCCTTACAAGATGCAGGAGTATACAAGCTTGATTGTGATTGTGGCCTCTCTTATATAGGCCAAACCAAAAGATCAAATAATACTCGTGTTAAAGAACATATAGCTGACTTAAAACACCGTCGCTACACTAAGTCTGCAATCTGTGAACATAGTCTAGACAAAGCTCGCCATTATATTAGATTTGATAAACCACAGATACACGCAAAAGAACACCGATTCCAACCAAGGATGATCCGCGAGGCTATTGAAATTAAAAAACATCCAAATTTCAATAGAGAAGATGGCTGGCTCTTACCACCTGCTTGGGATCCCATTATTAAAATAATTAAATCAAAAACCAAGCATAATATGCCACAGATTAAAGATGCAGTTAGCACTTTCTGCGTAGAGAGGACTAATTAAAATAATGATGTATCATAGGGTAGTTTCGAATAACTTTGTAACATTAGGACATCTGTCACCTCAGTCCTCCCGTGACCATGGTTGCTGTAAAGTATCCGAAACGTCGGGCTTGTAAAAATCTTAATAAACCGCGATAAAATCCGTAAAAAATGGTTTCATTATAATGAGTGAAATTCGCGCAAACATTAGAAAACAATAGTCATAGAATATTTTTTATAATATATTGGGACAACTTGATCCCAAACTACATAAATAAATAAATAAACTAGACACAGGCACTCTGTATTATAAAAACCAGACAACCAGACCAGATTTGGAATCAGCTGCCACCTACGGTGTTTCCGAACCGATACGACCTAGGGACCTTCAAGAAAAGAGCATACTCATATCTGAAAGGCTGGCAACGCGCCTGCTAATCCTCGGGAGTCTGTGGATGTCGCTTTTCACTTACAATCAGGTGAACCGACTGTCCGTTTGCCCCCGCTTCTATAAAAGAAACTGATACATACTTTATATTTCTAAATACATACATATTATATATTAATTATTACACCCAAACACAAAAAATAATCATCATGCCCATCTACCTACTACATATTTTGTCCTGGGTAAGGTTTAATCCCACGATATATATTTTATTCTGGTTTAGCAGTCAGGGTCACTAACTACCAGAGACCAACACCCCAGTCAAAGTCTATTGTAGCTTAAGAACTAAAATTTAATGTACTTTATGTTTTCCTCACGGTCATTATTTCTTATAATCATAATATATTTTCAATTTATACTCATGAAACAATGTTCAACAGTTTCTTATACAATTGCGTTACATGTAGGTACTTTAAATTGAAGTTCAATGAACAATGACATTTAAACGAGATAAATTACTTTACGATTGTATCTGAGTAAATAATTATTTCTAGATTCAAACAACCACCCTTCTCATGTATCGCCCAGCTACCGTTATGCAGAACAATAAAATGTCACCAACGTTTTTTGCTTCATCGATGGTATTAGATAAATCATATCCTTATGAATTTGATAAATTTGTTTATGAGTATTTGGCAATGATTAATTGTTTGATCTAATGGTAGAGGAAGCATACTGTAATACGATATCACTTTAAATGCTTAATGTTGACCCTAGCTACGCCCACATGGATTCAGAAAAAATCAAAGATTAATAGCTACATGAGCTTTTCAAAATTAGTGTGGTTTTTTATGTTACTTGGATAGGCAAACTGGCAAACGTGCCACCTGATGGTAAGTGGTTAAAGTCGCCCATGAACATAACCAGTTTATCAGGAACGAGCCCAGTCAACTCATCTATGTGTTGCCTATCCTGAGACATAAGATGTTAAGTCTCGGTGCCAGTAATTACACTGCCTGTCTTGCCCTTCTCTCGAAACACAGCAAAGCTGTTTTGTGGGAGAAACAAGCAAGATGGTTACGTTTTTATTCTGCATTACAATTTTTGTTTTGTTTTACAAAGCAATAAAACGGATAGCACCTATAATATAACTTTTACTTCTCGCTCCTGTTACTGTCTATATTTTTTTTTAATTAACATATTGGCTGGATTCGAACCTGCATTCTCACATGATAGTAGCTGACGCTCAAAGCTCTATACAGTTGCTATTGAACAGAACTAGTTTTGTAAAGATTTAATGTGTCATTGCTCCAAACGTATTAGCCCTTCAGCTTTTATGAAAATTATAGGATCAGTAGAAAGTTAGCAGATGTAGTAGCCCATTATCACCTGATCATAAGTGGTAACCACCACATAAATAGGAAGACTCGATACGTCCTAATGATAGCCTAACATTCCAAAGGTCGATGCTATGGACTCGTCTCAGATGCTGATTCGTTAAGCCGAGAATTATCCATTCATAGAAATGTATATCAATAGCTGTTTTCTACGGCTTTACTGGCTTGTTAACGTGATTTAGACGTAAAATTTAGTATTTCAACGTTTGGTAAGAATATAATTATTTTTCTCAGTTATATTTTCGTATTTCGTAACAAAAAAATATTTCTTGCGTTATTTTTAAATCGAAATATCAAGTGTCGATGCTTTGCAAATTAAAAACACGACCCAAAATCCTACTGATAAGTCAAACGGACAGCACAAGTAAAGTGCAAGTGTGGAAGATATTAAGGATATTCAGGTATAACGAATACAACCTCCCTCCCAATTTTTTTCTACTAAGATAATCGATAATAGGTAAGATCAGGAGGTCGAGAAATTTAAAAACCCCTGTTTTTTAGGGGTGTCCCGGTTCGATAGAGCGATTTACTTTGAGACATAAATCACCCCTTGACCATCGAAGTTTAAATGTTTTTTTTATGGCATAGGAAGGCAAATGAGCAGTCGAAGCTATAGACTACCGACGCCAATACACATCTGCACAACCAGAGATTATGCAGACATGGTGCCCTCCTTTTCTCTATCCCCCAATGGGCCACCGAAAACTCACAAACCGCATGAAACCAACCCGGTCGTGCCGGCCCAAATCGGCTGCATGGCACATCCTCTTACAATGTATGAATGAATGTAGATGGCGGCCCAAAAACATAACCTTAACTATTTTGAGTATTTTCTCAACATGTCCTTAATTTTCGAAACTCTTAGCTCACTGGCTGTCTAATCCAGGTAATCACTGATTACTTATCAGTGGGCATTACTTATAAGTTTTGTATGTTTCAGATAGCAATTATCTACTGGCTTGCGTCCGAGATGACACGATACAGCTCATCGACTTGAGGATGGTCTCCATCGTACGGTCCTTCAGGTAAGCTGAAGAAATGTTGGTCTCTTTAATTTATTATGCCACTGTGAGATCATTTCGCGCGTATTCTCCCGATGTTTAATATGCTCCAAAATAATTGATTACATTTCTAAATTAAAAGGTAATCGCGCCCAAACAACAAAACAAACAAATTATTCATCTTTATTAATGGTTATAGATTGTGACTATGAATAACCTGAAATAGTAGCGCCTTTATATCTTTCAAATAGTATTTTGTTATTAAATTATTACTTTATCTAGAGTGTTGTGCTGTGTTTACCGGTGGGAGGGATGCGCTGTGCCGCGCTCCCGGCTGCATGGGTACCACCATTATTTCTCCAGTGAAACAGCTTTGCTGTGTTTTGGAGAGAAGGGCAAGACATGCAGTGTAATTACTGGCCCCACCATGGTTCAGGCCTTGTCGTGGCGGTGGGGCTCAGTAACCTAGGGTGAGCCGCTGCACCTTTTATAAGAAGAGGGGACATAAGAGCAGGGGGAAAGGGGTGAGGATGGGAACCTCACCCCATTGTACTGTCCCGACGTTGGTAGGGGTTGTTCTGTGGTGCGGGATAACCTCTCTGTGGAGGTGGCGTCGGTCCCTTGCGGGACTGACTAGCCGTCGAGGTGTCCTGTTTGTTTACTAGATCCGGGGCACCTCACCAAAGGCGGCATTGGTGGCACTCGCCGGGTTTTACTGGGTAGAGCTGCGTCCACTTACCAGCTGTCAGGCGCAGCGAGCCCCACATACCCGCGTGAGGAGACCCACTCAGCCGCGGGATGCCTCAGAGCATTTCCCGGCGTTAAAGAAAAAAAAAGTGTAATTACTGGCACCGAGACTTAACATCTTATGTCTCAGGATAGGCTACATATAAATGATTTGCCTGGGCACGTTCCAGGTTACCTTGTTAATGTTCATGGGCGACGTCGACCACTTACCATCAGGTGGCTCGTCTGCCCGTTTGTCTATCCAACTATCATAAAAAATGAAACTTAATATCCTAACCGCACTAGTCTTGGAACAAACAATGTAAAGAAACAATTATGTACAGTTTTAAGTATGACTACACCGTATGATGGCCACGTGAGGGCTGCCCGTCGGAAACGGATATCCGTGTGTGAGAAATTATATCATGCGTTGAATTGATTTCCCATCTCACCGGAAGACTGCTTACGTTAATAAAACACGAGATAATGACTTATTAGATTTCTTTCTTCTATGAGATTCATGTATCTTGTCTTTCGATCAAATTAGTTAATTCCAAATGATATACTTGTGATACATATCCCCTGATATGGAGTTATATTTATTATATAGTTATTAGTTATATTATATCCACCTGTGTTGCATGTGAGTGGCAAGGGATCGGTCGTCTTGGCGTTCATTGATTGAGGCCTATGTTCAGCAAGGGACGGATAGGGGCTAATGATGATAAAATGATATTAATCAATACATATTGCTAGTATATGCCAAAGATTAAATCCTAAAATATAATTTGACAGTTTGTGTGTTTCACAGATTCATCGCAACAAAAAAAATTAACATCCTTGACCCGACTACGAAAAATTTAACGTCCTGTTTTGGAAGTCGATTAAAATGTATTAATTGTCTGGGCGACAGAGGCTCTACCTAATAAATTGACACTTATCAGTAGGGAAATCGGATTAGTTGTTTAAATGTTACGACGGTACATAATGTTAATATCTTCACCCTTCCTTTTGGCATTGCGGCAGTCGAGTAGAAATGTCATTATTTCTACCCGACTGCCAGAGGTAGAGTAGCTATGTACTTTTAGAAGTTCAAATGAGCTCATAGGTCTTATATAGCTGTTAATAGAGGTGTGTATTTCTAGCCACGACTCGTTCAAAGTGGGATGTGACTGGTCGCGGGCGGCGTTCGGGCCGGGCGGGCGGCTGCTGGCGGTGGGCGCGGCAGACGGCGCCGCCTACGTATGGAACACGCACTCGGGCCGGTTGGAGGTGATACTAAAGGATCACACGTAAGTACCTATATGTTTCTACGTATATGTAGTAGTATATGTATTTTTTTTATCTGCACGCGGCAGCGCACCAACAAGATGGACGAACTTGTAAAACCATCACAAAAGAACCTATACATGTGTGCTTAAAAAAAGGAGCTTCAAGAAACGTGGCAAACTGTGAGGCGGGCCACCAACAACGATGCTGTTGAAGTAACGACCACGGCCGCTGTGCCAAGAGTGTAACGACAAGGAAGAAGATATGTTTTGATGTTATTTGGATAGGCAACATGTTATCTAATACGTCACCCATAAACGTAAACGTGTTTACCTGAAACAAACCCAGGCAACTCATGCATGCGTTGCCTATCCTGAGACGAAAGGCAAGTTTCTTTACCAGTAATCACATTGCTTGTACTGAACTTGTCCCCGAAACACAGCAAAGCTATAAATAAGGAAGATGACGGTACACATGCAGACGCCAGATTGGCACGGGGTACAGCGCAACCCTCCCGCTGGGAGATTTGTATATTATATTTATATAAATAATAATAATACAACGTCGGTGATGTTGCTAAAACATACAGCAAAGTATCGTTAATAAATCATAGAAGATACTAGATAGTAAATTAACCCACCAGACCTTAAGATTGCGATTGAAATAAATATTATTTTCGGATTTGGGTTATGGTCTATCTTCGTGCACAATTTCATTCATCAAAACCATCAAAATTAATGTAGTATGTACATTAATTTTGATGGTTTTGATGGGTTGACATGGGGGATGTCTAATTTATATTTTGGGTACTTTCCTTATCTTATAATATTTACAGCTCATGTTCGAGACCTTTTTATTCTCCTATTATAAATTAAAAGAAAACATCAATTCGAAAGGTGGTCTACTTTGTAATTCTAATAAATTAGACTATTGCAGTCAACGTATATGTTTCAAAATAAAACGAAAGTCGAAAGAAAAAAGTCGCTTGCAATAAAGTAATTATCTGTAGTAATAAATTCTAGTGGCAGTCCTTAATTAAGAGGAATAATTAAAGTTAAATTTTAAATTTCGCATCCCTTAGATGGCGAGATCATAAACAAGAGTCAGCGAATGGCACTTGAAATAGTGATGGGCGCAGTACACGCATTCAAAAAGAAATAATAATGATTTTCTTAATCCAGAAAAATGTACGCGATTTATATCGTTTTATAGATGAAATTATAATGAGAATTGGAAAATAGGTAGTGTCTCTTAAAAAGACTACTGGTTACCGATATTTTATCTGTTTCGATCTCTATGAACGATTTGATCCTCTTTTAAATTAATGCCGATCATCAAAACAATTATCATCTTAATAATAAAAAATATTCAGATTAATTTTAACAATAGATTGACTTGTGTCTGCAATTAATATAAACTATATTATATAAAGAGCACATATTTATGTACATATATAATAAACGGAAATATTAAAAAATAGACATTGAAGATCATAAACCACGATTTGAATCACGCTATGTCATACATTCATAAACTATTACTCGTACTGTAAGAGGTAGTGCCATGCTGCTATGCAACCGACTTGGTCTGAAGTGACCGGGGTGGTAGGTACCTCTCGCTCAATAACACCAGCGTCAAGTGACAGCTATGCTGTCGTGTTTCGTGGGGTTTGTGAATATCCGGTGGCCCATTGGGGAAATAGGGGAAAGGAAGGCACATCTGCATTATCTCTGGTTGTGCAGATGTGTATGGGCGTCGGTAGTCTAAAGCTTCGACTGCTCGTTTGCCCTCCTATGCTGTAAAAAAACTCCACCATTTGTCAATAGCCGAGAAGACTTTTTCCTAGCTAAGCCAAGCGACATCCAAATTAAATTAGCCATTGTAAAACTACCGATCCAGTTAGCTGACGTTGACCAAACGCTCTGTCGCATGTACGAAAATATGGAATTAGTTAAGCAATACAGTATATAAAATTGATTCTCTTACGCTGCTTTTTTCTTTAAACCCATTTTGAAATATAATAGACTACAAATTTGGTTTTTTAACAGCCGTTTGAATAACAGACACGTAGTGCTGTTTAATAAATAATATTTCCCTAGATATAGAAACTTAAATTCTAATCTTAATTTTATAGTTCAATGTACAGATAATAAAAATAAGCTAGTTTCAAAGGTATTACAACTTTAAAATAAATTTAGTCGGTGAAGGAAAACATCGTGAGGAAACCTGCTGCCTGATGAGATTAAAAGTCTTTGAAGGTGTGTGAAGTTAACCAACCCGCATTGGGCCAGCGCATCGGTGAACTATAGCCCAACACCCTACTCGCCTGATTCGAGGAGGAGAACCTGGACAAGGGCCTAGCAGTGGAACTTACAAAGATCGCTGATGATGATGATGATGATTAGCCTCTCGTACATAAATATTAGTCATGGAAAAGTCTAGTTTTGACGAGTTGAACCCACGATATCTAAAATAATAGAAAGTGCTGGTGATATAGCTAAAATTATCTTCTTGATCTTTTGTTTCCACTTCATTCGTTAGTTGATAACGAAACGTATAAAATTGATAATATTATGCTTACGACGATTCTATTTTTATACATCAATGGGTTTTACGTTGACGAATAAAGTCAGTTCATTCAGATAAAAAATATATCAGACATCGGGTGCTTTCATTACATAGTGGTATCGATTTCAAATGAATATCAAACGTGCATATTGTGAGAAATGTATATGCATCACTTATTATTATTGAACCATGGTAAAATCAAATTTAAAGATTGATTACATTCTTAGTGCTCCGTATAAAGAAAAGAGAAAAGACAAGAAATTATTCATGCCAGTTTTTTGTAAGTTCTAGTCCGATGCCAGTAAAAAAATCTTTATCACTTAGAGTACACTTGCGTATAAAAGTTTTGTATCCTATACTGTTATGATTTTACCGTTGAGAGACGTATCTGTAAGGTACTGCGAGTGGCCATCTGCAAGGATACCTACGTACTTCTGTTGCTGAAAATATTCGCAATGGGCAAAATAAAAGGGCAGAACATGCAGTTTAACTGGCATCCATACACATCATTTTCAGTATAGCCGATGTATGGTCGACCCAGACTTGACACTAGCTTTGGGTGAACTGGTTACTGATCATGGGCGACGTTGGCCACGATCAGGTGGCTCGTATGCCGCTTGGCTCATTATGTTTATAAAAAATAACCAGTTAGACACGCCTAGGTCCGCTCCGGACTATGTGCTGTGTTCTCACACTTTATTTTCTCATTATCGTCATTAAGATCATGATACGAGCCTACTTTAAAAAATACCCCGATAATATTAATATATAGCGAATAGTGACATTCCGTTTCCGCGGGAGACGTGGATTCGAATCCCGGAAATGAAAGATTTTATTTATACATGTAAATATATCCTCCTGCGAACATGGTTGTTGTAATGTATCCTAAATTGTAAAGTATCATTTACAAGAAAAGTGTAGTCTATTACCTGGTGTCTAAAATATTGCCCATAATCACCTGGACCATAATAACCCATTGATTGGCATCTCATGTATCAAAATTAGATAAATGGTTTAGGAGCCACGATGAAACATACAAACATATATGCATAGACCGCTGAGCCTTCCTTTTGGCTTCGCCGTAGTCGGGTAAAAACGGTAGCAAGAATTTACACAACAATGTTACTGATTACAAGTAAGTTATAGTAAAAGTAAATGGTCTATCATAGTTTTCAAAGTGTGTCATAAAATTTTCGTATTTTGTATCAACTTCGAAACAGTAGTGCTACATTTTTTATTTGCATAAGTTCGATTATAAATTACCATTTCAGCGTAAAACATATCATTTCACTATGTAATCTATGATATAGAGTATCGAAGTAACATAACTCTACAGCCAATTAAAATTATCTACACCACTTACATATATAAAACACACGCTCTCATATCGTTTGTAAACGTGGAGAGAGAAGATAAAATAAAAGAAATGATATATAATATGGGTACAGAAGTATAGAAATGGTAAACGCCATTTATAGAGACGAATACCTTATGGCCATATATATGCAATGAAACAGTTACATATAGCAAAGGGGATAAAATATTGATTGTAAAATGAAATTCAAACAACTTTGTAATTGGTACTACTACTATATACGGCTACTAATAAAATTTCCTCTGATTTTAACTTCTTTCTAGTATAATTTCTTTCGCCAATAATTCTAATTATAGCTTTTTTCTAACAAATGATAACATAACAACGCATCTTTAATTAGCTCTGAAAACCAACTTACTATGTTCGAATAATTTTATACATGAGCATACTATGAGCTAAATATGTATATACATGGATGATTTTTCAATCAATCAAAAGAAAATTGAAAATTAATGATTTTATTACTGTCTTATTTTGGACATATACCATAGAAGTATTTTTCCAGTATTAACGTTATTAGTTTAAGTTAGATTTAAGACTTCAGACTATTGAACAATAGTCCAGTCATTTTGTCCAACCCTAAAATGACTGGACTACAAGGTAGTCGTAGATAATAACAAAATATTGAACTCCGCGAAAGAAAAGTGCATAACCTTGATAAATGTCCCGGTTTAAATAGTTTAAAACCAATATTGATTTTTAATGTTGTTCCATTCACGCTGTATTTGGTAAAACTTTCCAACCTCATCAGGGACCTGTGTCACACAGTGTTTCAGTAAGCACATTTTTGACCTTGAATCTAAAACTAGAATTGTCTTGTTCGTGACATCGTTTAGTTTCCTTGTAACATTTCGCATGGACAATTGAAATCGTGAGGTCAGCATTGGCTCGAGCTGTCTCACCATAGCAAATTTCTCTTTCCCACACCACATACCACCGGTATTTAGCCTCTGTTAACCATTATTCACAGATGTGCGTTCGGAAACCTAATTGTAAACCAATGATGCGTCATTTATATTTAATATTGCACATTGCTTTGACTTTCGAGTTTCAAAACGTAGAGTTCGATAGAATGAATCTTTTACTGCACTTTGTACGCACACTTTGTACCCCAGCCGCGTGGGAAGACTACATAGTAGGGATAGGTATGAACGTATGTCTGTGTGGGATAGGCTTAAATAGATATAAGTAAACATATAAAAAACAATGTATTTTTACATTTTTCTTATGATATATTCATAAGAAAAATCGAAACATTTTCAAAATACGAATAAATAATAAGTCAGGAAGTCTAACTCAGAACAAATGACACATAAAAAGTGGGCCTACTTCAAACCAAAACGACGTATGATTTAAAATACCAATCACTTTCGAGGTTACAAATAGACGTCATTGGTGATTTGTTTCATTTCAGAATAAATGCAGGTATTGGTCGGCACGCATGCTGCAATGTCACCCATGACAGTCGAGTGATAGCTGCGTTGACGATGTCATGCAATAAGTGAACCAAGTCAATAATAAAACAATACGGAGTTAATACGGAGGTGGGGGTCCACACCCCCCCCCCTCCGTATTAACGCTCCTGTCCTAGTCGGCGAACCCGTAGGATCTCGTACAACGTAAGGTTCTCACCGAGAGCCCTCCTAACGGAGACATATGAATGCGTCTCGGCAAGAACCTCCGCCACAAATTCTCACGGCGGGTCACCGGCTAGGTCAGTCTGTCACCTACGATACTGTACGGTACCAGCTAGGCCTTATTCCTCGCGGTAAGGTGACCCGCCCAAATGGATGCACCATACATCGCCATACTCCGGAGAATAGCTGCCTGCAGGCGGCGCTGGTTCCTTCGAGGTTCGGGAGAAGTCTGCCCAGTGCACTTGCTGCCTTCACGACTTTCGATCCCAATATTGACAAATGTGGGTCGAAGGTCCACCCTCCGTCAAAGATTGGCAACAGATACTTGATCTGGGGGCTCATCCTCACCCTCCCCCCTTGGATCTGGAGGGTAGCTACCGGAGGGTGTCTTCTACGGCCGGTCCCGCGGAAGAGACTTGGGTCTTCTCAACTCTGACCTGAAGCCCTAACCTCTCTATGCGGCTGATCACGAGGTCGAGCCCGACTTTGGCCAGCCGCACCGCCTCCTTATAGGCTCTTCCCCGGGATACTCTTGTCTTTCAAGCTTAACTGCAGCTAACTACTTATTTTGCCGAATTGGATCGGCTGGGATACTAAAAGAAAACAAAGCAAGCAAAATGCAAAATCATTTTTAAAATACCTCAATTATATCGATATACATTTAAATAATGATAAAAATATAAACATAATATTAGGAATATTATACATTTCATGAATAATAAATAAAATACCTTCTACATTGGTTCAAAAATTGACTGATTTCATTTTGCATAGTATTGACCATCTCGGTTTGCTTATTACATTAACGTATTTGAATATAATATAATTTTACTACTATTTACTAGTGAGAAGTGATCCCTGGAGGTTTTAATTTTATATGGCTCCTGCACCACTTCACTACAAATGATGACATGATGATTAGCAGCTGCAATTCATTATGAAAAAACGAAAACGTATGCGTAAGTTTGACGTGTGTTCGCTTGCAAGAAAAATGTCCGACTGATGACGCGCTGGACACGACCTTTAAGCCCCGCCTACTTGGACACGACTTTTGTTGGGTCATTTTTATAACACAGTTACATTTCTTGACTTATTATTTATTCGTAGTTTTCAAACGATCACAATTCTATATCAATGTAAAATCTCCTTTTTTAATTTCGCTTAAAACATTAAATGATTAAAAAAATTTCATTTGCAATGAAAAAATCCATTTAATTCCGAAATAATAAAAATTAAAGCACCTGTAAAAGCTGTCTTTATGTGCGTGTGTGTGCAAAAATGAATAAATGAACATTTTTTTATCACGTGGACCAACAAAAACGTTTATTAATGTAGATGTGTACTACCGAGAAATTAATAGGTAAATTTATTGTTTGCTCTCAGCGCTGATATCATAATATAATATAATATAATGATGATGATATTTACGTGCGATTTCTCTCAAATATGGCGTTATAATTTCAAGTTTTCAATTCTAACCAGTATTACTCCTGATATGACAGGTGATTGCTTTTAGAAGGTTAAGAATGTTAGTTTCTAATTATATGAACGCAGTAATTGTATGAACGGTTTGCAGTAAAGTTTACGACCAAACGGCCCGCCACACTTGTGCGAACTTTATGTTAACATACACTCTGAAATAGCGGTGGTAATGAGAACTTTAGTTACGTGTAATTAATCACGTTGTGATTGATTGTAATTTTGTTTTATGCGCTAAGTTAACTCAGTGTAACTACTGGTATCTATCTAATCGTTATGAAACAACGTTTAACGGATTTTATCACAAAGCCGAATTGGGCCGGCATGCCCGGGGTGTAACCTCTCGCTCACATTCGTGCGGTTTGTGAGTTTCCGGTGGTCCACGGGTTGGTATGGGGTAAAGAAGGGCAACGCATCTGCATTGCCTCTTGTGCGGATGTTTATGGGTGTCGGTAGTCGCCTAAGGCTCCGACTGCTCATTTGTCCCCCTATGATATAAAAAAATAAATAAACAAAAGGACTCTTGTGACCATGGTCGCTCTAGACTCTAAGAACGACCATGGTCACGAGAGACCTCGATAATTTTAACACTCCAGAGTCTAGAGTATCAAAATTGTCGAGAATGTAAAAATTATAATAAAACGCGATAAAATCTGTTAAAATAAATATTATAAGGAGTAGAGTAAACAGAATCAAACGAAACTGATATTAATATGAATTGAAGCTTTTATACGGCCATTGCTCTATCCCGAAGACGAAACTAAAAAACTGCCGTGAAATAGCGCACACTGAAATTCTGGTACGTAAAGACATATTTAATCTCAATGCTAGCTAAATCCTTCACAATTAAAAAGTCGATCTCCCAAGACTTCTTACGAGTGACGAATTGCTGGCGATAATTATTATAATCTGGGCCACTTGCTCATTTGTAATATTATTATATTATATTGATAATATAATACAAACGTTAGTATTTAATAAAAAAAAACTTCATCATTATCATCAACTATTTTCTAAAATTTTTCGTACTAACATTGAAAGTACTGAAATTATTAAAAACGGTACATTTACCATGTTTTTCGCTTTTGTTTTATTTGTTATATTATCTACGAATGTCATGTATGTATAGATAAGTCCCAAGATTAAACCATTAACCAGTTTCCTTAACCTTGCTAGATTGGTTTCATAGTGGAAAGATTTTTACCACGCTCTTTCATTGTTTGAATAAATTGACCTTTTTGGAGTCGATTTCAGTTGAGTCCAGTGTTAGTGTCGGTGGAAATATTAAGTTTTATATATCTCACTAGCGAGGACTGGGTATATTCCCCACCATGGTTCAAGACTGGCGGTGGGGCTCAGTAGCCTAGGGTGTACCCAGCACCCTGGGCGAAGCAAATTGAGCCGAGGGAGCTGCTGCTCTTTGCACCCCGCTTATAAAAAGAGGAGAATAGCATGGGGACAAGGGGTGAGGATGGAAATCTCACCCCATTGTACTGTCCCGACTGTTGAGGGACTAGGTAGCCGTCGAGGTGCTCTGTTTGCTCATCCGGGACACCTCACCAAAGGCGGCATTGGCGGCACTCGCCGGGTTATAGTAGGTAGATCTGCGTCGACCTTACCTTTCGGGCGCAGCGAGTCCCACATACCCGCCTGGGGAGACCCACTCCCCCGCGCGATGCCTCAGAGCAATTCCCGGCATTAAAGAAAAAAAGAAAAAATGGTCTGGACATATTACTAGGGACCCAGGACGCTATGCATAACTCTTTAATGATCTATCTATTTACCTGGCGCGACTTATAATAATCCAAGGCACTCGAAACCCCGTTTCATCAACCCGCTCGGTAACGACTAATCCACAAATGTTTATTTAACTGCGGGCTCCACTTTATTTTAATATTTCCCACAGTCACGCTTAATTTAATGTTAGACAAACATGCGGTTTCTATTATTTGCGTTGTATTGTACCGTTCAGGTTACGTAAATCCCGTTTCATGAAAATCGATATAAATAGATTTATACCGAAATAAACCGATCAACAATAAAGATTGCTCTCCGTGCTCCGACCATTGTTTCATTTCATAAAACCTTAACCGCGAACATAAAGTGGTTTCGCGTCGTGCCATAAGCCGCGCTTATCAGATAAACTCATTAACGTTGTTTTAATAAACTTGAGTAACTTAAACGATTATAAGGTCAGAGTCACCCTAAGTCTACCTATACAACGTAAAAATGAAACGTTTAATGTAAAAACGAAGAGATAAACGTAAAAATTTCAATGAACATACATACAAAAGCATACAGGCGAACATAGAACCTCCTCCTTTTTGAAAGTCGGTTTAAAACGAAACAACACGTCAAAATTGTGTTTTAGCAACTTAAAATTCTATACACATAGCTACTTCGTTTATTTTTGCTTTCCGCTAGTGCAAAATGCATTTCGTCATTGTTCTGGCGATAGATGGAAAATTTGTGTTAAGGATACATAACGAACTTACATTTACAACAAACTTTCCTGCGGTAAACAATAGTACATTGCCCTACTCAAGCAAAACTGTAAAGCTTTATATATATAAGTAAACGTCGGGCATATAAAAAAACCTAATAAGCGGCGATAAAATCTATAAAAGTTCGTTCATTACCATGTAAGTG